>CM019073.1:100078423-100750923 GCA_009667805.1 Leptobrachium leishanense
AGGGGTCAGGACCATTGGCTCTCCAGGAACTACATCTCCCATGATACCCATTTGTAGAAAAGTTTTTCAAACAATAAAAATGCATGAAACTGCGTGGAAATTATATTAAAAAAAGGTCCTATAAAGAATAATAAAATGGTCTGTTGCAGAATTTAAAAAACAAATGCCTTTAAAAAAATAGTTTTTACTAGGTTATTTTAGTGATATAGTGATACCTTTTTATTTGGATTAAAATTACACATACAGGGTAATTCAAAGAGCTCCGAATTGCTGGCAAAAGGTAACCGAACAGTGAAATTCAGCGTACGCTTACCTTTCCTGGTCATTCGGCTATTCAGAGAGCAGGCAGTTTGCCAAACCAGAACAAAAACCAGCAGTGAAAAGTTGCCGAATTGCCCTGATGTTCAGTGGTTTCATTCGACAGGTTTATTCAGTAGAATCCCATAGGCTTCAATGTTAAAAATATTCCCGTTTTAATTAAATATCTAATAAACCGTTTATTATTTTATTCTGCAGTAAAAAGTCTCTTTATTTATAGATTTTTTAGTATCTTTTAGGCATTTTTTGGGATTTTTTGCAAAAAATATGTTTCCGTTCTTTTTTTTAATCATTTTTTTCTTTTTTTTGTAACAGCCCTTTTTATTATCATTCATTGGATCTAATATGTAAATTCCAGACATTTTCGTTCAGTAGTTTCTTTGCAAACAGCGTTTCACTTTTCAAACATTCAAGCGTACTGTTGTTTTTTTTTTACTCCATTCGTCTGCGGTGTCGGGTTTTTCCGGCGGCTGCTCTGCGCTGTGATCGGCTCCTGCTCGGGTTTCTCCAGCGTGTTCGGCGGGATTAATCCAGATGTTTTTGCGGGTTTAGTCGTGCGTTCGCCCTGGTTTTACGGTGAGTTTTCGGCGGGGATTGCAGTGACTTTTCCCTGCAATTTGGGGGCCCTGTGGTGCTTGCTGAATACACCGCAGGGTCGCCAAGATGGGATCGCCAAATCGCACCGAATTGAAGAGAATGAAAAAGTCACCGAACGTGCGGTGGCTTTTCGATTCTCTTTGAATAACCCTGGTAGTTTAAAAGACACGCTTTTAAATGTAATGTTAGTCCAAATTAAAAAAGTATCACTTTACATACTGCTATAATGTGGTGAACTGGTATCTGGACTAAGAATGCTAATCCAAACTACATCATATATTTATATGATGCAGATCTTTGAATTGCTGTGATGTGCAAATGGCTTCTGCAATAATAAACCATATATATATATATTACATTTCCTTAATTACATTTCTTTAATTTATTAATTTGTTCATTTATTTAATTATTTATTCATTTATTTGATTTTCACATTTAATTAATATGTAATTATAATAAAGCACTTAGCAATATATTATAAATATAATAATTTTAGTGTAATATAAAAACATACCTGCTTTTTTTTTCCATACTGAAAATGCCTTTGAGGGTTATACAAATGAATAGAATTTAGAAGTTTTTTTTTAATCTGTTTTATTTTTTTACAAAGGATGTGGCTTGTTTGTGACAGTCTATAATTTTTTTTTAGAATTTTCTTATATATTTACTTTTTAAGAAATGCGATAAGGTTGAATATTTTCTAGTATATAACGTGACCCCAAAACATAATAATTAAAAGATAATAGGCAATTTCCGCTGCGTGAATGGTTTGGCTGGTTAATAATTTAGAAGGTTTTTTTTAATTTATTTTATTTTTTCACAAAGGATGTGGCTTGTTTGTGACAGTCTATAATTTTTTTTTAGAATTTTCTTATATATTTACTTTTTAAGAAAGGCGATAAGGTTGAATATTTTCTAGTATATAACGTGACCCCAAAACATAGTAATTAAAAGATAATAGGCATTTTCGGCTGCGTGGATGGTTTGGCTGGTTAATGGTTATTAAGGTTGTATATAATGTTGGTTCAGAAGGAGGGGTCCTGTATTAACATTTCTTGGAGTAACAGGAGGAAAGTCGCTGAAGTTTGTTTTCGCTGAAGCAATGACATTTGCTCAGTGAATGTAGTTGTAAAATCTTTATGGAAGAGAGCGGAGACATGCGGGCCAGGAAGTGAAATCAATAGAGCGTGCATGTAACCTGTTTGTTACAAACAGACTGGAGCGAAGTCAGTGTCTAAAGATACTGAATTATTTACAAGTCTAAAAGGCAAGGCGCTGCAGGGCAACGCGGAACGAAAGGTGTATTGGAGGAATATGAAATTACTCAAGGAGCGCAGTCAGACAATGGGCTTGGGAGCCGTCCCGGGTCTCATTGTCTTCTCGTATTGTTCTGCCAAAGGTCATGGTTTGGCAAAAGCCGTACAGATCGCTCCTCTTGTGTATCGACGCAGGAGCTGTTAACAATAGTCACCATGTGCAGTGATCTAAGGCTGGATTTATGGACCCCAAGGGTTTTAACCGCTTCACTACCAAGATTGTGTATACTCGATCTTCAAATCACCTGCCGTGACCCCATATATATCCAGTATGCTTGATTTGGTCTCAGTCTGCAGCAATAGGAATAGCAAAGGAATATAGTTGCAAATCAGCTCCAGAATGTGCCCTTAAAGTTTTAGCATCTCAGGTTTGACAGCCGAGTTACTACAACAGTTTGAACAGCTGGGACACGAAGTCCCGGTAGTTTCAGCACGGAGCCCTAGCTGCAGTAGCACTTTTCGACCAGAAGATGGCAACGTCTGCCTGTCATATAAGGCTACTACAGTTTAAAATACATTGAAATCGTCCTAATGATTTTTGTCCCAAAAGATATACAGGTCTATTCACTAAGATGTGAAACTCAGAAGAACTGGCAGGAGAAGAGAACAATTAGGACCAAATAGCAAATTTGGAAAGTGAGATAAATGGGAGAATTTTTCTGGTTTGGCTATTTTAACCTAGAATTTTCACTTCTCCAGTCATTCTCCTGAGTTTCACCTTTGTTTGAGTAGACCTGTTAGTGTTGAAGCTACAGTTAGTGAAAAATGTTATGTGGGATGGTGTTCAGCCAGAATAAAGAAGCCGCTCACCGACATCTTCAATGTCTACTCATTGGAAAACCAAATAAGATAATGGATTTAATATAGATTACTATCAGGGTAATTCAAAGAGAATCGAAAAGTCACCGCACGTTCAGTGACTTTTCGTTCTCTTCAATTCGGTTTGCTTTGCCGATCCCATTTCGGCGACCCTGCGATGTATTCAGCAAGCACCACAGGGTCCACGAATTGCAGGGAAAAGCTGCCGCAAACCCGACGAAAACTAACCGCAAAACCCGGCGAATGCACACTGAAACCCCGCAAAAACATCTGAATTAACCCAACGGAAACGCCAGAAAAACCCGAGCAGGAGCCGATCACACGCAGCATAGCCGCCGGAAAAAGCCGACACCGAAAGACGTGTGAAGTGAATAAATTAGCAAAACAGTTTGCTTGAATGTTTGAAAAGTGAAAGGCTGTTTGCAAAGAAACTACTGAGCGAAAATGTCTGAAATTTACATATGATCCAATGAATGATAATAAAAAGGGCTGTTAGAGAAAAAAGAAGTAAAATTTAAAAAAAAAGAAAAATGCTTAAAGTATCCTAAAAAATCTATAAATAAAGAGACTCTTTACTGCAGAATTTTATATTGAATGGTTTATTAAATATTGAATTAAAACGGGAATATTTTTAACATTGAAGCCTATGGGATTCTCCTGAATAAAACTGCCGAATTAAACCACCGAATGGGAACCTTTCACTGCTGGTTTGTGTTCTTTGAATAGCCAAAGCACTGCTTTTTTATGGGGATTTCACTGCCCTCGAACAGGCACCAAACAGGCACCGTATGTTCAGGCAATTCGCCAGGATTTGGCGAATTGCCTGCTCTCTGGATAGCCGAATGGCCAAGAAAGGTAACCGAACGCTGATTTTCAGCATTCGGTTACCTTTCTCCAGCCATTCGGATCTCTTTGAATTACCCTATATGTGTCTATGAAGGCAAGCTACTGTGCTCATACCACGTCAAGCCATGGTGACCAGACAAGGGTGGAGATAAAGGACAATAAAACTTACTTTATGCAGATGGCCAGTCTGGAAAGAAAAAACAATAAGAAGGAATCAGGAGAGGGAAGGGAGGAAGGAAGAGAAAGAAAGGGAGGAAAGAGGAGAAGGGAGAAAGGAATAGTGAGACGGATGGAAGAGAAGAGAGAGGAAGGAGGAGAAGGAAGAATGGAAACATGAGAAGGATGGAAGATTGAAGAGAGGAAGGAGGAGAAGGAAGAAAGGAAACATGAGAAGGATGGAAGATTGAAGAGAGGAAGGAGGAGAAGGAAGAAGGAAACATGAGAAGGATGGAAGATTGAAGAGAGAAGGAGGAGAAGGAAGAAAGGAAACATGAGAAGGATGGAAGATTGAAGAGAGGAAGGAGGAGAAGGAAGAAAGGAAACATGAGAAGGATGGAAGATTGAAGAGAGGAAGGAGGAGAAGGAAGAAAGGAAACATGAGAAGAATGGAAGATTGAAGAGAGGAAGGAGGAGAAGGAAGAAAGGAAACATAAAAAGGATGGAAGATTGAAGAGAGTAAGGAGGAGAAGGAAGAAAGGAAACATGAGAAGGATCCGATTGAAGAGAGGAAGGAGGAGAAGGAAGAAAGGGAACATGAGAAGGATGGAAGATTGAAGAGAGGAAGAAGGAGAAGGAAGAAAGGTAACATGAGAAGGATGGAAGATTGAAGAGAGGAAGGAGGAGAAGGAAGAAAGGAGACATAAAAAGGATGGAAGATTGAAGAGAGTAAGGAGGAGAAGGAAGAAAGGAAACATGAGAAGGATCCGATTGAAGAGAGGAAGGAGGAGAAGGAAGAAAGGGAACATGAGAAGGGTGGAAGATTGAAGAGAGGAAGAAGGAGAAGGAAGAAAGGAAACATGAGAAGGGTGGAAGATTGAAGAGAGGAAGAAGGAGAAGGAAGAAAGGAAACATGAGAAGGATGGAAGATTGAAGAGAGGAAGGAGGAGAAGGAAGAAAGGAAACATGAGAAGGATGGAAGATTGAAGAGAGGAAGGAGGAGAAGGGAGAAAGGAAACATGAGAAGGATAGAAGAGAGAGGAAGGAGGAGAAGGGAGAAAGGTAACATGAGAAGGATGGAAGATTGAAGAGAGGAAGGAGGAGAAGGGAGAAAGGTAACATGAGAAGGATGGAAGATTGAAGAGAGGAAGGAGGAGAAGGGAGAAAGGAAACATGAGAAGGATAGAAGAGATGAGAGAGGAAGGAGGAGAAGCAAGAAAGGAAACATGAGAAGGATGGAAGATTGAAGAGAGGAAGGAGGAGAAGGAAGAAAGGAAACATGAGAAGGATGGAAGATTGAAGAGAGGAAGGAGGAGAAGGGAGAAAGCAAAAATTTGTCCAGTCATTCATTTGAGTTTCACCTTTTAGTGAACAGACCTGTATGCATGGATACAGATAGATAGGTATATATAGCGTGATAGATAGATAGGTAGGTAGGTAAGTAGGTAGATACATACATACAGGTAAATAGGAAGATCTTAACACATGACAGGTGTAAGTTCTGTGCTTATAGGTAATTTCCAATACGTGATTTATGTTTGTGTTTCTCCTATCGGCTGCTTTTTTATTTATTTTTTATTATTATATTTCTTCTTCTTCATCTATGCAAATACAGTATCAATCTAGCAGGTACTGTGGTACTTCTGTGCCTGTTTCCATGGATTCTTGAGTTTTATAACATTAAAAAAAATATTTTACTTATTAGTAAAGATAAAATATGATGAAATGAATCATGTACCAGCTGGGTGGAGTAGAGGTAACATCACTGCTCTACATGGAGAGAGCCTGTGGAGTCATGGGTTCAATCCCAGCAAGAGCACCTCTCCAGTAAGTGTCCTTGGGCAAGACACCTAACGGTACATACTCACCACCCAGGACATACCTGAAAACGAGAGAAATCTCAATGTATCCTTCCTGGTAAAATACTTTCTCAAAAAAAAATATATATATTACCGATGGATGCTGTGCAATGGTGCACAAAATAATCATTATCTGCAAATTCAATGTAAAAAGTCCACAGTGCTCTTTGTATTACACCGATGTGTAATTTTCTATCCATTTCCAAATTATTATTTTTGACGTATCCCTCAAATGTGATAATTGTTTCAAAGGAGAATACTACGGGGATTATTCAGAGAGCACATCGGGGAGTTCAATTCGCCGACCCTGCGGTGAATTCAGCATTTACCGCAGGGTCCCCAAAGTGCACCGAATGGATCCGCCAAACGCTGCCAACGACCGCCAAAAAGACCACCGAACAGACCGGTCAGCCGCCAGTCAGCTGCCGTACAGGCGTAAAAAATAACACACTTTTTAACAGGCGTTTAAAACAAAAAAATGCAGGAAAATGCATAGAAATAATGAATACGGTCCTATGAATAATAATAAAAAGGTCTGTTACAGAATAAAAAACAAAATGGCATTTAAAAAAAACTGAATCAAAAATTTTGCCCAAAAATCCAGAACAATTACAAAACAATTCTTAGAAATAAAAAGGCATTTTGCTGCAAATGAAAAGTTTTGTGAGTGTATTTCAAAAACAACCCTTATTCATATATATATATTATTTAATATACAGAAAGCACTTTTTAAATTTGATTTACAAATAGATTGGTAATAAAGATTAAAAGTGCCGAAGGATAAAGTATTATAACTTAGCATTTAGTCAACAAAGTAAAAAATGATTATTGGGGGAAACCAACAACATTAACAGGGTTATTCAAAGAGAATCGAAAAGTCACCGCACGTTCGGTGACTTTTTGTTCTCCTCAATTCGGTGCGATTTGGCGATCCCATTTCGGCGACCCTGTGGTGCATTCAGCAAGCACCACAGGGCCATCGTAGTGCAGGGAAAAGCCGCCGCAAACCCGACGAACGCTTACCGCAAAACCCGGCGAAGGCACACCGAAACCCGCAAAAACATCTGGATTAACCCCGCCGAACACGCCGGAGAAACCTGATCACCGCCGACACCGCCGACACCGCCGACGAATGGAGTGAGAAAAAAATAACAGTACGCATGAATATTTGAAAAGTGAAACGCTGTTTGCAAAGAAACTACAGAACAAAAATGTCTGAAATTGACATATAAAATCCAATGAATGATAATAAAAAGGTCTGTTACAGAAAAAAACAATTTAACCACTTCGATGCTGAGGACGCGCTCAGCGCGTCCTCAGCATTCCCGCTGGTATGCGGAGGACGCGCTGAGCGCGTCCTCCCATTGGGGTCAGCGTTCGGCCGAGTTCGGCCGATCGCTGGCCCCCCCGGTGCGGGCTGACATCCTGGATGTCAGCCGCGCATCCGGGACCACAGCCGCCCGAATTAGGTGTCATCGCGGCAGTGCGATGACACCTAATTCAGGCGCCCCCCCCCCCGCATGTGCGGAGGAGGCGCCTGAAAGGGAGGGGGGGAGGTCCTTCGGACCTCTCTCCCTCCCGATCGGCGGCTCTGCGGGGGTTAACCCAGGCATCATTTGGAAGGGCACAGCCTGCCCTTCCAAATGATGCCTGGCATTAACCCCTGGGGAGCTGGATCGCGAATCGGCGCTGAAAAGCACCGATTCGCGATCCTTTCCCGGAGCTGGCCGACATCTTGGATGTCGGCCAAGCCTCCGGGAACTCCCCCTGAGGACTGGCGTCATCGTGCGTAGCACGATGACGCCAGTCCTGGACTTAACCCTTAACTGCCACCAACGGTGGAGATAGGGAGTTCCAATGAACTCCCTATCTCCCGATCCGTGGCAGTTAGGGGTTAAATTTTGGTATGGTCGGATCGGCCAGAGCATGGCCGTTCCAACGATACCAAACATGAAAGTGAAAAATCTTGTAAAAAAAAAAAAAAATGAAAAATAAAAATAAAAAAAAAAATTAAAAAAAATTATAAAAAAAAAAATAAACACTTTTTTTTTTTTTTTTGGTTTGTTAATGCAGCAATATTGTTCACATTTCAATTATAATGTGAACAATGATGCTGCACTAACGATTTTTGTATGCGGTGCGTTTGTTAAAAATCGCGTAATTTTCCCCCAAAAAAAATGTAACGAGACCCCATCTCTAATTTTTTTAACAAGCGCACCCCATACAAAATATAACCGCAATTGCTCGCATGTTAAAATGTGAAAAAAAACACTTTACACATTGTAAATTATTGAAAATACATATTTTATTGCATTTTTTGTTATAATATACAGACATGACATAACGTATACATATAATAATGACATATTATGAATCTACCGAGTCTGACGGAGAGAACGATATATAATATGTCTGGGTCATATACTAAAATAAGCCTTCAAAACACGTTTAAATATGATGAGCAAAACCGGTAAAAATGACCTCAGCACAGGGGCGGGAAAAGCCTCAGCAGCGAAAGGGTTAAAAAAAAAAACGGTAAAAAAAATCCCGAAAAATGCCTAAAAGATCCTAAAAAAAATCTATAAATAAAGAGACTCTTTACTGCAGAATATTATAATAAACGGTTTATTAGATATTAAATTAAAACGGGAATATTTTTAACATTGAAGCCTATGGGATTCGCCTGAATAAACCTGTCGAATTAAACCACCGAACAGCAGGGAAATTCGGCAACTTTTCACTGCTGGATTTTGTTCTCTGAATAGCCGAAGCAATGCTTCTCTATGGGGATTTCACTGCCCTCGAACAGGCACCGAACAGGCACTGTATGTGCAGGCAATTCGCCAACATTTGGCGAACTGCCTGCTCTCTGAATAGCCGAATGGCCAAGAAAGGTAACCGTACGCTGAATTTCACTGTTCGGTTACCTTTCGGCCACAATTCGGATCTCTTTGAATAACCCTGTAAGTATAAAATCAACCTGCATAAGCAGAAATCATCCTTCCCCCAGAGGGGTTAAAAAGGCGATGCCAAAGTAATGCTCACCACTTTGAAAGTAGGTGGTGGACTCTGTGACTACCTTGTTCACATAGAGACAATAACTACTGAATAGAAGAAAACCCACGGTACGTCTGTGATATAAAAAACAGTGAAGCAGGATAGTCCAGTACGGTAGTGACGCAAATAAGAGACTGCACAGAGATACAATATACCAACAATTCAGATATGAGTACCCGGCAGCGCTCCAATAAAGCAGACTCTGAGTGAGGTGTTTCACCAAAAGAAAAAAGGGCATCATCAATGAATAGCTCACCTCAACGCGTTTCGCCATAGCTGGCGTGATCAGGAGTATGTCAGAGCTTAGTGAAGTCATGAAAATAGGTTGCAGAGAGCCCAAAAAACACGTTAAATTAAGGAATACAGCCTCGTTATCCGGTTGAAGATTTGGCTTCACCAAAAAAACAGATCTCTGCCACCTCCCCCCCCCATGTGTTCAGAGATACACGTGCTATACTGTACTAAACAGATGTTTTTGTTCTGCTTTCTGTTACCTTGTCAGGACAAATCTTCTCATGTCATATCACATTCCTCAGCTAAAGAACAAATTAATTATTCAGGCACCATGCTGTGTTGGTGTCGGCTACGGTGTAGACATGCTCACTTTTTCCAACAAATTAATTGTGTTCTCAGTAATTTGCTGTAATTGCACGGTGTGTTCCTCACTATAGGTGGCTTCTGCCTCCTGTTTGGGGGGGTTTGGATTTTAACAGCCAAACTCAAGCTCACTTGACTGGTTTTGACAAAGTTAATCACTTCTCGATTCCATGAGAAACACAAAAAAATGTCAGTTTGTAGAATTTAAGTAAATAGGTGATATAACAAGGTCTCCCAACTAGCAAAAATATACCAATCAAATATCAATAGTAAAGGACAACAATCGGTGATAAGAGGAAAAATACTTAACTGAATAAGTGCTGAATTGGCTCCCCGGAGATGGTCCACTGCTCCGAATATGAAAGGAAGGATAGAAGGGAACTTCAGCATTTCATGAAACACCAACGAACCTGAAAAATATTCTGATAGATGTATTATCAGTAGCCAAATTCAAATGATAGGAAATAAATCGAAGGTATTGTAAAAATAAAAACTTTATTTAAATAAAATTTCGCTAATATAAAAGCCCGACGCATTTCGTCTAGTATATAGACTTTTTCAAGGGCGATAGTTATGCACAATGAACATAACTATCGCCCTTGAAAAAGTCTATATACTAGACGAAATGCGTCGGGCTTTTATATTAGCGATATTTTATTTAAATAAAGTTTTTATTTTTACAATACCTTCGATTTATTTCCTATCATTTGAATTTGGCTACTGATAATACATCTATCAGAATATTTTTTAGACATGTGCATTAGTTTTAGTACTAAAACGATTTAGTCCGAATTTTGGGATAATTTAGTTTTCGTATGACTCAAGAGATACGAAACTGATTGGTCCAAAAAACTAAAGAAACGAAAGGAAAATGTATTACAATTTAGTTTCAGTTCTTTTTGTAATATTACATTGATGAGTGAAGGAGACCAGCAATGAGGATGTTCTATACAGAGAGGGACATTAATTAATGCAGGAGGATGTTATATACATTATACAGAGAGGGGTATTAATTAATGCAGGAGGATGTTATATACATTATACAGAGAGGAGCATTTTTTTTAGCCCTTTAAATCCAGTGGCTGTGAGCGCTGAGATCGGCTGCTTGTTATATTATCTCTCAGTACAATGTATCAGGCTCAGCTGTTACAGTAACTGACTGCTGCTCATCACAGCGCTCTGTTTCAGTAAAACAAGGAAATAATATTGTTATAAACTCTTATATATAAAAATATTATTTACTAGTTTTACTGAAACTCTGAGCGCTGTGATGAGCAGCAGTCACTGTAACAGCTTTGCCTGACACATTGTGCTAAGAGTGAGAGATACTGTAACAAGCAGCCAATCTCAGCCCTCTGAGGAGCCACCACTACAATATTAATTGTATCCGCTTGTTTTCGGATGAACGAAATTCGTTTCCATACTAAACAACTGAAAATTAATTTCTTTAACAACTAAATAAATTGCGTTTTAGGACGAATTCATTCATCCAAAACAAAATTTTGTGCTGTGCAGATGTCTAATATTTTTCTGGTTCGTTGGTGGTTTCATCAGACGCTGAAGTTCCCTTCTACCCTAAAAAATCTATAAATAAAGAGACTCTTTACTGCAGAATTTTATAATGAACGGTTTATTAGATATTGAATTAAAACGGGAATATTTTTAACATTGAAGCCTATGGGATTCTTCTGAATTAACTTGCCGAATTAAACCACCGAATGGCAGGGCATTTCGGGAACCTTTCACTGCTGGTTTGTGTTCTCTGAATAGCCGAAGCAGTGCTTTTTCATGGGGATTTCTCTGCCCTCGAACAGGCACCGAACAGGCACCGTATGTTCAGGCAATTCGCCAGGATTTGGCAAATTGCCTGCTCTCTGAATAGTCAAATGGCCAGGAAAGGTAACCGAACGCTGATTTTCAGCGTTCGGTTACCTTTCTCAAGCAATTCGGATCTCTTTGGATAACCCTGTATGACTTTGACGTTACTCAACCCACAGCCGAGTCGATCTCGACCCGTACGTGTCGGAGGAGACGAGGTCTTGGAGAAATGTATCTCTGTAACTTTTCCTGCCCTTCTCTCATATGCCGTATTTTTCCATGCAGCTCAGTAATAAATCAACGTCTGTGCACTTAGAGGCTTCTGCCAATTACATGAAAACCTCAAAACGAGAGAGCGATATTGGCTTTTTAACGTGTCAGTAAATAAAATCAAGAGGGAGAGAGTACGTTAGGAACATTGCAGTCTTCTGTGACCGCAAGATTAACTGATTAACTTAATAAAATGTTTCTCTTTGGGAGATTAAACCAGCAACGTTCTAAAGCAACGGGTCTAATCCTTTGATTTATATTGATAATCCCTTTATGTTAAATATTATTTATGAGGGGCTTCTACCTAAATCCTCTTACGCCTAATTGGTTCAATGTATAACGCCAGCAATAAGTCATTTCATTTGTGATGGCATTGTATATCTGAGGTCGTTTTCTATATACATCCAGGAATGCGATATTTACCACAATATTATTCTGGATGATGAATCACTAAAAACAAACGTGGTCTATTGTGTACATTGTAATTTGTGAAAATCACCGCTCAATGACATCCAGCTTATGGGTACACATTCTGCATATTTTGAAAAATAAGTAGAGACTTATTCTTATCTTAAAAATATATATATTTCTGAACAGATTGGGTTAGTTCGCTGGTGTGAAGCTCATTGTTGTTGCTAAGAAAGAAAAATAATATGTTTCCCAAATTCAGGCTTTTTATCAAGCAGACATGTGACTCTAGGGGTTATTCAGAGAGAGCCGATCTGGCCCCGAAATGTCACCGAACAGGGAATTTCCCTGTATGGTGACATTTTGAGGCCATTCTGCTATTCAGAGAGCAGGCAGTTCGCCAAATTTTGGCGAACTGCCAGCAAGTACAATGCCTGTTTGAAGGCAGTGAAATCCCCATAGAGAAGCAATGGTTAATCTATTCAGAGACACCGAACAGCAGTGAAAAGTTGCCGAAATGCCCTGCTGTTTGGTGGTTTCATTCGGCAGGTTTATTCAGGCGAATCCCATAGGCTTCATTGTTAAAAATATTCCCTTTTTAATACAATATCTAAGAAACCGTTTAGTATTTTAATCTGCAGCAAAAAGTCTCTTTATTTATTGATTTTTTTAGGATCTTTTAGGCATTTTTGGGGATTTTGTCATCATATTTATTTTTTTGAAGCGTTTTTTTCTTTTTTCTGTAACAGACATTTTTATTATCATTCATAGGATCTTATATGTTTATTCCAGGCATTTTCATTCAGTAGTTTTTTTGCAAACAGCGTTTCAATTTTGACACTTTCAAGCATATTGATTTGCTGAATTCACCGCAGGGTGGAGAACTTTGATTCCCCGAAGTGAAGGGAAGTGCAGGGAAGTGCGGGGAACGAAAAACCACCAAAATGTCGGTGACATTTCGGTACTCTCTGAATAACCCCCTATATCTTTCCAAACCAGTAAAAGTTGAGTACCCCTTATCCAAAAATCTAAAATCCTGATATTTCGGAGCCTTCTGGATTTTAGTACTTCCGGATTTGGGATTGACCAAATTCTGACGCTCTCAAACCTTGGGAATCGGTTGTGTGGGCAGCCCAAGCATGTGAAGTGAGAGAAAGGGGGGGGGTTTGTGAGGGTCCTGAGGATGAGCAAAGGCACTAGTGGCCTGCTCTACGGTGGGGCCCGCTCAGGTCTCACAAGGTTTTAGCTTACTCGTGCCATTACAAGGATGAATGCTCCATATGCAAATCAGTCTGCTCTCACCCAAAAAGGGTGCCCAGTACTGATTACCAATGACGTCATCCCTACACGAGAGGTGCAGCAACCCCCGACGATCGTTTCGGCCTTGTTAGGCCTCGTCAGGAGGGTGTCGCTGACACCCCTCTAGGCACATCAGGCATGTGAAGTGCTGCCCGGAGTCACACATTACACATTTGGAGGTTATTTATTAACTTCCAAATTGGCACAGAATTGGTGAATTGGCACAGAACGGTGAATTTCAACTTTCCGTGCAATTTCGGGGAACTTCATCTATTCACAGAGTTGTCAATACCGCAAAATGCCCCAATTTTCGGTGTTTCGTTTCGACAGGTTTAAACAGGGGAATCCCATAGGGTTCAATGTAATAAATGGAATATGTGTTTTAATTTTTTTTTAAAAGATTATTTATTCTTTCCATTTTTTATTTTTTTAAAGACGTTTTTGTATGTATTGTATTTTTTAGACAACGTTTTTTTGAAAGACTTTTTATTGTTGGTTAATAGATGTTTTTATTATTTTTTAAAGGACCTTTTTTATTATATGGACACATTTTTACTGATTTGCACTCTTATTAGGAGAATAGCAGACTTCCTTTTTTTTAGTTCTGTCAAATTCGCCAATGCCAATTTGGCAGTTATCGGCGCATTTCGGCGGGTTTCCCCGATGTCCGATAACTGCTTCAGTGACTCTAATTTTGGCAAAATATGACGGACATACGCTAGATAGTGAATTAACCGTATTTTCATCAAAATTGAATCGCCAAAGTGCGCCAAAATGCGGCGAGCTACAAAGCACCAAATTGTGCAGTACGAATAGACGTGTAAATCTGTGCATCGTGTCCACGGAGAAACCCTATAGAGCGCTCGCAGCATGGGTACACACTAGTGCCGTCAGCAGGAATGGGATCGTGGTTCTCCTGCCACAACTTATTTTTCCTCTGGAACATCAGATTCTTCCAGATCCTGATATCAGGAAGAATTCGAAATCCAGAATGCTTGGGATAAGCGGTGCTAAACCTCTGCTAGTATTCCACGTTATCTTGGGACCCATGGTTTTTGGTAGAGATGTGCATTTGTTTGGGAAAAATTCAGAATTTGGAACAAAGTTTGATAATTCGTATTCAGGAGCACTCCCGTATAACGAATCAATACGATACGAATTCGAAACGAAACGATATACAACAAATTTATTTCGTTTTACACTGTGTCATCATCATAAAAGAAAAATTTGAACAACTGATATCAACTATTGAATTTGAAATGAACTATCAAATTGATATCAACAATCGAATTTGAAATGAACTATCAAATTGATATCAACAATCGAATTTGAAATGAACTATCAAATTGATATCAACAATTGAATTTGAAATGAACTATCAAATTGATATCAACAATCGAATTTGAAATTAACTATCAAATTGATATCAACTATCGAATTGATCTTAACTTACAATACAAGTAATAGTCAGCAAAGGACGTTATGAAACAAATTAATTTTGTTTCACTGATTAATTTTACTCAAATACTAAATCTGTGACACAGCTTAAAATTTAACCCTAGCTTTTCTTTTAACAGCAAAATTTGATTAATTGGGGTTTTATCTAGTGATCCAAAATTCGAATTGATATCAACTATCGAATTGATATGAAATTCGAATCGATTCGAAATTTCAAATCGATCTGAAACTAAACGAAATTAGTTACAAAATTCCGAAAATGAAATGATTTAAAAACGGAACGAAACTAAACAAAATGATTTTTCAGCCATGAACATCCCTAGTTTTTGGAGTCTTCCAGATTTAGGGATTCTGGATATGGATTGGTCAACCTATACTTAATGGATTAACTGTAACTTGTAATGGCAAATAAATATTTAGACTGTGAGATTTATTCCTGTAGCCTTCTGTATCTTATTATTTTGAATTCCCCCTTTAATGCCAATACCTTACTGGCCTTGGCGGCTGCTGTTTGACATTTTTTTTTTAATATATATATTGTTTTGTTATTATTATTATCCTTGAGTAAGAAATTCACCTCCAATGGAAAAATAACTCACTAGCAATGGAATAAATAAGATAAAGTGATCTGCTCCCGAAATTACAGAGCTGGTTATGATTTCAGAGTTTTAATGGTTTACGTCGCAGGGATATACAATTTAATTGCTTGAGGGCAAGTGGATTTCCAGGTATGCCATGATTTTAAGGGATTTTCCAGATCCATGTTCTCTAATGGAATAAGAGCCAAAGGGCAACTCCTCTAAACTGACAATCCATGATAAGAGATCACTCGTAACAATGAGAGCAATGAGAAGACTGGAACCCTTGTAATATACTTAACCAGGGTAATATCTCAGTGAATTTATTGGTTTTCCCCCCAGCTGCTTTTTTTATCCATGAGATGTGTCAAATCAATAGGTCTCTGTGGGAGGAAACAATTTAATATTGATTATCCCTCCATGGGAAGTTTTAACAGCTGGTGCCTCTCTGCAGCTGCAACATCTCAACCATTGTGGATATCAATGGCATATGGGGGGTATAGAAAACCTATGTAATGTTATCGGAGACGTGAAATCACTGTTTTCACTCAATTTTTATTTAACATTTCAATTTGCAGTACATAGTATAATTAAAATTCACAATTTCCTTTAATAAATTATCCATCATCTGCTGTGTATGTATATACTAGAAAAAAGAGGGTTATTCAGAAAGCACCGCCGAATGGTGGCAAAGACCACCAATCAGGCTGCTGAATGCCGCCAAAGACCGCAGAACAGACCGCCGAACGTCTCCGAACGACCAAAGGTCTTTATGCATGAATAAAAGTCTTGCTGGGGTTTAGGGTCTGCATGTCGGTGGCAACCAACATGTGCCGTGATGGGACCTCCAGGACGGAACAAGGCAGACCCTTCAGACATAGAGACAGGCGAGGCAAGGGTGCGGGTTTATTGTGCTGCAGCTAGGTAACACATGAAGGAGGCTGAAAAGACAGACAGGAACACACTGGTTATAATGGGAAATGTAGTTGCTGGGACTTAGACAATTATGGAGAGACTAGGAGACATGAGAAACCTTGGAGGGTATGTGAAACTTGGAGGTTACGGGAAACCAGAAGCAGGCAGACATGAGGCAGGGTTTGAAGTAGATTGACAGACCTGGAGGGTACAAGGCTGAAGGCTCTGGAGGGCAGAGACCATATGGCTGAAGGTTGCTGGACTAGACTAATAAGGGTGCAATACAGGATGCACTACAGGCTTAGATCACAGGATACTCTGCAGGCTGGGATTGCTGGATACACTACAGGCTAGATCACAGGAACAATGGAGGCTTGAATGCTGGATACAATCTGGAGGAGCAGTACTGATGCTAAACCGACACTCATGACAGAGTGATGTTCAGTGGTTGAACCACCCTTTAATAAGGAGTGGGCCAATGTTCAGCTGGTCAGGTGGACGGAGACAATATTTGCTGCAGGAAAGTCCCGAAATGCAAGAATGGCAGGGCAAGACCAAGAGCTGGCCCAGGTCAGTCACACACAGGGGTCAGGGCTAGAATCATGACACTGCACTGTTGCCCATTTATTGAAGTCCCAAAATCTTTTCGGTAATAGTTGCCCAACCAATGTTGAAGATGCGCAACTTTGAAAGGCACTTGAGGCCCAAGTCCCACTTTTGCCCCATAGCAGTTCGCAGTTTTCTAAGACTTCCAGGACAATCAACCATTTTATGTCGGAGCTTCTCTTTAACGTTCTTACGGATTTTTGTAATAACCCCATTTGTTTGGAGTGCACAAATTATATTTTCCTTTAAGCTGGCTGTGAAATTATTTTATAAAATGAGATGTCAGTGTAACAAAATCTGAAATTCAAGGCTTGTAGAGTTCACTCATCAATCCAGTAGATGTAGCCAGAGGTTATACACACAATAAATTAGACAGGCTCTCAGGAATGATGATCTATACTTGCCATAAATATAAATGTAAAGGCCCTGAGGATAGTGTAAGGTTAGCATTTTCTGCTCTTCCTGCCTTATTGACTTGTCTTTTCCCATATGATCTTGGTTCCTGGAAGAGCCTCATTAGAAACCCCAGATTTTGGAGATGAATAGCTTTCAACAAGTATAAATTAATACCCATGCGCCAGTGGATGCTGAATTCTGATCTATCTATTGTTTTCTGTAGACATGTGCACAGCGGTACTTTTCGTTTCGGATCTATTCGGACCTTAGGGTTTCGTTTCAGATCATTTCGAATCGATTTCCCTTTCATTTCGGATCGATTCAAATCGATTTCCCTTTCGTTTCAGATCATTTCGAATCGATTTCCATTTTTATTTCGGATCATTTCGAATCAAGTTCCCTTTCGTTTCAGATCATTTTGAATCGATTTCCCGTTCGTTTTAGATCATTTCGGATTGTTAGCGATTTGTTCTTTAAGATTGATTCGAAATTTCGGATCGATTCGTTTCCATTTTATATAATTTTATAATAATTTTATATAATTTTATAATAAATAAAAACAAAATCAATATAAAAACAAAAAGTGTAAAAAAAAAGATACAGGGGACCCTTTGACATTTCCCCATTAACCCTTTGCTGGGACAAGCGCTGCGCCCTGTGAGATGCCCAATGCCCAATAACCCATTGCTTTGTCTTGAATTGCATACATTTTTTTTCGTTTCGGATCATTTTGGATTGATTTGATTCGTTCTTTCGGACCGATTCGAAATTTCGGATAGCTGATTATCATTTTCGGAACGCTTCCGAAAAGAAAAAATGGTAGATTTTTTGACGAATTCGAATTCGGACAAAACGAAACACACACGTCTAGTTCTCTGCTAGTAGGGTAGAGGAAAAACTTGTCCTGCCTTTCCTCTTGTAACTGGAGTTACATGTTGGACTAGAACAAGATAGCCCTCTTTTCTCACTTGCTACATGTTATAGGAGACCTTCTTTTTCCTTGACATAATGCATGGAACCCTTTTGGGTCTAAACATCTGTAAAATCACCTTGTGATCTGAGCCGTCCTTAACATGCAAGTGGCTGATGCCCGCCACGCGGTTACGAGAGTATCCTTTGAATCGCTGATAGTAATTACCAAAAGCAAGATGGCCACATGGAACTTGTAGCCCGATCGGATCGTAACTGCAGCTTGGTCCTTTGTACTCCCAGGTGGCAATCGAAGGCTATACATCCAATCAGGGCACTTTTTGGACCTCAGTCATAAACTGTGGTGAGCTTTCCTGGGTGTACTTGGATTTGCAGGAACTGCAACTAAAGCCAAGCTACTTCATTTTATGTTATTCTAAACCTGGTAAAAGGAGTCCTAGCCCAAACACTGAGAAGCCAGAGACGGATTGTCCCTATTGTATGTTAATGATCCACCGCAAGAAGGAACAAACATTTTGTTCACTGTATAAATATGGTGTGTGTGTGTGTTTGTGTGTGTTCCAATAATTGTTATCCTTGCTTTGCCTCAACATCAAGTCTCAACTGGTTTGTGGGGAAACTATGCTACAATTTTCTCTGGCCGTCTACGCTGTGCAAGAAAGCTGACTTGGTGAAGAGACCTGTCTTAGGACCGAAGCTCCGTCATACTACGGATCTACTGCATGGACACAAATGCGCACATCATTCCCAAGCAATCTTATGAAGGATTCAAAATGATTTGTTAATGTGACATGTGCATATCGACTTATTGTTGGGTTTAGATGTAACTTCCATCAGCCTTTCTGTAGACGTGACGTGGTTATCCATTCTTGGATAGTATATCACGCCTCATATATCACACACTTCTAGTTCCTGCAGGAGTCCTCCATCTAGCAAGATGAAAATTCAGATTATACGAGGAGAACTTATTTTTTTCATGTACGGACTTCATTTTAGATTATCAAATACCCTCAGCTTTCGAACCCCTGCCTAAAATACTGGATATATCCCCGAAATTGTGGTCCAGTTCAAGCTTTATATTTATACTTTGGAAACAAAAATAATTAACAGGGTTATTCAAAGAGCAGTGAATGGGCCCCAAAATTGCACCGAACAGTGAATTTCCCCATACAGTGCAATTTCAGGGCCATTCGGCTATTCAAAAAGCTGTCAGTTCGCTAAATATTCAAAGAACACCAAACAGCAGAGAAATGTCAGTGAAATTCGGTGGTTTCATTTGACAGGTTTAAACATGAATCCCATAGGTTTCAATGTAAAACAAAATGCCAGTTTTTCTTGAATATTTATTCAACCGTTTATTCTTTCTATTTGCAGCAAAAATTTTCTTAATGTATTTATTTTTAGGATTTCTTAGGCATTTTTCTGGATTTTTACGGCAAATTTTTTTCACAATTTTTTTAAAACAAATATCATTTTTTTTCTGTAACAGACCTTTTAATTATTATTCAAATGACTTTATATATTATTCCCAGGAATTTTCATGCAGTAATTTGTTTGAAAACGCCTTTTAAAATTTGCAGCTGCTCTTACCCGTACGGTGGCTTTTTCCAGTGGTTGGTCGGCGACCTGTCTGGCGGGTCATCGTTTTTTTTCGGATCAATCCAGCAGTTTTGCTTTGGTTTTTCAGATTGATTCGGTGGTTTTGCGGCGGTTTTCCCGATCAATTCACTGTTTTTTGTGTGGTTTTCCCGATCGATTCACTGGTTTTGCTGCGTTTTTTCTGATCGATTCGCTGGTTTTGCGATAGTCATTTAATTTGTTCGTTGGGTCGATTCGCTGCACTTCGGTGACTTTGGGTGAATGCTGAATTCACGCAGGGCCGGCGAATCGAACTCGCTGAAGTGCGGGGAATGGGAGAGCATTGAAATGTCGGTGACATTTCAATGCTCTCTGAATAATCCTGGTAGACTTCTCTTTCAATTCTCTGTTCTTGTTTGCTTAAGGATGTGGGATTATTAGTGAACGCCCCAAAAAACCTAAACAGTCTCCTCGGTATTCTGATTATGGGCTCTCAAAATCTGGTGCTTCACTCTCTTTTACCCAAGTCATCAAATAATTTTTACTGAATTAATGAAAGGTCTTGCTTTTTTGTACTAATGTGTTGGAATATGCTGCTTGAAGAGATTTGATATCTTGCTATCATTAAAGTCGGATAAATTAGCGCTCCGTCTCAGAGCTCTGTGCTTTCAACATCCACTGAATTACTGCATTAACACTGTGATAAAAGCATAAAAAAATTGTCATTAAGTTAAAAAAAACACCTTTTCAGACCTTTGAATCTTAAATTCAGGTTAAAAAAAAAAATTAACTGACTGAATTAGAAGCGAGAAATTGCTTTAATCAACCTTTTGTCCGCTAATCTGAAAGGGTTTAATAATACGTTTGTCCTCCTAACAGATTTAAATGGTTTGCTAGAAAAAAAAAAAGAATAAATACTAAATTTCAGGTTTCTCTAGCGTTATAAATAAAAGAAAATAAAGAAAAAGTAAGATGTTTTCGACTATATTAATCAGACGTTATTTCTCATTGATGCATCTTCTTTTTCCAGATGTCTCTGTAAGTCTCCTATCTGTCATTGTCACCTTCTGTGGGATTGTCCTTCTTGGGGTCTCGCTCTTTGTTTCTTGGAAGTTATGTTGGATTCCGTGGAGGGACAAAGGCTCTTCCCAGACTCAACGCAAAGATCATGGACATCATGGTCACCTCCACCACTCCCACTACGGAGACTTGCTGGTGGATCGGGTGGAGCTTGGACCTGAGATGCCAGAACGTTCTTATTTAGATATGGATTCTTACCCCGACGCCGGCATTAAAAACAGCCAGACGTCTCCTGACATACCTGTGGATAGTCAAGCTATGGCTAAGGAATCGCAGATCCCTTACGCACAGTCCCACCAGCAAGTGGCAAACATAGCCCCGGCCACCAGGTAATCTTCATTACACCTCTGAACTGGGGAGAATTCATTTTATTTCCATGTTTCCTTATGTATAAACTAAATTTTCCTACTTTATTCTACAATGTTATTCTTTAATTACTGTTACAGTTATATAGTATCTTTTTTGTAATATTTGGGTATTTCCCCTTTCTGTCTTACATCTTACACACGGCTACCATTGGCCATATATACCTTAATCCTCAACTCAATTGCTTGCCTTGCACCTGTACCGGTGCAATTTACCGTAGGGACGCAAGAGCAAAGATTTTAACAACTCCTAAAAGATGGTGTTAAATGACTCTGCAAATACAAAATCATTTAACACGCTCTAAAACCCCCCATTAAATTCCATACTCACTTCTCATCCCGCGGTGAAGGCTAAGGTCAGACGAAAGCATTTTTAACGTGCGTTTAACCGCACGAAATCACGGCCGTGCTAGCAGAAAAATGACGTCCAATCCCGGGTAAAATACGAAGAACGGCCGCACGAAAGTTCGTTCGCGCAACGCAAGTGGCAAACGAACGCATTTTTTCTAGAACGTCAAACCGCTACTACTGACGTACAGAGTGCGCTGCGTCCGCTAGCGGCGTGTGTGCGTGATTAGGAGACGTCAGACGCTGCACACGTCCGGCCAACATAACGTCCAGACGCAAAAAGGGTTTTATTGATGATCCGTACAAAATCACGGACGAAAATGCGCATCGTATGACCGCTATCGCGTATTCCGTGAAAAAATACGTCCATTCGTTCGAACACACTTTTTCACGGACAACGCGAAAAATGCGTTAGTCTGACCCTAGCCGAAAAGGGTGGCCTGATCCACTACTACCAAATAGTTCCCAGTCTGTCTCCACGATCACTCCGCGTCGTCGTGTGATTTCGTGAGAGCGAGCTCGTGGGCTGTGGGCCAGGATAGTCCCACCTAGTAGGTGGTGCACGGCACATGTCATTGGCTGCTGCGGGACTGCCTGAACTAAGGCTGTCCCCCTGCAGCCAATGATATGCTCTGTGTGTCAGCTGCATAGGCGGGCCAGAGGAGGGGCCCTCTGCAGCAGCTGGCAAGCGGGCGCATATCATTGGCTGCAGGGGACAGCCTGAATGGCGGTAAGGGGTTAAGTAACTCATGACTATAGGTCAGGAGGGAGAGGTCAGTGGACTCTTAAGTATGAATACCTCGCTAAAGGTAGGAAATAAATAGATGCTTATTGGCAAAATGCTCGTTTTAAGACACTGAATTACGGTAAAATTCAAACACTTCTAGAATATCCCTTTAAATGTAGCAGCAACAACATAATAAAACATAGGGTTTACTTGTCACAAGACTTCCCTTTAACTTAAACATTATCTCCCGGTGCGTTAGAATGCTCTCATCAAACGAAACCTGTAACTTTATTACTTTGCGGTACTTAGCATTTTCGGCTGTGGATTTTGCTTTTTACTATTTAAAGTTTACCGTGTACATAAAATCACACATGCAACATTATAATATGATACCTCGGGGATATATTGGAAAGGCTCTCTTAATTTGAAGTTTTCAATTGAGTTCTTGTTCTTGCTCATAAACCATTTGATGTGATTCTATGCCCAGATAATTATCTGTCCGCTGCTCCGTCTTATTAATTTTCATTAGCGTTATCCGTCTTCAGAAAAAAATAACACGAGTTTGTCCTTAAAATATCACATTGCGCCGTAGAATAACATAAAATTCTACGCTCTAGTGTGCTTATTGTTCTCATTTGTAATGCTATTTTCTTAACCCCTTTCTACCAAGGGATTTTCCAGAAACCAGTGCATTTGTTTTGATTTTTTTTAAAAATATTTTTAATTAATTATACAGTAAGAAATATTTGGGTATATTCCCAATTTATTCCTTACTCTAATAACATATTTGACAGGCAGATGTCGCCATCTGCTGGCCAAAAAAGAGTTACTGCAGTACAGGGCTTCGTGCAGGAGCAGCTGGAAAGATGATATTTTAGATACATTCCCCACAGGTTTAAAAAGTGTTAGCACTTTGGTTATCATACCGGCGATGCTAAAACTATAGAAGCATGTTCTGGAGCCCAACTGCAAATGAATTTAGTTTGCAATAAAAAAAAATATTTTGCATTGCTCCTGTGGAACACCATATCGACTGTGCTCGATATTTGATTAATTTTCGATAAAAATTGAGCTTTGATGTGAAGACCTGTGAGTGCCCTCGGTTTGTTGAAACTGTAAGTGCTTTGGAGGTTGCACCAGGGCTGAATCGCTTAACTCCTTCACTGCTAGACCATTTCACCCATGTGTGCTGAGCTAATTTTTTAAATTTTTGCACATCATGTTTAAACATCATGTTTTATTACGCAACCCAGACAAATTATATATCCCTTTTTTCATCAGACTCGGTAGATTCATAGTATATCATTATTATATGTATATGTCATGCCCTGTCAGAATGCAATAACAGAAAGTGTAAAATAAATGTGAATTTCCAATCATCTACAGGGTGTAAATTAATTTTTTTCACATTTTATCATCCCAGTCTTTGCAGTTATATATTCTATGGGTTACACTTCTTTCAAAATGATAAAACTGAGAACCTGTTACTTAATTTTTCTGTGTAATTACGTGATTTTACCTAAAACCCCCCAAAAATCGTTAGTGCAGCATTATTGTTCACAATATAATCAATTGTAATAAAATTAATAAAATTAGATTTTTATTTTTTACTTGGAACATGGTCATGTTTGGTATCACTGGAAAGGCCATGAACTTCTAGCTGCCACCGATCGGGAGATACAAGGTCCAAAGGACCCCCCTATCTCCACCATAGGGCTTTCATATGGAAACCCCTTGACAACTAGAGGTTAATTCTCGAACTGATGCCCTCGCGCCATGCGCGATGACATCAGTGGGCGGGGATCGGCCCCAGAGGCTTGGCTGACATCCTAGATGTCAGCCACCTCCAAGAGAGAACCAGCCCCTCAGGGGTCATAGAGGCAGTGCTGTAATATTTTCAATGATTTTTAATGATTTTTTTTTAACTTGCATAACAAATTATGGGAATTTAGTTCAAAGATATGATCATATCGCGCATAAACTTGAGAAGGATGTTGATACATTGATAAAATGTATATGTTTGCTATATAAAACGTATTTTCACTCAGTTCCCTCTGTTCTTTGTTGTTTACGTAATTCTTTTTTTCCTGCAGCATTGTTGTTGATATTATCTCTGATTTCTTGCGATTGTCATTTAATAACCTATATTTGACCTCCTCTTCCTGATTAGCTGCTGATTTTGTATTGTCTTATCAATGTGGCTTTTCTTATCATTGATTTGGAGATGGGAAGTATAGGCAGTGGGTAGATGGAGGAGGATTTGAAATGCGTCCCTTATTTTACAGCAGGAAAGAATTCTTTTAGCAATTTTTTTTATATCGGCAGAAAAGTAATGAAAATCCTGAATATCTAGACTTTTTTTTACCCCTGCTGGTTAATGTGAATTTAATGTTTTATTTTTTTTCCTTTATAATTTATACTTGCAGCATGGTATAAGCGGGAGCAGATCCAGATAAACATTTGGAGAGGGGCATTCTACCAATTATGGTGTTTTTGTTTGTAGTAGGAATGAGAGGCAGAGAGGGTGCTGGATTGCAAGCTGTGCAGGACCTGTAATCCTACTGCTCAGGTGACACTGTTCTGCAGTGAGAAATGAGAAAGGGAGTTATTGCAGAGGCATTGTTCTCTTTGTAATTGAAAAGGGGATAATGCTGCTGCTTTAGGAAAAATAAAGGGCATTTTTAATTTCTAGTACAGTTTCCATGGCCGTATTTGGTATCATTAGAAACTACACAATCTGGTCTTTCCAATGACACCCAACTTGACCTTATGTGTTGTATGAGGCTGAGGATACCGGGGTCCAAACGACCCTAGTATCTACTATAATGGAATTGCAGCTCAAGAGGGACACATTCCCCTTTTGCCCCTACTCTGAATTTACCAATGGTTATAAGCCGGTGGAAATTGCCATTCATTTGATCTCGTAACAATGTAAGCTTATTGGTCTTCTTGCTTAATAATTTGTATGAAGAATAAAATGCTTTAAAACTCTTAGCTTAGAAACAAACTACTTTATCTTGAAACCCCAAATTAAACTTAGAAACGGGTTGAGTATTCATTATCCGTAATGTTCTGAAATTTGGAAACATTTTGAGTGGCATCAAGGCACCAAAAAGAGAAAATTCCACCCTGACCTCATAGAACAGGGACAAACTTTTAAAAATATAATATAAAAGGAACTTCAGGCTGTGTGTATAAGGTGGGTTATAAGACATCAATGAATTTCATGTTTACACTTGGGTCCCATCCCAAAAATATCTAATTATTACATGCAAATACTCCAAAATCTGAAAAAAAAATCCTAAATCCAAAACACTTCTGGTCCCAAGCATTTCAGATAAGGTATACTCAACCTTCATGAACAAGGTAACAGGAAATCAATGGTAAGTAACCTGATGGCACTAGCCTCATACGTGTTGACAGGTTGTATTCCTTTTTATACTAAAGTGCCTCTTCTAAATGCAATATATCCTTAGGTCCCTTTATAGAAACTGACACATCAAAAAATAATAAAAGTATAAATAAGGAAATCATATGTGAAAATTTAGGTGAAAAAAAAAGTTTAAAAAAAAATCACACAAATTATGTAATTTTTAATTATATTTCATAAAATGTATTTTTTATTTTAAATATATTAAATCGAATACCTTTATTTAAGTTTTAATATATGCAGTGTTTGTTGGTCCTGATTCACGACAAAGTGTAGCCCCTTATGCAAATGATCCGCCGCGTTGGAGAGTAATGAATTTGTTTATTGGACTGTGAGCAGACAGTTTTGATGTTAGAGAAAAGAACCCTGGAAGAATTCAACCACTGCAAAATTTAATTAGACTCCGTGTTTTTTGTTTTTGTTAATTTAAAATGTGTGCCCTGTCTTGGTGATACGTCCCTGAGAAATGCGCTGCGATATTTTGCATTTTTTTGGGTCAGCCATAAATAGTTGGCGTTTCCACAGAGAGACATGACAAAGTAACGCTCGGTCTATGTGCTCCTTTCTATTCTTGTATCATAATAACAAAAAAGAATCATGACGGATAGTAACGTTTTCATCTAAACTGGTGGAGTTTTCACTTGTGATAGCTATATGTAAAGTAACCTTTTCTATAAATTAACACCCTCACCACCAGCATTAGCCGATTGCTTCCCATCAATCAATACATTTCTATTGGCTATTTTTCTTAGTATTTACTTTTTAATTAGCACTAGAGATGTGCATTCGTTTCGGAAAAATTCGGAATTTGCAAGAAATTTGATAATTCGTAGTCGGAAGTACTTCCGAATAACGAATCGATACGATATGAATTCTAAACTAAACGAAATTGTATATACCGAATTTATTTCGTTTTACACTGTTTTACTTTGGAGCTCTGTGATATACTCATACACACCACATATTACTGTGAGTTTTGTTGCTGTAAACCTCTGTGATTTACACTGATACACACTGCACATTACTGTACGTTTTATTGCTGTGGAGCTCTGTGATACGTTCATACACAACGCACATTGCTGTGGAGCCCTGTGATACGCTCATACACACTGCACATTACTGTGAGGTTTATTGCTGTGGAGCTCTGTGAGATACACATAGTTCACATTACATTAAAAATGTGATGGACTGAAGAGGTCACAGTGAACCTGGAAAAAATGGGACACTGTCTGGAGTCAACATTGTGGACCTGGAGGGGCAATGCATGTTGATGGAAAGGGGGACAAAATATGTTTTTGCCTAGGGTAGGGGGGCCGTCATGGTTCCTGCACCTGGGCCCTGAGGTCTCTAGTTACACCTCTGCCACTAACTACTATTAAATACCTTTGGCTACACTGCTTCAAACTGACCATTATATTCTAGACCTGGGATCTCAAATTCCGACACCACCAGATGTTGATGGCCTACAATTTGCAGAATTATTTGAATGATAGAGATAGCCAGAGAAACGTTGGCATTCCAGCTCAGCAACATATGGTGGGGTATACTTTAAGATCCCTCACTTAGCCCCTAAACCTTGTCCCTTAACTCACGTCCTACCCATAAAGTCCAAACCACTAGCTACTGCTCCAAATCCATAGTCGCCATACCTCAATTCCCACCTCACAGACCTTAACCATTGCTCCTTAACTCATCTCTTAAACATAAAGTACAAACCATTGGCTTCCGGGATATGGTCACCATATCTACCAATCCATAATATCAAGACCTTAACCTCTGAACCGAAAGACAAATCCAGGATCTCTTTGTCCATGGTCCTAGCAATGGCAATGTAACCCAACTCTATCCCTCTATATCCTAAATCTTAGCTTCTAATAATCTTAACCATCAATCTTGAGTAATAGATACCAAATAGGAGTCCAGGGAGTCCAGGTTCTGGCTTCGTTAGGCTTTAATGGAGTATCTGAAATGGCAACGGTTTGATTTTAGCCAGCCTTTGTCAAGCCTTGAAAAACAGCAACAATTCAGCTATACCCAGCCTTTGCCAAGCCTTGGAAACCAACAACCATTTCAGTTGTACCCAGCCTGTGTCAAGCCTTGACAAAACAGCAATGTTTTGGCTGTCTCCATCCTATGTCAATGGATACAGCTGAAACGTTGCTGTTTGTGATGCTCCATTAAAGCCTAAACAAACCACAACCACAGTGCCTAGACTCCTATTTGTTATCTATTACTCAGTATTTTGGGCCCTTTCGGATTCTGCCTGCACTTGGACACACGTGATCTATGTATTGACTGTATTGCGACTTATATATGATATACTGTAGCTCTGTGCAGAGTTTCTTGTCTATGTTAACTATCGACCCTGTCTTATAACTAAACCCCAACTCGGTAACTCCCATCCAACCAACCTCTTACCATCCGCCCATCACTCACCCCCTACTTCTTGGTTCCTAACTCCTATCACATAGCTCCAAGTGCATATTTCTTATGCCTATTCCCTATCCCATAACTTGTGATGTCTCGCTTCTCACTCAAACCCTTTATCTAATTACTAATGCCTTATCCATAGCTCTTGCACTGTACTCGTTGTGAAATTCATCACATACCATATATATGTATATATATATAGATATATAATGCCCTCTCAAAACTCTGTGAAAACTGCAAAACCTACTCAGAAGATATATGAACAATTAAGAGCAATTAATCCAAGTTGTCATGGTGATAGAGCTGAACTTTCATGTAGGCTTCCCCATGTAATGAAGAAAATGTTTGCAGTGACTTTACGTTGTGTCACCTTATGCTATACTTAATGAGCATGGTTTATTACCGAGTATGGCTCTACAGAGAAATCTGCACGAGCATAATATCACATTATTATACACCAGGGAGATATATTTATGATACAGAATCTGCGCACAGGGTAAAATTAACCTGTACATGCTCTTTTCCTGCAGATATTGTTGTAACTCAATTCAGCTTGTTCTTTATTTATATGTATTTTTAGCGCATACAACGTTTTACAGGTAATATTTATGCATGAAAAAGTAACAAAAATAAGAAAAAAAAATCAATTGACACAAGAAGATTATAAACATACATCAAGCAAATTCCATTCTATGTAATCTTCAATACAGTGAACACAATCAATTATTTAATGATATGTATAAGTATCGCCTTATGGCGACGAAGCCTTATTTATGTCAGTTACAGCGGTATTGACAAGCACCACCTTTGAAGCATTGCAATGTTTGCTGCATTTTCAGCGTCCAACCTGAAGCAAAATCTGGCCCGTTACGATGCTCGTGTTTTTGCTGTCCTTCCCTATAGACGGCAAAACGTATGTATGTATATACTGTATGGGCCACATTACGTTCCTGATGTTAAAACGGGGGCGCTAGGGAGAAAAAACTGCGCCCGCAGTTTTCTCCATACTGCCCCCATTTTAACGTGGGATTACAATGCCGGCACTTAAAAAGCTGTCTGCATTGCTACCGTGCGCAAAGCCCATAGATGCTCACGGCAGCGCTGAGCGCCGCCGCGAGCATCCACTCGTGGCGGTCACAGTCGGCATAGTAATATGCAGGGGGAAACTGAGGAACTTTTCCCCCAGTTTCTCCCTGCACCCGCCGGACGGAGGAGGCGGACAGAGCCGCGGTCCTCGCGCGGGATAGGAGGTGAGTATACGATTTGTTTTTTTATTTTTTTGGCTGGTGTTAACAGATTCTGCAGCAGCGGAATCCGTTAACACCAAGTCCTGGCTGTGGTTAACTTTCTGTTAATTGAGGCCAGAAGTTAATCAGCGCTAGTAGATTGTAATCCTAACGCTGATTAACACTTTGCGCTCCCCATGTTAGGTATAGGGAGCGCAAAGTACAGTGACCTCATGCTGGAAACGCAAGGTACCAAACACAAACGGGTCACCGCGGCTAACGTTAATGCTCACGCAGGTGAGCGCTAACGTTAGGGCAAAATTACAATCTTGTTGCTATGTGTATATGTTTGTGAGGGTTAGGCTGGGAATTGGAATTGCAGGATGAGACCATTAGGGATGGGAGTGTGAGATGTAGGTGTGTGTGATAGGAAAGTGTGTGAGATGGGTGTGTTGGATGGGATAACAATGGGTAGGAGTGTGCGAGATGAAAGTGTGTGAGATGGGAGTGTGTTGGATGGGATCGTGATGGGTAGGAGTGTGTGAGATGGCATGTGTGGGACAGGAGTGTGTGGGAAGAGAATGTGTGGGATGTGAGTGTGTGGGATGTAAGTTTATGGGACAGGAGTGTGTGGGAAGGGCATTTGTGGGACGGGCGTGTGTAGGACAGGAGTGCGTGGGAAGGGCATTTGTGGGACGGGCGTGTGTAGGACAGGAGTGTGTGGGAAGGAAGATTGTGACACGAGAGTGTGTAGGACAGTAGTGAATGGAGTGGGACATGAGTGTGTGGTGTGTGGGTTGAATCTATGTGACGGGTGTGATTTGGAACAATCATGATGGGATCAGAGTGAATGTGTGCAGGAGTCTGTCCCATCCCTTGTGCCACACACCATGAAATATCAATGACGTGTAGGATGACCGGCATTGTGGGTGGAAGGCTTCCAGGAGAGAGTCTGGCTTTTGCCACTTTTACACTGGCTGAAGCAATTTATCCATCCCAAGTGAATAATATTTGCCTTGCATAAATCACCTTTCTAACACATTTACTAATTCTGCCCTATTTTCGAGGGGCGACCTAAAAAAGCCCACATCAGTTGCTTGGTGCACTTTAACCAAGCTCTTGCCTTAAGTAAAATCAATTCTCATGAATGTTGTACAGATGTCATAGCAAGAGTGAACAAACCCCAAAAATTTGCCAACAGTCAAAGCCAAATATGAGTAAGAGCATAAAATAGCAATAGCAAATTAAAATATCCCATTGAGAATGGATGGACAGCAAAGCAGGATGTGGATGCTTGTTGAAGCCATCTAGGCATTGGCAAGAGAAGTAATCTCCAAAATATTCTACAGATCCATGGATACTGCAAACATAGGGAGACTCAACACTCAGTGGGACTGCAGTAGTCCATCAAAAAATACAAATCGAGATAATAAGTGGTCTTGTTATCAGGGCTTATCGGCATCATATAAGTTTTTCAAGGCAACATGGAGCCTCAAAATAATAAAGTGCTCCCATCCAAAATGTCTCATTGTAATGACTTATGCTGGTTAAAGAAAACTTACAGTATTCACATACACCCACTGTGAGCCTGCTCATCAATATTTGGGTTCTCACAATGTCGTTCACAACCAGGGCCATATTTAACATGGGGCAAAAGGGACAGCTTCCCCTGCCCCGGTCATTCTATGGTAGCCGGAAAAGCAATGGCATGCTCCGCGGCTCAGTACCGATCTGGCGCCGATTGCGGACTTCTCCCGCAGAGGGTGGACATCTTGATTGTCAGCCCTCCCTGCTGGACTTAACCCCGCCCACTGACATCATCACACATGGGCGGATGACATCAGACATGCGACTTTCCCTTCCCGTCTGGTAAATCCCTTTAAAGGAAATATGGGAGTGTGTTGGACCTCCATATCTCCAGAACCATAGAAGGTAGGGGGTCACGTTAGGCGTTGTTGGAAAGGTCAAAATATGGCCTTTCCATTGATACTGAGCATGACCATGTACAATATAGAGAATAAAAAATACAAGCACATTTTTATTTTGTGTTTTTTTGTTGTTTTTTTGGGGGGAGAAGTTGGGGTGGAGAGGTCTGAATTAAGTTGGGGTTGAGAATTAATGTTTTGCCCAGTCAATAATAAAGATGGCCCTGTTCACAGCCTCCTATAACATCTACAACAGTAAGCAATGCTGGCTATGATGCTTCAAGTGTCCCTGTAAGTAAATAGGCAAATTGGAATTTTGGGTCAAATTCAGAAATTTAGGGGCAACTTGGTAGATAACTGCCAATTAATTATAGAATTTGTATTTTCTATTAATTAAATAGATACTTAAAAATGTAAACTCCCAGATACTTCTTCAGCTATTAAATCAGATTAGTAAATCATCACGTAAAGTGTGTTTGATAATGAAATGGGCCTCTCAGGGACGATCCAGGAAAGGGTTTAATATGCAAATGCCCAATTCAAAATCTAGAAAAAGGTAATTAATATAATGTCAGTAAATTGCAAAGACATGCTATTATACACTCACCCGACGTCCACAGAGACCTCCATCACAGGAACATAAACTTCTGAGTGTGAACAGAAGTCACAGATGCTGAGGCCAATGATAATGACAGTCGAGAGATAAAAGGGTTGAGGGTCGCACCTTAAATTAATGGTTCGTTATAATGTGATTGAGTTCCTTTGCATCTGCCTTGTTTATTAGATGTGTGCTCGTGTTGCAAAATTGGCCTTGGCACATTTTATCTGCAGAATATGTGCTGTAAATGTGGTGAGGAAATGGTGGCAAGCACTTGGTTGGTTCTATGGATATTTTGGACTTCGAATCCCATGAGTGACCATGGCTGAGCAACATAGAAACACAGTTTCGATGCCAAAGGATACTCATCAGCGTCTCTGGGGAAATTATATTTCTTCTGAACAGAGGATGCTTATAAAGCAAGTATCTTCATACCTAGGACATTGCAAGCTCCTCTTGCCCGGGTGTCTCCTTAGTAGCTCTTCTATGTGTTGATGTAAGCAGGCCTTAGCGTTGAAAGTGTTGCCAAACCTCAGTCAAAATAGACTGTCCTGACCCTCTTGTGGATGGGAATTTGTCATTTTGGGATAACCATAAAGGATATGGAATACATGCAGGCAGGACTGCCATCAGACATCTTGGGGGCCCTTACTGAACCTCAGCTGCCCATCTCAATAAACTAATTAATAATAAAACGTTTTGCCTCCTCTTCTTATTTGTTTATGGAGTAGGCTAGATCCATGGTTCTTCCAGCAAGTGGATAAAAAGTGTTCTCCAGTTTATGTTCAATCGTTGTTATGTTCAAATGGATGAAAATATGTGGCAAAAACCTGATCTCTTCACTACCAAGTGGTTTTACCTAAAACCACTGGCCGGACCAAGTGGATTTATGGAAAACCATCGTCCAAAACCAAGACTGCAAAAATATATGCACTGTTCGTACATACCTACAAATTTATTCGACATATAGGCCAAAAAGTGCTACTACATGTAGAATTTTACAATTTGTTAAAAAGATTAGCAGAACTCCAACTTGTTACACACAGCGTCAACACCTTGGCTGGCATATGTGAGGTGCTAAAAATGTGCGGCCACATTCTAGATTTAAAATTTGGGGGCACCTTCTGCAGACCAAAGCAAACAAGATTATTTTGCTGCAAACAAATGTCATTTGATTTTGGGCTGCAGATCAGCAGATCGAGATATCTCGATATCGGGCACCAGAATCGGGCCTTTTGAAGTTTGAGATATCTCGATCTCGGTAGGGAAGGGGTTCAAGAAAATTTATCTCAACTCCTCCCTACATGTCTTCGTTACTCTGCAAGCACGTCTCATCTAGACAACACCGGTCAGCATGCGATCTCCACTTGTCATCGGTCTACACGTGCACGGCCAACTCTTGCCTCCAAGACTTCTCAAGGGCAGCTCCATTCCTGTGAAATGACTTGCCTCGCCCTATCAAACTCTCCCATGATCTTCAGGCCATCAAGAAATCCCTCAAAACCCATCTCTTTAGGTTAGCGTACCATATCACTGATTCAACTCCTCCCTCTGCTCATCTACTCACACATGATTGAAGCTGCTTCTATGGTCCCACCATTCCCAAACCACTGGCATTTATGATCCTGCCGTCCAGTAAAACTCCCCTTGTCTTCCTCAACCCCAATCCCTCTAGACTGTAAGCTCCTATGAGCAGGTCCCTCTACACCTCTTGTTTCCATCATATGTCCGATTATCTGTAACTCGTCCCCTTTGGTTACTGTAAAACGCTGCGGAAACTGTTGGCGCTATATAAATGATGATAATAATAATAATGTAAAATATATCTGAATTTTATCCAGTGGATGCTGCTTGTCAAAAAATTAACACGACTATTTCACCCGCCTTATGCTTTTCTTTATCTTCTGAAGCAGCCTATTAAAAGAGAGGGTGTGATTTAAATAATTTTGCAGTCTATCAGTAAAGTTGGAGGTGTGACTTAATTGCCCAATCTATTAAAAGTGAACGGGTGCGGCTTAATTAATTATGCAGCTTTATACCCAAAGACAGGTTAAAATTTTACATAAATATAACTGTTATTTTATAAAGACAGGAAATAAATCGTGATAATTTATTTTAAAATAAATAATTAATTTGTAAAATGAATTTAATTAATAATTGGTTAAAGAAAAATATTTGTACCTGGTGAATCAGGACATTAATCAACAGAAACTGTAGTAACTGGTAAAAATGCCAGTAATAATGTAAATTCTCACTTCCCTTTCAATGCAATGTATAAATCCAGAGCATAATTAATGTGCATCGTTTCGCTGATTTGATATCGGCTATAAAGAAACAGGTCAATGAGAGGCAAAGAAAAATATAATAAACTGTACGCTGCTTTATTCCATGAGATAAATATACAATGTCACATATAAACCCGGTAAAATATCTTTTGAAGATTCCAAAATGTATCTAATGTAATATTCTCCACCGCTAGAGCAAATCCTGATACTGTAAATAATCTTTTGTTTGTTTCAAATATGCCCACGGTTACCATCCAACTCAGCGCCTGTCTTCTCACCTGTCTGCTTAACGGAGATAGCTTGCTGTTTATATGGCACAGTTCACAGCACGCATAGACCTTACCTCTCCATAGACAGACATGGCGGTTGTTTTATAATGTTTAGTTTGCTTTTTGTTTATGTTTTTGATGAAAGAGAATTCAAGATGCTACTTCTTTTGCTCTTTGAAAATTGATTAATGTTACTTATTATTGGTAACTGTTATTATTTCTATAATTTTTTATATAAAATTAAGAATAAATTTCAGAAGAATTTAATTTCTTTTCAATTTCTCATCCCTGATAAGGAAGCATGAAACCAGCTCAGCGCAATAAAGGATTGCAGATTTTATTCCATCGGGTGCAATTAAAAACTGCAGAAAGAAATTATGAAGTGCAGAGCGGAGATATATTAAGTTATGAGAAGTGTGATTTCCGATGGATAGAAAATGACATCTAATGTGTGAGGATTCTTACTTTTTCCTCTGTAAAAGAGCATATATTATATACACTGCCTGGCCAAAAAAAGGTCACACAGTTTGATATTTTGTCGGGTCGCCTTTTGCTGTTATTCCAGAACACATTCGCCGTGGCTTCGTATCGATAAGCTCATGCAATGTCATAGCATTTATTTCCATCCAGAGTGGCAATAATTTGTGGCCAAGATCTTGTATTGAAGATTCTCAATGGGGTTAAGGTCTGGACTGTGCGGTGGCCAATCCATGTGTGAATATGATGTCTCGTGCTCCCTGAACCACTCTTGCACAATTTGAGCCTGATGAATCATGGCATTGCCATCTTGGAATATGCCCGCTGTGCCATCAGGGGAGAAAAAACCCATTGGTGGAAAAACCTGCTCATTGAGTATATTCAGGGAGTCACGTGACCTCATTTTATGCCGAAACATATTTATCACTGCAGTAATTATCCAATGGAAAGCTCGCACCTGTTGGCTTAGTTAAATACAGGTGGGGACTTATTTTTGGCCTGGCAGTGTATGCAATGTTAATCTGTGCGCTAACTGAATGGAGCCCCCGTCCCAAAAAAAAATCTGCCTCGTGTTGCAGAAACATAAAGCTAATTAAAAATTAAACAAAAAAATATTTGTGTCCAACATGTTTGCAAATACACCTAAAAACTCAAAAGTTCAGAATAACATAGGATTTCCAAAAAGATGGTGAAGTCGCCTATTCCAAATTGTGAGGCCGACTACTAAGTGAGCCAAAGACACATTTTAGCAAATGTCCATACTACTCCATATCCCACTGCGAGAAAACCATGGAATGCCCATGGTATACCTCCAATATGCCCATCAACAAATTAACAAGGACAGTGATCCTAGGCTCGCAATCATGAATGAGACACCCAAAGCAAGAAAAAATAGATGACAAAAGCTGACAGGCGTAAAGAACAAGCTAAGAACATTGCAAATGTTACTTTTCAACATGGAAGTCACCAAAACCACAATACAATTGATTTGTAAGACCATACGAGTGAATTTAACGTACATTTAACATGTGTTCTAGTGATTTTCTGGCCATGAGATAAGCATGCAGTCACTGTGACTATTATGGCCAGCGTCGGGCTATATTTTAACTCATGCCTGGCTTTTTTCCTGGCAGTTACATCCACTGGTGATCTGCTTACATGTACGCCTTCTGGAATGCTTTACAACATGGATGACTTCCATCATAGTCTTAACGGCCATAAGTGAATCCCTTCCAAAGTCTATCCCGCCTACCTTTATGTATGGTCGTACCCACGTTCAATGTTGTTCTCCATCTTCCTCACTCATGCCTTTTCCTCATACTTTTTCCCCACACTTCCGAATACATTTCCTGTCTTATTATTACCCCCTCTCCATACATCTCACTCCCGAGGACTATAGACTCTTCTATTAAATAACTGACTAAAGATTGGATTTAGATTTTGATGAAAATCCAGAAAATACTTGTTTTAAAATGTTGAATCGATACAGGAGAAGTGAAAAACTAACTAGATTGCTCCTATAAAAACGTACCATTGCAATGTATAGTAAATTCATACCGGTAGGTACCAATGTAAAGCATGTAGTGTTCATATGCTGCATTTGGGCAATCAATATTCGATTGGAGGCTCATCTGAGATTCTGTGGGTACTGAGAAATAAATAGAATAACAGAGAGGAAGCAAGTAAAGCAAAATAATAAATGGGAGACAGACAGGCGGGACACAAATAGGCATGACTGCAGAGATAGAGGTAAGCATGGAAGGCAAAAGGCTGGATACAGAATTAGAATGCAAAGCACTAAAGGGAGTTTAGAGGAGAGACCAGAAAGACAGACAGGACAGGAACTGAGCTGATGATACAGAACAACAGAAGGACGTTACAGGAATCAGGGTACTGTAAATCCACAGTAACGCTAAATTAAAGTCAGTATGAGAATTGGTTCTTAGAGCAGCGGGGTCTTTGGAACAACGAGCATCTGTAGATCAAGGAGTGTCTGTAGAATAGCGGGGTCTGTAGATCAGTGGGGTGTGTAGAACAGCGAGGGTCTGCAGAAGTGTATAATCCATAAAGGGTGATCCAAATAACGAAATCCAATGGCAGGCCATAGGTCGTGGGTAGTGATGAGCCGAACACCCCCGTGTTCAGTTCGCATTCGAACTCGAACAATTTCAAAAGTTCGAGTTTGAACTCGAACACGAACCGAACTCAATGCAAGTCAATGAGACTTGAAAGTTCGTTTTTTAGAGTGTCCTCCAAGAGGGCATATATGCAAGATATTTGCCATAAAAGGTTCATAGGGGTCTGGGTAGTGCCCTGGGGGACAGGAAACAAGGACAAAAAGTTTTTAAAAAAAAGTTTTTAAAGGAACAGTGAGTTTTCCATGAAATAAAGGTTAAGAATAAAAATGAAAAATTCCTTTAAATATCGTGCCTAGGAGGTCAGTGATACTTTTTGCACTGCTGGAAAGGGGAGAGTCTCCCCTTTTCAGTGGCGTATAGCATTAACATTTTCGCTGCCGGATCGCGTTTTGGCGCTAATCGGCGCCAAAACGCGATTCAAACCTGGAGGGGGCTGACATCTTGGATGTCAGCCAAGCCTACAGGTCCCCCCCTCACCCACTGACAACCTCACCATATGTGTGAGGATGTCAGTGGGCCAGTTAACCCTCTAGCTGCCATGTTGAGTTAAGGGGATCCAAAGGATCCCACCTATCTCCGATCCGTGGCAGCTAGATGATCATGGCCTTTCCAATGATATCAAACATGACCAGGTTTGGTTTAAAAAAAAAAATAAAAAATAAAAAAAAAAAAAATAATAAATAAATAATAAATAAATAAAATAAAAAATGTTTTGTTTTTTTTAAAAAAAAATTGTCTGGGGGGGTTTAGTTAAATAGGACCTAGCCTGTCATTTAAAAATAATTAGCACAAAACGGTCAGAATGAGCGCAGCGCACATAGGTAAACTGGCTCAGCAGTGAAGGGGTTAAAAAGCAAAAACATGTAAAAATTAGGTATTTCTATTCTCGGGACAAAATTTTGAAACTATTTAGCCAGGGTATTTTTTGGTGGTTGTAGATTTTGGGGATTAAATTAAAAAAAAGGGTGTTTTTACCATTTTTTCATCATATTTCATATTTCTTTTTATAGTAAATTATTCGATATGATGGAAATAGTGGTACTTTTAAAAAAACGGTGTATAATATGTGTGGGTTGAATATACAAGAAAGATGAAAAAATGACCTAAACACTAACAGCGCAGAAACGTAAAAACAGCAGCGGTCACTATAGGACGGATTTGTGTAAAACCACCCAGTCACTAAGGGGGTTAAGCTTCTTGCTTCTTCGCAGGCGGCTAGAACACTGAGCAATGAGCAACAATGCTGAAGCATTGGATTATGGGTGCTCTACCTAGTGTAGCACAGGGCTGGTGATTACTAGCACCTGTAGTATTGGTTAGCGCTATGGAAGCCAGGACTGAGCAGGAAAGGTGCTGCCGAAGGTCAATCTAGTCAGGATCCCCGCACCTTAAGACAAACATATTTATTGACTCTAACCCTTAAACAGGGACATTTAGTAACTTTAAAATCAGGACAAAAAGTAACCCTAACACTAAGATCGATTTTGAACCTATCTGAGATCAGTAAAATGTCACTGGTATGGTGGTACATCTGACCAAAATAACTGTGGAAGTGCCCCATTTTTTAGCATTAAATATAACCTTCTTTCAACAGCATCCTAATGTAAGGAAACATTTCTAAACAGCGACTTTTTCTATGCAGCGTATCCGGCCGTAACCTCATGGTGATTTATTTCAGGATACCAGGCTCTGGATTCAGCTTTAGTGTCAAAATTACCGATGGCTTTTTAGCTATACATTTAAATAAATGTTCCATGTTTTTGGCATGTTTTTCCACTGGACATACAAATTCAACATTCTGTCAAACTGTACTGGAGGGAAATCAAGTAAATAATCACAGAGGAGATCCCATGGGAGCAAACATGATTAATTAATTGGTTTCTCACTCTGGCTGCATATGAATGTTACACAGTGCCCGGCAAAAGCTGCCCACGGAGCGCGTGTCGCCATGGAGAATTTATAAATGTCCTGTCAAAAAGAGCGTCCACTGTGGCAATCCAAATGAATACAATTTCTTTAAAAAAGAAAAGATGATTAATTGACCTAACATCTGTAATTTTCTTTTTATAGGCTGCTGGGAGATTTCTTTTAATCACTTTCAAAATTTGCTGCACAGTCCTGAAATATAATCTTGCTAATAGAACCCAAGCACAGCAAGAAATGGAATGATTGTTTTTTTTACCTACTATAGATTGCTTTCATGCTCAACTGTGATATTAAAACCATCATGGTTCTTCGACATAAGAAATAAAAATGTCCATCTCTGTTGTCAATTACACACATATAGAAAATATACATTATTTTATATATAAAAAACCATATACCGTATTTTTCGCTCCATAAGACGCACCTGACCATAAGACGCACCTAGTTTTTAGAGGAGGAAAACAGGAAAATAAATATTCTGAAATCAAATAGTGTAATAATGGATATACTGCCCCCAGCTCATGGATACTGTCCCCCAGCTCATGGATACTGTCCCCCAGCTCATGGATAATGCCCCCCAGCTCATGGATACTGCCCCCCAGCTCATGGATACTGCCCCCAGCTCATGGATACTGCCCCCAGCTCATGGATACTGTCCCCCAGCTCATGGATACTGCCCCCCAGCTCATGGATACTGCCCCCAGCTCATGGATACTGTCCCCCAGCTCATGGATATGCCCCAGCACATGGATACTGTCCCCCAGCTCATGGATAATGCCCCAGCTCGCACATGGATATGCCCCAGCTCGCTCATGGATGTGCCCCAGCTCGCTCATGGATATGCCCCAGCTCGCTCATGGATGTGCCCCATTCGCTCCATAAGACGCACCCACTTTTCCCCCCACTTTTTGGGGGGAGAAACGTGCGTCTTATGGAGCGAAAAATACGGTATGTTATGGATTTATGGGATGAGTAGATAGATAGATAGATAGATAGATCAGCCACATCATTAAAACCACCTGCCTAATATACTGTAGGCCCCCCTCATGCTGCCAAAACAGCTCTGGTGTTTTGAGGCATGGACACCACAAGACCTCTGAACATGTCCTATAGTATCCGGCAACAAGACATTAGCAGCAGATCCTGCATGTTGCGAGGTGGGACCTCCATGGAGGGGATTTGTTGTTCCAGCACATCCCACAGATGCTCAATCGGATTGAGATCTGGAGAATGTGGAGTCCAAGGCGACATTTTTTACATGTCCCTCAAACCATTCCTGAACAGTTTTTGCAGTGTGGTAGGGGGTGCATTTTCCTGCTGAAAGAGGCCACAGCCATCAGGGATCACAACTGCAATAAAGGGATGTATGTGTTCTACTACAATCTCCAGGTAGTATGTGTCACGTGTCTTCTGACACCTCTTTATCATAGACAGCATGTTGTTTTTCATCAATCTGAGCTACAGTAGCTCTTCTGTGTGATTGGACCAGATGGGCTAGCCTTTACCCCCCCCCCCATATCCATCAATGAGACTTGGGCGCCAATGGACCTGATGCCAGTTCACCAGTTGTCCTTCCTTGCGCCACTTTTGATAGGTACTGACCACTGCATACCGGGAACACCCCACAAGACTTGTTGTTTTAGAGATGCTCTGAGTCAGTCTTCTAGCCATCACTATGGAGCTCTTGTCACGCTTCACTCTTGTCACAATCACTTCCATTATTCCTGCTTCCAACACGTGAAACTCAAAAACTGACTGTTCACTTGCTCCTGTGTCAATATATCCCGACTTGTGACCATACATATGACAATATATCCCACCCCATGACAATATATTCCACCCTGTGACAATATATCCTGACCTGTGACAATTTATCCCGACCTGTCACAATATATCCCACCCAGTGACAACACATCCTGACCTGTGACAATATATCCCAACCCATGACAATGCATTCCGACCTGTGAAATTTATCCCACCCTGTGACAATATATTCCACCCCATGACAATATATCCCGACCCATAACAATATATCCCGACCTGTGACAATATATCCCACCCTGTGACAATACATCCTGACCAGTGACAATATATCTTACCCTGTGACAATACATCCTGACCAGTGACAATATACCCCAACCTGTGACAATATATCCCGACTTGTAACAATATATCCCACCCTGTGACAATACATCCTGAACAATTTCAAAGTTCAAGTTCGGACGCGAACACGCTCCGAACTCAATGCAAGTCAATGGGGCCCGAATGTTCGATTTTTAGAGTGCCCTCCAAGAGGGCATATATGCTAGATATTTGCCATAAAAGGTGTATGGGGGTCCGGGTAGTGCCCTGGGGACAGGAAACAAGGACAAAAAGTTAAAAAAAAAAGTTTTAAAGGAACAGTGAGTTTTCCATGAAATAAAGGTTAAGAATAAAAACAAAAAATTCCTTCAAATATCGTGCCTAGGTGGTCCCCATAACCTGCCCGTGAAGTGGCGGATTTGTAGGATGTATAGAAACATTTTAAAAAAAAATGACATTTCAAATGACGGTAAATGGTTTTCCTTTTATCTATTCATAAACAACTGCTTGGGGCGGCAGCCTATATGAAAAGAGGAGACGTTTTAGGACACGCAGAACAAGTTTAGTGATTTTTTTGGCTAAATTATGGTGAAACTTATGCAGGTTTTGGATGAAAGTAACAATAGGTGCTTTAAAATTGGACCTTTAGTGTCGGCAACAGTGCTATCACACTGTAACCCCTCTGTGGTATTGTGGAAGAGTGCAGGGTTGGACCCTGCGGTCAAATATTAAAATGATATGAATCTGGTACAGGCGTCAGTGCACCCAAATATTTTGCCTTTGGTGGCAGCAAGTGCCTTCACACATAACCCCTCTGAGGTATTGTGGAAGAGTGCAGTGGTGGACCCTGTGGTCCAATATTAAAATGATATGAATCTGGTATAGGCATCAGTGGCAGTGCACCCAAATATTGTGCCTTTGGTGGCAGCAAGTGCCTTCACATCGTAAACCCTCTGTGGTATTGTGGAAGAGTGCAGTGGTGGAGCCTGCGGTCCAATATTTTGCTGAACTGTGGTATAACTCACTGATACACACTGATAACAGGCTGTGTCAAGACAGATTCAAATTTGCTGAACTCTGGTAGAACTCACTGATACACACTGTCCCTGATAGCCTGGCAGTGCCAACACAGATTCAAATTCCCAGAAATCTCCTACAACTCACTGATACACCCTGACAGAACAATCTCCTCTCCTCTCTGATTCACTCCTGCAAACACACACGCTGGGGCTGCAAGCAGGGAAGCCTTATATAGTGTGCTGCTGGACTTAGCACTGTGAGCCCCTGATTGGGCAAAATGTGCCCAATCAGGACTCTGAGCTCTGATTGGCATAGTCTTGCACCTCCTCTGGCACCTGACCTGTGGTCAGTTGCAAGGCTGTAGCCAATTAAAAGCTTCAGGCCAGTGGGAAAGTACATTGTGGTGCATTGTGGTCCATTGTGGTGCATTGTGGGCGAACATGCGGCGAACACGCGGAAATGTTCGGAGTTCGACAAACAGCCGAACAGGCGATGTTCGAATCGAACTCCGAACAGATCCGAACCGAACGCTCATCGTTACCTGTGACAATATATCCCACCATGTGACAATATATCCTGACCAGTGACAATATATCCTGCCCCATGACAATATATCCCAACCCATGACAATATATCCTGACCAGTGACAATATATCCCACCCCGTGACAATACATCCTGACCAGTGACAATATATTCCACCCCGTGACAATACATCCTGACCAGTGACAATATACCCCAACCTGTGACAATATATCCCACCCTGTGACAATATATCCCACCCGTTACAATATATCCCACCCTGTGACAGTTGCCATTGTAACCATATGATCAATGTGATCTTCACCTGTCAGTGGTTTTAATGTTGTGGCTGATCATTAGTGCTACATAATGACATGACTGGTATTAATGATCTCGACATTTAAAATAAATTTTCATTAGTTAACTCTGTGTGTGCCAGGTTGATTTCTTTATTTAAATTCTTTCAATACATAGAGTTTTCTCGACAGTGGTAAAGTATTTGAGGGGCAGTGGAAAGGCAAGACACTTTTTAGAGGTAAAAATTGGTCTGGAACAGAAATAAAGCATCCTTTATCTGTGTGTCACTTGCTGAGCCTGTTAGATCTCCCATCAAGATTTTCTTGCTTATCTTTTACTCTCTGAGGATTACTTCAGATCCCAGCTGTCACCTGTGCTTATGCATCGGGCTGCCTATTTTGTCAGGGTTATTTTTTTTCTCTTTCTAAAAAAGGCGAAATAGAAAACGAGATATTCAAAGTTAACATAAGGTTCAGTTGCGTACGTAGATCACATTTTTTGACATGCCCTTCTTTTTAAAGATTGACAGGGCATGATGGGAGATGGCTGAGACATGGGGGTTATTCAGAGGGCACCGAAATGTCGCCGACATTTCGGTGCTCTCTCGTTTCCCGCACTGTGGGGAATCAAATTTCCCCAACCTGTGGTGAATGAATGCTGCATTCATCGCAGGGTCCCTGGAGTGCAGGGCAAAGCTGCCGCAAAGCCGCCGCAAAGCCGCAAGATCCTGCTGGTCGGCGGAGTGATCGTGGAGGGAAACAGGGGACTTTCCTCCCCCAGTCTCCCTCTACTCCCGGCAGTCAGAAGCAGCGGATTGGGACGCTGTTCTCACCGCGGAATAAGAGGTGAGTATGTGATTTTTGGGTGGGGTCCGAGCTGCAGGTAATGGATTCTGCAGCAGGAAAACCATTAGCTACAACTCTGAGCTGGTGGTAACTTTTTTGTTAGCGCCACCTCTTAGTAACTCACAATGTGTCTACTGTAAAGCCTACGTTCAAATATAATCTTCAACTCGCATTGTGTCTACTGTAAAACCCACTATTTCAAATATAATCTTCAACTCGCAATGTGTCTACTGTAAAACCTACTTTCAAATATAATCTTCAACTCACAATGTGTCTACTGTAAAACCTACTTTCAAATATAATCTTCGACTCGCATGTGTCTACTGTAAAACCTACATTCAAATATAATCTTCGACTCGCATTGTGTCTACTGTAAAACCTACTTTCAAATATAATCTTCAACTCACAATGTGTCTACTGTAAAACCTACTTTCAAATATAATCTTCGACTCGCATGTGTCTACTGTAAAACCTACTTTCAAATATAATCTTCGACTCGCATTGTGTCTACTGTAAAACCTACATTCAAATATAATCTTCGACTCGGAATGTGTCTACTGTAAATCCTACTTTCAAATATAATCTTCGACTCGCATGGTGTCTACTGTAAAACCTACTTTCAAATATAATCTTCAACTCACAATGTGTCTACTGTAAAACCTACTTTCAAATATAATCTTCAACTCACAATGTGTCTACCGTAAAACCTACTTTCAAATATAATCTTCAACTCACAATGTGTCTACTGTAAAACCTACTTTCAAATATAATCTTCAACTCACAATGTGTCTACTGTAAAACCTACTTTCAAATATAATCTTCGACTCGCAACATGACTACTGTAAAACCTACATTCAAATATAATCTGCAACTCGCCATGTGTCTACTGTAAAACCTAATTTCAAATGTTATCTGCAACTCGCAATGTGACTACTGTAAAGTGCCTTAATTTAAATATAATATGTAACTAGCAATGATCTACTGTTAAGTACATTATTTTACAATCAACAGCTCGCAATGCCACTATTATAAAAGCCCCTATTGTACAGTCAGCTCCCAATGTCTGTAGTGTAAAACCACTACATTACAATACGACACAGAATGCGTAACCTCCGTAAAGTCCATACAGTAAGACCAGCCGTTATATTAAACACACATCACGTATTCCTGCACAGGTGTTTCCACTATGGCTTTAGATTTATTCGTTGCTTTATTAATGTGGAGTGTATTTATGGAGGATGCCCAATTTCGCAACATTTTTCTTTTAAAACCTGCAGGCAGCCTTTGCACTGATTTTATAACTATTTTGTGCAGAGTTTCGAACTTGCATCTACACTGGTCGGCCTTATTTCTCGTAGTTACACCCTCTAGCAACAAACTCTCATGTCCACATTTAACACGGAGTTGTCACGCCGGCTGACAAAAAGGTGGACCTTCAGTAAATCCTGCCCTTCGTCAGTAACAGCAAAGACAATGCAGAGAAGAAATTCTGTAATACGTGTAGTAGTTATTCTAGTTTTTTTACCGTTTTATAGCTTGGCTATGAAACATATAGTTTTCCGTTTTTCTTAAAAAAAATTATTTCCTTAAACACCATATAAAAAGAATATTTTTTTGAGGAAGGGATAAGACTAAACTCCTAAATTAAAAGTATACATTAAATATGTTATAATGTAAATTTGACTAGCTAACTAGCTATTTTTCATTTATGCACAGGTATAATACGCTGCCAAGGCCCATGACGCAACAGTTGTCCAGCCCGGATTTTTCAGGTCATGTGGATGAAAAACCAGAGCAGGCCACCAGCATTGGACAAATCAAACCAGAGTTGTATAAGCAACGGTCTGCGGACGCTGAGATGAAGAAACAAGAAGCCACCAGTTGCGGCCGGATCAGCTTCATTTTACGCTATGCCTACAACACGGAGCAACTGGTGGTCAAGATACTAAAGGCCTTAGACCTACCGGCAAAGGATGCTAACGGGTTCTCAGACCCATATGTGAAGATGTATCTGTTGCCCGATCGCAAGAAAAAGTTCCAGACTAAAGTTCACCGGAAAACTCTTAACCCGATCTTTAATGAGACATTCCATTTCAATGTGCCCTTTAACGAGTTACAGAATCGCAAATTGCACTTCAGCATATATGACTTTGACCGCTTCACCCGACATGACCTCATTGGGCAGGTGGTGCTGGATAATTTGCTTGAGTTTTCCAACCCTACAGAAGAGAGCCCCATCTGGAGAGACATTTTGGAAGCCAGCTCTGTAAGTTCAATTACTATTAGCCACAATATGGTGGTAACAACCGCATTCCATATTTACTGTATATACCAAACATTTGAAATGCGTGTACATGACTTGTGAAATTGTATCTCAGTATTTCAGGGTTTCTCGTGGCTGAATGGCAAAATATACACAATTTTGGGTGATGCTGTATTACTGTTGATATTTTGTTCTCTAAGTGCTGTGACCTCATCCTGGCATACCATCATCAAAGAACAAACTGAGCTACAAGTCAAAGCAATGGATGGGATGACCCAATAATAGTAACGGGAACAGTACGCTAAGTAGCACCTCTCTGGAAAGGAGATCTAACCTTCTTCGATATAAAAGTAGGGATTAAAGAGCAGAAGTCATGTGTCCCCAAATCCGCTGCTCACTGTCTTGTTTTACTCCTCAAGATTGAGACTGCAGACATTAACATATAAGGCCCTTAAGGTATTCTCAGTCTCTATTAACTCTCCATAGAGAGAACATTGGAGAGAATTCTGTGCCACCACAGTACGTATCTCCTGCTCCTCCCTCTATGCCAGCAGTGCAACATTTATTGGCACTGCTGCCGGATATGATCATTCCTGAGTTATACGGTAAACACTATGATCATAATAATTGTACCTTTTTCATGACATACTACTCAAGGGGTAATTAACTAATCACTGTTATTATTTTGAAATAATGGTGGATATACTTCGGCGAACATTGGAGGAACTAGAATGGATCAACTACAGACAACCTATGGTGAATTAACTATTTAGGGAAGTTCCACTGTACTTTGTCTTACCTTCACTGTTGCTTTGACCACAGTTTCTGCCAAAGTTGTTCAGGGTAGATTTCACCATTCTTTCCACCGTTTCGATCAAAGTTGTCTTCCATTGTTTTCACTGTATTGTCTTATCTGAGTTCAATGGAGATCGCCATTTAAATATCAGTTAAGTAAATTCTCTGCTTTTGCAAAGAACAATAGAACGACGCTGAATGGAGAGTAGCTGTAATTTATTCTTTTGGTGGTACGGTCATTCCACGTTGTCCATTTGTTGGTTGCATCAACATCACCTGCCATTTTGAATTTTGCTTCTCTAGATAGCCTCAGTTACCATTGTTTGCAACTACTGTTGACTTCGGTGGTTAGTAGATAACCACCATGGTGTTATTACTTACCAGTTACCACCCACTTGCTTGGGTATTATAAGATGATGAACCAAGGTTCCCTTTGTTTTTGTGTTACACAGTTTTGGTGAGAAAGATATAGAATGGATAGGTTGAAAAACATCAATTCCATGTCTAATTATCTTTTAGACAGTCATAATAAGTTGATTCACGCATGTTATTTAATAAAGGGGCTTATGGGAGTGAAAATCGGAGATGTTCTACTTGCGATAGACATATTTATAACGCATAATATGTGTCTGTACATGTATGTCAGTGCAACTACACTGCGAACAACAGATATTTCTTCTCATCATCCTAACCTATCTCTGTAGGAACAAATCCAAAGCTTCTGTTTCCCGCCGCATGACATACTCTAAGAAACAGAGCAGGAAAACGGTCTGAGATATTCAGAGTGTTGACGGAATTACTACCTAAGGCTGGTTAGACGCACTGCAAAACCCATCAAGAGCAAACGCAGCAAGAGTAAACTGTGTGCTTGCCCACGTGCACCTAAAATGTTATAACTATTATCATCATTTATATAGCGCCACCTGTTCCTGCAGAGCTTTACAATAACCAATGGGAATGAGGCAATCAAACAAACATAGGAATGGAAACAAGAGGTGTAGAGGGTCCTGCTCGGATGAGCACAATCTAGAGGGATTGGGGGGGAGGAAGACAAGAGGAGTTTTATTGGTCATTAGGATCTAACTGCCAGTGGTTTAGAAATGGTGAGGACCATGGAAGTGGCATCTGTCATGATGTGCATGTAGATGAGGAGAGGGTAGATTGACACCAATAATGTGCTTTGTTTTGTTAGAAGGCACCCAAGACATGCATGGTAAACACTCAATGGCTACAAACATCATTCTTATTATTTTTTTTATACCATTTTCATTATTAAAGGAACTCTCTACTGAAGAGTAGATTGTCCCTTTTTTGCCCTTAAATAATTGGTCAGAGCCTGCTGGCAGCCTCTGCCCGATTTATATATTTTTATTATTTGTTCTTTCGCCTAGTTTTACTCACCTCTTTGTCCCTCGCCACGCATAGCTCCTCCTCTTCGGCTCAGGGATCCCAAACCCAGAAGTCCCTGAACTTTTCTGCGCAATTTGCGCTTCCTGCTCTATTTGCGTAACATAGGGAATTAGGCTTGTGCACCGATTTTTTTTTCAGTTCGATTCGATTCGATTTTTCAACTTTTCGACTCGGCTCGTTTCGACCGATTTCTGTTTCGATTCGGTTCGGTTCGACTCGTTTTTCGTGTACATTTTTTTCGGAATTTCAACCATTTTTCGTATTTACGTGTCACTTAGCTCATTTTTTGTATCGACTTTTCGTATTTTCGGAAATTTTCGTTTTCGGAATTGTAAATGGTTTCGGAATATCGACCATTTTTTGGTATTTTCGTGGTCACTTAGCTCGTTTTTTGTATCGACTTTTCGTATTTTCGAAAATTTTCGTTTTTTCGGAACGTCTGTTCTCCTCGTTTCAAAGCAATAAATTTCGATTTGACACATTTCAAGTACATTTCGAAAATTCCGAAAATATTTCGTTTCGGCTCGGAAAACTTTTCGGATCTGCCATTTTCGGATCTAAAAATTTTCGGAAAATCGGCCGCATCCGAAAACACGAATAGGGAAATTTCGTGAAAATTCCGAAATTCTGAAACCCGAAACGCACATCCTTATAAGGAATGCAATGCAAATTGCACAGCACTACGGGATTGGCAAACTTTACGTATGCAAGCCCCGTGGCGCCTACTACTGATGGATCGGAGCTGCGTACATCCATCGCAGCCTCTCTAAGATTGATTGCTAACGCAATTGGCCTCAGAAATAGTGAACCTGCGACCCCTTTGGGAGCGTAATGTACTTTGCGTGTCCTATATATAACACTGCGAGCGCACATGCGTTTGTGCGCTGGTACGTGGATGGTATTATAATCTATGCGCAAATTTTAACGGACAACGTTTGCGGCATAATTTTAACGTCTTTGAAAAGCTAGTATTGATGGCAAATCTGAACGTCCTGGCCGAACCCAAATACACCAGCCCGAAAATAAAAATACAACGCAGTATAGTTACACATTCTACACATACCCAAACAATAAAATGGAGAGGTTCTGCTTGTTTTTATTATTGCTGCAGCATATATACTCAGATTGATTTTTTGTCCTAACGGGAAACAACTGTGGTTCTTAATTCTGATTGGCTGAATCACGTGACAAAAACAGTCCGCACACCGATTTCTGCGCGTGCGTTTTTGCGCGTCTTTTTTACGCTCGTTATTTTTTGACGGATGAAAAAATGCGCTTGGATTGTAATACCAGCGTTAATTTACACGCGTTAACGTTTAATGCTTCACGCACAAATGAACGCGCTGCGCGAGCTTTTTTGCGCAAAGAATGTAATAGAGCCCTTAACCTTTTATGGACTTTTTTTAGCTTTTCACAATGGACTAAGAAAGCATCTCTAGGAATCTGTCTTTGTTTTCTTGCAGCTGCGTTATTTTGTATCTTATTCTTTCACCGTATCTGTTTTTGGCAGATAATTTGTTTGCATTTGTGCTCAAGTCTAAATTTGTCTGGGAACAAATGCCCATCGACGGCCATTGCATTATTCTGTATACCTTTCTCGACACAAGTCCTCCTCCTCCTCTGCTTCCTCCTCGCGCTAACTCCATCTCCTTGAGAGCCCGCAATTCAATCAATTCTTTAATCAAAATAACCTTAATTGGAAAATCAGAATGATCTTTCATCCTCGGCCGTCTGTAAGCTCTCTGTTGAGTCACAAACGTCTAAAGAGCCATCCCCTTGTGTCATTATGTGTAGAATAATAATCTTAAATTATTCAAAGCTTTCAGCTTGCGGGTAAAGGCAGCACAAAGTCCTTTACTTAAAGCCAGAGGTGATATTATTGACCAAGAGACCCCTCTTGTTTTGGGAATTTTGAACAGAAACGCGGACTTTGATGCTAATATTGATGTCCTAGTGGCAGCTTAAGGCTAGGGTCAGACGAAAGCAGTTTTAACGTGCGTTTAGACGCACGAAATCACGGCCGTGCTAGCAGCAAATGACGTCCAATGCCGGGGAACACACGAAGTACGGCCGCACGAAAGTTCGTCCGCGCAACGCAAGTGGCAAACGAACGCATTTTTTCTAGAACGTCAAACCGCTAGTACGGACGTACAGAGTGCGCTGCGTCCGCTAGCGGCGTGTTTGCGTGATTAGGAGACGTCAGACGCTGCACATGTCCGGCCAACATAACGTCCAGACACAAAAAGTGTTTTATTGACGATCCGTACAAAATCACGGACGAAAATGCGCATCGTATGACCGCTTTCGCGTATTCCGTGAAAAAATGCGTCCATTCGTTCGAACGCACTTTTTCACAGACAACGCGAAAAATGCGTTCGTCTGACCCTAGCCTTACACGTCAGGTATTAGCAGAAGCATTTTAAAGATGGCCATCCACTGGAACCGGTTTCGTCAGATCGGCGGTTTCGTCAGACCGTTGGTCGTCTGACCGGGTCAGACTAGGGGTCGTCCACTGCGTGCGATCTGTCGTGCGACCACAGACGATCCAGATCAAAATCAGAGGTGGAGTACATGGCTGCCAAAACCAGAATGAACTGGTTTTACATGCAAAAGCAAGTTTATTCTGCTTTTGGAACCAGTGCAGTCCTTTTTTGTTTTGTCAGTATTATTTTTACTATGCGCTTTGTCTGTAAACCTGTCAAACTATCCCCTAAATCAGGGCATGACGCCAACACTTCAGTGCAGTACTGCGCTCTGATATTCGTTCTCTCTGCCGCTGCAGATTGCCGAAGTGCGGCGAACTGCACCATATTTCGCCATAATTTTTTCAGTACAAGCAGCGACAAAATTGCACCGTATGGGGAAATTGAAGATTCAGTGCCCTTCGGGAGGCATGTCAGTGCTTAGTGAATAAACCCCTTTGTGCAGCAGCACTGCTAGTCCCACCATGTTACACAGCTAGTCCCACCATGCACAAAAGGTGTTTTGGTAAACTTGCATCATGTCTACACCATTTATTTTCAATGGGAGTTAAAAAAACAGCAAAAACAATATAAATGCATTTGTTTTTTTAACTCCCCTAATGAGTTTGTCAACGTCCATCTTGCCTAATCGTTCTGAACTCCCAGCCTGCAAGGTGAGATCGCCCATCTGCTGTGGTCTCCAGAAGTCGGCCATCGGACGTCTGCCGCAATGGACGATGGTTCCATTCACATTCATGTTACGGGATCGGACGGACGACGACGGACGATATCGGATGATCGCACCATCGCACGAAAACGGTTCCAGTGGACGGCCGGCCTAATTCTCAGAGCATCAGACATTCAGTTCTCCGCCAACAACGTATATACTTGCTATTTTGCATGTAAAGGTTGTTTTACAGAAAATTAAGTAGATGCTTTAAACCTGCTCGTGTGTATCTTAACCCCTTCACAATCAAGGGATTTTTCAGAAAACCACCGTGAGGATACAGTGGCTTTTTGGAAAATCATTTCTATTTAATTAGACAGGTAGAAATATTTGGAAATATTCCCAATGTATTTCTTACTGTAATAACCTGTTTGGCAGGCAGAGGTGTCGCCATCTGCTGGCCAAATGGAGTTACTGCAGTTCAGGTCTCCATACAGGATCAGTTAGGGAAATGTGATTCAGACACATCGGGCTCTATTACATTCTTTGCGCAAACGTTAACGCGTGCGCAAAAACGCATTAACGCGAGGGGCAAAACCCTTTGCGCTGAACGCCGTATTACAAAGTCAGCGCAACAAACGCGCGCATTCGTCTAATGTGGGTGGACCTGCGCGAACCCTTTGCGTGTGTACTATACAGCGCGCTTACTATACTTAACATTGTGAGCGCAAATGGGTTTGTGCGCTGGTACGCGGATGGTATTACAATCTATGCGCAGTTTGTAACGCACAGCCTTTGCGCGCATAATTTTAACGACTCCTAAAAGCTGGTGTTAACGGCAAATATGAATGTCCTGGCCGAACCCAAATACACCAGCCCGAAAATAAAAATACAGCAATGTATAGTTACACATTCTACACATACCCAAACAATAAATTTGAGAAGTTGCGCGTGTTTTTATTATTGCTGCAGCATATATACCCAGATTGATTTTGACAGACGCAAAAACTTAACGGGAGACAATTGTGGTTCTTAATTCTGATTGGCTGAATCGCGTGAAAAAAACAGTCCGCACACCGATTTCTGCACGCAAAGTTAATGCGCGCGCGTTTTTGCGCATCCGTTTCACGCGCGCAATTTTTCGACGGATGAAAAAATGCGCGGGGATTGTAATACCAGCGTTAATTTACGCGCATTGACGTTTTAACGCTTCACGCACAAATTAACGCGCTGCGCGAGCGTTTTTGTGCAAAGATTGTAACAGGGCCCATCACCGGCTGGTTTAAAAAAGTGATAGTACCCTCGGCATCATGCCTACCATGCAAAAACGTACGGGACAGGTGCTGCAGCCCAAATGGAAATAAATCTAATTTAATTTAGTGGTACTGCACTGAGGATTCAGATTTAATGCGCGTGCTTGTCTTTAGCTTCCTCCTATTGAAATCCATATAGATGGTTTAAAAGCATACTGCTGTACTCACAGCAGTTAATGCATCGACACCTCGTTTTGGACGTGAGAGGCTAATATGGAGAATATGACCATTTTCTTTCTCTTGCCATAATTACCATGCAAACAAATCGAAATAGTTTGAATGTTGTGCTATCATTGTATGACGTTGCCTTTCGTAATGTTGTTGAACTTTAATTTGAAGAAAATTTTGGGTGGTGCAGCTTGGAAACATATCGGACATATAGAAGGAGTCAGCTTGATATATCCATTCCATCAGTTGTACAATGTTGCTGTCTGAAATGACCTTATATGTCGAGAATTGTCCTTGTAGCTGGCAGATACTATACAGACTTACCAGGTAGATCTAAGGTCAACAGGCTGTTATATTTTTCCGGTGGGTTCCAAAGCCTCTATATATCATTACGATATCCCAGGTATGTTGAACTTCCGTCCTCTTAACAGCCAAAGAAAAGAAATGGTCACATCATTTGGGTGTGTTGCAGAAAGAAGTAGTGTTTTATTGGCAAATACAATGTATCGGTCCTGTTCAAGGACCTTCATCAAGCATTGATGAAGGTCCTTTAACAGAACCGAAACCTTGCATTTTCCAAAACAACCCAACCTAGTTGCAACATTATCACAGCCTACCGTGCAATGGCAGCAACGGCTCCGCCCGAGGTGCCCTCCGTGTGCTCGGACCTCAGAACAGTTGGGGTTTGAATCCCCTGTGCCTGCCAGATCACTCCTTCCTCGTGCTGGGCACAGTGTGGTGGCGCCCACAGCATCGGAACCCAGTGGCTACATCTGTGGCTGGACATGCCGGTCATGTTGCCTGTTGCCACACCTGCTCGGGTGGGGATTTACGAAATGGTGCTGGGGAGGTGGTGGAGCCTATGACCACGTGGTGGGTGTGTAGGATGATCATGGTTTGGCCAGGGTATCCCCGGAGGGGGTCTTAGCTGAGTCCACCTATGGGAGCCCGATATATGCCCAGTAAGAGCATGTCCACCTTATCCCCTGTGTAGATTTCCAGATCAACATTCTTTCCTTGTTTCAACATTGTACAGCATCCCTCCTGTTTCCCCTGTATGTTTAGAAGCTTCTCTGTTCACATATGAACTTAAGCTGCCTTCCCTGACCTAAGAAATTGTCTTGACCATGCTTATCGGATCACCCCTTTGTACCCTGTCTCGGACCGACCCTGTGACTTACACCCTTTGGGTTCCACCACCTCATCCCTTGACCTTACTAGGGACTGACAAACCCAACTGATGTGACTGGTTCTTTTCTTTGGTTGTAAGGATATGGTGGGCTGGCTACCTACTGATCTTGATGCACTCACTCTAGGTGAAATGTGCTGTAGTGGTGTGTGCTTCTCGTTTTTCTATTCTGGAGCTTTCGTCCCCGGCATGTACTGGCCATAGGGACTACAGGGAGGTTCCCGGCGGGCCTATGGCTTAGTGGGCCAGTGTTAATACTGGTTCAACATGTGGCTTGCACTGCCCTTAATGGGTGAGATGAGAGCTTCATCAGTTACAAGTTTTTATAAAGCGCCAAAATGTTCCGTAGCGCTGTGCAATGGGAGGCAGACCAACAAATATACATACAGGTTCAACACACAGGACAGTAGGCGAGAGAATGTAGAGAATGTGAAATAACGGAGTGCATGCGGGCTGTGTGGGAAGACGTAGTGGGAAATTAACAGAGGGGGATTAGGGAGTGGGATGATAGGCTTCTCTGAATAATGTGTTTTCAGAAACGTCTTGAAGGACTGGAAAGATGGGGAGAGTCTGATGTAGCGGGGATGGAATTCCAAAGAAAGGGGGCAGCTCGGGATAAGTCTTGAAGGTGGGAGTTGGGGGTGCGGGAAGCTGACACAGTCTACCGCAGTCTCATACTGGGGCCACGTGCCGGTGAGACCCGCTACGCATCCGCCTCACCTTAAGGCTGGGGTCAGACCAGCGCATTTTTAACGTGCGTTCTGGCACACTTAATTACGGCCGCACTAGCAGCAAATGACGGGCAATGACGGCCAATATACGAAGTACGGTCGCACGAAAGTCCGGCCGCGCAACGCAAGTGGAAAATGAACGCATTTTTTTGAGAACGCAGAACCGCTAGTACGGACGTACAGAGTGCGCTGCATCCGCTAGCGGTGTGTGTGTGTGATTTGGAGACGTCAGACCCTGCTCGTGTCCGGCCAACATAACGTCCAGACACCCAAAGTTTCCTGGTTTGGATCCGTAAAAAAATCACGCACGACAATGCGCATCGTATGACCGTTTTCGCGAATTCGGTGAAAAAATACGTCAATGCGTTCGGACGCACTTTTTTACGTTCGCGTGTAAAAATGCTTTCGTTTGACCCTAGCCTAAACATGGTGCGCCTTCAACTTCAGTGCTGCTGAGTTGCTTTACCCAATCGCTCTGCAGCAACTCCGGCACCTGTAGAGCGATTGGTCAGGCAATCCAGTTGGTTTATATACAATTTTTGTGCGTGTTTGCATAACTAAAGTGGGCTGGTCTGGATGAAGTCCAGGGCTGATTGTTTTGTCCCAGTCCAGCCCTGTTTCGTCCTCTGACTTGCTCCTGAAAATGCTTGGTTATACTCGGACAGTTTGTTCTTCTCCTTCAGGCGATGCCATGAAAACAATCTACCTCTGACAAAAAGTTTGCATTTCAAAGCCCAAGAGGGATAGGTAGATGTCTACATCAATCAAGATTCCATTGAATTCCACCACTCCGGTGATAATTTGTCAATTAGCGGCGGGTTGCCCGGCAGGAATTATTCTGTTACAGTAAATTTAACAGTATTTTTAAGCTGAGAACATTATCACGTCGTCCCTTTCCTCCATTCATTTGTGCAATTTGTGCAATCATTCGGTATTCTAATTACATTCTTTCTTTATTTTTTTCTAATGTAATCAGACGGGTGGCAGACTTATTAACACAACGATGGCTGATCTCGACTCCCTGGATGGTTGAGCGCTGCATTTTTTTCCATGACGCTCGGTCGGAACAGTAATTTGCATGATATGCGGGGCGCCAAGATTAAGCGTCATGGCGTTTACAGCAGGGTAGTTCGAAATACGCTTTAAAAAAACAAGAACAAACAAGCTGTAGCAACAACGAACGGAAACTGTATCCTGGTGTAGAGGAATATTTGCTAATAACATTTTTCGTTTTTTTTTCTGGTGCAGATGAAACACTATATGGTTTGAAAACACGGAATAAACAGACCGTGGATTCATTTTCCCGTGTCTTCTTAGTAGACACAGACAACATACATGATTGTGTGTTTTGGAAGACAAATTCTTCAGGGAGATGGTTTACTCTGATTCCTCCAGCTCTGTAATGAAACGTAGTTAATGGTAATATAATGCCGTTCTCTGCATCGCTGGAGGGGGGGGGAGAGAGGTCGGCTCCGCTGTAGAAATGACGGTGGTGTTAAACGAAAGAAAGACGAGAGAGCGTGAGAGTGGAAGGAAAAAAATGAGAATATTAAACAGGATCTATGGTTTCTAACTTTTTCCCAAAAATATGGTATGTGTCTCATAATCAGGTTTTAAATGGTTAAACGTTTTCAGAATATACACATTAACGGTATAAATCCTGGAGGTGAAAAGATGAGAAAGCAGAGGTGTGCGCACAGGGTGTGCCTAGTGTGCCCAGACACACCCTAATGTTGGATGAGAGCATTTATTGATATTTTGCATGTTCCTCTGGTTCATGAAGATAAATAGTATGACAATTGACTGTATCATTGCACAAACATTGGTTATTCCCAACTAAAAATTACTGTTCCGTGCTAAATGATCTGAGCATAACTGTGTAATTAAAAAATATTCCTTTGGTGCACACCCTAATGAAATGGACTGTGCACGCCGTTGTATGAAAGACATTTATTATCCAATCTACACCCAAATGGAATCCAATAGGGATGCACCGATACCACTTTTTTAAGACCGAGTACGAGTACCGATACTTTTGTTCAAGTACTCACCGATACCAAGTACCGATACTTTTATTTTATGTCACGTGACGCTTTTCAATAAGAACAGACCTCATATAAAGCCCCCAGGTCTCATAGATATGCCCCCCCAGCTCATGGATATGCCCCCCAGCTCATGGATTATGCCCCCCCAGCTCATGGATTATGCCCCCCAGCTCATGGATTATGCCCCCCCAGCTCATGGATTATGCCCCCCCAGCTCATGGATATTGCCCCCCCAGCTCATGGATACTGCCCCAGCTCATGGATATTGCCCCCCGCTCATGGATATTGCCCCAGCTCATGGATATTGCCCCCCAGCTCATGGATAATGCCCCCCAGCTCATGGATAATGCCCCCCAGCTCATGGATATTGCCCCCAGCTCCTGGATCTGCCCCAGCTCATGGATAATGCCCCCCAGCTCGTGTATAATGCCCCCCAGCTCGTGGATACTGCCCCCCAGCACATGGATTTGCCCCCCTCCGCTCATACTTACCTTCCTTTAGCGACGCCGGGAAAGTCTTCGCGCGCGCGCGCTCCTTGGAAGGTCCCCAGCCGCGACCACGTGGGACCATGTGATCGCGGCTGGGGTCCTTCCAACGAGCGCACACGCGGAAACTTTCCCGGCGTCGCTCAGGAAGGTAAGTATGAGCGGAGAGCAGCTGCAGGGCCTGTCTGAATGCTCTATCAGCATTCGGACAGGCCCTGCAGCTGCTCTCCTCACTTTGTTTATACTTACCTTCCTTAGCGACGCCGGGAAAGTTCCCGCGCATGCGCTCGTTGGAAGGACCCCAGCCGCAATCACATGGTCCCACGTGGTCGCGGCTGGGGACCTTCCATGGAGCGTGCAAAGACTTTCCCGGCGGTGCCCAGGAAGGTAAGTATTAAACAATGCGGAGAGCAGCTGCAGGGCCTGTCCGAATGCCGATAGAGCATTCGGACAGCCCCCCAGCCCCTCGGATGCCGGCAAGCCGGCTCAATGCCGGCTTCCGGTATCAGAAAAAAATATCGGGGGTACTGCATGAGTACCAAGTACTCCTGCAGTACCCGGTATCGGCACCGATATCGATACTAGTATCGGTATCGCTGCAACCCTAGAATCCAATAACATGCCTCATATTCACAAAACATAATCAAGTGTGGATTTAGGTAGTCAATGACATAGGAAACAGGTTAGGGGACTCCATCAGGGTTATTCAAAGAGAATCGAAAAGTCACCGCACGTACGGTGACTTTTCGTTCTCTTCAATTCGGTGCGATTTGGCGATCCTATTTCGGCGACCCTGCGGTGTATTCAGCGAGCACGACAGGGCCGTTGTAGTGCAGGGAAAAGCCGCCGCAAACCTGCCGAACACTCACCGCAAAACCCAGACGAATGCACACCGAAACCGGCAAAAACATCTGGATTAACCCCGCCGAAACACGCCGGAGAAACCCGAGCAGGAGCCGATCAGAGCTCAGACCAGCCACTGGAAAAACCTGACACCGCAGGCGAATGGAGTGAGAAAAAAAAAACACTTTGCTTGAATGTTTGAAAAGTGAAACGCTGTTTGCAAAGAAACTACAGAACGAAAATGTCTGAAATTTACACATAAGATCCAATGAATGATAATAAATAGGGCTGTTACAGAAAAAACAAAAAAACAAAAAAAAGGAGAAAACAATTTCGCAAAAAAATCCCGAAAAATGCCTAAAAGATCCTGAAAACTCCAAAAATAAAGAGACTTTTTACGGCAGAATAAAATAATAAACAGTTTATTAGATATTGAATTAAAATGGAATATTTTTAACATTGAAGTCTATGGGATTCTACTGAATAAACCTGTCGAATTAAACCACCGAGTGGCAGGGCATTTCGGCAACTTTTCACTGCTGGTTTGTGTTCTCTGAATAGATGAAGCATTGCTTCTCTATAGGGATTTCACTGCCCTCGAACAGGCACCGTATGTGCAGGCAATTCGCCAACATTTGGCGAACTGCCTGCTCCCTGGATAGCCGAATGGCTCAGGAAAGGTAACCGTATGCTGAATTTCAGCGTTCGGTTACCTTTCGGCCCCAATTCGGATCTCTTTGAAAAACCCTGTATGTCTTTAAATGTTGTATTTCCAAAGGATCACTCTATTGCGTTGCCTTTTTTCAGTTACTCATGATGCCGGTTGAGTATACCTTATGTGAAAACATGGAAAAACTATTTGAGCACCAATTTAACACCAGAAGTGGAAAATGTCATCCCTAACATCATATGATGGGGGTCAAAATTATTCAAAATACTGTATAAAATACTCTTCAGGCAGTGTGTTTGTGAAACATAAATTAAATAGTTTTTTAGACTAGAGTCCCATCCCCATGATATCTCATTATTACACGCAAATATTCCTAATCCTGGTTGGCATTTTTTTTTTTTTAAAGACTCAAAAACATAATATAATATAATTATTCTTCAATAGCAAAGTATGGTGATTTTAATAATTTGCTTAAATTCTCCTATAACAGGGATGTTCCATGCCAAGAGTTGGTGGTGAGATGCCGCGCATTTCTAGTAGACGTCATTTCCTACCTCACACAATATGTATCTCTAACGATATGATAAAGCAACAACTCTTGGACATTTTCCTTGCAGTTGTCATAGTATCTAGTTATTTTTTCAGTTATTTTTTTTCCTAGATAGAAGTCACATATATAAATATATAGACAGACAGATCTATGGTAGCTGAGAACCCACTTAAGGTTTTATCATTCAGGTGGCAGGAATTACAGGGTGATTCATATAGGTCTGAATTTTTTTTAAGAGATCTTAAATGCATGAATAGGAATTAACAAGAGTTTCACGAATTATACCTCCTCTTATGTTGAGCACATCCCATCGCAGCAAGTGCTGAACTGGCCCCTGTTTTCTGTTAGGCACATGTTGATGTGGCACAGCATATTATTGCTAATGCATCTCAACATTGCATTATTGATGTCCTGGACCTCATACCTAGTGTTGTCCACAAAAGCATCAATTGAGTAGGGAATATTATGTACACTCATTCTTTCAGCCCCACAAAAAGAAGTCCTGGGTGGTAATATCTGGAGAAGGGGTTGACCACAGATTCTTGGAAATGACATGGTCCTGAAAGAAACCCTCAGAATTGTCACCATTGAGTCATGTGATGTGTGGCATGTTCCATCTTTATACTGTAAGTAAAGTAACCCTCTATCAGATACACATCATCAAGTTGTTCAACAAACTCTTTAAAAACATGTAATTACGCAATAGTGTTCTAACTTCTCAGGTCTGTGCTGTTGTTGTGGCTGCACTGCCACCGAGAAGCCACTTCCAGCACATGCTTTCATGGGATGTGTTCAACATAAGAGGAGGTACATTTCCTTAAACATTCATTAAGTTTATTAGCATTAAATCCTTATTTATGGCACTGTATTAGTCTTGACTGTGATAACACAAACATAGTAAATATATAAAATACACTGTGAAAGAAAGAGTAATGGATTTTTATTTTAGGCATATTATTATATGAAATGCATAAAAGATAAATACAAACAGGTATAAAAATGAAGGATGGAAGAGTAGAAAGTGACTAAAAACTAAAGGCTAAAAAAAATGCATTTTTAGGGATACTAAAGTAGGCTTCCCTCTCCCAGTGCACCTAATATTTTGTATTGGGCATCACTCGTGAGTGATATATTTAGACGTAGATCCCGTTTGTGGTCTTCCTTCTGCTTTTATTACCTTCCTTTGAGAAAGAGGATCGTGAGTCTGAATCCGTCAAATATTAATATATCTCTTTATTGTCTAAGGTTTTTCTTCTCTGACTAGATGACTCCAGAAACCCAATCTCCTCTCCATAAATTACCTTTCTAATTGTGCCCTTCAATCCTCCATATTTCAACATCAAACATGACCTTTCTTAGTCGTGGTGCTATTCATTAAAGGTATTTCCTTTTTCTATATTAGTGAATCCCTTGATATACTTCAAAGCTTTGTGTCAGCTCTCCCTTCCAACACAAATATATTGCAGGGCTCTTGTCGGTTGGGAAGACCTGGGTATTTATTCCAGAAGCTTCTGCAGGTAAAATGTCTGCTTTATGTTGGCACATTGTGCAACACCTCCCTTTGTTGCACAGGAGCTCTTCACTTCTGTTCTTTTTACCTTAGCTCATCCTCCATGACAAGACTCTTTCGTATTTGTGTTTTCACTCAATGTCCGTGGGTACAAAATGGGCATCTATAGAAAATTGTACAAGACAAAACAGGAAAATTACTTCTTCCATCGGCCGTCTCTCGCAATGGCTTGTAGTAAAAAATGAAGACATTACAAACCAGAGTTTTCTAGCTTTGTCATTTTCCAAAAAGTACAGAATACGAGCAACATTTAAGGCAACAATTAGCCCTTGAACAAGGCAAAGTTTTTTTGCAGGCCCCTAACCTACATTTTTCCTTGGTAGCCTAGTTGGCTTCCAGATGTGGTGAGTGCATTCTACTGTGTGCCCTCCAATTTGAGAAATATATCCACTTCAAAATGCAACCCCACCACCTCTTAAGACATTCAGAGAGAGTGGACAACCAGAGAGAAAATCAATCCTTATGTTAGTTGTGACTTACTTGGAGATTGATTATCCATGAATCTAGACATCTAAGGATGCCTCCTGCTTATGACTGGGACCCACTCAACTCTTCCTAAGGGTGGCTTAAGCATGTTTAAGTCTTACAGAGCCAACATCGAGCAATGGTACCCAAAACCGTTGGAAGCGCCCAGTTGCGTTGGGCCATTTTGAATTTGACTTCTTTACGGTTAAACATTGAGTGAATTTTCAGGGCAAGAACTAACTTAGTCAGTGATAGAAACTGTGTGCATTGGTAATATCCTCACGTACTGCAAAAATTAATCATGAGATGCACCATATATCTGTGAGGTCAGTGAGTAATGATGTTTCCATTTACAGTACGTATGAAATCAATTATGAATCCATAATGGTGAATAATGTTGTGTATCACACATCCTGGCTTCTTAGTGGGATAATGAAACATGCTCTTACCAGATGTCTATCAGCAGGGGTGGCTGGTATGGTTATGAAGGTGTCAGCTTTCTTTTCCATCAGTTCGGACTCATGATCTCCGCACCCTGAAGAGCTGCTGAGACTCAGATGTCAGAGGCAAGGCCCGAACGCTACAAAATATGAAAAGCAGAGAGGATGCCTAGGGAAAAGCAGGGTGAGGATAGATTGTGAAAAGGGTAACTGAAGGGTTAATAGTAACAAACAGGTTAACAAAATGCTCTCCCAACACCAGTGCATTGATCTCACAACTCTCCAAGGTGTTTTGCCAAGGAGCTACATAAGACCTTGAGAATAGCTCAACCAAAAACTCTGTTTGATGCATTTGTCAATAGGGATGTGCGTTTCGGGTTTCGGAATTTCGGAATTTTCACGAAATTTCCCGATTCGTGTTTTCGGATGCGGCCGAATTTCCGAAAATTTTTAGATCCGAAAATGGCAGATCCGAAAAGTTTTCCGAGCCGAAACGAAATATTTTCGGAATTTTCGAATGTACTTGAAATGTGTCAAATCGAAATTTATTGCTTTGAAACGAGGAGAACAGACTTTCCGAAAAAACGAAAATTTCCGAACTTACGAAAAGTCGATACAAAAAACGAGCTAAGTGACACGAAAATATGAAAAATGGTCGAAATTCCGAAAACATGTACAATTCTGAAAAACGAAAATTTCCGAAATCACGAAAAGTCGATACAAAAAACGAGCTAAGTGACACGAACATACGAAAAATGGTCGAAATTCCGAAAACATGTACAATTCCGAAAAACGAAAATTTCCGAAATCACGAAAAGTCGATACAAAAAACGAGCAAAGTGACACGAAAATACGAAAAATGGTCGAAATTCCGAAAACATGTACAATTCCGAAAAACGAAAATTTCCGAAATCACGAAAAGTCGATACAAAAAACGAGCTAAGTGACACGAAAATACGAAAAATGGTCGATATTCCGAAAAAAAAAGTACACGAAAAACGAATCGAGCCGAACCGAATCGAAACAGAAATCGGTCGAAACGAGCTGAATCGAAAAGTTTAAAAATCCGAAAAATCGAACCGAATCGAACCGAAAAAAAAATCGTTGCACAAGCCTATTTGTCAATGGTCGGCATGTCGTCACTTTAAACACACGGCAGCTTATTCTCTTCCAAGTTTGCATTGATAAGTAGATTGTCGATGCATTGATAAGTGGAATTAACATTTTGAAGAAACCATCTAACCTTGCATTGTGACATCTGTACACCCCATCCCCCTCATATGACCTGCAAATCTGAATTTCTCAATTACTATGCGGACCACGGACAGGAAATATTCACTGGACTTTCTCAAAAACAAAACAACCATATTGCTCTGAGTCTGGACTCTTTGGGCCCTATTACATTCTTCACGCAAACGTTTGCGCGTGCGCAAAAACGCATTAACGTGAGGGGCAAAACCCTTTTCGCTGAATGTCGTATTACAATGTCAGCGCAACAAACACGCGTATACGTCTACCGCGGGTGAACCTGCGCAAATGCTGCGTGAACATACTGTACTGCGTGCGTCCTATACTCAACATTGTGAGCGCAAATGAGTTTGTGCGCTGGTACGCAGATGGTATTACAATCTATGCGCAGTTTGTAACGCACAGCCTTTGCGCGCATAATTTTAGCAACGCCTAAAAGCTGGTGTTAACGGCAAATTCTATCAACCTGCCGAACCCAAATACACCAGCCCAAAAAAAATACGCAGCAAAGTATAGTTACACATTCTACACATACCCAAACCAATAAAATGCAGAAGTTGTGCGTGTTTTTTCTATTGATGTAGCATATATGCGCAGATTGACTTTGACAGGCGCAAAAACTTAACGTGAGACAATTGTGGTTCTTAATTCTGATTGGCTGAATCGCGTGAAAAAGCAGTCCGCACTCTGATTTCTGCACGCAATGTTGCTGCGTGCCCGTTCTTGTGCGTCCATTTTACGCACGTTATTTTTTGCCGGATGAAAAAATGCACGAGGATTGTAATACCAGCTCTGTTTTACGCGCGTTAACGTTTAACGCTTCGCGCAAAAAGTCACGCATTCTACGTGCATTTTTGCACGAAGAGTGTAATAGAGTCCTTTGTTATTTAGAAACGATCCTATCCTAGAAACACGGCCGCCAAATCCCGTGCATTTCAGACTGCCCTTAGTATAACATCGGCATCTCGTTATATAAAGAAATAATGAAATCGATGGTGAAAAGCTTCACCTGGGTCTTACAGGAGATGATGGCTGTTGGGATCCTACTGTTTTGGCCATGGGCCAAGGTTTGTTCTATTTTAAAGCCACCACATAATGCAACGAATCGTTTATAAATGAGTTGTGCTGGCACATGGGAAGTTATGAATTGCAAAAATTGTAATTATTGTCATTTCTATGCAGTTTTCTACACTGAGAGCTTTGCTTGTGTTCATACTACATAGAACACTGCTGCTGCCTGCCAGTGATTAATTCATATGGTCAGGTCTCAACATAATATTTATTATACCGCATACAAAAGGTTGTAAAGCGAATTAGACATTTGCCGTTAATTATCTGATTGCTGGCCAACATATAACGACCTCTGACCTCTGTACACAAGCAGAGACCTCTATATAATAGTAATCAATGCATTCTATTGATTTCACCCCAAAACCCTGGGAATTTCTGCCAGTAAGCAATTACTTCTACCCTTTAAAAACTGACGTCTAGTGGACACCGCTATAATAGAGGTAAATTTACATCCTTATGTGTAGCATTGCTATGGGCTACTCATAATTCTGCTATGTTTGTAAATGCACTAATTAGTTAACTGCTTTTCGTTGGGTTGATTCTGTATGTGTTGACGATCTGTGATGCTCCAAGGAGAAATTTGATTGTCACCGCATAAAGTCAACCAGGACTTCTGTTCCTCTTTTGCAGCTGGGTGGAAGTTGCTCTGAATTGTTTTTGTTTTTATATTACTTTTTTTGTGTGTAAAATTTTTTTTGGGGGGGGTAGAGAATAAATAGGGACTTTTTTTACCTCTGATTTCCCATATTTTGTGGCATTTGGCAGAAACGTCTCAGTGCCTGTGTTCTGGAACTAAAGGTTTTGAGCTGTTAGTATTACTTTTGATGGTATACTTGTAAAGAAAATCACTTATTGATCTGGCTCTTATTTTCCATTATTACCCACTGGATAATGTTTTTTTAAGATAAGCACAGCATTTAAAATAAATTTACATGCTTCTATGAATGCAAGCGTCGTTCACTCCATTATGTAAACAGGGGAAATGTGTTGCATTGATTGCCATTGGATTGGCTTGTTGCTCTAGTGCGCACCAACCTTCTGCCAGAGCTCTGTCACCCACAGCTTCAAAGGAAGTTGTGAATTGTGAGTTCTGAAGGAATCCCTAGGGGGTCTGACACTGCAATGAAGGTGAGAACCGGGCACTCAGGGGTTAAAATAGGAGGGAGGGGGTGCAGAAGGGTCAATAGGGATTAATATTTGGTATCCTGACTTAAAGTCGTCAACTTGTTGTAAATGCAAAAAGTCACTGTTTAAAAATGCTCACTAATATTAGGACACAATCAGAAAAAAATCATATTTGGCAGCAACATTTTGACTGTTTAACAGCCTTTTTCAATATCAAGGCTCAAGGCTTGAAAAAGGTTAACAGCTGAAACGTTGCCATCGGTGCCACAATATAGGTATCACTTTTCTCGGGGGAATTAAGAGTGCTCTTTTCTACTTTTGAAATGGAGAATGTGAAAGATGTTTTCAGTTGGTCACTTTCCATTGCTAGATGCAAACATTGTGCCCATTACGGTTCCATTTCTGTTTGTTTCCTACCGCTCAGTCATTGTGCACAGAAAGAAAAACATAACCATTATTGTTATTTTTAAATTAAAGCATGATCACCCCACTCAAAACCCCCAATATAAATGGTAACACTCACCATTAACTTACATTTAAAAGGTATATTAAAGGGTCATCATTGGTGACCGAGTTGGTGAACTGCAGCCGGGAAATTCAAAATCCCAGGTTACTGGTGATGCATGTAGGGGCGGAGCAAACTCCTCATCTTCACGCAGCATTATCTAGCTATATGCTCTGAAGGGAAGGTGGAGGAGGGACACTCCACACAGTCTGGGCACTTTATAGAGCTAAAGTGATCAGGGTGTATTGAATGTCCCTTTAAAGAAAATTATTTATTTTTTCCCTGTGGTCATAGCTGTCAGTAAACCTAAGCGCAACAACGCAATCACTGCTCGCATTTCTCATTTCAAGATATCAGGTGAACCATGGGAACAATCCCTTCTGATTATTAGGAGCCTTAGCATGCCTGTAAAAACTTAAAAAATACCAAAAATCTCAATGTATTGTGTTGGTTTGTAAAGAGATATCAGATATTTTCCTGCTTTTATTTATTAATATATCATTGAATTGTATAGCGTGCTGCACCATTACGTAGGTCTCTTATGCATTTGAATATGCATAACGTATTGTGTTGTAATGCTTTACATTAGTCCTGCCAGCTGCGAATCGCGTTTCCAAACCATGCTCTCCCAGCAGCTGCGGATTAACATGTTTTTCCTTTTTTTCCCCCAATTTTTTTTTTACCAACGCACACAGAGGAATATATGTGTGAATGAAAGGCCTTATACCACCAGCGCCTGCAATCAATTACTGTGTGACTGATTAGCATGCTATCAGTTTCTGCGGCAGAATGACATTTTTATCTTTTAAACTGGCAAGGGAGTTAAATTATTGGCACATGTCCGCTCAGCAAAATTCCAAAAGCTCGCTGGTTCAGATTACGGGCTGAAAGCGAAAATCCAAAATGTAAATACTCTTTCTGAATCGTGATTTTAAGTATGCGATCGTTCTTTTCTCCTAAATGTATTTTTACACCCCCCCCCCGCCCCGTATTGCAAAGCAGGGCTATTTGTAAGCAAAGTATTTAATATTTTAACACATGCAACTTCTTTAATGTCTTCGGTTTTACATACGATGTCTAGGATTTCCCACAAGGCGTATTGAAAGACATGGCTTCTGAGACGAGAGGCCTGTTAGATCTTTCATAAATAAGAGAGACGGCGTTTAAAGCAGAGCAGCAAAAATTATGTGTATCATTACTAAACGCCAACCCTGGGAAGATGCGGTGTTTAATAAAGTGCCAGGTTACATGAGTATATTATAAAAGGACGGCGAAGATTATTGTTAATGGACGTGTCTGGAGCAACATTCTAGAATAGAACACCGTGGAAATAATCTGTTGTTTTTTTCCACTTTTTAGAGATTTTCCCCAAAATTATAATTTCTCAAACTCTCCCATGAGTATTTCAGTAGAGTATCCACAAAATTAAAGTGAATATGCATTGTAAGGGACATCGGAGGCCCATGTATAGCCTGTGTGTGTGTATATACAGTATATATATATCAGGGACGTCCGGTCAGGGGTGGCAGGTGAGGCAGAGCCTCACCTGCCATTAAGGCCAGCTGCAGTCAAGCTCACCTGCTCCTCATTCACCTGCCGTCGGCTCTGTCCGTCCTTCTGTGTTCATTCTTCTATCTTTTTCCCCTTCAGCAGCCTGAGCCTATGCAATTTGGGTAGTGGGACGTTACGCAAATCATGTAGGCTGCCAAGAAGTGTGCAGCGCCGTGCATCTGTTCAATGAACAGACGTCCGAGCACTGCCCACTTCCTGAACATTGCTCTCCCAGTGCCTCTGGGAGAGCAATGGAATAGCTTGGACCAATAGGAAAGCGCTATTAGTCCAAGCCATTCAAAAAAACAACTGCATGGGAGGCAGGCCTCCCATACATTGATTGGCGCAGGACAATCAGTGGGCGCAGGGCTGTGCTCGAGGTGTGGCCTCAGTGTCACAATAGGCTGCCTGGAGGACGACACAGAGATCCTGGGGAGCACCGAGAGCAGCCAGATCTTGGGGAGCACTGAACCTGAACCTACGTAACCTGTGTATATCTGGCTCTGATACTAGCCAGGGCCTCAGCAGCCACTGACCTCACCGCACGTCACTGATATATATACTTTTTTAAAACCTTGAGAAAGACTCTAAAAGAGCTGAAACCATAGTTGATGTTTACAGAACTTTTTAATGTTTATTTGAATAAAGCATTACTTTTTATCCTATACCTAAGTCCCTGATTGCATCCATCCAGGTTTTGTATTGCATATTTCACTAAGGACTCGTTAACCTGGGCCACCTTTTTCCCTTAGTGGCCTTTGCAGGTTTAAGGTCGTCTATAATATAATAATATATATATTTATATACAGTATATGCGCACACATTTGCTTTTATTATCCACTGTAATACACAATTTTATTATTGAATTGTTTATACAAAAAAGTAAACAAATCTATATTTGAATCTATGTATCCATCCCTCAGGGAGTGAACAGAAAAAATAGTTTATCATATATGATTAACATATATGTCTATTCTATCTATCTACATATCTATCTCTCTAGCTAGCTATCCCTATTTATCTATCTTTTAATTTATGTATGTATCTGTATCTATTTATCTATCTATCAATCTATTTTTCTATCTATCTAGCTATCTATCTCTATATCTATTTATGCATCTATTTATTCATCATATATATCTGTCCATCTCTATCAAGGTTATTCAGAGAAAGGTGAAACTCTGGTGAGATTTTGGATATGTGAAAATCCTAGGTCAAAATAGCCGATTTGGAAAGTGAGATAAATGGGAGAATTTTTCTGGTTTAGCTATTTTGACCTAGAATTTTCACTTCTCCAGTCATTCTCCTGAGTTTCACCTTTCTCTGAATAACCATGTTGATCTATTTATCTATTTATTCATTATATCTATCTATCTATCTATCTATCTATCTATCTATTTATCTGTCTGTCTATCTATCTTATCTATCCTATCTATCTATATATCTATCTACAGTATCTATCTAGCTATTTATCTATCCTATCTATCCATATCTATCTATCTATCTATCTATCTATCTATCTATCTATCTATCTATCTATCTAGCTATTTATCTATCCTATCTATCCATATCTATCTATCTATCTATCTATCTATCTATCTATCTAGCTATTTATCTATCCTATCTATCCATATCTATCTATCTATCTATCTATCTATCTAGCTATTTATCTATCCTATCTATCCCATATCTATCTATCTATCTATCTATCTATCTATCTATCTAGCTATTTATCTATCCTATCTATCCATATCTATCTATCTATCTATCTATCTATCTATCTAGCTATTTATCTATCCTATCTATCCATATCTATCTATCTATCTATCTATCTATCTATCTATCTATCTATCTATCTATCTATCTATCTATCTATCTATCTAGCTATTTATCTATCCTATCCTATCTATCTATCTATCTATCTATCTATCTATCTATCTATCTATCTATCTATCTATCTATCTATCTATCTATCTATCTATCTATCTATCTTATCTATCTATCTATCTATCTATCTATCTATCTATCTATCTATCTATCTATCTATCTTATCTATCTATCTATCTATCTATCTATCTATCTATCCTATCTATCTAGCTATTTATCTATCCTATCTATCCATATCTATCTATCTAGCTATTATCTATCTATCTATCATATCTATCTATCTATCATCTATCTATCTATCCATATCTATCTATCTATCTATCTATCTATCTATCTATCTATCTATCTATCTATCTATCTATCCATATCTATCTATCTATCTATCTATCTATCTATCTATCTATCTATCTATCTATCTATCTATCCCATATTATCTATCTATCTATCTATCTATCCATATCTATCTATCTATCTATCTATCTATCTATCTATCTATCTATCTATCTATCTATCTATCTATCCATATCTATCTATCTATCTATCTATCTATCTATCTATCTATCTATCTATCTATCTATCCCATATTTATCTATCTATCTATCTAGCTATTTATCTGTCTATCTATCCCTCCTACCCTTCTATCTATCCTTCTAGAATTAAAAATAGAAAATAAAAGATGGAGCGACATAGTTTGCTGAAGTGCCAGTGCACCAAAGACTTAATCATAAAGACATACTGTATATTTATGTAAATGTTAGTTGCAGATGTATTTTCCTGCAAATTGCTGTATACGTGATACATGCTGGTTTATGGTGCAATTATGTATACATAATCACAAAATGTCTAATAAGAACACCACGCTCGATAGATCTAGGCAGAGAGACATGTTTACATGAACATATGATGAATAGATAGCCTTGAGTTTCAGCAAAACAATAACAAGCCACATAAATTAAATGTATATATATGAGACGGTGACTCAAGCTGGAATTGCCGCATTGTGCCCTATGCCATCTGTAGAAATTCAAATAATCTCCATTTACATTCATCGTTGGAATGATAATACGTGATCTTTCATGCACAGATGCCTTCGACATACATCGCTCTCTATAAAGTGTTCTGTGCCTCATTGGGTGACTCTGCGGAATATTAAAAAAATTTACATTTTTCTTCTAGCCGGTCAGAAAAAGGTTCACGTTGTGCGATCACGCTAATTTATGGAAGCTTCAGATGAAATTAAATCACTGGAAATCAATGTATGATGTTGATTTATTTAACGGTAAAAATGTATAGCTGATCAGCAAGCCCAATGGGTTCTGCGCTTGAAACGATTAATAAAGGACATGAGAAAAACCTAAGGAATTAGGGCTCAAACGAATTCTCTTTGCTGATTTTTTTTAAGAAAAAGAGGAAATATCGGCTGCTTGTGCACGACATTTGTGTTGTAAATATTGGCTGATTCAATAGAAAAAAATTCGGCTAGAGACAATATTCAAAAAAAGGCCGCTGGTCCGATAAAAAGCTGGCCGGTAAAATGACCAAAATAGTTTATTTTCGGCCAACATCATACAGATCTGCGCCTTTAAACACGACGATTAGAAAAATCCGATGTCTAAAACAGAATTCAGTCTTATTCCCTCTATTTTTTTGCCTGAAAATCCATTTATCAGCAGCTTTCAGCAGTTATAGGACCCTATTAAAATCTTAACGCTAGCGTTAGCACAGATATGTGATAGTTAACGCTAGGTTAAGTGGCTTTAACGCATGCTCCCCAAGTTACATCCCTAACGTTAACGGGTTAAAAAATAATTTACCGCATTGGTGATTGTGCTAGCTTCCACGAGCTTACTGTACTTTGCGCTCCCTAGATTTAACATGGAGAGCGCAATCAGTAATTAGCGTTAGGATTACAAAGTCCTAACTCCAATTACCACACTGATCAGAGCTGGTGCTCACACTAGGCAAGCTAGGCATCTGCCTAGGGCGCACTGTCGTCTAGGGCACTGTCAGGGTGGACCCCAGTTCAGGGGGTATTGAGCCCAGTATGAAGGGTACACAAGAATGAGTACTTGGAATAGGTATCTTCTGGTAGTATTGGTGCGTGGTTCAAAGGATCAGGCAAGCAGATGGTCAGCAGATAAGCAGGGGGGTCCGGTACACGAGGATGGCAATAGAGAACAGGCATACAAGTTAACAGGATGGGAGTGAACTCAATACTGAGGTGAGTTCCTGAATGGGGAGGGGTCCTTTATGGACAGACAGAGGTGTGTGTTGAGCGTGCTTGGTGCAGACTTATTAATCCCTATCAGTGCTGGAAGTTCATGCTGACCATAAGGGCAGCACCTTTCCTGGAGCTGATCCAGCAGCAGACATGGTTCCTGACAGTACCCCCTCATCAAGGGGGGGTCTCTGAACGACACAGATTTGGCTGGTAGCTGGGCATCTGTGGGCAAGAAGACATAGTCCATTTTTCAGACACCTAGTCCCAGGTGGGTAGAACGAAGGATCCCTGAATAGTATAGGAACCTAGTTCTTCCTGTGAGGGATCAGGAGAGTCATGACCACGGAGACACCTTAAAACTGACAGGCATTGATAGGGCTCCAGGGCACGGCATACATGGTGCCCACATAAGCAGAGGGCGTTGGGGCAGTCTGCACCACGTTCCAAGACTCTTCATCCAGGGGTCTGGCATCACTGGTCTTAGTGCGTTTTCTCCTCTGGCGTCTTCGTTCTTTAGATTTAGTGTCTTTACACTTTTCTCCTTCAGGGTGAGCCTGGACGGCAAGACTGGCAGAGGTGGTAGTACCCATATAGTGATGTGGCACCACGGTAGGAACCTCTTCTCCGGGACCTTCATCGCAGGAGGTGTCACTGAGTGGTAAGAAGTCCTGCCCGGGTTTCCTATGGGGAAAAGTGGTGGTAGCCCCCACATACCCATTGCGTTGACCTGGGGGTCCTCTGGAGCACCTAGCAGTCTGCAGCTGAGAGTCATCAGAGTCCACAGTATCCCAGTCATCAGACCTGGGGTCTTGTGACAGATAGTGCCACGGCGGTGGCGAAGGTTCCTGCTAGCTGGGAGTGATGGGATCGACAGTCAGGGTCAAGGTGGCAATCCTGGGTTGATTTGCAGCTTCTCTGAGGTGTAGAGCTTCCACGAACCTTGCCAGATCTTTTCTGCGGACAACTGTCCCAATGGACGCATATGCATAACCCTGGTTTAGGGGTTCTGGTCTCATGGGGTTACGGATGAGGTTGGCTGTGGCAGACTTCTGGAGCAGCAATGACTCATTGTATACCGTATGATTCTGTATCTTCAGATGGGGGATCTTCTTGCGGTACTGGGTAGATGGGGGAGGCAACACTGCTAATAAGGTGCTGCCCGGGAGTAATGGGAGGTAGCCCTGGGGTCTGGATGGACATAACCTCCATGGGAGCTGGAGGTTCAGGTTCCGCCGGTAGGGTGACTTCACAGTCCATAGGTTCACCCACCTCCATAGGGCTGGATTCCATGAACGTTGTACTCCTCGACACAGCAGGCACGGGTACAGCAAATTCAGTGGGCTGACTCCTGCTGGCAGCAGGAGAGGACACCGGAGGCCTTCTAGGTGCAGGCCTGGGAGCCTGTGGTCTCCTGGGTGCAGGCCTAGGAGCCTGCGGTTTCTTGGGTGCAGGCCTGGGTTCAGGTGCAGACATCTGGGGATGGGGTGCATCTCTGAGCACCTGGCTTGTACTGGATGCAGGCTTAATTGTAGGGGTTCGCCGTGAGGCCGTAGCTGGCTCAAGTACAGGAGCTGGCCTTTTTGGGGTCTCACGGGGCAGTCTATGAGCCAGTGGGAGGCCGCCCCACAGTACATACAGAGACCCTCAGTCAGTCTACGGGTACGTTCCTCTGGAGTCAGCGGGCCTTTACTCCTCCTCACCAGGGGAACACGCACCCGCACCTTGCTGGAGGGGTCTTTCAGAAAGTCCATAACATCCCTTAGATCCTCCAGTCCCACTCATAACTGGTAAAAGATTCCGTCCACGACTGACAGTAACTCCACGGGCTCAGTTGTTGACCTCAGTATTCTGTTAGGGTGGCACCTGGCGCAGGCCAGGGTGGGACCCCAGTTCAGGGGGTATTGCGCCCAGTATGCAGGGTACACAAGAATGAGTACCTGGAATAGGTATCTTCTGGTAGTATCGGTGCGTGGTTCAAAGGATCAGGCAAGCGGACGGTCAGCAGATAAGCAGAGGGGTCTGGTACACGAGGATGGCAATAGAGAACAGGCATACAAGTTAACAGGTTGGGAGTGAACTCAATACTGAGGTGAGTTCCTGAATGGGGAGGGGTCCTTTATGGACAGACAGAGGTGTGTGTTGTGCGTGCTTGGTGCAGACTTATTAACCCCTATCAGTGCTGGAAGTTCGTGCTGACCATAAGGGCAGAATCTTTCCTGGAGCTGATCCAGCAGCAGACATGGTTCCTGACAGGTGCAGCTGGCCCCAACCCGGGTTCCATTATTTTACCCTTTCCTTATTGTGTGTCTCGTGTAGCCAACAGTGGGGGCTTGTAAAGCCGACATTGTTGGCTCATGGACCCCCCGCTAGCAGCAAAGAAGGTGGGCATCTTATGGTGACTATTCCTATTTGTTAAAGAGCCACAAAAATGTAAAGTAATATAATTATTCTTACATGCCAGAATATAGTATTTTTAACAATCTGCTTAAATCTTCCTATATCAAAGATGTTCCATGCCGAGAGCTGGTGGTGTGAGTCAATGCCATGTCTGTAGACTTAATCTCCAACAATGCTTGGTGGAGCCGGATAGGAGTTGTAGACTGCAGCACCTGGAATAGTAAATATGTCCTGGTTACTTTACTATGTGACTTTCCGGAGCACGTACGATGCTGAAATTCTCATTTAAATCAATAACAGTTTGCGATGCAATTGGCTACTTTGAACCATGGTGAATCAGACCCTCGGGCGCCTATTTAATAAGCTCGGGAATGAATGATCTCCGTGCGACGGGCCGGCAGTTCTCATTTGTGAAAGGCAGTCGCGTCCGTCGGAGCTTTTTCAAGAGACGTGCATTTCAATATAGTTTGATATGTATAGCGCGGATAACTTGGTTGATTAGTCTTCGTAATTGCTCCGGCCATAGACTCTGGGCTCTACAAGGACCCACATCTTGATATTTTACAGCTGCTCTGATACCAAAGGATTCGGAACAGCAGACACTGTCTGAACACGTCTTTCAGGGTAAAAAGAAGAAAAAAAACTATTTCCTTTTCAAGTACATAATACAGGAACCCTATAGAATTAGACGAGTTCGATGGATCGTCTTCCTGGACCCAGATTGTAATTAAACATTTTGTCCATTGTCGTTGTTTTTTTTTTTAAAAAAAAATTACCCTTTGTATCCTTATTTTTGTTCTCTGTCCTTGTTGAGAAAGTATTTTCCCAGGAAGGATACATTGAGATTTCTCTCGTTTTCAGGTATGTACTGGGTGGTGAGTATGTATCATTAGGTGTCTTGCCCAAGGACACTTGCTGGAGAGGTGCTCTGGCTGGGATCAAACCTGTGTCTCTACAGTCTCTCTCCATGGTTATAGAGCAGTGATGTTACCTCCACTCCACCCAGCCAGCACTTCTTTGCTGCCACAAAATAGAATGGATCCAGCAACCACTGGTTGACAGCCTTCAAGGTAGAGGGACAACCTTTGCTTTGAAGGGCTGTCACAGCAGCTAAAGACAGCTATGGGGGAACGGTTAGAGGCAATCAACTTATGACACCATCCATGAAGAGTTAAATGCAGAGAACGATGGATATAATGTCACGATGTCCATATTGTGTATTCCTTTAATACAGGGGTCTCAAACTCACGGCCCCCCAGATGTTTTTGCCTACAAGTCCCAGAATGCTTTGAATACAATAGGTGGCGAGGGAATCGTGGGAGTTGTAGTTGAGAAACATCAGGGGGGCCAGAGTTTGAGACCCCTGCTTTAATATATTTTTTATTGGAAATCTCCCTTTTTTTTTAGAGTTTTATGTGATCCAATAATATTGGTTAAGTATCCCTTAATCCAAAATCTGAAATCTCCCCAAATTCTACAAAGTGATACATGGTTATTCAAAGAGATCCGAATGGCTGCCGAAAGGTAACCAAATGCTGAAAATCAGCGTTCAGTTAGCTTTCTTGGCCATTCGGCTATTCAGAGAGCAGGCAATTCGCCAAATGTTGGCGAATTGCCTACACATACGGTGCCTGTTCGGTGCCTGTTTGAGGGCAGTGAAATCCCCATAGCTTCGTCTATTCAGAGAACAAGAACCAGCAGTGAAAAGTTGCCGAAATGCTCTGCCATTCGGTGGTTTCATTCGACAGGTTTATTCAGGCGAATCCCATAGGCTTCATTGTTAAAAATATTTCCCGTTTCAATTCAATATCTAATAAACCATTCATTATAATATTCTGCAGTAAAAAGTTTCTTTATTTATAGATTTTTTCGGATCTTTTAAGCATTTTTCGGGATTTTTTTGCAAAAAACGTTTCCTATTTTTTTTTAAACGTTTTTATTTTCATTCATTGGACCTAATATGTAAATTTCAGACAATTTCGCTCAGTAGTGTGGTGCAAATAACGTTTCACTTTTCAAACATTCAAGCATACTGTTTTTCTTTTTTCACTCCATTCGTCTGCGGTGTCGGCTTTTTCCGGCGGCTGCTCTGCTCTGTGATCGGCTCCTGCTCGGGTTTCTCCGCGTGTTCAGCGGGGTTAATCCAGATGTTTTGCGGGTTTCGGTGTGCATTCGCCTGGGTTTTGTGGTGAGTGTTCGGCAGGTTTTCGGCGGCTTTTCCCTGCAATACGACGGCCCTGTGGTGCTTGCTGAATGCACCGCCGGGTCGCCGAAATGAGATCGCCAAATCGCACCGAATTGAAGAGAACGAAAAGTCGTGCGGTGGCTTTTCGATTCTCTTTGAATAACCCTGACAGTAATTCCACCCATGACCTCATGTGACGAGGGACAAAATTATTAAAAATACTGTACAAAATGACCTTCAGGCTGTGTTCATGAGGTGGATATGAAACATAAATATATTTGTGGGATCCTACTGAAAAAGCACAGAAACAATATTAGACAAAAAAAGACTTGGGTTCTTACAAAAGATGCTGAAATTATTTTCTAACCCTAACCCTTGCTCTAACTCTGTCCTTAACCCTAACCCTAGCCTTAGCCTTAAACCAGCATCTGAAAAAATAGATTGTTTCCAAAAAGGCTCGGACCCATCGTTCTGCGCAGGCGATACGGAACTTGCGTCCATACGTAGGAGTGCAATATGCAAAGAAAAGCTTCAGGGACTTCCAAGTTTGAAGGTCCCTGAGCCGTAGAGGAGGAGCTTGGTGCGGCGACGGAGAAATGCTGAATCATTTCAACAAAAATAAAAAATAATAATAATTGGGCGGATTCTGACAGTAGCATCTATCTAGTTATTTAACCCCTTCGCTGCGGATGACGTGTGGGGAACGTTCTCATTGACTCCCGCTCTATGCGGAGGACGATCCCCACACGTCATCCGCAAGCGGGAGCCCCGGCAGAGATACTCACCTCTCTGTCCGGGGTCCCACGGCGTTCTGGCTTCAGGGAAGCCAGGTGCTGAAGATAGGCCGGCCCCTGACGTCTGACGCCATCGCGCCATGCGCGATGACGTCATTTCCAGGCGACCCCCAGGCAATACTAGGAGAGAGCCTGAAAGGGAGGGGGGATCCTTTTGGTTCCCTCTCCCTCCCGATCAGGAGGGTTTACAGTAAAAAAAAAAGGCACCGCTTTGAAGGGCAGTGTCTTTCCCAAGGAAATCCCCTGGTGGAGATAAGGGGTTCCTTTGAACCCCCATACCTCCAGAACCGTGAAAGCTAGGGGGTCATGGTGGGTGTCATTCAAAAGGCCTGAGCATGGCCTTTCGAATGCTTCCAAACATGACATTTTCAAAGTAAAAAAAAGAAAAAAAGAAAAAAAGAATAATTTAAAGAAAAAAAAACACATTTTTTTTGTGTGTTATTTTTATTAATGTAGTAATATTATTCGCATTTCAGTTATAATGTGAACAATGATTCTGCACTAATGATTTTTTTCTATGGGGTGCATTTGCTAAAAATCACGTAATTCCCCCCAAAAAATTTAACAAGTCCCCATTTCTAATTTTTTGTGCAAGCGCACCCAATAGAAAATATAACCGCAAACGCTCATGTGATAAAATGTGAAGAAAACACTTTACACGCTGTAGATGATTAAAAATTCTAATTTTATTGCATTTTTTGTTATAATATACAGGCAGGACATGACGTATACATATAATAATGACATATTATGAATCTGTAGAGTCTGCCGGAAAGAACGATATATAATATGTCTGGGTCGTATAATAAAATGTGGCTTCAAATCGCGTTTAAACATGAGCGAAAGTGGTAAAAATGAGCTCAGCACACAGCGGTGAACTGGATAAGCAGCGAAGGGGACAGGGGTTAAAGGTAGGCTTGTGCACCGATTTTTTTTTCGGTTCGATTCGGTTCGGCTCGTTCGGATGTTTAAACTTTTCGATTCGGCTCGTTTCGACCGATTTCTGTTTTCGATTCGGTTCGGTTCGACTCGTTTTTCGTGTACATTTTTTTCGGAATATCGACCATTTTTTGTATTTTCGGGTCACTTAGCTCATTTTTTGTATCGACTTTTCGAGATTTCGGAAATTTTCGTATTTTTCGGAACCTTTGTTCTCCTCGTTTCAAAGTTTGGTAGTCCCTGAACCAAAGAGGAGGAGCTGCTCGCGTGTAAATTCACATATATATAGCAGAGGCTGTCAGCAGGATCTGCCCAATTATTTAGAGGAAAAAAATGTGAACTGTTTTTTACAGTTTCTGTTATATGGTTAGGGTAGGATCTTGGGTTCCTGCAGAGGTTTGGCCAGGACAGGTGTTAACCTCTTAATTAACCTCAACCAAGAGATGTCCTTTTGGTTTAAGTCTTGGACATAGAGTATTGAAGATCACTCCTGAATTTCCCAACAACTTTGAAGTGGACAGTCATCATCGAATTTCAGAATAAAACAGCTGGAACCGAAATCACGAATGGAACCGAAATCATGAATAGAGTGAAAATAAATTTCGATTTGACACATTTCAAGTCCATTCGAAAATTCCAAAAATATTTCGTTTCGGCTCGGAAAACTTTTCGGATCTGCCATTTTCGGATCTAAAAATTTTCGGAAAATCGGCCGCATCTGAAAACACGAATCGGGAAATTTCGTGAAAATTCCGAAATTCCGAAACCCGAAACGCACATCCCTAGTTAAAGGTAAAAGAAAGAGAACTCCGTTTTCAATATTGTGTAGGTTACCCCTCTTAGTAGACATGTCACTGCCATTATGGAATCCAGGAGGGTATTTTTTCAGTTTTTGGCACAATACAAAGTGCTCAAAATATTTTTATTTTTCCTTATCTTTAATCAACAGCAGAGGCGGAGATTTGTGGAAGGTTATCTTGATGGACGTGGGTCTTTTTACAACCTACATGTTAGCATGTTACAAAGCAATATATCTGCCAATCTACGATCAGTGCCAAAGGGTACAGCATTGTCTGCCCTTAGACTCCGATACATGATGTATTAACATGTGCACTTTAATACCCGCTCTGTGATTCCTAGCCATAAATTTCTGCATGTATGATAGTTTTTTTGTTTGTTTCGTTTTTTGTAATACAGACCAGGCGTCTCAGATGGTTTGTGTTTCTCATCACAAATGAATTTGTAAAGTCACAGATCGCTGGGTCTGACAAGCCATACATATTTATTAGGCTGGAAATGGGACAGAGCTGAACGCAGACAAAAACATTGGGCTCCAGACACTGTAAACAGATGGGGGAAAAAAATATTAATAATAGTATAAAAAAATAAAATAATCCAATGTATGGCTCATAAAAACAGATATAAAAAAATAAAAAATAAATGTGAGTAATAGTACATTGGTTCCAACATCCGCGTTAGAGGGCAGACAATATTTTTTTCTTTTCGTATTAAATGACTGATGTTGACTGTGGAACTTTATGGAAAGCAGTTAAGCGCTTGCTCACTATTTTATGCATACAATGTATTTGTGGCATCAACCAGAGGTTCGATTTATTGCTTACTATGAGAGCTTTCCACCACCTATTTATCATCTTAACGACTGTGTTCCCTCTAAGAATGTCTTCCAAGCGGCCCAGGTTACTATGTGTGCTAATATGTGCATTAACTTATTTTAAGATGCAATCAGGCACTTTACTTTTATCATTTAATTTCATTACCACCGACATCTTCCGATCAATGGATGCCAAACCACTAATTGTAGAGTGGGATGTGGAGGTGCGACTGGTTCCTGGTTCATGGTAGGCTGCTCCTATTACAACTTTATAACTTATATGACACAGAAAATGTCGAAGTACAATAACCAATAGTTTCTGATGGCATTGGTGGGTCACAGTGGCGTAACTAGAAACCTGAGGGCCCCGGTGCAAGAATCCACGAAGGGCCCCCTCCCCCCCCAAAAAAATCTATATTTTTACTTTTTTTTTTTCATGCAAAATAAAAAAATATAGCTGACATGGTTATATATTGCCCCCAGCTCACATGGGTATATATGGCCTCCAGGTCTCATGGGTATGTATGGCCCCCAGGTCTCATGGGTATGTATGACCCCCAGGTCTCACGGGTATATATATATGGCCCCCAGGTCTCATGGGTATATATATATATGGCCCCCAGGTCTCATGGGTATATATATATATATATGGCCCCCAGGTCTCACCTCTGCTGGCCCCAGGGCAGGCTCCGCCGGCGTTGTTCTTCTCCTTGGCGAGCGGCCGGTGGAAGCATGCATCTTGGCCGCTCGCCGGAAACCACCTGACCAGCGCAGAGGTCTCGCGAGAGGATCTCGTGCGCCGGTCAGGTGGTTCCCATCCCACGTGAGCGGCCAAGCTGCATGTCAGTGGCCGCTCGCAGGGAGAGGGACGGCCAGTGCGCGGCTCCCAGATTCCGGCGCTGATTGCCGGAATCTGGCGGTGGCGCTGGGCCCCCCTCCAGTGGCGGAATGCCAGGGCCCGGTCGCAACTGCGACCGCTGCGACCCTGGTACTTCCGCCACTGGTGGGTCATATAACCCTGGATATGAGGCTAAGAAAATAGTGTTTGTATCCTCCATGGATATCCTCCTATCATTTTATTTATTGATATCTAGAAACTAGTAGGAACCAAGTATGCTAAGGTTGATCAATCTCAAGAAAACGCTGCTTATTAATCACGAGCCAGGACCTGGCAAATGATTGGTCACTCAGCAGGCAGCACGCAGCTCTGGGAAACGCAAGCCATCCCTCTTCTTTCAAGGACCAGATGTGAAGGCATCCTACCTAAAGATTTATTGATGCATCTGCACTGCCCTGATGGCATCCGAGGGCTGTGTCGGTACTATGAAATAATGTTTTGCGTCAATGGAAAGACGATCTTCCACCTCCCTTGACCCTTATGGTCTGTCAACGCCACATAGTCATAAACAAACCAACCTGCTTGACCTAGGACCTGTTTGCGCCACTACCTCTCTCAAATTCCATTATTCCACAAAATACATTGGTTAACCAAATGTTGACTTGCCTCAAAATAATGGGACCAGTGGATACCTTCTAAATCACAATGTGTGGCCAATATTTGACCTTTATCCTAAAATACCACAGTTGGATCAGTTTCCTCAGGTTTTCACCAGTTGCTTTTGAGTTATCTCCACATCCTTGCAGATTTTTGTGAGATGATCCTCTGTGAGCTATTATTTTATTATAAATGTAAACAAAGTAATTATTTATAAATCAATAGAAAAAACTATATCTGTCCTCTAAATGAGGGTCTCATTTTCTATCCCTAACCACTTGAGGTAGTAATCGACCCTCTATTATTCAGGTCAACCAGAGGCCAAGTAAACTTCACTCTACTGGACATTTCACTTGACCCAAAGTAGATTGACGAAGAATTATCTTCACGATAATTTCCTCTCTTGTGAAACGGTTTGTGCCTTTTGGAGATTGGTCAGTAATATGGCTTTGGTGAAGTATTTTTTAATATTGGTGACCCATGTATTTTGGAGAAGCGAATCAGTTGTATCACGTGTTTCTTTTCCTTTTTTCGAGAAAAACTTGGCTGCAGAAGTGGGATTAGTCAACTTTTTCAACAGGTATTGAGGTGATGCCAAACGGTGCATGGGCAAAGCCAACTTTTTCATTTGTGTTTACCTAAATTGAGGCTGACATGAGTAACTCTGATGTGTCAACCAAGTAGGACAACTTGGTGACAATTTGTTAATAGACCTATAGAATAAAAAAAGTCTCCATAAATGTTATCTTTTTGTTGCATTTGCCATTTATTCACTGAAACTGCTGCTAGGGAATTACAATATATATTAATATTCTCTTTTGTGTTTTAAGGAAAAAGCTGACTTGGGTGAAATTAACTTCTCGCTGTGTTACCTCCCGACCGCTGGCCGTCTCACTGTTACAATCATCAAAGCGTCCAACTTGAAGGCAATGGATTTGACTGGCTTCTCAGGTATGTCTCATCAGGCCACTGACTTGTCCTACAGCGAAATATGAAACAAGAATATTTTTTAAGGCATTATGTGCTACAGAAATAAGCTAGGGACATACAAAGAGTTCAATGTTTTGAAATAGTTGGCAGTGATGATAATGCCAAACTTAACCAATAAGTTTCTTTAGGTATCCTCAACACCTTGTTATTCCGAGCTACAATAACTGGAAAAGCTACCCTATAAACCTTGTCATCTCAATGAAAAATATTTTTAGTTTAAGGAAGATATTTCAACATTTTTGCATTTGAGATATAAAACATGTTAGACATTTTGAATAGAGATGTGCACGCGTTTTTTTTTTGTTTCGTTTCGGCACATTCGGTTTTTCAAAAGTTTCGTTTCGGATCGTTTCGGCCCATTTTCGTTTCGGCTCGTTTCAACTCGTTGTTTCATATCGATTTTTGTTTCGTGAAATCGGGGAATTTCGGTCTTTCAGATCATCTGTTCTCTTCGTTTCAAAGGGTCCATTTCGTTTTGACCTTAGACGTATGGTATTTTGGATGCTCCTATATTTCGGTAGATACGGTAATCCTGCTGATTCGTTCCTTCGGACGTATCGTTTTTTATGAAAGATCCTTTTTTTCTTATGAATATGCATTGCACAACTTTATTTAGACTGGGGATTTAGGGAAAAGCTAATTAAATATTTAAAATATATTATTGATGCAGAAAGAAAGCACTGGAACAAGTGAAAAAAGTGACTGATGATACGAAATTACGAAATCAGCAACGGAACCAAAACGGACTCGAAACGATACGAAAATACGTTGTCCGAAATGAACCGAGACGGAACCGAAATCGCGAATAGAACGAAAATGTCTTGCGATTTTACAAATTTCATGTCCATACGAAATAACAAAATTTTTTCGTTTCGGGAAATATTTCGGATGGTGTGTATTTCGTTGCCAGTCCGGTTCGGAACATTGGACGAATCCGAAGCACCGAATCGTCCCGTTTCGTGAGAAAAATGAATCGGTACGAAACGAAACACACATCCCTAATTTTGAAGAACAACCTTGAGAACTGAAAATCGTTGCTACATTTGGTTCGGTAAGAACTCCACCGGTTGAGCTTCCTTCCAACATTAAAACCAACATGAAAAAACAATAAGGTGGAAAAAATGGCGCAGATAATGTGTAGATGGTCGGTCTTGGGTAGCAGCAAGGGCACAAACGCACACTCCCAAGTGCGAATAGTCAATAGATAAAATAATGGGTAGAGTCCTCGCGCTTACGCCAAGTGTCCAGTGAGTAATACTTCAAGATAATCTAGAAAACATAATAGGAGACATACATTGCGCAGTACATCCTTATGACACCTGGTTTCCAGAGAGAAAGTATTCAACTCACTTTTTTCTGAGCCCCATAAAGTCGGCTCTGGACTGTCCAGAGTCTGGACTGGTCTGGACTAGTCCAGAGCCGACTTTATGGGGCTCAGAAAAAAGTGAGTTGAATACTTTCTCTCTGGAAACCAGGTGTCATAAGGATGTACTGCGCAATGTATGTCTCCTATTATGTTTTCTAGATTATCTTGAAGTATTACTCACTGGACACTTGGCGTAAGCGCGAGGACTCTACCCATTATATTAAAACCAACATGAAAATGAAATTTCTAGCTGGACATAGACTTAAATAATTCCGATGTGTCCGGCAAAGAGTATGTGGATGTTTTAGGCTCCATTGCATTTTATTATCAAATTAAACTAGCCTCATCTGTGTAGGCAATGATACCATAGGCGATACATCTATGTTATTTCGAACCGTATCTAGGCCTTGCGATTGCTGGTATCTTGGGTCCCCCTTTTTGGCCCCTTTTCCAATATTGAGGTGCAGAAATTAGACGATTTCGGAACTGCGTGTTTACTTGTAAGTCACATACATCTTTTATGGTATAACAAACAGAAGGAGGGGTTGTGCAGACAAGATGTTACATTGGAGTGTGTGTGTGTTTGTGTGTGTGCATAGGTCCCGAACTTGAAGTAGTAGTTCTTGTGACATGTTTTACCTGTATGTGATGTACCGGTGGGAACAAGCAGCTATGTTGTTGCTAAAACCTTGCTGAAAGCACTTTCTCTAAGGCAGAGGTTTTAACTCTATACTAATGCAAAGTATTATTGACTATTTCGTCTAGATTGTTCTATTCTCCTGCCAAGTCTCCTGTAGGCTTGTGCACCGATTTTTTTTTCGGTTCGATTCGGTTCGGTTCGTTCGGATTTTGTAAATTCTCGTTTCGACTCGATTCGGCTGATTTTCGTTTCGGTTCGGTTCATTTTGTTTTGTTTTTCGTATCGACTTTTTTTCGTGATTTCGGAAATTTTCGTGTTTTTCGTAACGTCTGTTCTCCTCGTTTCAAAGTGTCTATTCGTTTTGACATAAACTAATGGTTTTTCGGATACGATAATTATACGATACAATAATTCTGCCGATACGATAATTCTGCCATTGAGATTTCTCATGTTTTACAAGAAGGATACATTGAGATTTCTCATGATTTACAAGAAGGATACATTGAGATTTCTCTGGTTTCCCGGGAAGGATACATTGAGATTTCTTGTTTTACAAGAAGGATACATTGAGATTTCTCTGGATTTCCAGGAAGGATACATTGAGATTTCTCATGTTTTACAAGAAGGATACATTGAGATTTCTCTGGTTTCCCAGGAAGAATACATTGAGATTTCTTGTTTTACAAGAAGGATACATTGAGATTTCTCTGGATTTCCAGGAAGGATACATTGAGATTTCTCATGTTTTACAAGAAGGATACATTGAGATTTCTCTGGTTTCCCAGGAAGGATACATTGAGATTTCTCATGTTTTACAAGAAGGATACATTGAGATTTCTCTGGTTTTCCAGGAAGGATACACTGAGATGAGAATGATACAAAATTTAATTACAGAATCAGCGATATAAATACGATGTCCGAAATTACTGAAATGGAACCGAAATCAGGAATGGAGCCGAAATCACAAATGTAACGAAAATGAATTTCGATTTTACACATTTCTAGTCCATTCGAAAATTCCGAAACGTTTTCGTTTCGGCACGAAAATTTGTTCGGATCTGCCATTTTCGGATCTGAAAATTTTCGGAAAATCGGCCGAATCCGAATGTACGAATCGGGAAATTTCGTGAAAATTCCGAAATTCCGAAACCCGAAACACACATCCCAAGTCTCCTGAGTTTCACCTCACTTTGAATAGGCCTGAGTGAAATTCCCTGATTTTCGGTGCTTTCATTCGGCAGGTTTAATTAGGCGAATCCCATAGGTGTCAGTGTAAAAAATATTCCCATTTTCATTAAAAATTTATTAAACCATTTAAATGATTTAATTAGCAGCAAAAAGTCTCTATTTATTTATTTATTAAGATTTTTTTAGGCATTTTTCTTTTTCTGTCTTTTTTAAATAGCGTTTTTTTTTTATCCTGTAACAGACCTTTTTATTATTATTCATAGGACCTTATATATTAATTCCAGGCATTTTCATTCAGTAGTTTTCTTGCAAACCGTTTTTAAAAGTTGCAGTGTTTCTTTGGTTGCTTTTTTTACCTGCTCGTCGGCTTGTTGGCTTTTTCCGACGGCTGGTCGGCGCTCTGTTCGGATCGTCAGATTTGTTTTGAATGCGTTCAGCGTTTTTGCTGTGCATCGTCGGGGGCATTTGGCATTTTTTTCGGTGGTTTACTGGATCGTTCCAATTTTTTCAGCGGTTTTGCGGCGGTTTTTCCGTTCGAATCGGCGGATTTTCGGCGGCTTTTCGGATGCGGTCGCGGCTTTTCCCTGCGCTTCGGGGACCCATGATGCAACATTTAGCAAACTCCTAGCGCAAGTTTCACTTTACAGCTGTGTTATAGGATAAAACAGTAGTGAAGAGACAATGGGGTGAAGGAGTGAATGTTTAGACAAGACTGTAGGGGATCTATTGTATTATCTAGGCTGCCTGAGATGGCAGCTGGATCAGATCTTATAGTGGGACAACAACCCTCATGGTTACCCCTTGGCGATATCATTTACTGTACATACATTGCACAATACACAAGTCAATAGGTCAGTTTTCTGGACTTCTGACCCATAGAGTCCATTCTATGGCCAAAGTCACACAGTGAGGAACAAGTGATGTAAAGATACTGGGGGGGGGGCAGTTTAAAACACAAAATATCACACAATAGATGCACCCAGTGCCCATATAGAGTAAAATATTTTCTTAACATACGGACATTTCTTAACATAAGGACATTTCATTTTTTGGTGGTACTGGCCCTTTAAACATCGGCATGTTATTAAATATAGATACATTATATAAAAAGAAGCCACCAAATCAGCATTATCCTTTGTTTTGGATGACCAAGAGTGTAAAATCTCCTTTCGTGGTAACATAATCTGTTTTTCATTGTTTGAATAAAGGTTGGATGAACTCAACATGACGAGTATATACTGCTATGTTGGATTGTATATGTAAACCATATTATTTATTTTTTTTACTATTATCCAATTATCTTACAAGGAAAAAAAAGGCCACTACAAATAATCTTAGGATAAGAATAATTCCATGTGCGGATCTCAAGAAGACACTCTTGTATCATATTTAAACCATGTGAACTTTGAAATTAAAAAAGCTCGTTTGCAAATGTCAACACAATACATCATTCTGATATATTAAAAAGTGGATACGAACAGCGCAGTTAATTAAAAACAGCTTGCTGGTTCTGAGTGACAATGTTGATTTGCTTAAATGATTATCACAGAGTTATTTATTAATGCTATGAAAGACTATAGGGGTTATTCAAAGAGCACTGCAATTACGCTACTCTTTCGTTCCCCGCACTTCGGGGGAGTCAAATTCCCCGACACTGAATTCAGCATTCACTGCCGGGTCCCCGAAGTGCAGGGAAAGCCGTTGAACAACCGCCAAATCGAAAGTAAAAACAGCAACAAAACCGCCGAATGCGTCCGGAAAAAACACAGCGATGACCAGCAGCCGGAAAAAGCCAACAAGCCGGCAAACAGGGAAAAAAAAAAAACACAACAAAAAAAACATCTGCAGCAATGCTGGCACCACTCATATGTCTATTTTCCAAAGACAACCTGTAGATATGACTCTGCGCATGTGTCCACAACTTCTTTGGTCAACCATGGCGAGGCCTGTTCTGAGTGGAACCTGTCCTGTTAAACCGCTGTATGGTCTTGGCCACCGTGCTGCAGCTCAGTTTCAGGGTCTTGGCCGCCATGCTGCAGCTCAGTTTCAGGGTCTTGGCCACCGTGCTGCAGCTCAGTTTCAGGGTCTTGGACACCGTGCTGCAGCTCAGTTTCAGGGTCTTGGCCACCGTGCTGCAGCTCAGTTTCAGGGTCTTGGCCACCGTGCTGCAGTTCAGTTTCAGGGTCTTGGCCACCGTGCTGCAGCTCAGTTTCAGGGGCTTGGCCACCGTGCTGCAGCTCAGTTTCAGGGTCTTGGCCACCGTGCTGCAGCTCAGTTTCAGAGTCTTTGCCACCGTGCTGCAGCTTAGTTTCAGGGTCTTGGCAATCTTCAGGGTCTCCAGGGTCTTTGCCTTGAGGTGTAATGTTGAACTTCCAGTGACCAGTATGAGAGAGTGAGAGCGATAACACCAAATTTAACACACCTGCTCCCCATTCACACCTGAGACCTTGCAACACTAAGGAGTCCCATGACACCAGGGAGAGAAAATTACTATTTGGGCCCAATGTGGACATTTTCACTTAGGGGTGTAGTCACTTTTGTTAGCAGCGGTTTAGACATTAATGGCTGTGTGTGTTGAGTTATTTTGAGGGGCAGCAAGTTTACACTGTTATACAAGCTGTACACTCACTACTTTACATTGTAGCAAAGTGTCATATCTTCAGTGTTTTCACATGAAAAGATATAATAAAGTATTTACAAAAATGTGCGGGGTGCACTCACTTCTGTCAGATACTGTATATATGCAGGGTTATTCAGAGAAAAGTGAAAACCAGGAGAATGACTGGAGAAGTGAAAATTCTAGGTCAAAATAACCGATTTGGAAAGTGAGATAAATGGGAGAATTTTTCTGGTTTGGCTATTTTGACCTAGAATTTTCACTTCTCCAGTCATTCTCCGGAGCTTCACCTCTCTCTGAACAAGCCTGATAATGTATTCTGAAATTGGTTCATCTGCAGGCGTGAAAGATTAGTCTGAAGCTGGATTTGAAGAATATCAGGGTTATCCAAAGAGATCCGAATTGCTTGAGAAAGGTAACCGAATGCTGAAAATCAGCGTTCGGTTACCTTTCCTGGCCATTCGGCTATCCAGAGAGCAGGCAATTCGCCAAATCCTGGCGAATTGCCTGCACATACGGTGCCTGTTCGGTTCCTGTTCGAGGGCAGTGAAATCCCCATGAAAATGCACTGCTTCGGCTATTCAGAGAGAACACAAACCAGCAGTGAAAGGTTCCCCTAATGTCCTGCCATTCGGTGGTTTCATTCGGCAAATTATTCAGGAGAATCCCATAGACTTCAATGTTAAAAATATTCCCGTTTTAATTCAATATCTAATAAACCGTTCATTATAAAATTCTGCAGCAAAAAGTCTCTGTATTTATAGATTTTTTAGGATACTTTAAGCATTTTTCTGTTTTTTTTTTATTTTTAAAAAGTCCGATTTTTTTTTTGATTTTTTTTCAGTTAACTTATTTTTTTTGTAACAGCCCTCTTTATGATCATTCCCTGGACCTCCTGTGAAAATTTCAGACATTTTCGCTCAGTAGTTTCTTTGCAAACAGCGTTTCTTTTTCCCAGATTCATACAAATGGTTTTTCTAATTTATTCACTGCCTCCTCTACGTCACAGCTGCTTCGGCTCTGTGTGATTCGGCTCCTTTTCGGCTCCTGTTCGGCTCCTGTTCGGCTTTTTCGAAGGTTAATCCAGATGTTTTTGCTTGTTTTCAGCATGCATTCGGTTTTTCGTCAGGTTTTCGGCAGCTTTTCCCTGCAATTCGGGGACCCTGTGCTCTTTGCTGAATACACCGCAGGGTCACCGAAATGCAATCGGCAAAAGGAACCGAATTGAAGAGAACGAAAAGTCACCGAACGTGCGGTGACTTTTCGAATCTCTTTGGATAACCCTGTATGAAATTCTCAAGCAAACTTAATCAAGTAAAGATTTTATTATTGAACGGGGATCATTGATCTGTTGGGAGTGAGACTGGGCCGGAATTCCATTTATGAGATTGGTCGTAGGAAATAAAGAAAACCTCAGCTTGGGACAGAGATTTATGCAGGATATTAGTTCTACTTTTCCGTGCTTAATATTTAATTTGCAAATTAATCAGGATTCCAAGAAGAATGAGCAGGTCTGTGGACCTTTGCATAGGTTTCACCAAGAGCACGGAGAGCTAACGATAAATTATTTATACCCCGTCGTAGACATGGTGATTATTTCTACTTCCACAATCCAAGATCTCATCAGAGTTGGTTTTTGTAGGATTAGTGAAAATTGATAGGTAATATACCCTCTATGAAATGCAAACTCGCTGCATATATTGGCTTCGAAATCATTAAAATATGAAGCTAAGCCGGGAAATATCTGGTCGAGGTTCCTTCATTTCAATAATAAATTGATGTGAGTAGATACGTTGTACTGCCCTTCATTTTTCCAAGTCAATCTCAAACTCTGACAGGAAGACGAGATGTCGGAGCTTTAAAAAGCAGAGGTCCCATGGAGACCTGTTTTTCAAAATGGCAGCCTTATACGCATTCTTATATTTCTGTGCTATACGTGTCACATTCCATACTTTGAGAACAAGGGATTAGGGTCGAGGTAAGGCATGATTAAGGCATTAAGGGCCTGAAATGTCACCTTGAATTTATTCAATTCCAATAAACATCTTTGTACACCGTACCTGGAGTGACTCTCATCTTCTTTACATTCCATGCATTGGTATGATTTAATTAATCGAGTAAGGGTCCAAAAACCAAAACCTTCTCTGCGTCTTCCGTCTTGAGACTGGGCAATATATGAATTTCACAATCCATTGGATCTTCTTCAAATAAAAAGAAAAGGCATTCCTAAAATATGTCCCAAATGTCTCCAGTGTGCCATCTTACCCACCTTGAACTTGACCACCAAGGAAAGTCAACACAGAAAATGTGTTTCATAAACATATTCAGCATGAAAGCTTATAATAACTACTGACATATGTCACTCAATCCTTTAAGATGTCTTCGCCTACACTATACTATTCTAAGAATATTCCTCTCGGCTTTGTGCATCGCATTATGTGTCGGGAATTTAAAGCTAGAGCGTTGCTATCAACATGACCTCGCTTCTTTCTCTGTCCTTCACAAGCTTTTTCTTTTTGATCACTTATAGATCCGTATGTAAAAGCTTCTCTCATCTGCGAGGGTCGGAGGTTGAAAAAGAGGAAAACGTCAATAAAAAAGAATACGTTGAACCCAACCTACAACGAGGCGCTTGTCTTTGACATTCCCAATGAGAATATGGATCATGTTAGCCTCACAATTGCAGTAATGGACTATGACTGGTAAGAATTTGAGACTCTGTGCCGGTGTACTGCAGTGGGTTCATTACGCACTACACAACAGACACACTTTTGCATAATAGAAAAGTAGAGAAGTACACACCACTATACTTCACCTACACTGAGTGTATCAAGGTCCATAGGTACCCAGCCCAACATATCCGTACAACCAAAGAATGAACTGGTCATATCAGGCAGGTATGTTGCAAATAGGAGAAGGGTTTTATTGGAAAATGTAACATTTCGGTCCTTGATAAAGGTCCTCAGATAGAACCGAAATGCTGCATTTTCCTATAATGCCTTGCTCCTATTTGCAACATTGTTACATAAAGCAGCTTGGGTAAACAAGTTCTACATCAAAGTAGAAACTGTCAATAAAGTGAAAACACAAGACGGCTGATTGGAGAAAAAACTATGCGCAGTATTAAACCCTTCATGGTGGGCTGAATATAGAATATTTGATACAGTCCTAACCTCAACATCTGAGGAAAGGGATTTAGGGGTTATTATTTCAGAGGATCTAAGGGTAAGTAGTCAATGTAATAGAGCAGCAGGAAATGCTGGCAGAATGCTTGGTTGTGTAGGGAGAGGTATTAGCAGTAGGAAAAGGGAAGTGCTCATGTCACTGTACAGAGCACTGGTGAGACCTCACTTGGAGTACTGTGTGCAGTACTGGAGACCGTATCTCCAGAAGGATATAGACATCTTAGAGAGAGTTCAGAGAAGGGCTACTAAAATGGTGTACGGCTTGAAGGAGAAAAGTTACCAGGAAAGGCTTAATGATCTTAACATGTACAGCTTGGAAAACAGACGAGACAGAGGAGATATGATAGAAACATTTAAATACGTAAAGGGAATCCACAAGGTAGAGGAAGGGAGTATATTTAAAAGGAAACAAAGTAGCAAAACAAGAGGACATAGTCTTAGATTAGAGGGGCAAAGGTTTAAAAGTAACATCAGGAAGCATTATTTTACTGAGATATATTTTACTAAGAGGGTGGTGGATACATGGAACAGCCTTCCAGTAGAAGTGGTAGAGGCCAAAACAGTGATTGAATTTAAGCAAGCATGGGATAGACATAAGGCTATCCTAAACAAAAGATAAATCCAGGTTAAGTATCCATGTAATTGGGCAGACTAGATGGGCCGAAAGGTTCTTATCTGCCGACATTTTTCTATGTTTCTATGTTTCTATGGTTGAGTACACTCAATGGCCAAAAGCTCCTGCAGGAGCCCAAAATGGAGTATATTCAAACTGGTCATATTCTGGGGCAATGGATAGGGGTCTCCGTTATTTCAAACAAAATTTACTGGTAAATGGTCTCCAGAATGTGCCCCCAAACTTTCAGCACCTTGGACATATCATCCAAGGTGATGAAGCTGTTTGAACCACTGGAGGTTACGTTTTCTCCTTCAAGGAAACATGGATCTCCAGCAGTACTCTTGTACATGTAGTAGCACTTTTTGTCCAGCAGGGGAGCTCTCTGCCTATCAAATAAGCTTACGGTCTCTTAAATGTATTCTATTAAGGGTACATTCACTTTAACACTGACTTCACTAGAAAGTCGATTCCATAAATTCACTGGGTCCTGACAATGGTTTTATGGAAAACCAGAGAGAAATTTTATTTGCTTTTAGCCCAACATGGACAAAGCACAAAGGACACTTTTTCTGGTATATAATATGCATAATGTTTTGGCTGAATACAGTGTCCCCTGCCGCCTGAAAGTCATGGGAGTAGAACGCGGTACTGATTTTATGGAAAACAACCTAGTCGTGAAGAGGTTAATGAGCAGGTTTTTGTTTTAAATGTACTTATTTCAGTCACCATAGTAACAGATATGAAGTGTCAAGCAGGGTTAAATGTGTAGAAGAGATTAGAACAATTCAGTCCTGGAGAATGCTGTTTGTTTTCTTTTAATGACTCCCAGTGTTCATGATCATTGTACTGTGGCAGGAGAAGCTTCACAGATTTTGCTGCTGTGAAACGCTGGCTATAGATTTACACTTTTTTGGCAAACTCTGCTGTTTGCTGAATAACCCCCTAAAGATTTCTCCCAAATGTCTTTGTGCCTTTCTAAAAAATATTTCTTGATTGAAAAAAAAAAACCAACAAATAAAAAATTAATTTGTAATATAACCTTAACCACTTGGCTTCTAAGGACGCGCTCAACGCGTCCTGCCAAGTGCTCCTCCTGTGCTATGGACTCGCTGAGCGCGTCCTAGCACAGGAGGCAGCAATCGTTCAGGAGGTGCCTGAACGGGAGGTCCTTTGGACCTCTCTCCTTCCCGATCACCGGGGGCCAGCGGTGAAAGTCAGGCACCGTTTGGAAGGGCACAGCCTGCCCTTCCACACGGTGGCTGGCTTTAACCCCTTGGGGACCGGATCACGATTCGGCGCCGAAAAGCGCCGGATCGTGATCCTCTCCTGGAGCTGGGCGACATCTTGGATGTCAGCCAAGCTTCCGGGAACTCCCCATGACGACTGACGTCAACCTGCATAACGCGATGACGTCAGTTCTGGAGTTAACCCCTAGCTGCCACCAATGGTGGAGATAGGGGGTTCCAATGAACCCCCTATCTCCCGATCCGTGGCAGCTAGGGGTTAATGTTTGGTATCATTGGATCGGTCAGGGCATGGCCTTTCCAAAGATTCCAACATGACCATGTAAAAAGTAAAGAAAGAAAAATAAAAAAAATATTTTAAAAAAATAATAAAAAAAAAAAAAAGTTTTTTTTTTTATTTGGTTTGTTAATGCAGCAATATTGTTCCCATTTCAATTATAATATAATCAATGATAATGCACTACCGATTTTTGTATGGGGTGCGTTTGTTAAAAATCGCAAAATTTTCCCCCCCAAAAAAAGTGACGAGACCCCATTTCTAATTTTTTTAACAACCGCACCCCATAGAAAATATAACCGCAAATGCTTGCATGTTAAAATGTGAAAAAAAACACTTTACACGTTGTAAATTATTGAAAATTCTAATTTTATTGGATTTTTTGTTATAATATACAGACAGGACATGACGTATACATATAATAATGACATATTATGAATCTGCCGAGTCTGCCGGAAAGAACGATATATAATATGTCTGGGTCATATAATAAAATAATGCTTCAAAACGCGATTAAACATGATGAGCGGAAGCGGTAAAAATGAGCTCAGCACAGAGGTGTGAAATGGCTCAGCAGCGAAAGGGTTAATTAATAGCATTGATTAATGATAACTACTATCATCTGATCTTAGAAAAAAAAGAAAACAAAAGAAACAACAAACAAAACTAACTGCGGAAGATTGTTTAAGTATTTTCTTTTTAATTCTGTAAGAGTAAATAGAAAGGAGTCGTCATCGAAATATTATTCATTTCAGACCTTAACGTTCTCGATTAAACTCTCAGTCAAGCAGACAATTAATAAAACAGGAATGCAGATTTTTGTGGAAGCAAAATATAAGTTCGATAACATCTATAAACCCTTCCAGCGTGCGGTACATAAATTCCCAACAACTAACTACTCTAAAATATGGGTTTTATTGTGTACGGCAAAATCTTACTGCACGATAATTGGTGAAGCTGCTTTAGTATGTCAGCTGTGTTATATGTTTTTTGTTATTTATTAGGAAGGATGCTGAGATAATATTCCAGATATATTTAATGTGATGTGCTTATGCATTAGACTCACTATTTCCTTTCTTGAACAAGATACGAGACTAGTTTCTTAAAGGAACACGATAGAAAAAAATCCCCCCTCCCTTTTATTCCCCTTAAATAATTGGGCAGATGCTGCTCAGTTATTCATTTAATTTTAGCAGATAATACTCACCTTTTCTCCATCGGCACACACTGCTCATCCCCAAGAGCTCAGGACTTCCGAATTGCAGCTTTTTTATACAATTTATATTTTTTGTGTACCGACTGGATGAAGTAGAGGTAACGTCACTGTTCTGTAACTGGTGAGACACAGGTTTGAATCCCGGCAAGAGCACCTCTCCAGTAAGTGTCCTTGGGCAAGACACCTAATGGTACATACCCGCCACCCAGGACATACTTGAAAATGGGAGAAATCTCAAGGTATCCTTCCTGGTACAATACTTTCTCCAAAAAAAACTTGTATTGCATAGGATACACAAATTTTGCATCACTCGGAATGTGTGTACTTTTTGTACGCAAGTTCTGTAGCGTCTGCACAGAGCGAGGCACAGCAGCAATCCACTAGCTATTTCGGGCGGTCTGAGAGAGGGTGATGTCAGCACACAGAGTCTACTGACATCATCAATGACTGAACTAGTAGCAGGCAGCTGGGAAATTCAAAATCCTTCAAGACACATGTATGGGTCGATGACCAGCACCGGAAGGAGGGGGGCACTCCACACAGCCTGACCACATTAAAAAGATAAAATAGTCAGGTTTGTCACGAGTTTCTTTAACACACGCACACTGCAGCAAGACTGTAACGTGCGCTATGGCGCTCACCCCAGATCAGCGTTGTTTGGATCTTTATAGACAGATTTCTATGGTACGGAATTTCAAAGTAATTATACCTAGTAATCCAAACCAGGGAGGTAATACACGATTCTGAATACCACTCAGTCCCAATTGGTTTCGAGACCAAGAGACCAAGAGTGAAAGCACTTTAACTCTATCCACATAGATACAGTGATTTGAGACATGAGCATAACTTAGTACAAAACAATTGTGATTATTTGTAGGTTTCAGATCGGTACCATTAATAGTTGTGTTACGTGCAGGATATATAACAAGGGTAATACTCTTATACTTGTTCTCAACCATATAGAGTAAATACTCCCTGTATTCGGCAACCTGCGGGGCAGACCTACAATCAGAAAGAATGTTACGAGATCTATACCGAGACTTGATGTTAAATGGATATCTTTAAAGATTGTCAGGTTTAGCAACCTGCAGGGCAGACCTACAATCATAAACCATATGATATGCTTTATAATCAGACCGGACGTTTGCCAGGCAACTTAGACTATTGTTAGCAACCTGGAGGACAGGCCGACACACTGAGACCATACAGTGTAGTATATAATGAGGCCTGGTACTTGAGAGACAGATCGAATGGTTGATAGAATGAGCAACCTGCAGGGCAGACCTCCCAAGTGAAATCATGCGGTACAACAAAAGCATGTAACACAGAACATACACATAGGGGTTAAGCGCAAGAATCGTCAGAAGGCAGTCCAGGTCAAACAACAGAAGCAAGGTCCTCGTACTAGCTAGATATCTGTAACGGAATACAAAGTATCACAGAGACAGACTCAAGAGTCAGCTGGCGATGCGGGAAAATTACTCCACGTCAGGGCGACGAGCAAATCCTCGTGCCCTGCATTTAAAGGCTGGCGTTTTAGGCAGCGCCACGGGGGCTGAAGACGTAACAATGACCTTATCGAATAGAATCATTATTGCCCAGGTTGATTATTATCAAGTTTCTCAACCACCTAAGCAAACTACTGAGAAAAAAATATAATTAAACAACTTGAACATTCAATTCCATATTCCAAGTCCTCACCAAGTCAACTCATCATATTCAGAGCGTGAACGAAATCGGCATATAACAGGGGTTGAAGAACAAGTAACATTTCTTAAAGTCCAAGTATGATCCTCTATTCCAGTGGTTCCCAACCGTGGTTCTCAAGTACTCCTCACAGGCCAGGTTTTCCAAATATCTGAAGCACAGCACAGGTGATATGATCTGCTGTTTCAGTGATTGCAGGATTCAGTCTGCATTTCCCCAAGGGAATCCTTATAATATGGCCTGTTAGGGGTACTTGAGGACTGTGGTTGGGAACCACTACTCTATTCTCTAGGACTGGACTCTTTGAGTGCCTGTTTTCATGTATCATATTGGTTTTTCCCATGTGCTTAAAAGTGATCATCCATATTAGTAGAGAGAGGTCGGACAGACATGATGACCTTTGTCTACCTTTCACCTAGCTATCTTAATCTAGTCCTGGAAAAATAATGTGATAGCGATACACGTGAGAGCCTACAATTTGTCAGTGCTCTCCCGCAAGAGGTCCGATCCTTCCCAAGCCATTATAAAAAAGATACCAATAGTCAACAGTCAAATACCAACAGGAACGTTTTTGCAAAATCTTGATGGGTAAAAAAACAAGCTACGTTTAGTCCTAAGAGGTCCAAATAGAAGAGGGGAAGGTGTAGAAGATTATCATTCCTACCAATGTAGTTTTCCCTTGTTTGCAAGTCAACAGTTGGCCACTGTTGGCAGTTTCAGTTGATTTTTATGAGCCTGGTGTAGAAGAACCCTCAAATAAAGTTCTCCCAGTAATTCAGAATGTAGACCTTTGGAAGACTCAATGGAGGACTATGCTAAAAGTCACTTAAGGAAAGGTATAACACTCTTACGGTAGTATGTTTTCTTTTTCCTCTACAGTATAGGACACAATGAGGTGATTGGAATGTGCCGAGTGGGAGGTGATGCCGACATGCCTGGAAGAGAACACTGGAGTGAGATGTTGGCAAATCCTAGGAAGCCAATCGAACATTGGCACCAGCTAGTAGAGGTACTTACGAAACGGTCACCATCGCAATCTCTCTCCCATCAAATATAGTTAAATGGGAGTAGGAAAATGTATTCAAATCCTCCAGACGTTGTAACGTGATTGATATCTTTTGATTAAAAGGTCACATTAAATAAAAGAGAGGTTACTTGTTAAAACATGCAGAGAACATTGCCGCCTTGTTAAATCCTGCTAATGGTAATTAATCTAATTGCTTGTGATATTATGGATAATTTGACAGTTAAATTTGCAAATTGCAGTGCCAAAAGCGACCACTAGGGGGTCTACCATACAACTTTTTTATTAGTACCTTCTAATACTTCAGGGTTACTTTTGGCAAAAATAGTGTAAGGTTCGTAGGGAATGTGCGATACATTGATATTGGCAATGTGTAGGGCAAAACAGAACTTTTTTTGTTCAGACTCCGATAAAGCAGTGGTTCACAACCGCGGTCCTCAGGTCCCCCCAGCAGGCCAGGTTTACAGATATGTGAAGCACAGCACAGGTGATAGGATTTGCTGCTCAGTGATTGCAGAATTCAGTCTGCATTTCCCCAAGGTAATCGTTTAAATCTGGCCTGCAGGGGTTACTTTAGGATTAGGGTTGGGAACCACTGCTATGAAGGGAACACAATTAAAATGTTGTCATTGTCAAAAAGTTTTTTTTTTTTTTTTTTTTTAGTATTAGTTTAATAATTTTTTTCATTTACTTTTTATCATACAAGTTGAAATTTCTTTCCATGTTGCAGTGAAGATATAAGACACGGTAATGTTAAAACTTCATATAAAATAGTATGTTTATTTTTCAGTGTATCAGTGTATCAGGGGGATTTGTTTGGGAATGTAGCTTTCAAAAAATGCCACCACAATGTAGCTGTAATGTCCTTAATTATATACTTTGGGCATAGTTCCTTTTCGGGACTTAGGGGTTATTCAGAAAGCACCGAAATGTCGTTGGTATTTCGGTGCTCTCTTGTTCCCTGCACTTCAGGGAATCAACGTTCTCCACCCGACCGGGAATTCAGCATTCACCGCAGGATCCTCAGAGTGCAGGGAAAACCCGCTGCAAACCCGCCGAACGCCCGCAAGAGTCCCACCGAAAACAGGCCGGAAGCGTGGCAAAAAACACGCCGAACACGTTGAAAAAAGCTGACAAGCCACCGATCACAGGGAAGACCAGCCGCCGCAAAAAGCCGACAAGCTGACGAACGGGTTAAAAAAAACCAACAAAAAACCCAATATGATGAAAGTGTCAAAATTAAAACGCTGTTAACAAAAAAACTACTTAACGAAAATGCCTGGAATTTACACATAAGATCCTGTGAATGATAATAAAAAGGTCTGTTACAGAAAGAAAAAAAAAACGCTTTTAAAAAAAAGCGGCATTTTTTTTCCCAAAGAAGCCCCGAAAAATGCCTAAAAGATCCTAAAAAAATCAATAAATAAAGAGACTTTTTACTGCAGATTAAAATAATAAACAGTTTATTAGATATTGCATTAAAACGGGAATATTTTTAAAATTGAAGCCTATGGGTTTCGCCTGAATAAACCTGTCGAATGAAACCATCGAATGGCAGGGCATTTAGGCAACCTTTCACTGCTGTTTGGTGTTCTCTGAATAGATTAACCATTGCTTCTCTATGAGGGATTTCACTGCCGTCCAACAGGCACTGTATTTGCTGGCAGTTCGCCAGAATTTATCTAACGAGATTGAGATATCTCAGGCTACAAAGGCACAATCCTGTGTCCAATATGGATATCTCTCGATCTGCAGCTCTGCACTGTCAGGAAGCAGTGAATTGTTGAAAAATTATTTTTAAATAATTATATAGTAAGAAATATTTGGGAATTTTCCCAGTGTATTTCTTACTCTAATAATCTGTTTGGCAGGCAGATGGTGCCATCTACTGGCCAAATGGAGTTACAGCTGCAACTTGTGGTTCCCTGCATTGGCTGCTGAAAGTCCAATATGTCAGGGATTTCTTTAGCCATTTTTAGACAGTTTTCGCACCTCGGGCATTAAGCCCACAGGGATAAAACTTTGGGGGTGCCTTCTTCAGCCCAAAAGCAAACAAAATTTGTTTGCAGCACACGAATTTCATTTGCTTTTGTCCTTCAGAGCTGCAGATCGAGATGACTCGATATTGACACCAGATGGTGCCTTTGAAGTCCCGAGTTATCTTGATCTCGGCAGTGAAGGTGTTAAACAGGCAGTTTAGTTTTGTTGGCTAGAGTTTCGCTTTAATAATACGGCAGGAGTTTACCAATTACATTGTCACAGAAGACACAAACGCAACATTGTCCTGGGTTTCCATATAGGCGTAGCACTGATGTGGACATATGTAAAATTATAATCAATGAGGCAGATCGAGACGTTTTAATCATTAAGTAGGTTATTGTTGCAGGTCTTGCTTGTTTTATTAACTTCATAAAACCGCGAGTTTCGTAATCGATGCGTATTGTGTAATATGTAGGCCAAGCCCATTATCTGTAGCGTTTGCTAAAACGCTTTCTGCGAGTGTTGGCGTTTTATAAATAAATACCTGTAACTGTAACTGACATTTTTATGAAGCTACAAGTATCTATCAGCATATCTTCTTCTTGTTTCATGCATTTAAGTAATGTGTCTTTGTTGATCTGTGCAGGAGAAGGCTCTGAGCAGTTTTTTGACTAAGTCACCCCCTCCTCGAGAGAAGCCAAGTATAGTTGTGGACAATACGCACTCCGACTAGTGGTGTCTACTACCTAAGAGGAGAAAAACAGATCAGGAGAAATGTAAGTGTTTTCTTTTTTTATAATTTTAGTTTCTTCCAAAGAGTGTTCTGCAGAAGCAACAGAAAACGTTTCCCATTAATGAATGTTCCTCTTTTAATTTATGGGCACATTTAATGAAGCACTTTGCTAAATCCTTTACAGATTTTTATCTTATTTCACTTTTTGTTGTAGACCAGAGAACAAACTATGAGATCACAAAACTCCTAAACTTTGGATTTGGGATAATCAGGGAATTCATGTCAGTGAAAACCATAAAATTAACTCTATCCCTAGTAATAAATTATAAAGAGATGGTAACCCTAACCATAACCCTAATCATAAGGACAAGCAGAAATATTGAACCTAACTCTAAAAGTAGCCCTAACCATACTCATAAAACAATCAGAAATAGTAACCCTAACCCTAAAAGTAAACCTTACCTTAATCATAAAACACACACAAACAGTAACCCTAACCCTAAAAATAACCCTAACCCTAATCATAAGACAATCAGAAATGGTAAACCTAACCCTAATCATAGAACAAGCAGAAATAGTAACCTAACCCTAAAAATAACCCTAACCCTAATCATAAAACAAGCAGAAATAGTAACCCTAACACTAATCATAAAACAAGTTGAAATAGTAACCTTAACCCTAATCATAAAACAAGCAGAAATAGTAACCTTAAGCCTAATCATAAAACAAGCGGAAATAGTAACCTTAACCCTAATCATAAAACAAGTGGAAACAGTAACCTAAACCCTAATCATAAAACAAGCTAAAACAGTAACCTTAACCCTAATCATAAAACAAGCTGAAATAGTAACCTTAACCCTAATCATATGACAAGCAGAAATAGTAACCTTAATCCTAATCATATGACAAGCAGAAATAGTAACTCTAAACCTAATAATAAGACAAGCAGAAATAGTAACCCTAACCCTAATCACAAAACAAGCTGAAATAGTAACCTTAACCCTAATCATAAAACAAGCGTAAATAGTAACCTTAACCCTAATCATAAAACAAGCGGAAATAGTAACCTTAACCCTAATCATAAAACAAGCGGAAATAGTAACCTTAACCCTAATCATAAAACAAGCAAAAATAGTAACCTTATCCCTTATCCTAAAACAAGCAGAAATAGTAACCCTAACCCTAATCATAACTCAAGCAGAAATAGTAACCCTAATCATAAGACAAGCAGAAATAGTAACCTTTACCCTTATCATAAGACAATCAGAAATAGTAAACCTAATCCTAATCATAAAATAAGCAGAAACAGTAACCTTAACCCTAATCATAAAACAAGCAGAAATAGTAACATTAACCCTAATCATAAACAAGCAGAAACAGTAACCCTAACCCTAATCTTAAAACAAGCAGAAATAGTAACCTTAACCCTAATCATAAGACAAGCAGAAATAGTAACCCTAATCATAAGACAATCAGAAATAGTAAACCTAATCCTAATCATAAAACAAGCAGAAATAGTAACCCTAACCCTAATCATAATACATGCAGAAATATTGAACCTAACCCTAAAAGTAGCCCTAACCATACTCATAAAACAATCAGAAATAGTAACCCTGACCCTGAAAGTAAACCTAACCTTAATCATAAAACACACACAAACAGTAACCCTAGCCCTAAAAATAACCCTAACCCTAATCATAGAACAAGCAGAAATAGTAACCCTAACCTTAATCATAGAACAAATAGAAATAGTAAGCCTGGCCCTAAAAGTAACCCTTATTTTAATATGAGAAACACCTCTGGTTAATCAGATAAAACCATCCATTTTTGGGATAGTCACTCATGATATTCAGACCCTTCCATTCACACCTGTCTAAGTAGCCCCTGTATCTTGTGACAATTAACATTGTCTCTCATTTCTAGCCATTTGTGAAGAAGCAATATAATGAGGGTTATCCAGAGGTTTAGTCCTAAAAAAAAAGTGCGGGGACTCTCTCAGATTTGTGCTTCCCAATTAAACATTGACACGTTGGACTTAATCCTCCGCCCCACACTCAAAATTGATATTATTCCTTTAATATAATGATAAGGAACCTTTTAGTAAATCATTATGAGAATTGTAGCGGATATTATATATTCCTGGTGAATCATTACGGAAACATAACTGAAACTTAATAGTGTTTGTAGCAAAATGGAACTCCGTTCCTCCTGAAAATATAGTGGAGGAATTGCGTTCCCAAGAGTTCCTGCTCGACTTGACCCCTGAGATTATCCAGCTTGGATCAACTGGCGGTAGCTGATTTCTCAATAAAACGAATTTGGATTTTTGGTGGATAGAGCCCTTCAGGAATCTTTCTGCTTGTGTTACAATCTGGATCGTTATCTTCCCCTTAGCTTTCCGGAAAGCAGAACACAATGATTTATTACATCTCTCCTCCCATAATTTCTGCCACGCAATGAGTTATTCTGAAGCAGAAGATCCCGCACTGACAGGTTTAAGTAAATATCGTTAGGAAGTGAAGGTTTGTAATGGAAATCACAATTACGTCAACATATGGTCCACATCTGTCCGCCATGACAGATACGTTTCCTTGCGTAGATACTCTTAATCTAGGTGAATTAGTTAAGTAATCGTAATTCAGTCAATGTTCATCACAATCCTTAATTATCTTGACACAAAACTTTGTCTTGGAATAAGCAGTAAGATGGTTTTACGACAATTAGCCTATGAAGAGGTACGTAGTAGTGGGCTGAAAACTGGATTTGTGATACCATGGAGAAAGTTGATGAGAATTATACATTGGTTGAAAGTGCTAATAGGGGTACGTCAGGGCTCTGTGTAATATTAAATAAATTATTAAAGCCTTGTCGACATGTGACTTTTCTGCAGATTGTTATGAAGAAGCTCAGAGAATTTATATAGTAGCAGCTCATGAGATTTAATATAGATATGTGTAAAGTATTGCATTTTGACACCAAAAATAATCAGGCAATCTACACTTTAACTGATTAGTGCTGTGGGACATCCTTTGCTGTCCTCATGGCAGGCGGGCTTAAGGATCCTGCCGCTTTCTGGCCCTCCTCTGGAACGCCTCCCTTGCCAGCAGCTAAGTAGGGATGTGCGTTTCGGGTTTCGGAATTTCGGAATTTTCACGAAATTTCCCTATTCGTGTTTTCGGATCCGGCCGATTTTCCGAATCGGATCGGACCCGAAAACCGACAGATCCGAAAAGTTTTCCGAGCCGAAACGAAATATTTTCGGAATTTTCGAATGGACTTGAAATGTGTCAAACCGAAATTTATTTTCGCTCTATTCATGATTTCGGTTCCATTCGTGATTTCGGTTCCATTTCGGTAATTCTGGACATCGTATATTTAACTATTATCGGTTATATCGCTGATTCTGTAAATTTTGTATTTGTAAATGCGTATTTTTGATCAACTATTTTTCCGTTTTAAAATCTTTTGTTCTGGTTTTTATTTTTAAAGTCAGACCATTTGGGTCAGTTTAGCGTTTTTTAAATCGTTTTGTTCATTTGTTTTGTTCCTTGGCTTTCATAGCATTTTAATATGATTAAATAAAGTTGCGAAATGTATATTCATAAGAAAAAAAGATCTTTATTTAATAAAAAAAACCACGATAGAATCGCCAGAATTATCGTATCGACATAATGACAAAACAAACCAAAAATTTATTATAAAAAAATATATAAAGTATAAAAAAAGTAAACCATAGTAGTTTACGTCAAAACGAATAGAGTTAGACACTTTGAAATGAGGAGAACCGGCGTTCCGAAAAAAACGAAAATTTCCGAAATCACGAAAAGTCGATACAAAAGACGAGCAAAGTGACCCGAAAACACGAAAAATGGTCGATATTCCGAAAAAAAAATGTACACGAAAAACGAGCCGAACCGAACCGAATCGAAACAGAAATCAGTCGAAACGAGCCGAATCGAAAATTTCAAACATCCGAACAAATCGAACCGAATCGAACCGAAAAAAAAATTGGTGCACAAGTCTACAGCTAAGTGACATCATTGGCTGCACGGGTCTGCCTGAACTCAATGACCGCTGGGAAGGGAGGCCGGCAAGAGGAGGACCAGAAAGCCTTGAGGCATGCTATGCCACCATGCGACATTTAAAACCAACCTACCACCAAGAACTGCAACTTTAAAGAGGATTAATTTGGAGTTAACAGTGAAGAGAAATGACTTGAGTATAATTGTGCACAATAGACATTGCAAAGGTGTGCAGTGCCAGACAGCAGCTGCGAAAGCACGTCAAGTACTATCATATGAAAAAGATGCATTTATTCATGTGATGGTGATACATTTTTACTTCTTTGAAAAGCAATATTAACCAATCTTGAGCATGTGGTGCAGTTTGGGCATTTGTTTAAAGAAAGAGGCATGAGAGTTGAAAAAATATCAAAGGTGGATTACAACGTAAATAAAAGGAATGGAACATTTTAATAGTGAGTAAAATGAGAGACTAAAACAGTTGCATTTGTTGGATAAAATAAGATATCTTTGGTCTTGCTCACACCTCACTCCCTTTAAGGCTCAGATTGGCACCCTGCTTCGGAGATCTTGGGCTCAGAGATTGTCCCAACTCGCAAATTGTTCCTCCTCCTGATGTTCCCCAGCTCCGTCTCTAAATTTCAGAAACAACTCTTGGCCCATTTGTTGTCCGTTACTACCACTCTGTCAATTGGAAATCTGCTGTGTCGCCTACCTTGAGTACCGTTAAGTAGTGATGAGCCGAACACCCCTGTGTACGGTTTGCATTCGAACTCAAACAATTTCAAAAGTTCGAGTTCCAACTCGAACTCGAACCGAACTCAATGCAAGTCAATTGGACTCAAAAGTTAGATTTTTAGAGTGCCCTGCAAGAGGGCATATATGCTAGAAATTTGCCATAAAAGGTGTATGGGGGTCCGGGTAGTGCCCTGGGGGACAGGAAACAAGGACAAAAAGTTTTAAAAAAAGACGTTTTTAAAGGAACAGTGAGTTTTCCATGAAATAAGGGTTAAAAATAAAAACGAAAAATTCCTTCAAATATCGTGCCTAGGAGGTCCCCATAACCTGCCCGTGAAGTGGTGGATTTGTAGGATGTATAGAAACATTGCCATCAGAGACCCACACAAGACACCTAGCCACCCTTAAGGGGTTAAAATGCAAAGGGACTGGCTACCATCCTGTTAGATGAGGGAATGTATTAGGCCCCGTTCACACTGTGCGATTTATCAATATCTAATAAACCGTTGCTTATAATATTCTGCAGTAAAGAGTCTCTTTATTTCAAGATTTTTTAGTATTTTTTAAGCATTTTTTATACTTTTTTCAAAATGTGTTTTTTTTTTCGAACTCTAACTGAACACGCCAAAAAGTTCGAAGTTCGCGAACTTTCGAACTGCCAATTTTCGAGTCGAACTCCGAACTGATCGAACCGAACAGCTCATCGCTACCGTTAAGGCCAGATTGGGGGAGCTACGATCCTTGGATGCAATGGCCAGAGATTTAATGGGCATGCCTGGGGTTGGGAAAGACCACAGGTTTATATGGGACGCTTTCACTGTAAAGATCTGGGGGCCCTATTACACTCTTAATGCAAAAACGCACGCTAAACGCTTGTTTTTTTGTGCCAAGCGTTAAACGTTATCGCGCGAAAATCACCGCTGGAATTACATTTCTCGCGCATTTTTTCATCCGTCGGGAAATTGCGCTCGTAAAACCGACGCGGAAAAATGCGCGCAAAGTACCGTTGCGCACAGAAATCAGTGAGCGCAATGTCATTTTTAACGCAAGTCCGTCAGACGAACCCGTTTTTGTGCGGACTGCGCACAACAGACGTACGTTCTGACGGAAGACAAGGTAGTGGCCGTCATTTTTGACGGATCTAGTAAAAAAAGCGTACGCATCGACGTTCTCCGTTGTGAATCCGCAGTTCTGTGCGGTCAGGTTGTTACAATTTGCCGTTACCACCAGCTTTTCAAAGACTTTTGTGCGCAAATGTTGTCCGTTAAATTTTGCGCCAAGATTGTAATACCATGCGCGTACCAGCGCACAAACGCATTTGCGCTCACAATGTTAAGTATAGGTTGCGCGCACTAAATTGCGCTGGCAAAGGGTTTGCGCAGGGTCACTCGCGTTAGACGTTAACGCGCATTTTGTCCCATCCCATTACCTCTTCTTTACTCTTTTATCCGTCTGTAAAGTGAGACATGCCCTGAGATTTTGGTAAATGTTGCATGATAGCAAAAAAAAATAGAAGCAGGAGATAAAAACCTAACTTTATTTTTGCTTTTTATATGCAATTAATTAAAAAAAAACGGCATGTTTTTCATAATGTGTTTTATAATGTGTTTTATAGGGTATTTTGCTTCTGTATTGCACAAGTAATCTAGTTGCAGTGTGTCTTCAAACATTAATCCACCAATTATTATTTTTAGATTAAATGCGATCTGTAATTCTAATATTTCTGCTCTTACAAAAAAATCATTTCAAAAGTCGCAGTCGTGGTAAAATGTCGCCTTAAGTATCTGTGTTTATGTACCACGTAGTCCATTGTTAGGGTGTTTTTTTTTTAATCATTTAAAAAATTTCCCTAATGTACCAATCATTTCAGGAAGCGTTTCAGTGCTTTATTAATGGACCCGTCTTTTGTCTCTAACGAGCAGCGCTAATTAGGAATTCTACTGTTGCGAAAGCCTTGATTAGCTCTAACGTATGAATAAACATTGGTACATTCACAACGAGTCATATAATCGTCAGACAAGCATGAAAAAAAATGTTATATTTCGTAGACTCGCTTTAGCTTGCAAAACACTGAGCCCATTAAGAATTTTTTTATAGGAGTTTTTTCCTTTGGGCGTATTTTAGTTATTGTGTTTGCTTAATCCTATCAATTGGCAAGTATTGGTTTTTACATGCCGATGTTACATTGTAATGTGGGAAGAATTGAGAATATTGAATGATTCATGAGTTATCAAACACTTTATTGCAAAACTGATAGTGACCTTTTATTATATGTGGAGGAATCTGCAGGTTTCTCTCCTTTAACCCTTTCGCTGCTGAGGCTTTTCACACCTCTGTGCTGAGGTCAAGTTTACCGGTTTTGCTCATCATGTTTAAACGTGTTTTGAAGGCTTATTTTAGTATATTACCCAGACATATTATATATCGTTCTTTCCGTCAGACTCGGTAGATTCATAATATGTCATTATTATATGTATACGTTATGTCATGTCTGTATATTATAACAAAAAATGCAATAAAATATGTATTTTCAATAATTTACAACGTGTAAAGTGTTTTTTTTCACATTTTAACATGCGAGCAATTGCGGTTATATTTTGTATGGGGTGCGCTTGTTAAAAAAATTAGAGATGGGGTCTCGTTACATTTTTTTTTGGGGAAAATTACGCGATTTTTAACAAACGCACCGCATACAAAAATCGTTAGTGCAGCATCATTGTTCACATTATAATTGAAATGGGAACAATATTGCTGCATTAACGAACCAAAAAAAGAAAAAAAAAAAAATTTATTTTTTTTTATAATTTGTTTTTTAAATATATTTTTATTTTTAATTTTAATTTTTTTTTAAAAACTTTTTTCACTTTCATGTTTGGTATCGTTGGAACGGCCATGCTCTGGCCGATCCAACCATACCAAACATTAACCCCTAACTGCCACGGATCGGGAGATAGGGAGTTCATTGGAACTCCCTATCTCCACCGTTGGTGGCAGTTAGGGGTTAACTCCAGGACTGGCGTCATCGTGCTACGCACGATGACGCCAGTCCTCAGGGGGAGTTCCCGGAGGCTTGGCCGACATCCAAGATGTCGGCCAGCTCCGGGAAAGGATCGCGAACCGGCGCTTTTCAGCGCCGATTCGCGATCCAGCTCCCCAGGGGTTAATGCCAGGCACCATTTGGAAGGGCAGGCTGTGCCCTTCCAAATGGTGCCTGGGTTAACCCCCGCAACGCCGCCGATCGGGAGGAGAGAGGTCCGAAGGACCTCCCCCCCCTTTCAGGCGCCTCCTCCGCACATGCGGGGGGGGGGGCGCCTGAATTAGGTGTCATCGCGCTGCCGCGATGACACCTAATTCCGGAGGCTGCGGTTCCGGATGCCGGGCTGACATCGAGGATGTCAGCCCGCACCGGGGGGGCCAGCGATCGGCCGGAACCCGGCCGAACGCTGACCCCAATGGGAGGACGCGCTCAGCGCGTCCTCCGCACAGCAGCGGTAATGCGAAGGACGCGCTGAGCGCGTCCTCCGCATTGAAGTGGTTAACCCCATAGTGACCGGGCGGTTTTACCGAAAGTACCCACTGCTGTTTTTACATTTCTGCGCTGTTTGTGTTTAGCTCTAATTTTCCTCTTACTCGTTTATGCAACCCACACATATCATATACCGTTTTCTCGCCAATAAATGGAATTTCTAAAGATGCCTTTATTTTTGTCATATCGTATAATATACTATAAAAAAAATTATGAAATATGATGAAAAAATTGAAAAAAACACACTTTTTCGAACTCTGACCCCAAAATCTACAACCGCCAAAAAAGACCCCGGCTAAACAGTTTCTAAATTTTGTCCTGAGTCTAGAAATACCCAGGGCTCTATTACATTCTATGCGCAAAAACGCATTAACGCGAGGGAAAAAAACCTTCGCGCTGAACATCAAATTACGACGTTTGCGCACAAAATGCGTGTTAACGTCTAACGCAAGTTATCCTGCGCGAGCGAAAGTTCGTACGCGCATCCCATACTTAACATTGTGAGCGCAAATGCGTTCGGTGCTGGTACGCGGACGGTATTACAATCGATGAGCAACTTTTTACAAACGACGTTTGCGCGCATAATTTTAACGTCTTTGAAAAGCTGGTGGTAACGGCAAATCTGAATGTTCTGGCCGAAACTAAATACACCAGCACGAAAAAAAAATACAGCACAGTATAGTTACGCATTCTACACATACCCAAACAATAAAATAGAGGTTGTGCGTGTTTTTTTTATTGCTGCAGCATATATACGCAGATTGATTTTGACAGGCACAAAAACTTAACGGGAGACAATTGTGGTTCTTAATTGTGATTGGCTGAATCACGTGAAAAAACAGTCTGCCCACCGATCTCTGCGCGCAGCGTTAATTTGCGCTCGTTTTCGCGCATATTTTTTACGCGCGATATTTCCGGACGGATGAAAAAATATACTCGGATCGTAATACCAGCGTTAATTTACGCGCGTTAATGTTTAACGCTGCACGCAAAAACAATTGTGCTGCGCGTACGAATTTGCGCGAAGAATGTAATAGAGCCCCCAATGTTTACATGGTTTGCTTTTTAACCCCCTTCACTACTGAGCCATTAGAACCTCTGTGTGCTGAGCACATTTTGACCATTTTGTGCTCATCATGTTTAAATGCAATTTAAAGTTCTGTTTCATTATACGACCCGGACAAAAAATAAAAAAACAACTTTTTATAGATATTTAATATTTTGTTTTTATTATTATTTTTCTTTTACAACAAACCTGGTCATGTTTGGTATCATTGGAAAGACCATTCTCTGTTCTTTCCAATGATACCAAACATGACCTACTAGCTGCCATCGATCGGCATCTGCTCCGACTGCTATTACTGCCCAAATTTTTCTGACCTTCCTTTTCTTTTCTTTGGTTTTCATTTGTTTTTGTTTGTGTTAAAATCAAGTCCACTCGATACCTTAAAATACCCTTTACATTTCCATCCGTATCGCGCAATATTTTGTTTATGTTTACCGTAAATGCTTTAAAAGAAACCAGATTTTATCTTCTACCAGCCCCAACCCCTTGCTGATGGAAGCTGGCAAGAACACTTGACAGCTGCTGCAAAGCGTGAACCCTGTGTCTCGAACACAGTAGCCAACCCATTGTTGTGAGGCTGTTGAATTAAGGGCAGCCATCCAGAAAACACGAGAGTGTTTGCAGCAGGGAGACAGAAAGTATAATTAAGAAACAAAACAGCGATGATCTTTCTATTCAGTCCTTTATTAAAAATGCAAATTCAATTATCACGCATGAAGGAATTATACCATATATATTTTGGCTTAATTTTTTAATGAAAATGTCAGTTTTAACTACAATACATTATGGCCCTATTACAATGTTCACACTAAAACAGCTAAGGAGAAAATCCTACGCCTGCAGGTTTCTCCTTAGCGTCCCCGTTTTAGTGTGATATTACGGTGCAGGCGCTAATCCAGCAGACTGCCCCGTAACACGGCGCTAAACCTCAGGATGCTCGTGGCAGTGCTAAGCACAGCCGCTAACATCCCCTCCATGGAGTCAGGGCTGGATTGACATAGGGGCAGATGGAGCAGTAGCTCCAGGCCCATGCCTCAGAATAGGCCCAGAGAAAGGATAACTATGTCTGCATTTGGACCCTTCAACTTCATAGCAGCTACAGGGTCAAGTGAGGTATCGTTGGAAAGGCCAGAGGTTTTATATAAAATAAATAAAATAATAAATATCTACATTTTCTTTTTCTTTCCAACAGTAATATTTTTCATTTTTCAATTATAAAGTAAACAATGATGCTGCACTAACTCAACATCACATTTCTCATGTCACCAATAAGTGTGGAGGTGATGGGTGATGGTACAATCCATTGTTGCGAATTGTTACATCTAAACCTAAACTGCCTAAAGAGCCCTGCGGGGAACTTTGGACCCCTGCGTCACTAATCTTTACACCTCACAAGGTCAAGTGAGGTGTCAATGGACAGGTCAGAGTCTGGCCTTTGCATTGATACTAAACGTGACCATGTAAAATCGGAAAGAAAAGAAAACCATTATTTATTTTTTAGTTCCAAAGAGATGGCATTGTCCATTTGTCACGTATAAAATGAGCAATACCACTGCCATTTACTCACCTTCTCATTTCTCACGCTGGGAGCAAGGTCAGTGTTTTATACATGCAGGGCTATTCAGAAAGCGGTGAAAACCTTGAGAATGACTGGAGAATTGAAAATTCTAGGTCAAAATAGTCAAACCAGAAAAAATTCTCCCAATTATCTCACTTTCCAAATTGGCTATTTGGTCTAGATTGTTCATTCTCCTGCCAGTTCTCAAGGTTTTCATCGCTCTCTGAATAGCCCTGTATGTCATATTATTCATAAAAAAAATCATGTTCCAAGACACAAGGGAAATATTTCATTTTTTTTTTCCTTTTTTGGTTAAAATTGTGTATTTTCTCAGAAAAATGCAGTAACAGGTTCCCATTTCACATTTTTTTTAACAAGAATGCTTATAAAATATATAACAACAAAGGTTTGGATGATAAAATGGGAAAAAAAATCTTCACGCTCTTTAAATGATTGAAATCTGAATGGAAAATGAATCACACAGTATCTGCCTGGTTACCTATACCCGTATCCGCTCTGTTAACCCTTCGCTGCTGAGGCGTTTCACACCTCTGTGCTGAGGTCATTTTTACCGGTTTTGCTCATCATGTTTAAACGTGTTTTGAAGGCTTATTTTAGTATATGACCCAGACATATTATATATCGTTCTTTCCTTCAGACTCGGCAGATTCATAATATGTCATTATTATATGTATACGTCATGACCTGTCTGTATATTATAACAAAAAATGCAATAAAATATGAATTTTCAATAATTTACAATGTGTAAAGTGTATTTTTTTCACATTTTAACATGCGAGCAATTGCGGTTATATTTTGTATGGGGTGCGCTTGTTAAAAAAATTAGAGATGGGGTCTCGTTACATTTTTTTTTGGTGAAAATTACGCGATTTTTAACAAACGCACCGCATACAAAAATCGTTAGTGCAGCATCATTGTTCACATTATAATTGAAATGGGAACAATATTGCTGCATTAACAAAACAAAACAAAAAAAAAAACTTGTTTGGTTTTTTTTTGAATTTTTTTTAATATTTTTTAATTTTTATTTTTAATTTTTATTTTTTTTAAAAAACTTTTTTCACAGTGGTGTTTGGTATCGTTGGAACGGCCATGATCTCGCCGATTCAACAGTACCAAACATTAACCCCTAGCTGCCACGGATCGGAAGATAGGGGATTCATTGTAACCCCCTATCTCCACCGTTGGTGGCAGCTAGGGGTTAACTCCAGGACTGGCGTCATCGTGCATAGCACGGGGGGGGTTTTCTGCTGGCGCTGACTGATTCTGCAGAAGTGGAATCAGTTAGCACCAGGTCCCAGCTATAAGTAACTTTCGAGTTAACCACAGCAGGATGGTAAAGAGTTAGGACTTTGTACTTTGCGCTCCCAATGTTAAGCATAGGGACAGTACATTAAGCTTGTGCTGAAAAGCGCAAGATCTGAATCGCTAACGTGTTTTTTAACGTTAGGGCAACCACTGCTAACATTAACGCTCACACAGGTGAGCACTAACCTTAGCGCTATGGATGTGATATGGCCCTATGTGTCCATATCTGGAATTATTTCCTGCAGCTATTGCAAACGGATCTCCGATAATTCAGTATTAATCAAAGAGAAATCCCTTGGATGGTGCCTTTTAATTTACTTTTCTGCACAAAACGGAGTATTGAAGTGAAAACCAAATTATTTTACATTAAATAGATTTTTTCAAGTTCTATCCTAACCTTTAGGCATTTACACATCGAGCAATACATTTTGAAAACAATGTTAATAGTGTGACAGTGTATTGATCTGGTGGTGTATATTCCCGTGTGTTTAATTTAAGGTGAAGACATTAACCCCCAGGACGGAATGTTGTTGTTTGGTTCTTGCTACAGGTGTCTCTCACCTAGCAATTAAGGGGATAAATGGCTCCTGCTTAAGAGAGGGGAGAGGGAAGATTTGAGACCAGAGAGATTGAGAAACACAAGATGGTGCTACTACTGAGGTGGGAGAGTCTGCAGTGGGTGCAGGATTATTAAACCAAAGGTTTGTGTAAATTTTGTGTAGTGTCCCTGCTAGTGAGAGAGAGAGAGAGAGAGAGAGAGAGAGGGGCGTTAAGTGAGTTGGCTAGTGCTCAGATGAGCAAGGATTTTGTTTTGTATTATGTTTCTTTGCTGATGTTCCAATGAAGCCTGGTAGATATTACCATTACTGAAAAGAGACTGTATGTGGTGACTTGCGCTAGAGAACCGTGCTACAGCGCCCCTGTGACGTGCTGGATCACATTAGCCACCAGATTTTAAAATTGTGTTAAAGGAGCACCAAGGCGGCCATCTTTATTTTATTAAATACATTTGTTATGTAATAAAATGAAAGCTACAACTAATCATTATTAAAAAGTATATAAAACGGTACAATGTCTTTTTAAATAATACATGGGATACATTCTGTGGGGACATTGGCTTAAAGGAATACTCTATTAAAAAATAGAGTTCCCTTTTTTTGCCCCTAACAAATTTCGTAGATGCTCCTGACACCCTCTGCTCAATTATTTGTTATTTTTTTTATTTTTGATGATTTTACTGATCTTTTGTCCCTTGCCGTGCACTACTCCTCCACTTTGGCTCAGGAACTACCGACCCCGGAAGTCCCTGAAGCATTTCTAAGCTATCTGCGCTCCTACACAACTTACGTAGCATAGGAAACGCAAATTGAGCAAGGCTATGGGACTTGCGCTCTTTACAACGGCAAGTTCTGTAGCGTTTGCACAGATATTTGGATCAGAGATACATGCTTGCACAGCTCTGATCCATCTCTGCCTCTCTGGGACCACTCACTAAAGTGATTGGTCACAGGGAGGATGACATCAGCACGTGCTCTTTCTGCTGATGTCACTAGTGTCCGATCTGGTGACCGGCAGCCTGGAAATTTAAAAACATCCTGACTACTGGTGATGCTAGGTGAGGTGGAGGAAACTCTTCCACTTCACCTGGCCATTACACCAGATCGGGGGACCTGGGAGTGGCTGGAGAATGGGTGGCACTCCTCACATCCTGACCACTTTAAAACTAGAAAGTGGTCCAGAGGAGACAATTGTCCCTTTTAACCCCTTACTGCAAAGTGGCTTGTGCCCGGATGTGGGCGTTCTAGCACACCCCTCTTTCTGGCTGCTGCAGCAGGCCAGGCCACTCCTCCGGCCCGCATATGCAGCTGAGGCGCAGTGCACATCATTGGCTGCAGGGGGACGGCCTGAATTCAAGCCGTCACTCAGCAGTCCATGGCGCATACTGCGTGACAACTGGTGAGCAGAACAGCTGAGGCTCATAGACGCTAGCAGGGCATGGTATGCTGCCTCGCAGCGTTAAGACCTACCCGCCATTGGGTCTGCATAGTATGCCCCGTGGAGAGAAAGGGTTAAATAGATCAGGGTATGTTTTTAATTGAGGAGAGGTATGGTAGTCTTGGTTGCTTTGGTTTTAGTCTGTGGTAAACCATTTGCTATATTTCTTTACATTTTGCATTATGTAATGGATTCATGTTTTTAATCCTATGCCCTGTTTGTATTTTTCCAGGTCTCTGTGTCAGGCGCTTAACCGACTGTTTACTCTTCATTACACCTTTTTCGTGAGGAGGTGGTGAGGTTGTTTGGATAGAAAAAAGAAGATGGAAAAGCTCTAACCGTGCACCAGATAACAGCAGCAGCATTTTGATTTTCCTGAAGCCATAGAGTACATTGTATATTTTGGTTGAAGGTCGCCAAACCACGGTGAACTTTAAAAGATCTTTCCTGACGTTGCAAGCTCAGAGAGGACACCACTGAATTCTCGATCACCATAACAATCTCCAGCAATGCACTAGAAGAAGCATGGGTGACAACGAAGACGACTACGCAAAGCGGCACTAAATCCATAGATGAAGCAGTCATTGAGTAGCCTAGACAAGGAAACCTCATCTGAGTTGTTTTCGTTCTTTTTTTTCTTTGCATGTAATGGAAAAGCCCTCTCCTCGGAGCCTCATTTACCTCTGTGGGATTGGGACACATTGCTTGGCTTTAGAAGTAATGCCACCATGATCTCACTCCTTCTTTTACAGCTGTTGGTTGGTTAACGATGGGCGGTTTTCCTGGTAGACATTCCATGTTTCGAAACGGCAAGACATCAGAATGTTAGATATGGACTCAGCTTCATAGAGCCCACGAAGAATGTTCTGAACGGGTTTGCCTCATTAGATACATCAAGGACTCTTCTTCTGCGGGGTCATTGATTGTGTTGGGAAGAGTAACTGTGCAGAAAAGACGTTGACGATAGATCACGGGAAAGCAAGAGAACTTATAACGTTTTACACTCTTGAAGTAAGATGTAGGCACTTTTCTGTTGACTGTCTTTCTATTGATACATGTAATAATGTACATTGTGTGTGTGTGAGACTGATAACAATGTCCAGTTGAGTGAAATTCGATGGTGGTTTCCTCCTTCCCACCCTGAAAAAGGTGACGACTTAGCAGTGTTATTACAATGGGAGAGATTTATGCCTACGAGCAGTTGTTTATATTTGTTTATTAGTGACGATCATGACTATGTGAACGAGTTTTGTCTTCCGGCCTTCTCTAAAAGCCTGGGTTTATATTCTCCTTTCTAACGCCTAAATCCAGCTCATCGAGGTGGAAGCTGGGAACTAATACTTATTATAAAAAAATATCCTATTGGGTTGGAAGATGGCACCACTGATTCCACGTGCCTGTTTTCGACAAATTTACATAATATTTTGTAACTTTGTTGTTACAAAAGCTATATTGTGTACCCATGAACTAAGTATTATATGTTTCTTAACAAATGGCTGTTCAAGCATTCGATACACTCGATTTCTTTCCTTAAGTTTCCCCTTGTAACTTAAAAGAATGACGAGTTTTAATGGCCGCCAACCATATTCCAATCTATATTAATGATTAAGGAACGAACCAAGCCAACTTGGGATTTATAACGTGTTGGAGTGGAGATGATTTACTCCATGGGTACTTGTACAAATGATCACATTGTGGTGGTCTGTCACTCGAACTGTTCTTTACCGGACGCATACGGTGTCCTGCGAGATATATTGCTTAATTATTACAATAATGTTGCTTTGAAAGGAATGTGTTATTCTCACATGTCAGTAAAAACTTCATGATGTCTTTATTATTCCCATGTCTTGATTATTATCATCATCATCCTTTCCCCAACAAAATTCCTGAATTTATCTTATCTTTTTAAATTTTCTGTAATTCCCTTTTAATTAAATTATTATTTACTTATTTTTAAGTTAAGGTACTATTAAATAAAATAAATAAATAAATAAATAAATAAAATAAATAAATGTAATTATTTATAATTGAACTCAAGACTGCCTATACACGTTTCATTGGCTTAATCCAATCTGTTACTATGCCTTGATATTGACAATTAAAATTGGCTTACAATGAGCTTTTAACAAACATTTGGGAGAATAAGCAGTCTGGGATACCTTTTCGGGTTATTTTTTTTTTTTCAGGGATGCAGATTTACTTTAAAAATCATGGCCCGATTTTATCCGTCCCTGCCTTTTAATTGATCTTGTTGAGATTTGCATGGAGTTCATGGCATGTTCAAAATTTGTAACAAAAAAATAATATATATATATTACAAGGAACTGAATCACTCCTTGAAAGACCCATATGTTGTTTTTTATGTTTAAAAAAAAAAGGGGGGGATTTTGAAATGAAAAATTACTGTTAATTCATGCAAAATGAAACATTCTGAAAAAAAAAAGGAAATTAACCAAATGCACGTATGTAATTTGTTGGAAAAAAAATCATTTGTCTGTTTTTAGTGTGTGAGAAAATGTTCATTTTAACAGTCGATGACTGTAAAGCCATACCAAAAAATTAAAAAAGACAAAAAAAAGTAATAAAAAATGTGAAACACGTTAGCAAAAAAAGAATGTTTATTTTACATAACCTTGGCCGATAATCTAAATAACAATTATTTTTTTTTCAAAGATGTGTGACCGAAACAAAAATAAATAATTAATTTGTAAATTCAAACACAGAGATTAAAAAAAAAAAACATAAATGGGGATTTTACACAATTATTTATGTTTAGTTGTATTCCACGCTTTCTTCAAGATTATTGTTCTTTTAGGATAATAAGTGCTGTTGTGTAAAATGGAAATTAGTTCGAAAAATATTAAATGGACATTTAATTCAAATTTTTTAATGACAAAATAATTATTACAATCCCATGACTGAAGGTAACCTGTACAATCTAGGAAAAATCAGAAGCCTATTGCATCCAGCTACGCATTTTTTTCTACTATCAGGGTTATTCAAAGAACTTCGAATTGTGGCTGAAATGTAACCGAACACTGAAATTCACCGTACGCTTACCTTTCCTGGCCATTCGGCTATTCAGAGAGCAGGCAGTTCGCCAAATGTTGACGAATTGCCTGCACATACGATGCCTGTTCGGTGCCTGTTCGAGGGCAGTGAAATCCCCATAGAGAAGCAATGCGTTGTCTATTCAGAGAACACAAAACAGCAGAGAAAAGTTGCCGAAATGCCCTGGTGGTTTCATTCGACAGGTTTATTCAGACAAATCCCATAGGCTTCAATGTTAAAAATGTTCCCGTTTTAATCCAATATCTAATAAACCGTTTATTATAATATTCTGCAGCAAAAAGTCTCTTTATTTTTAGATTTTTTTTCGGATCTTTTAGGCATTTTTTGGGAATTTTTTTTGCAATTTTTTTTTAAATCGTTTTTTCTTTTTTCTGTAACAGCCCTTTTTATTATCATTCCCTGGATCTTATATGTAAAATTCAGACATTTTCGCTCAGTAGTTTCTTTGCAAACAGCGTTTCACTTTTCAAACATTCAAGCGAACTGTTTTTTTTTTCCACTCCATTCGTCTGCGCTGTTGGCTTTTTCCTGCGGCTGCTCTGCTCTGTGATCGTCTCCTGCTCGGGTTTCTCCGCCGTATTCGGCGGGGTTAATCCAGATGTTTTTGTGGGTTTCGTTGTGCTTTCGCTGGGTTTTGCGGTGAGTGTTCGTCGGGTTTGCGGTGTGTTTTCGGTGGGTTTGCGGCGGCTTTTCCCTGCACTACGACGGCCCTGTGGCGTTTGCTGAATACACCGCAGGGTCGCCGAAATGGGATCGCCAAATCGCACCGAATTGAGGAGAACGAAAAGTCACCGAACGTGCAGTGACTTTTCGATTCTCTTTGAATAACCCTGTATGTGTTACCATAGTTTTTCAAAGGTTGTAATCTTTGGAAATAAACACTGATCTTGTGCGTTATAAATAATACTTACATGAATATGTTTGTGTAGGTTGGTTTTTCTTTTGAGACCCCTGGTAAATCACCCAACAAGTGATGTCTGAAAAAGAAGTAAAAGAGGGACCATGAGCTGGTGACACTTCACCTGGAGGCCTATCCATTAACGTCTGAGTGGGCGTTGGGTTGCACCAGTTGGAGTTGGCTTGGGCGTAAGAAACAATAGCTAATTCCAAGCAATTACCCTATATTTCCTCTTGCAATTACACCGTTTGTAGCGATAAAGTGCAACTTCACTACAACAGTGAAGTTTCGTCACTTGATGTCCAGTCGGACATTAGCTAGGAGACCTCTTTGTGGGCTAATTGTTGACGAATCGAAAGGACATTGTGAAACATATAGCAAAATAGCTGGATTCAAAAATGAATTCCAGCTTCTGCATTCCTCCAACTCAATTGGAAGTTCCCTTTAAGTGGTAAATATATATTTAATGTGTTTATTTAATCACATACACAGAATATCCTACACTTGAAACCCAAATCATAATTTTATATTAAAATTATAAACAAGTCAAAAATGTCAAGCTCTGAGCTGCTCTTCTTCACATCAAGATAGATATGACAATGAGAAGATGTATTAGGGTTGGTTGTCCGTCGATACGTATGGTTATTTTTATTGAGTCTCTTATGACTTATTAACTTACCAGGAAATTTTAGGTTCTAGTATTCAATTACCGGCTGGTTGGAGTAGAAGTAACATCACTGCTTTATAACCGTGGAGACTGTGGAGACACAGGTTTGATCCCGGCAAGAGCACCTCTCCAGTAAGTGTCCTTGGGCAAGACACCTAACGGTACATTACTCACCACCCAGGACATACTTGAAAACGAGAGAAATCTCAATATATCCTTCCTGGTAAAATCCTTTCTTAAAAAAATGAAAAAATTAGGATCTCTAAAACACAGAAGGTCTTAATTAATTTTTGTCTTATTAAAGTACGTAAGCCGCTGTCAATTTTGCAAAAATGTGTTTATTGAATAAACCTTTCAACTCGTGAGTGCTGACACCTATCAACAATGTCTCAATTATTCTCCGAAAATGTAGTCCTTATTGAGATAAAGAAAGATAATAAGTCTTACAGGGTTATTCAGAGAGATGTGAAAAAAAGGAGAATGACTGGAGAAGTGAAAATTCGAGGTCAAAATAGCCAAACCAGAATAATTCTCCCATTTATCTCACTTTCCAAATCGGCTATTTGGTCTAGATTGTTCTCTTCTCCTGCCAATTCTCCTGGTTTTCACCTCTCTCTGAATAACCCTGATAGTGTTGAATGGTAAAGACTATTATCATCAAGGGGAGAGCACTGGATATGTCTACAGAGAATAAATGTTTTAGGTTTTCTTTCCTCCAGTGACTCTTCTAAATGATCCTCTATATATGCATTTAAAAAGCTGATCTACTTTTTTCAGTGTGAATACATTTTCTTCGCCATATGTGGTATAATCAAATAGAACCATACTGGGACGTTCAATTTGTCAAAAAAAGTGTGAGTCCTCAGACACGGATTCTTTGGTATTTCATTCTTCAAATTTATACATATTTTTTTTAATAAACTCCAGTCTCAAAACTGACATGAAATGGGTGGAATTTCCAGTTGCTCATCATGGAAAAAGGAATGAAGCGTGGATGTCCACTATCCCCCATACACTACAACTTTGCCTTTGACCATATTATAAGGATTTAAAGAATAGGTAAACATCACCAGAGATTGGCTCCAAATGGGTTGGAATCACTGCTATGGTGGACGATAAACTACTAAATGTTTTGGATTCTATACAATCACACATTATGGCCAAGTCATGGCTTTCGAGCTAAGCTTAAAATATCTGTAGCACTCGGACTTGGAAGACACCCATCACGACCACCACACCTAGTGGAAAACATTCCATGATCAAAAGACCACATTAAATACTTAACCGCCCTAACTCCTTGAAATACGGATAAACTTTAAAAACTCAACATTAACAACACTATGCACCAAATTTCCTTCTCTTTAATTAGTCATTGAGATGGAGTTACGAGGACCTTGCAATGAGAATAGAGACGATCACCTTGAAGGCTTATTAGCATCTTTCAGCTTGGATTCCAATATTGTTGAATGGATTAGGCAGTGGCTGAGTGACAGGCAACAGAGGGCTGTGGTAAATGGAGTTTATTCGGCGCAATGTCTTGTTACCAGTGGGGTACCTCAGGGGTCAGTACTTGGACCCATTCTCTTTAATATTTTTATTAGTGATATTGCAGAAGGTATTAATGGTAAAGTATGTATTTTTGCTGATGACACAAAGATTTGCAACAGGGTTGATGTTCCTGGAGGGATCAGCCAAATGACAAATGATTTAGGTAAACTAAAAAAATGGTGGGAGCTGTGGCAATTGAGTTTTAATGTGGATAAGTGCAAGATAATGCACCTGGGACGTAAAAACCCAAGGGCTGAATATAGAATATTTGTTACATCTGAGGGTTGGGATATAGGGGTTATTATTTCAGAGGATCTAAGGGTAAGTAGTCAATGTAATAGAGCAGCAGGAAATGCTGGCAGAATGCTTGGTTGTGTAGGGAGAGGTATTAGCAGTAGGAAAAGGGAAGTGCTCATGCCACTGTACAGAGCACTGGTGAGACCTCACTTGGAGTACTGTGTGCAGTACTGGAGACCGTATCTCCAGAAGGATATAGACACCTTAGAGTTCAGAGAAGGGCTACTAAAATGGTTTACGGCTTGAAGGAGAAAAGTTACCAGGAAAGGCTTAATGATCTTAACATGTACAGCTTGGAAAAAAGACGAGACAGAGGAGATATGATAGAAACATTTAAATACGTAAAGGGAATCCACAAGGTAGAGGAAGGGAGTATATTTAAACTGAAACAAAGTAGCAAAACAAGAGGACATAGTCTTAGATTAGAGGGGCAAAGGTTTAAAAGTAACATCAGGAAGCATTATTTTACTGAGAGGGTGGTGGATACATGGAACAGCCTTCCAGTTGAAGTGGTAGAGGCCAAAACAGTAATTGAATTTAAGCAGGCATGGGATAGGCATAAGGCTATCCTAAACAAAAGATAAATCCAGGAAAAGTATCCATGTAATTGGGCAGACTAGATGGGCCGAAAGGTTCTTATCTGCCGACATTTTCTATGTTTCTAAATTGTAAATCCTTCACCATTTCTGAGAGGTCTTATCTGCTAAAAGCAGTGGTGTTTTCCAAATCACTTTAATCTCAATCTTTACCGACATACATTACACCATCACTGTACTATACGACCGAATCAAACCGTCATACCCACAAATTGGACAACATCCTTATCTACCCTACTACCATTGACATTCCATCTGCTGCAAACTTCCCAAACTGATTCCACGAGTCTTGTACCAGGAGATACAATGCTGGATCTCATTTACATGGCACCAGACACACAATACTGTGTTAAAATGAAAGATCCTATCATCCTATCTGAAGTGTGTGGAAGAAGTAATCAACCTGTTCCACTGTGTCTGGACCTGTCTAATAGTAAAGGAATTCTGGGAGATAGACCAGTCATACCAGGAAAGACTCACAAGCTTGTCGTTGCCTTTTTTCCAGACAGTTAACAATATATGGACTATTTCCCTGTTAGAACCCGTAGTCAGGGATCTCAAACTCAGCCCCCCCCAGACGTTCTTGGCCTACAATTCCCAGAATTCTTTGAATGCAAAAGATGCCAGAGAATTATGAGAGTCGTAGTTCACAAACTTCTAGGGGCCAGAGTTTAGGATTGGGAACCTTATAAACCAACCCCTGATTCACAACAAAAAGACCAAATACAACAAGCATTCCAGTTTATGGTTTGGTTCTCCATGGAAATGGTTCATGAATTATTTCTCTTAGTCATTGAGATGGAGTTACGAGGACCTTGCAATGAAAATAGAGACGATCACCTTGAAGGCTTATTAGCACCTGTTATCAATTAGACCACCCATCGCTCTTTATTACTTATTAAGATGTTGCTTACCTTATTTTAAGATAATTATATTGATTCTGTTTGTTGATCCACTTTTAATTATTAAATGGGAATGACTTTGATATTGGCAATTGGAATTATAATCTCGGCACTGACACCAATTATGTTTATGCGATTATTTCCCAATAAAATTCTTATAACGAAAACAAAACATGTCAATCTTTATCAAGCTCGTCATGGCATTACAACAATCGTACTCGACTTCCCATGTGTTTTGCATCAAATGGCCACTAGATGGCTAGTAGGCTACTAATCACACTAAAGCCTTCATTGCGGATCTGAACTGAGTGTAGAAAAGAAAAGCAGTAACTTCCTTCTGTCCAACTTGTTTAGAGAAAATCAACCCCGTCTCTTCCTACCAATATGTACAGATGTACTGCATATAGTCATAAGATTTTGTGGGTCCCAATACACACTGTATATAACGTGAATATTCAAATGTAGCATAGCATGAATAGAGAAAGGGCAGGTAGTGTACACAACTGGAGTTATTAGTTTGATAGGACCAAGCCATGGATCTCAAACTCTGGACCTACAGATGTTTCTGAACTGGAACTCCTGTGATTCTCTGGCCGTCTATTGCAGTTATAGTATTCTGGGAATTATATGCCAGAAATATCTATCTGTCACACATATACTTATCGATACACAAATTATCTATCTATCACATCTATTTATCAATAGCTATCAATCTATATCTACCTACCTATCTATTAATATATCTACCCATAAAAAGATCTATCTATTTATCACATATCTTTCTATCTATAAATCTATATATCAACTTATCTGTCACATATATAGCTATCTATTAATCTATCAATTAAAAATCTATATATCAATGTATCTATCTATCTAACTGTATCTCTCTATCTGTATCTCTCTATGAGTGTCTATCGATCATCTATTTATAGATCTATATATCAATTTATATGTCACATATCTATCACACACCTACCTATCAATCTCATGTCTATTTATCTGTCACATATCAATCACACACCTACCTATCAATCTCATGTCTATTTATCTATCTATCTTGAATACACAGGGAGGGTATCACTCAACCTTTACTAAGCACAGAGTGTGGCTGCTTCTCAAGACATTAAAATACAACAAACCAAGAAGCGAGCACTCCAATTAACCCATTCAAAAGAGTTCAACAGCAGCTTATACATTGACACATTAAAGAGTTTACCAAAACGTAACCCCTCAAAGCTTCTAACATCTCTTACCCCTTTTAGGAATACAACAGCTCTTAACCCATTCAAGACGTTTTACACGGTTTTAAATCCTAAACTCTGTTCCAAATCATGAAAATGTGTTCACAATATATGGCCATAAATTGCTTAAGCCTGTCAACGCCATCAATGTATTCTATAAATCTCTATATCAATTTATCTATCTATCTATCCATTTCTCTATCAGGGTAATTCAAAGAGATTCGAAAAGTCACCGCACGTTCGGTGACTTTTCGTTCTCTTCAATTTTCCGATCCCATTTCGGTGACCCTGCGGTGTATTCAGCAAGCACCAAAGGGTCCCCGAATTGCAGGGAAAAGCTGTCGCAAGCCTTACGAAAACTAACTGCAAAACCCGGCGAATGCACCCTGAAAACCCGCAAAAACATCTGGATTAACCTGCCGAAAACCACGGAAAAACCCGAGCAGGAGCCGATCGCAGCCGCCGGAAAAAGCCGACACCGCAGAAGAGGCAGTGAATAAACTGAAAACAGTTTGTATGATTGTTTGAAAAGTGAAACACTTTGCAAAGAAACTACTGAACGAAAATGTCTGAAATTTACATATGATCCAATGAATGATAATAAAAAGGGCTGTTACAGAAAAAATAAGTAAAGTTAAAAAAAATCAAAAGAAAATCGGACTTTTAAAAAAAAATAATCAAGAAAAATGTTTAAAATATCCTAAAAAATCTATATATAAAGAGACTCTTTATTGCAGAATTTTATAATGAACGGTTTATTAGATATTGAATTAAAACGGGAATATGTTTAACATTGAAGCCTATGGGATTCGCCTGAATAAACCTGCCGAATTAAACCACCGAATGGCAGGGCATTTCGGGAACCTTTCACTGCTGGTTTGTGTTCTCTGAATAGACAAAGCATTGCCCTCGAACAGGCACCGAACAGGATTTGGTGAACTGTCTGCTCTCTGAATAGCCGAATGGCCAGGAAAGGTAACCGAACGCTGATTTTCAGCGTTCGGTTACCTTCTCTAGCAATTCGGATCTCTTTGAATAACCCTGTATATATTGAGTTATCTATCTTTCTATCCCATATCTATCTATCTATCTATCTATCTATCCCATATCTATCTATCTATCTATCTATCTATCCCATATCTATCTATCCCATATCTATCTATCTATCCCATATCTATCTATCTATCTATCTATCTATCTATCTATCCCATATCTATCTGTCTATCTTTCTATCCCATATCTATCTATCTATCTATCTATCTATCTATCTATCTATCCCATATCTATCTATCTATCTATCTATCTATCCCATATCTATCTATCCATATCTATCTATCTATCTATCCCATATCTATCTATCTATCTATCTATCCCATATCTATCTGTCTATCTTTCTATCCCATATCTATCTATCTATCTATCTATCTATCTATCCCATATCTATCTATCTATCTATCCCATATCTATCTATCTATCCCATATCTATCTATCTATCCCATATCTATTTATCCCATATCTATCTATCTATCTATCCCATATCTATCTATCTATCCCATATCTATCTATCTATATCTATCTATCTCATATCTATCTATCCTATATCTATCTATCCCATATCTATCTATCTATCCCATATATATCTATCCTATATCTATCTATCCCATATCTATCTATCTATCTATCTATCTATCCCATATCTATCTATCCCATATCTATCTATCCCATATCTATCCCATATCTATCTATCTATCTCATATCTATCTATCTATCTATCCCATATCTATCTATCTATCTATCTATCTATCTATCTATCCCATATCTATCTATCTATCTATCTATCTATCCCATATCTATCTATCTATCTATCCCATATCTATCTATCTATCCCATATCTATCTATCCCATATCTATCTATCTATCTATCTATCCCATATCTATCTATCTATCTATCTATCTATCCCATATCTATCTATCTATCTATCCCATATCTATCTATCCCATATCTATCTATCTATCTATCTCATATCTATCTATCCTATATCTATCTATCCCATATCTATCTATCTATCTATCCCATATCTATCTATCTATCTCATATCTATCTATCCTATATCTATCTATCCCATATCTATCTATCTATCTATCCCATATATCTATCTATCTATCTATCTATCTATCCCATATCTATCTATCTATCTATCTATCTATCTATCTATCCCATATCTATCTATCCCATATCTATCTATCTATCCCATATCTATCTATCTATCTATCTATCTATCTATCTATCCCATATCTATCTGTCTATCTTTCTATCCCATATCTATCTATCTATCTATCTATCTATCTATCCCATATCTATCTATCTATCTATCCCATATCTATCTATCCCATATCTATCTATCTATCCCATATCTATCTATCTATCTATCTATCTATCCCATATCTATCTGTCTATCTTTCTATCCCATATCTATCTATCTATCTATCTATCCCATATCTATCTATCTATCTATCCCATATCTATCTATCTATCCCATATCTATCTATCTATCCCATATCTATTTATCTATCTATCTATCTATCCCATATCTATCTATCTATCTATCCCATATCTATCTATCTATCCCATATCTATCTATCTATATCTATCTATCTCATATCTATCTATCCTATATCTATCTATCCCATATCTATCTATCTATCCCATATATATCTATCCTATATCTATCTATCCCATATCTATCTATCTATCTATCTATCTATCCCATATCTATCTATCCCATATCTATCTATCCCATATCTATCCCATATCTATCTATCTATCTATCTCATATCTATCTATCTATCTATCCCATATCTATCTATCTATCTATCTATCTATCTATCCCATATCTATCTATCTATCTATCTATCTATCCCATATCTATCTATCTATCTATCCCATATCTATCTATCTATCCCATATCTATCTATCTATCTATCTATCTATCTATCTATCCCATATCTATCTATCTATCTATCCCATATCTATCTATCTATCTATCTATCTATCTATCCCATATCTATCTATCTATCTATCTATCCATATCTATCTATCTATCTATCCCATATCTATCTATCTATCTATCTATCCATCTCTATCTATCTATCTATCTATCTATCATATCTATCTATCTATCTATCCCATATCTATCTATCTATCTCATATCTATCTATCCTATATCTATCTATCCCATATCTATCTATCTATCTATCTATCCCATATCTATCTATCTATCTATCTATCTCATATCTATCTATCCTATATCTATCTATCCCATATCTATCTATCTATCTATCCCATATATATCTATCCTATATCTATCTATCCCATATCTATCTCTCTATCCCATATCTATCTATCTATCTATCTATCCCATATCTATCTATCTATCTATCTATCCCATATCTATCTATCCCATATCTATCCCATATCTATCTATCTATCTCATATCTATCTATCTATCTATCTCATATCTATCTATCTATCTATCTATCCCATATCTATCTATCTATCTCTCTATCCCATATCTATCTATCTATCTATCTATCTATCTATCTATCTATCCCATATCTATCTATCTATCTATCTATCTATCCTATCTATCTATCCCATATCTATCTATCTATCCCATATCTATCTATCTATCTATCTATCTATCTATCTATCCCATATCTATCTGTCTATCTTTCTATCCCATATCTATCTATCTATCTATCTATCTATCTATCTATCTATCCCATATCTATCTATCTATCTATCTATCTATCCCATATCTATCTATCCCATATCTATCTATCTATCTATCCCATATCTATCTATCTATCTATCTATCCATATCTATCTGTCTATCTTTCTATCCCATATCTATCTATCTATCTATCTATCTATCTATCCCATATCTATCTATCTATCTATCCCATATCTATCTATCTATCCCATATCTATCTATCTATCCCATATCTATTTATCCCATATCTATCTATCTATCTATCCCATATCTATCTATCTATCCCATATCTATCTATCTATATCTATCTATCTCATATCTATCTATCCTATATCTATCTATCTATCCCATATCTATCTATCTATCCCATATATATCTATCCTATATCTATCTATCCCATATCTATCTATCTATCTATCTATCTATCCCATATCTATCTATCCATATCTATCTATCCCATATCTATCCCATATCTATCTATCTATCTCATATCTATCTATCTATCTATCCATATCTATCTATCTATCTATCTATCTATCTATCCCATATCTATCTATCTATCTATCTATCTATCCCATATCTATCTATCTATCTATCCCATATCTATCTATCTATCCCATATCTATATCTATCTATCCATATCTATCTATCTATCTATCTATCCCATATCTATCTATCTATCTATCTATCTATCCCATATCTATCTATCTATCTATCCATATCTATCTATCCCATATCTATCTATCTATCTATCTCATATCTATCTATCTATATCTATCTATCCCATATCTATCTATCTATCTATCCATATCTATCTATCTATCTCATATCTATCTATCTATCCTATATCTATCTATCTATATCCCATATCTATCTATCCTATCTATCTATCTATATCTATCTATCCCATATCTATCTATCCTATATCTATCTATCCCATATATCTATCTATCTATCCCATATATATCTATCCTATATCTATCTATCCCATATCTATCTCTCTATCCATATCTATCTATCTATCTATCCCATATCTATCTATCTATCTATCTATCCATATCTATCTATCCCATATCTATCCCATATCTATCTATATCTATCCCATATCTATCTATCTATCTATCCATATCTATCTATCTATCTATCTATCCCATATCTATCTATCTATCTCTCTATCCATATCTATCTATCTATCTATCTATCTATCTATCTATCTATCCATATCTATCTATCTATCTATCTATCTATCCCATCTATCTATCTATCTATCCATATCTATCTATCTATCTATCCCTATCTATCTATCTATCTATCTATCTATCTATCTATCTATCCATATCTATCTATCTATCTATCTATCCCATATCTATCTATCTATCCCATATCTATCTATCTCATATCTATCTATCTATCTATCATATCTATCTATATCTATCTATCTATCATCTATCTATCTATCTATCTATCGATCTATCTATCCATCTCTATCTATCTATCTATCCCATATCTATCTATCTATCTATCCCATATCTATCTATCTATCCCATATCTATCTATCTATCTATCTATCCCATATCTATCTATCTATCTATCTATCCCATATCTATCTAACTATCTCATATCTATCTGTTTATCTATCACAGTTTCATCATTCTATCTATCCATCTAACTATACATTACATAGCTATCTATCCCTCACTTTTTTTATGTATGTATCTATCTCTGTTTATCTATCGATCTATTGGATTATCCAGTAGTTTCCATTGTTTTTGCAAAAATGCTTAAAAAACAGACACTGTGCACTGGAGTAGAGAGGGGCATATAAAAAAAAGCTCTGCCATTAAGTGGCAAATCTATTTCTCTTCTCTATACTCCAATATAGGGTCTTACACATCATTTAACTCATCACGTCCTATACAGGATATGTGGAAGGGTTTCATCACTAAGCAGCACCAATCTTCTTAAAGTTATATCCTCTCACAGCGTTTCCCTGAGGACCCTCAGAGGGTTTTATTGCCAGTGTACGCGTCGCAGACATGTCCTTCCCATCTCACATTCGCTGAAGGAAATTATGCATGAACTAGGCCTCCTGCCTTATCCCAGATATCATTCCATGAAGCTCACATTCTGGAATTAAGAGTCTCCATCCTGTTCCTCCCAATCACCAGCAAAGATGCTCAGCAACACCAGGGAACCTTTGGCACGCCACGTATCGGGTATGAGGTTTGAAGCCTCGTAATGGTCAGTATTAAGCCTGCATGTAAAATTCACAACTGGGCTGCCTCCTGCGTGCAGGCAGTAATAACATGGAAAGGTGATTGCTACGTTGCGAGCCCTTTCTGAAAAGATATCGTTTTTTTTTAATATGAACACAGTCTCCTTTCAGTTCTGCAATCAGGAGATAGTCTGTAATGGGCTCATGGGTCCAATATTAACCTCCAGTGTGATGCCTCCTGCACCTGTATCTCTGAGCTGTAAACCGGAAGTCCCCAACCCCAACTTTTTCTTCAATTCACTTCCATTATTTTCTACCCATCACTCTCGTCTCCATTGTTCCTCAATCCTATCCCTCTTGTCTACGTTGAGCCTCAGCCCCGTGCTTGTTGTGATTTTGCCAACCCCTCATCCCTATTTTGACCTTACCAACCTTGTCATCCTTATTGTGCCTCTTACCACCATCCCAGCACTCATGGTGTGCCTATGCCAGACCCTTTCACCCTCATTCTGTGTCTTTCTCAACCTCCTCAACCTTATTGTGCCTGTGACCCACACCTTCACCTTTGTTGTTCCTTTCCCTTTCATACTTACTGTGTCTTTGCCCCATCCCCTCACAATCATTGTGCTTATGTCCTAATCTTTAGCAACCCCACAGTCCTTCTACCCTACTCCCTCTCTCCATTGTGCCTCATTCGTATATTTCCCACTCAGTGTGCTTGTGCTTCGTCTCATGTATCCCCATCATTCCTCTGCCCCATCATCCTCACCCTTTTTGTGTCTCAACCTCATACCGTTACTCATATTCTTATACAACATCTGAAATAGTCTTATTTTCTGTAGACCTAGTTAGAGGCACAGGCCTAGAGGTGTAGCTCTGATAACCCATATTGTAAGTCGATTCTAATCAAGTTGCTTTCTATTGGTCCAGAACCAATGGGATTGCATGAGGGAAGATTTGTACACACTTTAGGGTGATCTTTTGATCTCCCCACCAAACCATTGATCAACGATGTGCTCTTTCATGGGATGGTTGAGGAAATCAAAAGCTCTCTCTAAATGACCATCAGCCCTTGACCATCGTATCCCAACATGGCCCCTATTCCATGGTTGCCATTAAAATGAAGATGGTAAGTAAAACAAATCTCTGCTGCCACAAGTGTAGGCTCCTGGAGACTAGAAATCCAAAGGGAGACTAGAAACTATTTGTTCTCAGTCTCACTCTGCTGCCAGCGTGAGGAAGTGGCGGATCACGCCGCCCTCTCTGCTGAGGGTTGAGAGGTGAGTGTGGGATTTTTAGGGGTTTCCTAGTGTATTCAGTGACGTTGCAAATGTAGAATCACTTAACACTAGGGATGGGCTGAGATTCGAACTTCGGCTGTTCGAAAGTTTGCGAACTTTGAACTTTTTGGGACATTCGCAGAAAGTTTGAGAAAAAAAAAGTTATCAAAAAAATTCCAAAAAATGCTTTAAAGATCCAAAAAAATCTAAAAATAAAGAGACTCTATACTGCATAATAGAATAATAAACGGTTTATTAGATATTGAATATTTTTAACATTGAAGCCTATGGGATTCATAAACATTTCCCACTCATTGTTGGTCAAACATTTCCCACTCCTTGGTCAAACATTTCCCACTCATTGTTGGTCAAACATTTTCCACTCCTTGGTCAAACATTTCCCACTCATTGTTGGTCAAACATTTCCCACTCATTTTTGGTCAAGCATTTCCCACTCATTGTTGGTCAAACAATTCCTACTCCTTGTTGGTCAAACATTTCCCACTCATTGTTGGTCAGACATTTCCCATGGCTTCAAATTGCGTTTAAACATGAGCAAAAGCTGTAAAAAGGAGCTCAGCACACAGTGGTGAAATGGCTCAGCACTCAGCATTGAAAGTGTTAAAAATGTTTTGTTTTTTTTTTACTTTTTTTCTCACTGTTTCCTATACCCCAGGGCAGTACCCGGACCCCCATCCACCTTTTATGGTCAATATCTTGCATATATGCCCTCTTGGAGGGGACCTTAATTTTCAAATGTTCGAGCCCCATTGACTTGCATGGTGTTCGAATTGTGTTCGAGTTTGCGGTCAAACTTTTTCGGGTGTTCGGGGAATTCGAATGCGAACTGAACACGGGGGGGGGGACTTTGGCCCTCCACTACTTAACACCAACTTTTATGAGTTTTCTTAGAGAAATACTGTCTCCAGAATAGAAGAGCGAGCACCTTGGAATAGCTTGTGATTCTGTTCGTAGGCACAAATTAACGCCTCCTGTACAAATCTAGGAGATGTTTATTTACAGTAAAGACGCACAGGGAAGTGCTACGACCGAGACGCAAGTCCAGCTTTTAGTGATTCCCCCCATTAAGATAACTGCAGGAGATGTTATGTGTAACGTTATGTATAATGTCTCCCCTGTAGTTGTCTTCACGGTAACTGTGGAACAGGACACTCTATACTTGCTGGCGAGCTATAGAATACAAGAGTAAAGTATGTTATGTTCAAAAGAGAAATAAGCCCAGGGACCGGTGTTTCGCAAAACAATATTTGTATCTCTTTTTCGGATTGCTCAGATCAAAAAACGCGTTTCACTAAAACCACATCGCTGGTTTGATGAAAGAAACACTCCGTGGTATGTATGAATAAAAGCCTTGGGTTGTGTGTATAATCCCCATTAGATACATCAGCTGGTATCATTCACAGGGATTTACTAGCCTCTGACACAGCACAATATTGGTTTTCTTTGAAGAGTAATATACTACGCAGCGCGCCAAAATAGCTCATTTCCATTTGCTTCATCGATACAGTAATATATGCGCATTGTTCATGTTTGTACAGAGGCAGAATAATCTAGTGCGCTCCTATGAAAAATATGCAAAATAGCAGCGTTCTCCGCATGCCGTTAAACCTGTGCCTGCCTCCTGGTCCCCCCGCCTCCCCTTCCCTTGCCTTCCCATCCTTTACGGTCTGAGACTGAGTGAGGTAGATCTCACTCTCTTATTTTGCGGCACAAATATGCTGAATGCGTTTTAAATATTAATATTTGTCTCCGTGTCCTGAAGGAAAGGAAGCTGACTCTCCGTAGAGAGGCAGGATTCAATTTTATCTCTATTAGTCATGCAATGTGCATTCGGAGCCTGTTTATACAGACCCGTGTGATAAAGCAGAAAGGGAACCAAGCCTCTGTAAGGTGCTCCATTAGCCTGCAGACGGGGATAAGCCAGTGTTCATTACATCAAAGGCGTTAGGTGGTTTTTGTGTCACCTCTCTGGGAATCGTACCTGAAATGAGTCCTCCCTGAATATGCTGACTCTGACACCCTGCACAGGACGGCCCAGTCTCATATACATCACGACAGCCTTATCAAGACTCAACCGGATCGATACATATGACCTGCCATGTTTTTATTCCTTTCTTGAATACCGGACACCTGCAAAAAGCATTTATCCCTATAAAGCATGGATACGCAGCTCCTGCTCCCTGATGTTGATGGCCTACAATTCCCAGAAAACTTTAAAATCAACAGAAGGGCAGATAATCATAGGAGTTGTAGTTCTGTAATACCTTGGAGTTGGTGGAAACATCTCTGCTCTAAATAATCTTCTGTAATTGTGATTGGCATTTAACCTCTTTACTACCAATTGGTTTTCCATAAAACTAGCAGCAAGGCCCAGTGGGTTTATGGAAAATGACTTTCCATTACCCACTCAGTAAGTATATACAGAGGTATCCCTCTGTATATGTTCACTGTAGGCAAGCCTTGTTTGACATGTAGATGGCTCCCTCTGCTGACCAGAAAGTGCAACTATACAGCTTGGGCGCCATGTTTCGGTAGGAAATTCCTTTTGCATTGCTCCAGAACAGACCAGATCAAGTATACTCAATACGTCATCCAAGAATGCTCACCAGTGATCAGAACAATAATCTAAGGAGCTATTCCCTAAAATGCCCATTGCTTAGGTTTACACCTGACTTGAAGGGTGGGATTGACTATGCTCCTCAGTCACTTCTAAGTGCTGTGATCTATCAGTGGCACAACACCATCCAAGCTCTCTCAGTGGTTCGAATAATGTGGGATCCCATATCCATGGTCAGAATGCTCCTCTCAACGTCAGTATCCTGAAGGAGTACTGATTTTGGCCCAGTCAATACCCACCCAGTTAATAGCCGGAGCTCCTTGCAGGGTGAAAACAAAACTGGGAATTACTTTATTTAGAGTTTACAATTACAAGCACAGACAGGTGGATGTTCAGAATACAAAAGTAAAAATCGCCCAAGTATTTTCATATTGAATAGCCTCCCAGTAGCTTCCACCACACACACACACCCTGGTTAAACAAAGGCTGAGGAGGGGGCAGAGAGATCTGTTTTAAGTCAGACCCTGGTGGGTTGGATGGAATCATGTGGAAGCAAATATGTACTTACAGATACAAATGTGTACTTACAGATACACATAAAGGAAACAACACAATGTAAACAACATGACACTACAATAAACACGTAAAGCAATAATAATATAAAACAGATATCATGGATGGGGCACAGAAAACACAAACACCCTGCACCTAGAATTGTAGGCACAGGACGACTTCAACATAGGAGAGGGATGGGAAAAAAAGCACATCAGGCCCACACCTCTGAAACGTATCTCTAGGTCCATGCATTCAAAGTCTAAAGTGACTCTGTCACATATCTCGCCCTTTTGTTGGAGACTCACCTGGGAGAGTTCCTTTAACAGGTTGTTCTCTAGGTTAGTCAGCACTTCAGTTTTTCCAGTCTCATGGCCAAAGCAATGTATATAAAGAAGAGTCAGTGGAACTAAGTCACTCGCCCAGCCGACCTCGGCATCTCCTCTTGTATCTGCCATTGGGGAGAATTACCAATTGCACCATCTCCTGGTACTCCCATCAGCCACTGGAGAGAATATGGGGTGGCCAGTGTCTCCTCAGAAAAGGGTTGGGGATCTGGGCCAACTGCACAGTATCCCGTAGGCACACAGGTTGAAACGACAGTCCCATCCACTGCTGCAGTGTATATCCTCCTGTGTTTGAAGCTTACCCTGCCGCTGGGGAGAAGTATTGCCTTTATTCTCTCCCTGGGGTGCACATTGCCACTGGGGATTGAGGCCGACTGCCTCCTCTTTCTGAAGCTTGGTCTGTCACTGGAGTAAGGATGGGATGGCTGTAATTTCCTGGGACTCCTCTATGTGTGGCTCTCCTCCCTGCGCCCGAAATCCAGAACAGCAGGTCAGGACAGAGACATCCGAAATTGAGGACAGAGGTCAGCAATTCCCTGCCCCGATGCCAGCTATTCTGCTGGGGTGGTGGAAAGCTGCTCCACGAATATCATCAACCTCTGTGACGGCTGCCATCTCAAGCTGGGGATCTGGCCAGAAGCCTTGCATCCTCCATGTGCAGTGGGGACTTCAGTCTCTCCCATAACCATAGAGTAAATGGCTGGCCCAAACAAATCCAGACCTTCAAGCTCCCTCAGTCATCCTTGGCTGGGAGCATACTGTTGGCTATCTGGGCCAGTTCCCATGCACTGGAATAAATCACCAATGGGGATCTCAGTTTTGCGCACCATCGCTAGCCAATCCTTCTGGCTACAAATGTCCACTGGCTCGATCCAGCCTAGGACTTCATCCATGTTATACTCCACATCCTGAATGTCAATATTTTCCTCATCCAGCACAGCTCCCTCTTGCTGCAACAAACATACTGTACCTCGGTCCACGAGCTGTAGAACAGGTCCATCCTGGGGTTCAGTACATATTTCTTGAGGTGTCTCTTTACCTCCTCAAGAATCTCCATCTCGCTCTGGGTTACTCTACACTCGTGTCTTTGGTCCCAACCAAGCTCCTCCTGCATGGATCTCTTAGATGTCTGAGTCTGGTTGTAGAGAACATACTGATTTTCTTGCAGCGAAAAAGCCTTATGACATCAGAGGGGTCTCATTTTGCCCTTGGACGCCTTAATTCTGAAGCACTATTGTGTGGGATTTTCCATCCTCCGCATCCAAACACGTACGTTTCACTTTAGTTCTGATCGCCAGTATTCTAGGGATAAAGTTATCTCTATTCCTGTTTTTAATAAATAATGCTGCTCATTGTTTCTTCTTTCCATCTGTACTGTAATTTAAACTTTCTTCTCTTGCATTTATGGCCAGTTTTGCCACATGTTGGCCGCCCGTTGGAAATCCCAAATTATTTTCCATGACCCAGTAATAACAGATTTCAGGCCAGGGTTATGGAAGTCTATTTGTAGTTATCTGAGCCACAGGCTTTTATGTCTGACTTTCCTGACATTAATTATGTCTTTTGTGAACTCTCCGTGGTGCTATACATTCAATTGACCGGAGAGGCTCGATCAGGTATGCCAGTTTCCACCGGCAAGTCATCATTTTACGATCACTGCGTCTGTCTGCAATTTGTCTCTGCTGTGGCAGAAAAATATCCGTAACACTCCAGCTCTTCTTTATGTGTCACCGGACTCTTAATCCCGAGAGTGTGAGTCAACACAGAGTAATTACTGCCCTGCATAAAATTAAATAAAAATTAATCATCCTACATCTGCAATGCCTAAACAAAGCTTACTGCAGGATAAAAATCTGAATACACTTTATACCTTCCTTATTCTGGGGTTTATTTCCTGGTCAGTGAATAGCGGTGAACTAAAAATTATGGGCCCTATTACATTCTTAACGCAAAAACGCATGCTAAAAACGTGTTTTTTTGCGCGAAGCGTTAAACGTTAACGCACAAAAATCACCGCTGGAATTACTTTCCTCGCGCATTTTTTCATCCGTCGGGAAATTGCGCTCGTAAAACCGACGCGCAAAAATGCGCGCAAAGTACCGTTACGCGCAGAAACCAGTGAGCGCAATGTAATTTTTAACGCAAGTCCGTCAGTTTCTCCGCACAACATCTGTACGTTCTGACGGAAGACAAGGTAGTGGCCGTCACTTTTGACGGATCTAGCAAAAAAAAAAAACGTGCGTATCGACATTCTCCGTTGTGAATCCGCAGTTTGGTACCGTCAGGTTGTTACAATTTGCCGTTACCACCAGCTTTTCAAAGACGTTAAAATTATGCGCGCAAACCTTGTCCGTTAAATTTTGCACTAAGATTGTAATACCATGCGCGCACCAGCGCACAAATGCATTTGCGCTCACAATGTTAAGTATAGGATGCACACACTAAATTGCGCTCGCAAAGGGTTCGCGCAGGGTCACTCGCGTTAGATGTTAACGCACATTTTGTGCGCAAATGACATAATATGACGTTCAACGTAGGGACCTGCGAAGCTTCGAAATTCGATTCGAAATCGAATCGCTGGTCGAATTCGATTCGAATTCGAACTAGCAGCTCGATTCGAAAAAATTTCGAATTTGGAAGATCCCATCCAGCTCACCTGTCACCGCCGGGTTAGGCTCCCTCTGAGCGTGCGTCCGGCGGCAGGAAGCTTGGGCACTCGCCTGGGGGAGCCACGTGACCGCGATCTCGCGAGATCGCGGTCACGTGGCTCCCCCAGGCGAGTGTCCAAGCTTCCTGCCGCCGGATGCACGCTCAGAGGGAGCCTAATGCGGCGGCGACAGGTGAGCTGGGGCACATCCATGAGCGAGCTGAGGGCAAATCTATGAGCGAGCTGAGGGCAAATCCATGAGCGAGCTGAGGGCAAATCCATGAGCGAGCTGAGGGCAAATCCATGTTGGGGGCAAATCCATGTTGTGGGCAAATCCATGAGCTGGGGGACAGTGTCCATGAGCTGGGGGACAGTATCCATGAGCTGGGGGACAGTATCCATGAGCTGGGGGACAGTATCCATGAGCTGGGGGACAGTATCCATGAGCTGGGGGACAGTATCCATGAGCTGGGGGGCAGTATCCATGAGCTGGGGGACAGTATCCATGAGCTGGGGGACAGTATCCATGAGCTGGGGGGCAGTATCCATGAGCTGGGGGGCATATCCATGAGCGAGCTGAGGGCAAATCCATGAGCGAGCTGAGGGCAAATCCATGTTGGGGGCAAATCCATGAGCTGGGGGACAGTGTCCATGAGCTGGGGGACAGTATCCATGAGCTGGGGGACAGTATCCATGAGCTGGGGGGCATATCCATGAGCTGGGGGACAGTATCCAAGTATTCGATTCGAGTTCGAACCATTACAGCCGATTCGATTCGTGATTCGATTCGCGCGAAAATTTATGATTCGCAGGGTCCTAGTTCAACGCAAAGGGTTTTGCCCCTCGCATTAATGCCTTTTTGCTCACACGCACAATTGTGCACGAAGAATGTAATAGGACCCTAAAAGTATAAGTACAAAATTTGCACTGACTTCACAAAAACAGTAGCAGCCAATTGAACAAACAAATAATAATAATCCAAAATTTGCCATTTTGTTTCGACAATCAAAAATTATTTTAGCTGTGTATTCCATCCTGAAATAAAGCAGTGCATACAGACTAGAGGTGTGCACAGCTGAAAAATTAATTTTGTTTCATTTCGTTTGAGAATAATCTCGTCCGAAGCAGAACTCGTTTGAATACTGATTCGTTTCGTAATTTTGTTCCATATTTCGTTTCGCAATTTTGATTTGATTTGAATTTTCAGATCACTAAAAGAAAAACCCCCAAAAAATCGAATTATTATTTATTATTGTTATTCTTTATTTATAAAGCGCCATCATATTCCACAGCGCTGTACAATGGCACAACATAGACAGGGCTACAATATATTGAACAACATATTACAAACCAGCACAGGAGGAAACCAGACCCTATTCCCTTGGGAATTTACAATCTAGAAGGGTTGGGGGTGGAAACAGGAGAGGAGGACTGCAAGGTGAGAGTGATGCACTGCAAGTCAAGAGTGATGGGCTGCAAGGTGAGAGTGATGGGCGCAATTACTGTTACATTAGGATTAAACATGAGGGTTAAAAGGCAAGCTAGGGTTAAATATTGAGCTGTCTACTGGCCTGTGGTGCTGAATACAACAGATTCAGCAACACAGCCAATTGACAGGGACGGGGTGCTTTGCGAAACAGTAAAATGAAACTAATTCGTTTTCATAATTTCGTTTGTAACTTGGTATCGATTCGAATTTTTGGATCAGTAAATAAATAAATCAAGTCCTGCTCAATTACTGTTAGATTAGAGTTAAACATGAGGGTTAAAAGGCAAGCTAAGGTTAAATTACCGTTTCACTGCAGTGTGCGTAGACGAATCATTCAATCAGTGCCGGCTGGGTGGAGTAGAGGTAACATCACTGCTCTGCCTGGAGAGAGCCTGTGGAGTCATGGGTTTGATCCCAACGAGCACCTCTCCAGTAAATGTCCTTGGGCAAGACACCTAACGGTACATACTCGCCACCCAGGACATACCTGAAAACAAGAGAAATCTCAATGTATGGTAAAATACTTTCTCAAAAAAAAATAATCAATGCTTCTCTTGTGAAAGAGTATAACGAATCAATTTCGTTATATACTGTTTCATTTAGATTCGGATAAAACTAATTAGTTATTTCAGAAGTACTTCCGAAATACAAATTAACCAATTTTCAAATGAATTGAGATTCGTTACGGAGCTAATGCACACCTCTAACCACAGACCTGGATTGCATTCTTACCTTATTGTCACATCCTTCTCCTTATGGACAAGGAAATGAGTAAGGTAACAAGCAGGATTTACCCATATGGCTGCTATAGCTGAACCCATTCCCTAGCAGGTGGTTTCCCATAACAAGACTGGCAGGAACCAATGGTTTTGTAGAAAACCACCCTTAACACTACCATCATCTACACAAACCGACGCACACACAGTCTAAAGGCGTTTACAGCAGGTATCAGAAACATTGACCCTCCAGAAGTTTGGAACTACAATTATTATGTAGAGAGAGCCACTGGGGTAAAGGAACAGACACTGAGGAGTGTTGGGTTAATTGGACAGATACTAGGATTAATGTAACTGACACGGGGGAGATTGGGTTAATAGTATGGACCCTCAAGTTAATGAGAGAGACCTGGGATGGATGGGATGGATTGGATGGACATTGTGGTTAATGGGACAGAAAATAGGGTTAAATGGACAGCCACTGGTTAGGCCGGAGTTAATGGGATTGACACTGGGGTTAATAGCACGGACAGGTAAATATGATGATAGGGTTAACTGGACGGGGACTGGGTTAACGGGACAGACTCTGGGATGTTTGAAGCTAAGTGGACAGACACTGGAATTAGTGGAACAGGTACTGGAGTTAATTGGACATACACTGGAGTTACTGGGACATATATTAGGGTTTATTGAGCAAGCAGTGGGGAGGCAGGAGTTAATTGAATGGAAACTGGGATTAATGGGATTCAGACACAGGAGTTAATGAGACATGCGGGATGAGGTTACTGGAAGTGTAAATTGGATTAATGGATTAATGGGACTGACACTGGCACTAATGGGATAGACACTGGGGAGGCTGGAGTTAATAGGACAATCACTTTGGTCAATGGGACAGAAACTGGGGTTAATAGGACAGACATCAGGGAGCCAGGGGTTAATTGTTAGGAAACTGGGGTAGTAGAACAGAATGGTATTTTTGGTATGGTACCAGTTTCTGTCCACAGCTCCAATCGATGATTACGTTGAGCTGAGCTGCGGTTCTGGGCGGGACTAAGCCCCTGCATTTGGATTGTTGAATCAGCCCCCTGAGCCTCCCTCAGAGGTGGGAGAGGGGCTTACACTAGTGTGACCACCCTTATAGCATTGACTGCTGTGGTAAGTGTCCCTTAAACATAAAATTCTACTTAGGGGAATTGTGGGAAATTGCAAAATCTTGATGCCCCATGAACCCAAAAAACAAGTTCTGCGTCACAATGGAGCAACAGCGAACTCAAAGTCTCTTTAACCACGAGCCATAAAATTGCATTGATCATAATTCGGTCTTAATTAGAATTCTCTGCAGGCAGCTTGGTATTAAAACTGTCCTCCTATTTGGAGGCTATTATGGAATTTTTAAGACCTTATTAAATCTTTAATGTGTCCAATATGTCATCATTAAACTGTGTACATATATTTTCATTAAACCTCCACTGAATCCAAAATCCATATACATACCCCAACCCCCAAAACAAAACAAAAAACGATCTACGAGTCTGTCCAGTCAAGTGGTTTGACCTTAAAAAAAAAAAAAAGGAAGAAGAGGAAGAGTAAACTGAGCGCACGTCCTTTGTACATATTCTTGCCCTTCCTAAATGTGAAGATTTCCATGTCAAAGCCAAAATGATTTTGCAATTATCTGTAATAACAATCTTTGCGTCGCGGATACAGACGTCTCGCCTCGTGGCATTCTCCCCGCTCCGTTAAATGAGTCATTGGGAAGTAATGTTAATTCAATCATGTTTTAGCATTTCCGCTTTAAGCTTATGTAAACTTCTCTGTATATTTGTCACAACTTATTGCCTCCTCCGCGACTGGACCTTAGCGACCTTGGCTCGACCTTCGATGCGATGGCTTTGCATACGTTCCGTTTGTTTCCTTCGTTTCGTTCCTCGCTTCTCCTCCTTAGCCCATTAAGCCCGGGAGAGAGTTACAGTTTTCTGACCAGACGAGGCAGGTCAGCGGCGTAACAGACCATTATCAGGTAATAATGCTTCCCAGCAGATTGAGAACAAAAGCAAAGCGGCTTTTCTGCATTCTCTAACCCGGAGAGGCGAATCGACAAAAAAAAAACTAAAAAAAAATAAATGACTCAGAGCAGACAAATTAATGTGCAGACAAGACTGTAAGCGGGTGAACAATGCGACCGGGATATCTACCCGGCATTAATGGCACATTTAAGTGATCGTAATTAATCAAATCCTAGCCATGCATCAATTACAACCATCTCTCAAAAACCGTGCATTTTCAGAGCCCGGTACGACGACACGCAGCCTGCAGGAAAACAAATGACACAAGCATAAAAAGTAAACATGATGTAATAGAGCAGGGATAATCAACCTAAGCCCGTCCCACAGATGTTTTGGAACTACTTCTCCCACGATGCTCAGATACTCAATATTTTGGCAGAGCCACATGGGAAATGTAGCTCCAAAACATCTGGAGGGGCCAAGGTTATTGACCCTGAAATAGAAGGAGGCAAATGAGTAGGGATGTGCGTTTCGGAATTTCAGAATTTTGATGAAATTTCCCGATTCATGCATTCGGATTCGGACGATTTTCTGAAAATTTTCGGATCCGAAAATGGCAGATCCGAACAAATTTCCGAGCTGAAATGAAAACTTTTCGGAATTTTCGAATGGACTAGAAATGTGTAAAATCGAAATAAATTTTCGTTCCATTTGTGATTTCGGCTCCATTCCTGATTTCGGTTCCATTTCAGTAATTTCGGACATCGTATTTTTCTGTTATATCGCTGATTCTGTAATTTTGTATCATTCCCATCTCAATGTATACTTCCCGGGAAACCAGAGAAATCTCAATGTATCCTTCCCGGGAAACCAGAGAAATCTCAATGTATCCTTCTTGTAAAACATGAGAAATCTCAATGTATCCTTCTTCTAAAACGTGAGAAATCTCAATGTAGCCTTGTAAAACCAGAGAAATCTCAATGTATCCTTCCCGGGAAACCAGAGAAATCTCAATGTATCCTTCTTGTAAAACCAGAGAAATCTCAATGTATCCTTCCCGGGAAACCAGAGAAATCTCAATGTATCCTTCTTGTAAAACCAGAGAAATCTCAATGTATCCTTGTAAAACATGAGAAATCTCAATGCATCCTTCTTGTAAAACATGAGAAATCTCAATGTATCCTTCCCGGGAAACTAGAGAAATCTCAATGTATCCTTCTTGTAAAACATGAGAAATCTCAATGTATCCTTCTTGTAAAACATGAGAAATCGTATCGTATCGACAGAAATATCGGATCCAAAAAAACATTAGTTTACGTCAAAACGAATAGACACTTTGAAACAAGGAGAACAGATGTTCCGAAAAACACGAAAATTTCCGAAATCACGAAAAAAAAGTCGATACGAAAAACGAACCGAACCGAAATGGAAATCGGCCGAAATGAGCCGAACCGAAAATTTACAAAATCCGAACGAACCGATCCGAATCGAACCGAACCGAAAAAAAAAATCTGTGCACAAGTCTACAAATGAGAGACGAAGACTCATCAGTCTCTAAATTGATTCCCAGCAGGTGGGATATTCAAAATCCCATCTGCCGAGTGATTGAGGTATGGGCGAAGGAAACTCCTCCGCTTCAAACAGCAAAATTGGCCAAATGAGGCAGGAGAAGGGGGATCACATCATGCAGCCTGACCACTTTAATAAGCTAAGTATTCAGGATGTGTAGAGCGTCTCTAAGCATAATTATAACAAAAGCTGTGGTATTGAGTGAGGTCTATAATACTAAAACTGATATAGACATAAGTCTCTTTATTTATTCTTTCTTTAGGAATTTTTAGGCATTTTTCAGGCGAATTTGGTTTTTCCAATTTATTTTTCAAAATGGCTTTTTTTTCACCCCTTAACATACCTTTTTATTTTTTTCCACAGGACCTTATATATTATTTCCAGGCATTTTCCTGCAGTAGTTTTTTAGTAAAACTTTGAAAAGTTGCGGTGCTTTCTTTTTTTTTATTCCTGTTCGGAGGCCGGTTGCCTTTTTTTCGAATCGATTCGGCAGTCTGTTTGGCGGGTCATCGGATGCATTCGGTGATTTTTCAGCAGGTCATGGGATCGACTCAGCAGTTTTGAGGCGGTTTGAGGATGCGTCCGATGTTTTTTTGGATCAATTCGGCGGTTATTTTCGATTAGTTGTTTTTTTCGGCTGTTTATCGATTCGTTCGCCGGTTTTGCAACATTTTTCTGATTCAATTCCGCGGTTTTGCCGCGGTTTGAAGGTGCGGTGAGTACTCAATACACCGCAGTGCCGTGAATTTAACAAAGAGAAGGAAAAAAAAATTGAATAATCCCTTATATCGGGAAATGTCGGAGCTGACGTAGGAAGTGTGGATTTTAGGTAAGTTTATCTGGGTGTTTTGGATCAAATTCACTCTGGAATGTTTGGTCTACACAATACGTGGTTCAAACCTAAACCGGTGCTGTTTCGAAATGTTCACTGTGAAGGTGAAAGCACAAATTGTGAGTTTTGAAGGATTTAACCAGAGCTGCCAATAGACGGACTTACTAAAGGCAGAGGTGACTAATTGAATGTCATCTTAAATGTCAACTCAATATCCTCGACTTATCCAATGAAACTGTTTGCACGTCAATACTTGTTTGATTTTGGGAACGCAGTGGTTTTTTGAAGGGCAAAACTGCTTTTAAGGCTAGGGTCAGACGAACGCAGTTTTAACATGCGTTTAGACGCACGAAATCACGGCCGTGCTAGCAGCAAATGACGTCCAATGCCGGGGAACAGACGACGAACGGCCGCACGAAAGTTCGTCCGTGCAACACAAGTGGCAAACGAACGCATTTTTTCGAGAACGTCAAACCGCTACTACTGACGTACAGAGTGCGCTGCGTCCGCATAGCGGCGTGTTTGCGTGATTGGGAGACGTCAGACGCTGCTAATGACCGGATAACATAACGTCCAGACGCAAAAAGTGTTTTATTGATGATCCGTACAAAATCACGGACGAAAATGCGCATCGTATGACCGCTATCGCGTATTCCGTGAAAAAATACGTCCGTTCGTTCGACCGCACTTTTCCACGGACGATGCGAAAAATGCGTTCGTCTGACCCTAGCCTTAATCGACTAAATACCAAGGAAACTTGTTGGATATGTTAATATTAATGTTACCTTATGTTATGGCAAATAAATTCAAACAAATGACGACGTGATATGGTGCAGTTCCGTGCAGTTCCGCGCACTTTCGGCGGCAGCAAAATTGTCCCATAGTGAACCATTGAACGAATTATTCCTATGTAGAAATCACGGAAGTGCGCTGAAGCAGGAATTATTAACCCTTGCTTCTAACCCTCATCTAACCCTAAACTAACACCTTCACTACCGAGATCGAGATATCTCGGGCTTCGAAGGCACCAGCTGGTGCCAGATATTGAGATATCTCGATCTGCAGCCCTGCAGCTTAAAAGCAAATGAAATTTGTTTGCTGCAAACTAATTTAATTTGCTTTTGGACTGCAGAAGGCGCCCCCCAAAGTTTTAGCCCTGTGGGCATAGTGCATCCAGATCCTAACGAAAATATTTCAATAAAAAAGATGAATTTGGCTTTTCTGTTCTGGGCATTTTTAATTTAATAATAAAGCCTTCCGCGCTAGAGCCAAGTGTTTGGCTCATTTAAATGTGAGTTGACTATCTACGGCATAATTTTCCCAATTGGGGGCTTTCAGCCTCTCCAGTGTGCTTGAAGGCAGCATGTCTGATGCTGCTCGCTGACCAACACCCGGTTTAAATAGAGACAGGCAGGGAGGTGGCTGCATGAGGCGCGGCTTGAGAGGGGGGCGCGGTCTGGTGAAGGTCTTTAAAAACCCACAGTTCCTTCTCAGCAGTGCCAGATCGTGGTTATCCATACCTGAGCTCTCTGTACCTGTATTCTCTCGTGATTTAACCTGTTATTGACCTCTGCTTGTTTTCTGACCATTCTACCTTCTGTTGCCCTAGACTATTTTCCTTGTACTACGCTACTGCACTGATATCGACCCGGCTATTCCATTTGACTATTCTGTACTCTGTATTCCTGATTCTGGCTCGTCTGACTACCCCCGTGTTGCTGACCTGGTTTTGTATTACGACATTGTCTTTTGATTAACCCTTTCTGCCTAGCTAGAACATATTTACCTGGCCAATTTTTAAGGACCAGACAGTTAGGGATTTTTCTACGGCTACCCTGTTTGTAGCTTTTTGGCTCTGCGGAGTGTTAGGCTTTAAGGACTGCGTGGTGGGATCCAGGAACCGTGACAGCTACATGCTGCGCAATTTGTGGTTCTTCTTTTTTTTTCTCGTAGCCCGCTGGCACACATTCTCCAAAAAGAGGGCAATCTTGGAAGATTGAGAATATCCCAGTTGTGGACATGCAGTGAACACATCCCCGCTTTCCAGTGGACTTTCTTTGCAGGCGCTACGTTGTTTCCTTCCATATATTCTCTTCTTTAGGGTCGTTTAGAGGAACCCCCAAATCCAACGTTAAGCGAGCGGTTTGTTAACATGTACTCTTTGGGGCGCTTCACTCTCTGTATATCATCTGACAATGGTTTTAATGTTGTGGCTGAACATTGTATCTAGCACAACTCTGTTGAGTTAACATTCGATACAGGAAATTTCAATACTCAAGAGAGTTGCGTCGATTAAACTGTCAACCAAATTCTTCCAACTTGGTTAATTAATGGCGTATTTTATCTTTATTGCCATTTAGGTATCCTTTCTATATTCCATTGTTTATTGCAGATTTTTTACCTCTTACAACTATCCAGCTACACAGTTGGGGTTTTGCAGATCTCCCCTTTCCCCTCCTTCTCAAAAGTCATCCACAATGTATAGCGGTGGTTTCATGGGACAAAGCCATGCCATTGTGCCGATTGAAACCTCTGATGGAGCAATTAGGAGATCTGCTTCTTCACTTCTCTTACAGAACAGGGCAGATTCAGGAACCAGGATCTAGGGATGTGCGTTTCGGGTTTTGGAATTTTCACGAAATTTCCCGATTCGTGTTTTCGGATGCGGCCGAATTTCCGAAAATTTTTAGATCCAAAAATGGCAGATCCGAAAAGTTTTCCGAGCCGAAATGAAATATTTTCGGAATTTTCGAATGGACTTGAAATGTGTCAAATCGAAATTTATTGCTTTGAAACGAGGAGAACAGACGTTCCGAAAAAACGAAAATTTTCCGAAATAACGAAAAGTCGATACAAAAAACGAGCAAAGTGACACGAAAATACGAAAAATTGTCGATATTCCGAAAACATGTACAATTCCGAAAAACGAAAATTTCCGAAATCACGAAAAGTCGATACAAAAAACGAGCTAAGTGACACGAAAATACGAAAAATGGTCGATATTCCGAAAATAAAATGTACCCGAAAAACGAGTCGAACCGAACCGAATCGAAACAGAAATCGGTCGAAACGAGCCGAATCGAAAAGTTTAAACATCCGAAAAATCGAACCGAAAAAAAAAAATCGGTGCACAAGCCTACCAGGATCCTTTGTCTTATTTCTAACTATCTCCCACCAATGAGTTTCTTTTTGATCTTAAGGAATCGATTAGTGTTTGATTAAACTTTTTAATGTATGTCAAGCTTTTTAAGCCTCAATACATGTTAGGGCTTACTGGGGATTTGTGCTAAATAGATAAGTCCTACAGATAATTCTACAAAATCGTAATTGAATATTGGACGTAGTTTCTAATGAATGCTGGTCTACATTGACTTCATTCATACTGACCAGGCTTTCAAAGTCCAAAAAAAATTCCCAAAGTGAAGAAAATTACTGTTCTTTCTCAAAAAGAGAGACAAAGTACATGAAGCTCAACGGCATTTTTCATGTTAAGCTACAGTGGAGTAAGACGGATTCCATATAGAAATGTCTAAGACATTGGTTTAACTTACCGAAATGTCAAAGTGGAAATAATTAAATAGGTATGTTTGGCTACATGTTCAACCAAAACTTAAACAGGAAACGACATTGATTGGAAAAGGAAGTGCAGTCCCTCATGTTAAAGGTCAACTAGGAAACTGGCCAGGCTGCCATCAGAAGACTTGGGTCCACTTGCAGAGACGCTGGTTGTAACACCCTTCTCTCAGGAGCCCATTTCAGTAAAACAACCAAAAATGAAACATTTTGCCTCATTTTCTGCTCACCTTATTTTACAGTGAGTGGACTAAATCTCTGGTGGTCCCTCCAAGGGGACAAAAAGTGTTTCCAGTCGGGAGAGTATTTGCTTTGCACCTCTGCCTGATGCAGATCACAGCAATGTGTCAGAGTGCTCTTACCAGCCCAAGATACTGCGACCCACCAGGAAATATGTTGGTATCTTGGTGGGCCAGTCCTGGGTGCCATGGAGAGACCCTTATAACACCGTCTGTAGCACCTAAACAAGCCGCATGAGGCTTGGCAAAAGCTAGGGTCCCCAGAACCACAGGGCCCATATATCATGGGTTGTCACCCAAGCGGCCATGGATATGCTTAATTAAAGTCCTGAGGAAAGAGTAAATGGACACGGAAAAGATAAGAAAGTAAGAGAAGAAAATTTGAATGCTTTCCAGAAGTCCAACAAGTGTTGACTTTCTTGCAAAAAGTAAAAAGTGAGAGTTTTTGATCTTACAAGTCTCTGGTTTGGACCGATTTTACTCTCTCCATCGTTCTGCCATTTTTCTATTATTTTTTATCAGTCTTTCTCTCCGATATGGATTTTGTTTTTCTTTCTTTTAACTGAATTTTCACAGGCTGCAAGATATCAGCAGCTTACAAAATCTAAATAATACAAAAGCAACTTCACCATGTCCCGCCACGACTCAACAAGCCATTAAATATGAAAAAAACTGTTGTGCAACATTGCCTTATTTTATTACAGCGTTTTTGTCTTCAAGATGTTAAACTGGTGAAACTCTGTTTGTGCCTGTGAAACTTGTAATTCAATCAGGTGTTCTTCATCGTAAAACTCCAGGCTTTCCATCTGCTCGTACGACTCATTGAAATGCTGAGATGAGGATTTTACTCTGAAATTCCATATTTTCATATCTTTCTTATTAAAGTCAGGTCATTAGTGTTCCAGACGAATCTGAGTTTTCAGAATAAAGACATTTATTAACAGCGTTTCCAAGTGTTTCTGTAATTTCTTTGTAATAGGGTAAACACTGATGTCTGAATTGGTTGGCTAATGTCAACCAGGTGACCAGCTCCTCTTTTCAGGTTGACCTCCAGATCACAAAATGAGGAAGAAAGTCTGATAAACAATGTAACATATTGCAAAACTGTCTCCGTATCAATGCAGGCGTAGATTTAGTGATACCATTAAGGAAATACTCCAAAGAACAAGAATAGTTTATAGGGTCATTCCACTATCCCATTTCGATAAGATACAGTATGTTGCCAGTCTAGGGATGTGCGATTCGGGTTTCGGAATTTTCACGAAATTTCTCGATTCGTGCATTCGGATTCGGACGGTTTTCCGAAAATTTTCGGATTCGAAAACGGCAGATCCGAACAAATTTCCAAACCGAAACCAAAACTTTTCGGAATTTTCGAATGGACTAGAAATGTGTAAAATCGAAATTCATTTTCGTTCCATTCCTGATCTCGGTTCCATTTCAGTAATTTCGGACATCGTATTTTTCGGTTATATCGCTGATTCTGTAATTTTGTATCATTCCCATCTCAATGTATCCTTCCTGGAAAACCAGAGAAATCTCAATGTATCCTTCCTGGAAAACCAGAGAAATCTCAATGTATCCTTCCTGGGAAACCAGAAAAATCTCAATGTATCCTTCCAGGAAAACCAGAGAAATCTCAATGTATCCTTCTCGGGAAACCAGAGAAATCTCAATGTATCCTTCCTGGAAAACCAGAGAAATCTCAATGTATCCTTCCAGGGAAACCAGAGAAATCTCAATGTATCCTTCTTGTAAAACATGAGAAATCTCAATGTATCCTTCTTGTAAAACATGAGAAATCTCAATGTATCCTTCCTGGAAAACCAGAGAAATCTCAATGTATCCTTCCCAGAAAACCAGAGAAATCTCAATGTATCCTTCTTGTAAAACATGAGAAATCTCAAAGTATCCTTCCCGGGAAACCAGAGAAATATCAATGTATCCTTTTTGTAAACCAGAGAAATTTCAATGTATCATTCTTGTAAAACATGAGAAATCTCAATGTATCCTTCCCGGGAAACCAGAGAAATCTCAATGTATCCTTCTTGTAAAACATGAGAAATCTCAATGTATCCTTCCCGGGAAACCAGAGAAATATCAATGTATCCTTCTTGTAAAACATGAGAAATATCAATGTATCCTTTTTGTAAACCAGAGAAATTTCAATGTATCATTCTTGTAAAACATGAGAAATCTCAATGTATCCTTCCCGGGAAACCAGAGAAATATCAATGTATCCTTCTTGTAAAACATGAGAAATCTCAATGTATCCTTCCTGGAAACCAGAGAAATCTCAATGTATCCTTCTTGTAAAACATGAGAAATCTCAATGTATCCTTCGTATCGTATCCTCGTATCGACAGAAATATCGGATCCAAAAAACCATTAGATTACGTCAAAACGAATAGACACTTTGAAACGAGGAGAACAGACGTTCCGAAAAACACGAAAATTTCCGAAATCAGGAAAAAAAAGTCGATACGAAAAACGAACTGAAACGTAACGAACCGAAACTTAAATCGGCCGAAACGAGCCGAAACGAAAATTTACAAAATCCGAACGAACCGAACCGAATCGAACCGAAAAAAGATCAGTGCACAAGTCTAGTTGCCACGGCTCAAATTACTTTTGGAATCTGTGTTTTATGTATGCGCGAGTTAAAACCTCACCTAAACTGGCAGCGTGCTGTCATTGATCAGTGTATAAGTCAGCCATGTGCTCTGGTTATTCACTAAGCACCATTGTTTTAGTCCAACCATGGTGGATTAGTACGTCGAACTTTGGCCAGCTATGGTGGATCAACAACGATGAAACTATGGTGAATTCAGTGTCTAGAGAAGTTGCACTGTTCTTTGTCATACAGGGTTATTCAAAGAGAATCGAAAAGTCAGCGCACGTTCGGTGACGTTTCGTTCTCCTCAATTTGGTTTGATTTGGCGATCCCATTTCGGCGACCCTGCGGTGTATTCAGCAAGCACCACAGGGTCCCCGAATTGCAGGGAATAGTCACCGCAAAGCCGCCGAAAACTCACTGCAAAACCTGGCGAAGGCACACTGAAAAGCCGGAAAAAAATCTGGATTAACCTGCCAAAAACGGCAGAAAAACCCGAGCAGGAGCCGATGCAATGCAGCGAAGCTGCTGGAAAAACCCAACACCGCAGACGAATAGAGTGGAAAAAAAAAACCAGTACGCTTGAATGTTTGAAAAGTGAAACGCTGTTTGCAAAGAAACTACTGAGCGAAAATGTCTGAAATTTACATAAGATCCAATGAATGATAATAAAAAGGGCTGTTACAGAAAAAAGGACAAAGGTTTAAAACATTTTTTTTTAAAAATCGGAAAGAATATTTTGGCAAAAAAATCCCGAAAAATGCTTAAAATATCCCCAAAAAATTATAAATAAAGAGACTTTTTACTGCAGAATATTATAATCAACGGTTTATTAGATATTGAATTAAAATGGGAATATTTTTAACATAGAAGCCTATGGGATTCGCCTGAATAAATCTGCCGCATGAACCAACCGAATGGCAGGGCAATTCGGCAAATTTTCACTGCTGGTTTTTGTTCTCGGAATAGATGAAGCTATGGGGATTTCACTGCCCTCGAACAGGCGACGAACAGGCACCGTATGTGCAGGCAATTCGCCAACATTTGGCGAATTGCCTGCTCTCTGAATAGCCGAATGGCAAAGAAAGGTAACTGAATGCTGATTTTCAGCGTTCGGATCCCTTTCGGCAGCCATTCGGATCTCTTTGAATAACCCTGATAGTTGTCACCATTGTTCTGAAGTTATTCGGCGCAATTTTCATCTTGGTTTCCATCGCTATTTCCACCGTAATTTCTGATGAATTTGGCCAGTGCAGTGTTAACACTTGCTTCAGTTGGAGTTGGTCAGCGTTGGTTTTTGCTGTTGTTTTCACCATTCTAATTTTAAGCTCAATGAAGCCCGCCACTTTAAAATTGTCAGACTATATTCACCAATGGTGGAACAACGTTAAATAGAGAATAACAGCAGCTGACTTCTTCTACGGACGAATTACAGTGATGCCGAAGCAACTTCCCCTGCCATTGTTGAGCTTTCTACCCCAGGATAACCGAAGTTCTCCACTGTGACTACAATGGGAATATTTACTGTTGTTTGTAAGTTGTAACTACTTTGAAGTTTAGTAAAACAACAGTGCTTATTGAACAACCCCTTACACGAATTACAAACTACTAATTGAGTGTAAAAGTAAATATCTCATCAGTAACTAAATTGTGTCATTTGATTTGTCATTTTTAGTTATTTTTTAAATTAGTATTTGCTACTTAAGGCCCCGTTCACACTGTGCGATTTGAAAATCGTGCGACTTTCCGCGCGATTTTCATATTCGCGACATGGCGCGATAATGTCGCGCGACGTCGCGCGACATCATTGTTTTGTGTAATTTTTGCAAAGCACCACCAATACAAATCGCAAAATCGCAGATAGCAAATCGCAAAAAAAGGGTCATGTACCAGCGACATGCTTCTGCGCGCGCGACATGCGACGTTGCGCGACATCGCGCGGCAAGATGTGAACAGCTCCATTGAAATGCATTGGGGAAGCTACACAGCGCGACGTCGCGCGGATTTTGCTCCGACGTCGCCTGCAAAATCCGCGCGATAAATCGCACAGTTTTTTTTCTTGGAAAAAACGGGGCCTTATACCACGGAATAAGCATGAGGTATATAGCTGTAGCAAGCAAGCGGCGAACAATAGCACGGCAAACGAACATAAAAAGAAAGAATACAAGTAGGTCGTACTCCTTTTGAAGTGCACATGTTATTTGCAGGCACCTAAAACTAGTGAGTAGAAACGTTTTGTTTCTGGTAATGACGAACAGTATGAAAGTGTTGGAGATGGTCTTTTGATGACGGTTAAAATAAGAGCAGTGTGACAGTAGTCACTTAGGACTCTAAGCACCTGGACCTGAAATAATGTTTCGGAGTTATGGCAATGTGGGTTTTGGTTATTCAGTATGATAATTCCGGGACTTGTTTAACCTCTGTTGGGCTGTCCGTCCCCTGTGTGGTTTGACCCAGTGAAATCTCAAAATACAAGCAATCTAAGTTTTGTTTTCCATCTTAAAATAACATTTGGGAAGTATGGGGATGTGGGTTTTGGTTATTCAGTATGGTAATTCCGGGACATGTTTCACCTCTGTCAGACTGTCCATCCTCAGTGGGTTTTGTCCCAGTGAAAACTCAAAATACAAGCAATGTAAGTTTTGCTTTCCATCTGGAAATAACGTTTGGAAGGTATGGGGATATAGGTTTTGTTTATTCAGTATGGTAATTCCGGGACATGTTTCACTTCTGTTGGGCTGTCCATCCCCTATGTGTTTTGCCCCATTGAAATTGCTAAATAAAAGCAAACAAAGTTTTGTTTTCCTTCAAGAGCTCCAGTTATTCACTGGTTGGGATTAGAACAGAACTAGCACTTCCTTGGGATACTGATGACTAGGGATGAGCAGAACACTCCCCGAGATCGGTTCGAGCCCGAACCCGAACTTCCCATTTGTTCGGGTCCGAACCCGAACCTGAACTCGAACCCAATGCAAGTCAATGGGGCTGAAAATTTGGTTTTTAGAGTGCCCTCCAAGAGGGCATATATGCTACATATTTGCCATAAAAGGTGTATGGGGGTCCGGGTAGTGCCTTGGGGGACAGGAAACAAGAACAAAAAGTTAAAAAAAAAACGTTTTTAAAGGGACAGTGAGTTTTCCATGAAATAAGGGTTAAAAATAAAAAACAAAAATTCCTTCAAATATCGTGCCTAGGAGGTCCCCATAACCTGCCCGTGAAGTGGCGGATTTCTAGGATGTATAGAAACACTTAAAAACAAAAAAATGACGTTTCATATGACGGTAAATGCTTTTCCTTTAATCTATCCATAAACAACTGCTTGGGGCGGCATTCTGTATGAAAAGAGGAGACATTTTCGGACACGCAGAAAAAGTTTACTGATTTTTTTGGCTAAATTATTCCTCTTCCTCCCGCTGCTCTGCCTCTAGAGCCACATCTATAATTCCCCGCAGAGTGTGCTCCAGCAGGAACACTAAAGGAATTGTGTCACTGATGCATGCACTGTCCCTGCTCACCATCCTCGTTGCCTCCTCAAATGGTGACAGTACAGTGCATGCATCCTTGATCATCAGCCACTGCGGGGGGGAAAAAAAACAAGTTGACCTGAACCTGTCCTTGTGCCATACTCACACAGGTACTCGTTGATGGCCCTCTGCTGCTTGTGCGGACGCTGCAGCATTGCTAATGTCGAGTTCCACCTGGTGGGCATGTCACAGATCAGACGGTTTGTGGGAAGGTGGAACTCTCTTTGAAGTTCTGCCAGGCGAATGCTTGCTGGGAATGACAGTCTGAAGTGGCTGCAGACTTTTCTGGCCTGGATGAGAAGCTCTGGCAGCCCTGGGTACTTGGTTAGGAAATGCTGTACCACCAGATTTAGGACGTGTGCTAGGCATGGTACATGCGTCAATTTACCCTTGTGTAGGGCGGAGAGAAGGTTGCTGCCATTATCACAGACGATCATTCCCAGCTCAAGCTGGCGTGGTGTTAACCATCTCTGCACCTGCCCCTGCAGAGCTGACAAAATTTCTGACACGGTGTGGCTCCTGTCCCCTAAACCAGTGGTCCCCAACCCAGGCCCTCAGGGCCCACTAACAGGCCAGATTTTGCAGATCACCTTGGGGAAATGCAGACTGAATCCTGCAATCACTGAGCAGCAAATCATAACACCTGTGCTGTGCTTCAGATATCTGGCAAACCTGGCCTGTTAGTGGGCCCTGAGGGCCTGGGTTGGGGACCACTGCCCTAAACAAACCAACTCAAGCACAGAATGGCATCTTTTTGCTTGAGCCATTGCGTAGACCCTGTCAGGCGTCGGTTTAACTGCCACTTCGCCAGAGACAGAGAAGGAGGAGGAGGAAGAGGTGGTGGTGGTGGAGCAGACAGACCTCATACAAGCAGCTTTCTGGAGGCGTGGTGGATGAACAAGCTCCAGCACAGAGCCCTGTCTTGGATCCCTCCCAGCTGCAATCAGAGTTACCCAGTGTGCTGTGAAGGAAATGTAACGACCCTGTCCATGCTTGCTGGACCACGTGTCTAAAGTCACATGCACCTTGCTGCTGACTGACTTTGCCAATGACTGGATAACATTGTCTTCCACGTGCTGGTATAGTGCTGGAATGGCCTTGCGTGAAAAGTAATGGCGTTTTGGAACCTGCCACTGTGGTACAGCACATTCATCAAATTCACGTAAGGGAGCAGAGTCCACCAGCTGGAAAGGCAGCAGCCTGCAATGCGAGTAATTTTGCTAAGCTGGCATTTACACGCTGTGCTTGGGGATGGTTGAGACTATATTTTTTCTTTCGCTGCAGCAGCTGCGGCAACGTAATCTGACTGCATAAATCTTCAGCTACTGGGATGATGTCACATTGTGAGGAAGGACCTGGTACATCCATTACTGTAGCATCATCCCTGTCGGTGGAGGTTGTAGGCAATGACATGGCAGGACATACAGTGGGGGTAGAGACAGATGAGGAGGAGGAGGACCTACACAAAGTTTTGCGCCAACGGGATGTGTGGCACTTATTCCCAAGTGTCCGGTATCTTTCCCATGCTTAAGCCTCATCTGAAATAGATTACAAATAGCAACGCTGCGCTCTACTACACATTTCTTAAAGAACTCCCAGACAACAGAGTTCCTGCATGTGTTCTTTAAGACAACAGCACTCTGCACCGGACCAGCTCTGACATGTGATGCCTTGGACTGGCTAGTGCTACGGTTGGTCACAGAGGATGTTGTGCCTCGTGTTTGCTGTGCCTGCTCCTCCCCCTCTTCCTCACTTAATTCCTCTGTTCGATTTGGCACCCAGGTGGAGTCAGTGACCTCATCATCATTGTCATCATCACCCCCTATCTCCTCGTCACTGGAGCCAACTTGGCAGTATGCTGCAGCTGCTGGGGCAACATGAGTGCCAGTTATTTGTGTGTCATCACTGGCACCCCCTTCCTCAACCTTAGAGATTGAATCAGAGCACTGTACTTGCTGCGCATCCTCAAGCAGCATGTCACTCTCATTGTAGTCAAATAATTCAGCTGACTCCTCCGTGTGTGATAGCGAGGCTATGGCAGGAGTAGCTGTGGACATGGAGGCTGCATTAGATGCTTTGGCAGCTGAGGTGGACTGTAAAGCACTAGAAGCCTGGCTGGCAGAGGACTCGGAGGATGAGGATGGCCTGGTTAGCCAATCCACCAAGTCCTCTGTATGTTGCTGCTGCTTAAGATGGCCAGCACCAGTTAGAAAGGACAAGCGTGCCCCTGCAGAGGATGCACCACGACCAGAGACACAGCCTCCCGACACAGGGGCTGCTTGCCCTCTTATCTGTGTCTGGGAGCGTCTGCCTGTCCTTTTTGTTCTTTCAGACATGGTGAGTGAGATATAGATTAATATATACAGAACTCTGATTCAACTCTGGTTTAAAGATTTAAAGAACTCTGGTATAACTCAGTGAGACACACTGATAGCTGGCAGCCAGTGACAAGAGACAGATCACCTTAATTCCCAAATGTTTTGTAGAAATTAGTGAGCCCCAAAATAATGCGTGGTACTGGTTGTGTGACAAGAGACAGATCACCTCAATTCACAAATGTTTTGTAGAAATTAGTGAGCCCCAAAATACAGCGTGGTACTGGATGTGTGACGAGACACAGATCACCTCAATTCCCAAATGTTTTGTAGAAATTTGTGACCCCCCAAAATACTTGCTGGCAGTGACAAGAGACAGATCACCTCAATTCACAAATGTTTTAAAGAAATTAGTGAGCCCCAAAATACAGCGTGGTACTGGATGTGTGACGAGACACAGATCACCTCAATTCCCAAATGTTTTGTAGAAATTAGTGAGGCCCAAAATACTGCGAGGTACTGGATGTGTGACAAGACACAGATCACCTCAATTCACAAATGTTTTAAAGAAATTAGTGATTCAGAGATTGAATCAGAGCACTGTACTTGCTGCGCATCCTCAAGCAGCATGTCACTCTCATTGTAGTCAAACAATTCAGCTGACTCCTCCGTGTGTGATAGCGAGGCTACGGCAGGAGTAGCTGTGGACATGGAGGCTGCATTAGATGCTTTGACAGCTGAGGTGGACTGTAAAGCACTAGAAGCCTGGCTGGCAGAGGACTCGGAGGATGAGGATGGCCTGGTTAGCCAATCCACCAAGTCCTCTGTATGTTGCTGCTGCTTAAGACGGCCAGCACCAGTTAGAAAGGACAAGCGTGCCCCTGCAGAGGATGCACCACGTCCACCACGACCAGAGGCACAGCCTCCCGACACAGGAGCTGCTTGCCCTCTTATCTGTGTCTGGGAGTGTCTGCCTGTCCTTTTTGTTCTTTCAGACATGGTGAGTGATATATAGATTAATATATACAGAACTCTGATTCAACTCTGATATAAAGATTTAAAGAACTCTGGTATAACTCAGTGAGACACACTGATAGCTGGCAGCCAGTGACAAGAGACAGATCACCTCAATTCACAAATGTTTTGTAGAAATTAGTGAGCCCCGAAATACAGCGTGGTACTGGATGTGTGACGAGACACAGATCACCTCAAATCCCAAATGTTTTTTAGAAATTTGTGACCCCCAAAATACTTGCTGGCAGTGACAAGACACAGATCACCTCAATTCCCAAATGTTTTGTAGAAATTTGTGACCCCCAAAATACTGCGTGGTACTGGCTGTGTGACAAGACACAGATCACCTCAATTCACAAATGTTTTAAAGAAATTAGTGAGCCCCAAAAAGATTTGCTGGCACAGTGACAAGACCCAGAAGATCACCTCAATTCACAAATGTTTTAAAGAAAGTTGTAAACCCCAAAAAACTTGCTGGCACAGTGACAAGACACACATCACATAAATTCCCTGATATTTGGTAGAAAAGAGACCCCCCAGACCCCCCCCCCAGTAGCGTGGCAGACCGGCAGTAACAAGACACAACTATCTCCTTTGAAATCTCCTCTGAAATGCGTGCAGAATCGGCGAGTGGAAATGTTATATAGTGTGCTGCGGGACTTAGCTCTGTGAGCCCATGTGTGATGTGGGGCCTGACCCGACATGGCACAGAAGGGGTGTGAGCTACTTGAGCAGTTAACAGACATGACCCATGGAAGTAAACAAAACAAGGGATTAATTTACAACAGTACTATATACAGCAAGGGACCAGAACACCACAATGAAACAAAAAACCTGAGCACTAGAATAAAACCATAGACCTGAACTAAATAAATAAACAGATGAACAACCAAGGACCTGGGAAACTATAGGCAGAAAGATAAGAGAACTAAACACTAGAGTAACATGAGTGAAAACATAAACCTGTTTAAACCTAAGGAGAATAAACATGAAATGCAAACATAAATACAAAACAGGAACCATATGAACAAAACAGAATGAATAACCAAGGACCTGGGAGATTATAAACAGATGTAAACACAGAACTGGTGGAGGAGTAAACCCAAAACCTGAAAGTAAAGTAATAAAGGGTAACTTGAACACATACAGGAGAACCTGAGTAACAGATCCCTACCAGAACTGCAAGGTATGTGAATAAGGATCAAGGAGATCAAGGCTTGGAACAAAGGAGACTGAAACATCAGAATGAGGCAGCGCCCTTCTTAGGGCGATGCCTGCTTATATAGCACATACTAAATGAGAACAATCAGTCCAGGTGAGGTCCAGGCTTGGACGTGAACCAAATGTCCAGAACTAAAAGCAATGTCCATAGAAGCCAGAGGGGGCGCCAGAGACCCAGGACGTGACACCATGATTGGGCAAAATTTGCCCAATCAGGACTCTGAGTGGTGATTGGCATAGTGTTGAACCAGTCTTGCACCAGACCTGTGGTCAGGTGCAAGGCTGTAGCCAATTACGAGCTTCAGGCCAGTGGGAAAATGCATTGTGGTCCATTGTGGTCGAACATGCGGCGAACACCCGGAAATGTTCGGTGTTCGCAATCTCATCGAACAGGCCAAGTTCGGGTCGAACCCCGAACCGTCCGAACCCGAACCGCTCATCCCTACTGATGACAAGAGGGAGCCTTTCTTCATGGAGATACCCATCCAGGCTCCTGATCTCTGTTACAACAAGCAGATATGTTACCTTTTCTATATCTACAAGTCTTTAGATATTTCATATCTATATGTGGGCAATATCAAAAACGTTTCAAGCTATTCATTCACAGACACTAGAAACCTAAACCTGAGATCCATGGTTGGGTAGAAGTTTTGGGTTGTCCTTTACTTTCCTAAACATTTGGAAAAGTTTTGTCAGTGAGGAAATTATTAATTTATCTACATAACCCAACCTAAGGTTTTTCTAATTTTCTGTGTATCTCCTGTTATGTATAAAAATATGGAAAATAATGTTAATGTAAAGTAATCACACTTGCAAAACTTTCCAAAAGCAATTATTATAATGTTCTGTTAAGTGCGTAAAACCGTATCTCCTACCTACTTCTTGGAAAAATGGAAATTCGGTGCGTTCATTTTATAGTAATGTCATTAAACATTTTAAACATTTCTGAACTGAAGTTTAGAATTTAGCGACACAAAAAAAAAGTGTCTGCCTCCACAGCAACTCACTGGGATTGTAAAAGGGTTCTTCAGTAAACGCTGCTGTTTGACGTTCTTGCAAACAACGGAGATAATTGCTGTTTTTGCAGTCACGATAACTTTTGGCAGTTCCTGTAGAAACAAGAAATCAAAGGGCAGCAGCAGAAGGTTCATCAATGACATTTTCCCTGCCATTGTTTGATTTTCCCTATTGTGATCGCCAAGTGTTATTGTGGTGGCAATGATAACTAATAAACCTCTTAGTGTCTGTGCTGTCCAGAGAAGATTCAGGCACCGAATGTGGATAATCCTATTGTATTGACTCTGTATGATAGTGGCATCGATCAGATTATAAATAGGTGTGGAATGATTTTATCGATTATAGAAGAGTCTACTGTAGTATACATGACCATAATGATAATTACAGGGCCACTAACACCAATAAATGAAATGTCCTTATTATGTTTATTTGATGTTGCTGATATCTTACATGTGCTTTGTTTTTCTCTTGTATGTTTAGTTAAGAAAATATTTTCCTCTATATGTGTCTCTGGGTGCAACCATTGTGTGATATTTTCCTCTATATGTGTCACTGGGTGCATCCATTGTGTGATATTTTCCTCTATTTGTGTCACTGGGTGCATCCATTGTGTGATATTTTCCTCTATATGTGTCTCTGGGTGCATCCATTGTGTGATATTTCCCTCTATATGTGTCACTGGGTGCATCCATTGTGTGATATTTCCCTCTATATGTGTCACTGGGTGCATCCATTGTGTGATATTTCCCTCTATATGTGTCACTGGGCGCATCCATTGTGTGATATTTCCCTCTATATGTGTCACTGGGGGCATCCAGTGTGTGATTATTTTGCTCTATATGTGTCACTGGGTGCATCCATTGTGTGATATTTCCCTCTATATGTGTCACTGGGTGCATCCATTGTGTGATATTTTCCTCTATATGTGTCACTGGGTGCATCCATTGTGTGATATTTCCCTCTATATGTGTCACTGGGTGTATCCATTGTGTGATATTTTCCTCTATATGTGTCTCTGGGTGCATCCATTGTGTGATATTTCCCTCTATATGTGTCACTGGGTGCATCCATTGTGTGATATTTCCCTCTATATGTGTCACTGGGTGCATCCATTGTGTGATATTTCCCTCTATATGTGTCACTGGGTGCATCCATTGTGTGATATTTCCCTCTATATGTGTCACTGGGGGCATCCAGTGTGTGATTATTTTGCTCTATATGTGTCACTGGGTGCATCCATTGTGATATTTCCCTCTATATGTGTCACTGGGGGCATCCATTGTGTGATATTTTCCTCTATATGTGTCACTGGGTGCATCCATTGTGTGATATTTCCCTCTATATGTGTCACTGGGTGTATCCATTGTGTGATATTTTCCTCTATATGTGTCTCTGGGTGCATCCATTGTGTGATATTTCCCTCTATATGTGTCACTGGGTGCATCCATTGTGTGATATTTCCCTCTATATGTGTCACTGGGTGCATCCATTGTGTGATATTTTGGATTGTAAATAACCCCTCCCCCCCACAGCATCTTTCCATCACTTGCTCCTCACTGTGTCGCTTTGGCCATAGAATGGCGTCTATCAGGGTTATTCAGAGAGCGTGAAAAGCAGGAGAATGATTGGAGAATGAAAAATTCTAGGTCAAAATAGCCAAACCAGAAAAATTCTCCCAGTCATCTCACTTTCCAAATCGGCTATTTTGACCTAGAATTTTTCATTCTCCTGCTTTCACGCTCTCTGAATAACCCTGTTTGGGTCGGTCTCCGACTCACATCATTGAATTTTGTGGGATGTATTCACATGACATCACCAGATATTTTTCTCACCAGACGTACCTCGCGTACCTCCACCCTCTGCCGGTCCCTCCATTAGTTTCCTCTACGTTTCAGGATACAGTTTAAAATACTGACGCTCGCGTTCAAATCACTCAATAACTCAACCCCTCCCTATATGTCTTTGTTACTCCACAAGCACATCCCATCTAGACAACTCCGTTCAGCAGGTGATCTCCACCTGTCATCTGTCTACACCCGCACGGCCAACTCTCGCCTCCAAGACTTCTCAAGGGCAGCACCAGTCTTGTGGAATGACTTGCCTCATCCATCAAACTCTCCCCCGACCTTCAGGCCTTCAAGAAATCCCTCAAAACCCATCTCTTCAGTTTAGCGTACCACATCACTGATGCAATTCATCCCTCTGTTCACCTACTCACACTTGATTGAAGCCGCTTGTATGGCCCCACCATTCCCAAACCACTGGCACTAATGATTCTGCTATCTAGTGCAATTCCTCTTGTCTTCCTCAACCCCCAATCACTCTAGACTGTAAGCTCCTATGAGCAGGGCTCTTTACATCTCTTGTTTCCATCCTATGTCCGTTTATATGTATTTCATTCCCTTTGGTTATTGTAAAGCGCTGCGGAAACTGTTGCGCTATATAAATGATGACAATTATAATAATAATAATAATAATAATAATAATAGATGGTATATTAGAAGTCTTCTAAGCACCCTATATTATCTCATTCAGATACCAGCTCTTATCTCAGGTAGCCTGAAGAACAATAGCCTCCTGCTGCCTTATCTAAAAAATGCCACCTCCCCCTCATTGAACTGTTAAATACTGTAGATTAGATAAACCACAGAAGTAAATACAAAACTTTGGGAAATGTTGCCTCAAGGGAAAAATCAACAAAATAGTAGGGAGATTAAAACAATCTAATTTTATTTTTCCTTTTTACATGCAATTACTTCAAACAAAGAAAAAAACCATCAGAATGTGTTCTATAAAGTGGCTTTGTTTGCAATGCACACGTAATCTAGTTACGGCTTACTGAAGTGGTAGCGTCCCTTTATCTATTTATGTGTTGTGAATATGAGAGGTTGTGCACCTGGGTTAAGACTGGGAAGCTACCATAGTAATTACACTTTGTGGGGATATGTTTTTTTTAATGAAAAATGTTGAAATAAAATAGACACGGACTAGATTTTATTTTATTAAAATCTCTTTATTTAAGGGAGAGCCTCCATTCTAGTAGACTGACGCCTTAGGGTGAATAGATCCATATGCTTTGGTCTTTACCAGTATTTTTGTTTTGTCTTTTATCAGACGTTTTAGGCTGGCGGCACACAAGCGTTTCTCATAGAGAGGAAGGAACGTCCGTGAGAGTGGACATTCCTTCCACTCTGTGCGCTCAGCGTACAAAGCGTGACCCTCCTATGGAGGATCACGCTTTGTATCCCCGTCAGCGTCCGTCTAGCTTTTTGACGGGGAGGGCTTTTTCACATCTGGTGGTTGGCCCTCCCCATCAAAAAGGCACAAAAACGGCACAGACACAGGGAAGTGCAGCTCACGAAAGCATAAGTGCGCTCGTGTGCCGCCAGTCTTACTGTGGCCTATGTTATACTTGGAGTGGTGATTTGGACATCACGGCTCAAGGTACCACGCTACCAGAACTAGGATGCTAAGCCGACTACAATAGAAGCATAGGCAATTAATGTCAAGTGCTAAAGCCACCAGCAGTGCCAAGTTCTACTCCCTCCATGATCATTACGACTCCATAAATTGTCAACACATGACCAATGCAAGTCCGTTCAAGTCTAGCAGATGGGTACAGAAGAATTAAATGTCCTCTTGTGTCCTTTGGACAGTGGTAAAGTGTCGATTTTTGAATTTTTATCAGTTTGTTTTATGGTTTAAAGTGATTTTCCACCATTACCTTTGGAATCCGCCATCTATTATTCACATGTCCCGGTCCTGCGACGGGGAGGGGATAGGATTAGATTATTAAAACAAAAGGAAAAACGCTGGATACATAAATTGGATACATTGTGGCCTAAGGGCCTTAATAGGGAGTTAGATTTACATCTCTGCTATTAGCATCTTTTGATCGGGTGCATTTTGGTGCACTCTTTTGGTGTTAAAAACATAAAAACATATATCCTTTTGTCCCCACAGAGCTCTCATAAGGTCACATTGATACCGCGCTTTTTTCCTCATACGGTAGAGTAAGAATTTTATATATTGTTTAATTTATTTTATTTTTTGTATATGTTTTATTATTAGAGGTGTTTATGTAAAAGCGTCGTTTGCATATAATTTTGTTGGACAATAGGACACACCCCCTTGTTACGAGGGCTTCATTACAATTGGAGGAGAGTTGTTTAAATTGGAGATGTCATGTCCTTTCTAATTGTATGATTAAGGCCGTTTGTGGCCGAAACATCACTGACTGTTCCTTGGTGGAGAGATGTCACCCCTGTGAATAAACTTATAAGCTGCAGCTGCCTGGGTCCCGGACTTCTTTTCTTCGTGCTATTTGTGAAGGGGGTTTCGGCGCTCCCATTCCTGGAGACCCGGCGCTTGGCTTGTGGGCTCCCAGCAGTGGTGGTTACGGCGCCTTCGGATGACTTCATCTATTATTCACAGTGACTTGGAAAAGTCACTCCTTATTCTGCGGCGTTCAAGACTCTTGGGTGGCTTTTACGACATATAGCTTGAGTACAAGTTCAATAACAGCCAAAACAAGCTGAATGTTGATTCAAGATGCCATTTTACTTTGAATAGGCGGCGGGCCGGCGATGATTGCTGGGGTAATTACCGAGCCTCATTCGAGCACCATCAGGCCACTTGGGATCGAAGAGTTGATTAAAAAGTGTGTATACGGGTATACACTGTACAGTGTGGGCGCTTGTTAATTTTAGTTAATTAAAGTGCTATGTGAATAAATAATCAATTGCTGCCTAAGTATGGTGAGAAGCACATAAAAAACAACCAAAATACGTGCCAAGATTAAGATAAAAGGATAAACGAGACCATACGGCGCATAAAACAGTGAACAGATAATTATATGAACAACTGGTTAATAGGAGTAAAAGTGAAGGTGTCCTTTAAGGTATAAAAAGTGTCCTTAAAAATGCAAAAAATGTCCTTTAAAATACCAAATAGAGGAGGTAAAAGAGTACAAGAAAATTTTTAAAAGGATTAATAAGTCAATTTGTGCAAAATAAGTGTCCAAAAAATCAGTGGTTTATACTCAAGGGGTGTTGTTGATTGAAGACAAATACATTAATCTTCACTGTGGTGTGGATATCAAATCTTCTCTTTAAAGATGTCCCTCAGAGAGAAATAAATAAAGGCAATAATAGTGCAGATGGTCTTACTGAGATGAGGTAATTTAATAAAATGAATGTTTCACTCACATTTATTAGAGCCTAAGGGAAATCCAGGCTCAAGGAAAATAGCTTGCGGCCAAGTATAGGGTGGCACGTCCCTCCTTTCATCTGTGGTGTTTACTAGATAAAGCAGAGAGGATCGGGAGACAGCACTCCCATAGCGTAACTCTGTGCAATACAGGTGGAGGATTAAATTAAAATTGGTCACACTCACCAGTTATAGAGCCTCTCAATTCCAGGCTCAAGGAGTATCGCCTTGGGTCCTCTTAAGGTGGGGGCCCAAACCTCTTTTTGTTTTGGGAAGCTGCCAACCTCAGCACTTCACCTGGTCTGCTGCTGCTTGTCAGTCTCTCTCTCAAATCAATCAATCTCCTCAACCTCTCTGAGAGGTTTGGGCCCCCACCTTAAGAGGACCCAAGGCGATACTCCTTGAGCCTGGAATTGAGAGGCTCTATAACTGGTGAGTGTGACCAATTTTAATTTAATCCTCCACCTGTATTGCACAGAGTTACGCTATGGGAGTGCTGTCTCCCGATCCTCTCTGCTTTATCTAGTAAACACCACAGATGAAAGGAGGGACGTGCCACCCTATACTTGGCCGCAAGCTATTTTCCTTGAGCCTGGATTTCCCTTAGGCTCTAATAAATGTGAGTGAAACATTCATTTTATTAAATTACCTCATCTCAGTAAGACCATCTGCACTATTATTGCCTTTATTTATTTCTCTCTGAGGGACATCTTTAAAGAGAAGATTTGATATCCACACCACAGTGAAGATTAATGTATTTGTCTTCAATCAACAACACCCCTTGAGTATAAACCACTGATTTTTTGGACACTTATTTTGCACAAATTGACTTATTAATCCTTTTAAAATTTTCTTGTACTCTTTTACCTCCTCTATTTGGTATTTTAAAGGACATTTTTTGCATTTTTAAGGACACTTTTTATACCTTAAAGGACACCTTCACTTTTACTCCTATTAACCAGTTGTTCATATAATTATCTGTTCACTGTTTTATGCGCCGTATGGTCTCGTTTATCCTTTCACTTGGGATCGAAGCCTATCCGTTCAGCAGTCCTCCAGAGGTGATTGCATAGGATCTCCGCGCCGACATAGATTCAAGAGTTGAGTACTCTTGACTTGCTTTGGAGTGGCCTTCTCACCTCACTTTTCTCTGGACACAAATATCTCCACCACCTCCATCGTGAAGACCACAGTAGGGAAAATCGATTTAATCTGATTGACCACACGCCAACAAATAGTTGGGTCTCTAGCAATTGCGATGCAGGTTCTTTATGTTGTAGTAGTCTCATGGTACACTAGGGTCGACCTTCCGTTTTATTTTGAATGTAGCTACAAATTTGTGCCTTAAACAGAAAAGAAACAAATGACATAAAGAACCTTCGGAGCCACAGAATGAGAAGAACTCCCACCACAGCATTGTCGTCCGGGGAAATCTATGGTGTCTACATTTACCGGCAAACTCCACTTTTGATGCAGATCCTAAAGGCAATGTCTACTTCTACTTTATTTTAGGCGGCAGGGGAACGATTTACAGATCGATCTTAAGAGGCGAAACCTATTTTGGAAAAATTGGACAGAAGCCGGCAGCTTTTTTTTTTTATAGGTTACATATAACAATTGGAAATTGTCGAGACCTTTCCAACATCTTTTCATCCGAAAGAAAAAAAAAAAGAATTTCAACAAAAGCAATCAAACGATTTCAGAAACACTACGTAGAAAAGAGTTTTTTGACAGCCATTGTGAGCTGTAATAGGTTCCTCTGTGGGTAGTTAGACCTTTCGGCAAGTTAGACTAAATTAATTATTTGGTGGTAGACGAGCAGGGGTGCGAGACAGGGTAGAATACACAATGGGTATGGCGGGCGCAGTTAGCAGTCGTCTTATCCAAAACAAGGATAAATGGACTTTCAAGAGGAATTTTACGTTATGTGAAGAAGATATAAGTTTGAGAATTAAAATTGTGTTGTGTTGTAAAGTGCAAAAAGTCTTACAGGGTAATTCAAAGAGAATCGAAAAGTCACCGCACGTTTGGTGACTTTCCGTTCTCTTGAATTCGGTGTGATTTGGCGATCCCATTTCGGCGACCCTGCGGTGTATTCCGCAAGCACCGTAGTGCAGGGAAAATCCACAGCAAACCTGACGAACAATCACCGCAAAAAACCCGGCGAATGCGCAAAAACATCTGCATTAACCCAGCCGAACACGCCGGAGAAACCCGAGCAGGAGTCGATCAGAGCGCAGAGCAGCCGCCGGAAAAACCCGACACCGCAGACGAATGGAATGAAAAAAACCAAAATACAGCACGCTTGAATGTTTGAAAATTGAAACGCTGTTTGCAATGAAACTACTGAGCGAAAATGTCTGAACTTTATATATAAGATCCAGTGAATGATAATAAAAAGGGCTGCTACTGAAAAAGAAAAAAACGATTTAAAAAAACGGAAAAAATGTTTCGCAAAAAATTCCAGAAAAAAGCCTAAAAAATCCTAAATAATCCAAAAATAAAGAGACTTTTTGCTGCAGAATAAAATAATAAACGGTTTATTAGATATTTAATTAAAACAAGAATATTTTTAACATTGAAGCCTGTGGGATTCTTCTGAATATTTAAACCTGTCGAATGAAACCACCGAACAGCAGGGCATTTCGGCAACTTTTCACTGCTGGTTTTTGTTCTCTGAATAGACGAAGCATTGCTTCTCTATGGGGTTTTCGCTGCCCTCGAACAGGAACCGAACAGGCACCGTATGTGCAGGCAATTCGCCAACATTTGGCGATCTGCCTGCTCTCTGGATAGCCGAATTTCAGCGTTCGGTTACCTTTCGGCCACAATTTAGCGCTCTTTGAATAACCCTGTTAATCTCTTGAAGATAGAAGGGTGTATCAGTATATTTGCATGACTCCAATTTGTGGCCTAGATCTTGTATTGATAATGGGAGAGTCGTTTATTCTTTTAATCTGACGCAAAAAGTCTCTTTATTTATTTTTTAGGATTTTTTAGGCATTTTTCGGCAAATCTTTTTTTCCGATTTTTTTTAAATAACTTTTTTTTCTGTAACAGACCTTTTTATTATTATTCATAGGACCTTATATATTAATTCCAGGCATTTCCCTGCAGTAATTGTTTTGCAAACAGCTTTTAAAAGTTGCAGGGCTACATTACAATCCATGTGCAAAAACGGGGACGCTAGGGAGAAAAAACTGCCCCCTTTTTAGGACGGGATTACAATGTAGGCATTTAAAAAGCTGCCTTTTTTTGTTAGTGGGCGCTACACCCCGGGATGCGCGCAGGAGCACTTAGTGCTGCCACGAGCATCCACTTGATGGAGTCCATAGGACTCCATTGAGTTTCCCCTCTGCCGGTCACATGACCTGCCGGATCTCGCCCCGCGAGATCCGGCATGTCGGCATAGTGATCTGCAGGGAGAGACTGGGGGACCTTTTCCCCCAGTCTCTCCCTGCTCCTGCCGGACGGAGGATGCGGACGGAGCCGCGGATCTCACCGCAGATAGAAGGTGAGTATCTGGATTTTAGGGGGGGGGGGTTTGGCTGGTGCTAACGGATTCTGCACCACCGGAATCCGTTAGCACCAAGTCCAAGCTGTGGTTAACTTTTTGTTAACCGCAGCGCACGTTAATCAGTGTTAGGATTTTGTAATCCTAACGCCGAGAGTAACACTTTGCGCTCCCCATGTTAAGTATAGGGAGCGCAAAGTACAGTAACTTCACGCTGAAAAGCGCAAGATGCCGCAAGATAACGGGTTTCTTAACTGCTCACTCAGTGTTCTGTTCGGCGGATCGTCAGCTTTTTGTTTAATTGCATTCAGCGGTGTTGCTGGAGATCGTCAGGTGCGTTTGGCTTTTTTTTCGGCGGCTTATCGGATCGATCCGATGTTCTTTCGCCGGTTTTGCAACGGTTTTTCCATTCAATTCGGCGGTGTTAGAGCGGTTTTATGGATGCATTCGGCGGATTTTCCCTGCATTTTGCAGACCTTGCAGTGAATGGCGAATTCACTGTACAATCGGCGAATTTGACTCCCCGAATTGCGGGCAAAGAAAGAGCACTGAAATTCCCTGTTAAATTCAAGTGATGATTTTTGTTTTGATCAGGCGGAACCTATTGTATCAATTTTAGACAAAAAATTATGTCTCCTCTAAACAGCACATTAAACAACCTGAAAAATAATTTTACGACAAAGGAACCAAATATAAGAATTGGAGGAAAAAAATCCTTATTTTCAGAAGGAACTTGATTTTTATTTTATTTTTATGTTATTGCATTTTTCCCCCTAAATGACAGTTTTTTTTAAATAAAACACACTGCTGTTTATCAGGCATGTGCCTTTTTCCTGTACAGTTTCGGCACATTCCGCGAATAAGAAGGCCAAGAGACTTAAAGAATGTAATTGTTGCTTCGGGGTAAGGTCACAGATCATACTTAATAGAGCACAGACGTGCAGGAGGTAAAGCCGAATGCTAGCGTGATCCGCGATCCTCGTTGTGTAACCGAGGTCAATATTAAACAATAATTATTCCATAGTCCGTGTGAAAGATGTTGGAAAGGCTGAGGAAACATGCGACTGTCTGCTGTATATGTAATGGAAATGTAGATTAACAGATGCGGGAAATGAAAAAAAAAAAAAAAAAAATCGATAATGCAATCAGCGGGGTCTCCACTCTCCATGAACATTCTTCAGGTATTTCAAGGTCCAGGAAAGTAGATAATGCCGTTAAACAGATTGGATAAAACCTTGGCTCGTAACTGCGTGATAAGAAGCAATTACCCCACGTTGAGAAATAAATAAATAACTATACAAAATATGGAACAAACTGGAAGAAAAAGGTATTTGATTGGAATTAATTTGCAACATAATTTCTTATCTCAGGAGTAACAGAGATATTTTTAACAGATAAAAGCGCAGTAAGGTCAGGGGTCGAGTCGAGCAGGAACGCATGGGAACTGAGTTCCTCCACTATTTTTGAAGAAGAAACAGAGTCCCCATTTGTCCCGCACACTTTAAATCTTTGTGTTTAGGTGTATGTTTCAAGCGTTTCATTGATAAGTTGTATTCAATATTATTTATCGTATAGACTTTCCATTAAGACACTGCCCATACTGTATGTAGCTAAGCTCCAGGGACGTGCCACCAGGGGCAGCAGGTGAGGCAGAGCCTCACCTCCCATTAAGTGGGCTCAGCTGTGCTCACCTGCCAATGCTATTAAAATAAATTAAAAACTGCTGATAAAAAAGTTAGCCAAGAATTCAGAAGTCTGCATCGTGCTTCTGGCGCTGCCTACTTCCTGAATCTACGCTCTTCAGTGCCTCAGAGAGGCACCGAGAGCAAGGGAATTGCTTGGACAAATGGGAAAACACCTTTGGTCTCAAGCTATTCAAAAAATGCCTCCATGGGAGGCAGGCCTCCCATGGTGTGAATGACAGAGGACAGTTATGTGACTGTCCTCATCAGTCAAGGGGGCGTGCCGCGGGGCTGTGTACCTTACAGCACATCATGGAGAGTACTGGACAGCCAGATCCTGGGGAGCACTGAGAGCAGCAGGATCCTGGGGAGCGCTGAAAAGCCAGTTCCTAGGGATCACTGACTGAAGCCAGATCCTGGGGAGCATTGAGAGCAGCCAGATCCTGAGGAGCACTGAACAGCCAGTTCCTAGGAAGCACTGAGAGTAGCCAGATCCTGGGGAGCACTGAACAGCCAGTTCCTAGGGAGCACTGAGAGCAGCCAGATCCTGGGGAGCACTGAGAGCAGCCAGAACCTGCGTAATCTGTGTATATCTGGCTCTTATACTAGCCAGTGCCTCACCAGCCACTGACCTCACCGCACGTCACTACTAAGCTCATCTCTAGATTGTAAGCTCCTATGAGCAGGGCCCTCTTCACCTATTCTCTCCATCCTATGTTTGTTTATTTGTGCCTTGTTCCCTCTGGTAATTGTAAAGTGTTGCAGAAACTGTTGGCGCTGTATAAATGATGACAATAATAATAAAAACAATAACAATAATAATAATTTTTGTAAACACATTAATATCACATTGTGCCATGGGAGGTGTTTTAAGTGATGATGTCTAGGTTAATTGGGGTAGGTGTAGACACTATGGGGAATTATCACACTCTTTTATGACTTGACGCCTGGTCAAGCCTATTGCCCCCCCCCCATGCATATACAGCCATATTATGATACTAAAAAGTTAAAAATTAAATTATGGCAAGTATGTCTCCTGGAACTTTGCACCCACACAAAGAAGGCACAGCAACAAAATGACGAACAGTAATAAACACAATAAATATTATAAAATTAACCTGTTTTATAGTCAGTGTAACCATTCTAAGCACTTAACCCCTTCACTCCCGAGATCGAGATAACATGAGACTTCAAAGGCACTATCAGGTCCCCATATCGAGTTATCTCAATCTGCAGCTCTGACGGGCAAAAGCAAAGGAAATCCAATTGCTGCAAACAAATTTCATTTGCTTTTGGGCTGCAGAAGGTGCCCCCCTAAGTTTTTGCCCTGTGGGCATAATGCCCGAAGAGCTTAAACTGTCTAAAATCAGCTGAAGAATGAAGTGACATACCGGACTTTCAGCAGCCAATGCTGGGAACTAGATATATGCATTTCGCTTCATTCCGAATCGCAATTCGGGCAAAAATATACCGATTCAGATTTCAGAAGCACTTTCAAAATAACGAATCGATTTTGTCTGAAACGGAACAAAAACAAAACAGTATAATACGAATTGATTTAGTTTTCACAAATCGATTCGTTATACCATTTCACTTAGCACCACCATTGGCCATGGTGGTGAAAATTCCCCGTTTTTATTAAATATTTATTCAACCGTTTATTCTTTTCCTTTGCAGCAAAAAGCCTCTTTATTTGTAATTTTTTTTACAGATTTTTTTTTAGTATTCTTTATATTATTTAGAGGAAATGTTTGGATTCCCAATTATTTTAAAAAGACGAGGCTTTATTTCTTTGCCAAACGCAACGGTTTATTTCTTCCCTTCAGTCTGGCTGCGTTCGACTTGTGCTGTCCTTGGTGCTGAACCCTATTTCATGTCGGTTTCATGTATTGGAAAGAAAGCGGCTGCATGTCACTAGGCATGCTGGGAAAGTGAGTCTTTTTATCTATTTATATGTGTTTTATTTTATTTATGCACTACCTTGATGCTGGGTCGAAATGTCAGATTTTTTTAAAATGCAGGTTTGATTAAACTTTTTTTTATTGAGTCCCTGAGTTGCATCATGTGGACTATTTACAGTATATATGTATCAGAGGTAGTCCAGGGAACTATCAGGGTAATTCAAAGAGATTTGAAAGTCACCGCACGTTCAGTGACTTTTCGTTCTCTTCAATTCGGTTCCTTTTGCCGATCCCATTTCGGCGACCCTGCAGTGTATTCAGCAAGCACCACAGGGTCCCCAAATTGCAGGGAAAAGGTACCGCAAACCCCACGAAAACTAACCGCAAAACCCGCCGAATGCACGCCGAAAACCTGCAAAAACATCTGGATTAACCTGTCGAAGACGCCGGAAAAACCCGAGCAGGAGCCGATCACACGCAGCGAAGCCGCCGGAAAAAGCCGAGAAAGCCGAGACCGCAGACAGAGCGAAGTGAATAAATTAGAAAAACAGTTTGCCTGAATGTTTGGAAAGTGAAACACTGTTTGCAAAGAAACTACTGAGCGAAAATGTCTGAAATTTACATATGAGGTCCAAGGAATGATAACGAAAAGGGCTGTTACAGAAAAAATAAGTAAAAAAAAAAAATCTGACTTTTAAAAAAACAAAACAGAAAAATTCTTAAAATATCCGAAAAAATCTATAAATAAAGAGACTCTTTACTGCAGAATATTATATTGAACGGTTTATTAGATATTTAATTAAAACAGGAAGATTTTTAACATTGAAGCCTATGGGATTCTCCTGAATAAACCTGCCGAATTAAACCACCGAATGGCAGGGCATTTCGGGAACCTTTCACTGCTGGTTTTTGTTCTCTGAATAGACGAAGCACTGCTTTTTTATGGGGATTTCACTGCCCTCAAACAGGCACCGAACAGGCACCGTATGTGCAGGCAATTCGCCAGGATTTGGCGAATTGCCTGCTCTCTGGATAGCCGATTGGCCAAGAAAGGTAACCGAACGCTGATTTTCAGCGTTCGGTTACCTTTCTCAAGCAATTCGGAGCTCTTTGAATAACGCTGTATATAAAAACCAGCAGTGCTGCTAAACAGAGGAAAATAAAAGCTGACATTGGATGAAGGAGCGTTCTCTGTCCCATTCATAGCACTTAATCACAGGTAGCCCAGACAGGAGTATATAACGGTGTATAGAGTAAAAAAATAAATAATCTAAATCCAATCTTTTTACCTTGTGATGAACGATTTTTATTATTTTTTTTATATAAAAAAATTTTACCAAATGAAAACTAATAATGTTTAATGTGACAAGTGATTGAAAAGCTACGAAACGTTAGACAGATAACTGTAACAAACTGCAGAAAATCCACACTCAGCGCGCGCGGTGCTAGAAGTGGAGTGATGTGGTTCACACCCCCTCCTGGCACACAATGAGCTGGAGACGTGATTCATGCCAACACACAGTTTTACAGCGCTACGGGTGTTTGGTCCACTGCGGCAGAGCTGTCAGAGCTGAATGGCCATGAGTAGGAACAGATTAAATGTGGTGGTGCAGCTCTGCCTCTCTCCCTTCTCTTATTCTGCCCCCGTGAATGTGCATTATTATTATGTTTTCCTGCAAAAGGGACTAATGCAGCCCGTGTTATTGTCATGGATACCTGGATACCCAGCACGCAGACCTAATCAGAGATATATAACTAGGATAGACCTAGAGAATATGGTCCTTGAGACACCAGGACTGAATAGAAGAAGAATAAGCAGATAACAAGTCAAGGTTGAGAGTTGGAGGGTTACAGAGGAACACGATAACAAGCCAAGGGTCCATGATTGGAGAAATGAGCATCATCAGACTGACAGGGCTATTGGCGGATGACAATAGTTTGGCGCGAATGCCTATCTCCAAGGCTGCCATCATTGGGGTGGCAGCCCACGATAGGTTCAGGGGCCTAGTGGCTTCCGGGGGAACAACCCTTGCCAAAACCTGTATGTCAGGGCTGTCAAAATCCACCCTTCCAGATGTTGATGCCTACAATTCCCAGAATTCTTTTGATGCAATAGATGGCCAAGGAATCATTGGAGTTGCACTTCAAAAACATCTGGGGGCAGTGTTTGACACCCCTGCTGTACAGCTTGTCTAGAACCAACAATGTAAGGGTCCTTCTGTCACCAAGAACTGGCCCAACAATTTAAACATATTTCTCGGTGGGACGTGGCATCTGAGGCCAACAGCATTTTTTACAATTAGCTTGTTTAAAAGGGTAGCGGAGGGAAGGGGGGCCCTGACCAATGGTTTAGTAAGGAACCCCAAGAATTCTGATGGCAGTCATGCTGTTTTACTTAACTCTGCTTGCGTCAATCCATGGACAATAGCCCCCGGAAGTGTCAATATGGTGGCGCTTATCCTCAGTCATGTCATTCTAGTGATGCACACCCTCAACTGTGTCAATTAGGTCCTAATCAAGTGCGTTATTCTAAGATTAAACGTAAAACACTTATAATTCCTATAGTGCTATAATTCCTCATTCCAGCCAATAGGAACGCTCTCCACCCTTTATGACACTTCTTTCTCTGGAAGTTGCTCTGGCTTGGTTTTGACTTCTCAGTGCCATATTGCTGTTCCTTTGTTTGTGGATATTCTGCTTTTAGCTTTGGCTCTGTTTCTTGACCTCCTTCTGCTTTCTCTTCTGGATCATCTGGTTGCCCACATCTTGTGTTACCGAACCTGGCTCGTTTGCTCGTTTATGTGCACCTCTCCTACCCCAGACCTTGATTTGTTTATTGACTACTCTAGATTTACCTGGTCTTTCTAAAGACTGGATTAGTTTGGAATTTGCTAGTTAGATTTACGACACAGATTGACATGGAGATGGACCAACATCATCAGATTGACACTGGTATGGGCAAGTGTCAGCTCCAGATTCATGTAGAGATGAGCGAACGTCATCAGAAAGAGTATGGGCCGGCATAGCAGGATTTACTTGAAAAAAAGTGAGTGTCATCTGATGATGTGAGTATCAGCCAAGGATACCAGATCGATGAAGACATAAACGAGCACCATCTGATTGACGCAGATGACAACAGTTGACCGAGATGAACCAGTGTTATCATACTGACGTTAGTAAGGGAAAATGTCACCATATTCATGAGCATCATCAGGTTCGTTTGAGTATGGGCAGGGGTCGCCAATTTGACGTGAACATTAATGAGTGTCATCTGTTGACACAAGTATCAGGAATGGCTGCCAGTTTGATGAAGATATGAATGAGAATCATTAGATTGACACACATATAGGCAGATGGCGTGGCCATATAGTAAATTTCTTTCTTCAGTTGACACAAGCATGGGCAGAAGATATGAGATTGACGGACACAGATATGAAACAACAGACTCAGATTGGGCCGCATATAGGCAGATGACAATAGATTGACATGGAGATGAACCAGAATCATCAGACTCTAATATTGACAAGTGTCACCAGATTCATGTGGAGATGAGCGAGCATCATCGGATTGTCATGAGCATTGGCAGGCACCACCAGGATTGACATGACATTAGACATGTGCATTTGTTTTATTACTAAACCTATTTAGTCAGAATTTTGGGATAATTTAGTTTTAGTATGACTCAAGAGATACGAAACTGCTCAGTACAAAAAACAAAAGAAACTAAAATAAAATGCACTACATTTTAGTTTCAGTCCTTTTTGTGATATTACATTGATGAGTGAAGGAGACCAGCAATGAAGAGCGCAACATCGCAAAGCTACAGAAATGGTTTGTATGCGTAATCCTTCCCGACCCCCTACCTGTAAATCTGACAGTGATAGAGCTCCAGAATACTCACTCGCAGCACAGCCAGCCAGCACAGGAGAGGAAACCTTTACTTAACCCTTGCATGTCTATCAGGCAGACAAGATGATAAAAGCAGCTGGAGAAGGAAAACATTCAAATAAATCACACTGAAAGCTAATGACAGAGGAGGGCTGGATAGTAAAAACCCCTTTATAACAAGCAGCACTGGGAGAAGAGAGGGATTTTATAAAACGTGTGTTATCTTTCCTCCCACTCTGCATAATAGGGTCTGATACATTTTATATTATCTAGGAGCACTATCCCCCTTTCCTCATCTATAATACACGTTTTATATAAAGTCCCTCTCCTCTTCCAGTGCTGCTTGTTATAAAGTGTTTTTTTATGTCTGATACATTTAGTATCCAGCTCTCACAGTTACTCTGTCATTATGAGCCTTCAGTGTGATTTATTTGAATGTTTTCCCTGGATTTAAAGTGCTTTATTTTATTATAAAAATAAATTTGCACCAGTCATCTCTTCTCTGAGCTTTCAGACCGATTTACGTTAATATTTTCCCTCTCCTCTGCTTTTATATTCCTGTGTCTCCCCCACAGAGATACAAAGTTTAAGTAAAAGTTCCCTCTCCTGTGCTGGATAAGCATTGCATTCCGAAGTTCTGCACCCTCCACATGCCAATGCAGTAGGATGTTCTATACAGAGAGGGGCATTAATCAATGCAGGATGATGTTCTATACATTATACAGAGAGGGGTATTAATGCAGGAGGATGTTGTATACATTATACAGAGAAAGGTATAAATTGAGGAGGATGTTCTATACAGAGAGGGACCACTACAATAGTAATTGTATCCACTGGTTTTCGGATGAATGAAATTAGTTTTCATACTAAAGAACTGAAAACGAATTTCTTTAGCAACTAAATAAATTGCATTTTAGGACTAACCCATTAGTTCAAAACAAAATTTTGTGCTGTGCACATGTATACATAACATAATTGACCACCAGGGATTTTGACCAGTCCCTGTAAAATAAGTACAGCAGAAGATATGGCAAAATGTCTTATTCATATTAGTGAAAGAGACAGCTGGGGGACGTGGATCCCTGACCAGTGGCTCAGTAAAGAGTTCCAAGATGTCTGATGACAGTCCTTTCTGACATTAACAAAGCACTCAACGCATCCTGACCACTTTTTTGTTTTAAAGTGGTAAGGATGTGAGAAATGGCCCCCCTCCCCTCCTCACCTGTCCCGATCTGAAGATATTGCTGGATGAAGTGGAGGAGTTTCCTCATCACCATCCTGCATCACTAACAGTCTGAAGTTTTTCATTTCCTGGCTGCCGATCACCAGAACGGTCACTAGTGACTTCAACACGCAGAGCGTGTGCTGATGTCACCAGCTGATACCACCCCCAATAGCGAGCGGTCTCAGAGGGGCAGTGATGGATTGGATCTGCGCATGCACGGAGCTCCGATCCGTACTTCTGCACAGGTGCTACAGATCTTGCATACGTAAAGCGCACAAATCCTAAAAGGGTGAGCAGTTTGTGGCTTCTTCACTACACAAGTTGCACAAGAGCGCAAAAATTGCACAGAAAAGCTTCAGAGACTTTCGGCTTTGGGAGTCCCTGAGCAAAAGAGGCGGAGCCGTGCATGGCGAGGGACAAAAGGTGAGGAAAATCACCTATAATAAAACAAAATAAAAAAATAAAGAATAAGGGCTCTATTACGCTCTTAGCGTTAAAACGCAGGCGCAAGGGAGGAAAAACTGCGCCCGCAGTTTTCACCCTTGCGCCCGCGTTTTAACGGTGGATTACAATGCGAGTGCAAAAAATGCTGCCTGCATTGTTATCGAGCGTAAAATCTTGGATGCTCGTGGCAACGCTGAGCGCAGCCACGAGCATCCACTCGCTGGAGACCATAGGACTCCATTCAGTTCCTCCCTGCCGGTCACGTGACCAGCCAGATCTCGCCTCGCGAGATCCGGCCGGTCGGCGTAGTGATACGCAGGGAGAGACTGGGGGGACTTTTTCCCCCAGTCTTTCCCTGCTCCCGCCGGCCGGAGGAGGCGATCGGAGCCGCGGTCCTCGCCGCGGGACAAAGGGTGAGTATGCTTTCTTTTAATTTTTAAAGCTGGTGTTAAAGGATTCTGCAGAAGCGGAATCCATTAACACCAAGTCCTGGCTCTGGTTAACTTTTTGCTGACCAGAGACAGGTTTTAATCAGCGATGGGACTGTGTAATCCAGCGCTGATTAACACTTTGCGCTCCCTATACTTAACATGGGGAGCGCAAAGTGCAGTAACCTCGCGCAGAGGAGCGCAAGGTACTAAACGCAAACGGGTTTTTTAACCCGTTTGCGTTTGGATTGTAATATGCGATAAATACCGCGGCAAACGTTAATGCTCACGCAAGTGAGCGTTAACATTTGCGTTAGGAATGTAATAGTGCCCTAAATGGACAGAGGCTGTTAGAAGCATCTGCCTAAATATAAGGACAAAAAAGGGAACTCTATTTTCAATCCCTTTAAGGGTATCTGTGTATTTATGAATTGTTAAAAGGGATCCCACATTGTGCATGAAACATGTAATCTCCATACTTATACTGCTTTTATTTATAAACGTATATTGTCCCCATACATGTTTACCTTTGAAAAAGAACAAATAAATGACACATTTAAAATTGTTTTGAAACGTGTCGGCGGAATGTGGGAATGTAACAGACCGTGTACGCTCACAGCTGATCATTCTAGGACTTCACCTCTGAGATCATTTGATTGTGTATTCTGCTTGTTTTCTCTCATTAATGCTATTTTATCCCTTCCCCCTCCCGTTTCATTTTTCGGCACACTTTACCCATCTCTCTGGAAAACACTGAATAAACGTTACATTTAAAATTGCGTGTATTGAAACAGCACGCTGCGCACAAAGCCAAAAAAAAAAGGAAAAACACAAAGACGAGACCTATGTATAGTATAAAGATGCTTTAAATTTGAGGGTTTTCGGGGTTTTTTAATTGCCTTCATACCTGACACCGATAATGATAATATTCGGGAAAGCTGAGGACTTAATAGAGGATCCAGAGCGTGCAAAAAAAAAAAAAAAATTTATTTTATTTTCTGAGATAGCACGAACGTTTGTAATGTAACGAGTCTACAAATTGTAGTAAAACATAACGGAAACACAGAATTATTCACAGCAGATAGCGTAGACTCAGAAGTCTATGGAGCTGGGATTGTCACAGATTGTAATCAAGGTTAATATGGGAGACTGGCAATTCCTTTTATGAGGAGAGACTGGAGAAATTAGATTTGTTTACTTAAGGAAAAGAAATGCCTACAAGGAGACACAATTATTTATCTTATAAAACACGTTGAAGGTCAATAGAAGGATCTGTCAGGAGAACTTTCCATCTCGCGGGCTTATAATAACACAATGTCACCCTCTGAGTGGAGAACAAAGAAGGTTTCGTCGACAACAGGCAAACATATGTATTTATTTTTCCAACAGCCAAGGAAATAAAGAATACTTTTGCAGCTCGCGCACCGTTCCAAGACACGTTCCTTTGGTTGGATAGATTGTTGGTAAACAACACAATTGTCAAAAAAAGATGGCAAACGATATAATTCCAGGGAGTTATCCAGCAGTTAACTCCTAAAATAATAAAAGTGTGGGAACTCACCAAGAATTCTGTCCATTCCGGTCTTAAAGATTACTGGGAGTTGTAGCAGCTGCAGCGGTTCTTTATGATAAATTAGAATTTTAAGCAAACAAAAACAAATTCCCTGTAATAATTACCATTTATGAAATTTCAATAAACCTTTTCCAAGTTTCTTCTCATATATCAAAGTTGAACATGGGCGCGGCGCTACACCATGGCGAGAGACACCAAAATCAGCCACGAAGCAATGTAGCGTCAGTCATGTCTAAACTATCTTTCCTTAGACAGACTTTTTATTAGATTTCAAAGAACTTATAGCCAATCAGCATACAGATACATTTCTATGTCAGAGTTTAACCAACAGTGAGACAAAAATTACTACATTTGATTCAGAGATGGCTTTTCTCTAGCTTACACTGTTCACACACCCTTTCCTGCACACAAAGGAAATGGCTAAATTCCACAGGCTAACATCCTATGCAAGTAAAAGACTTGCAGGGTTTGACACTTTAAATGGGAGGGGGGATTTCACACTAATGCAAGAATTAAAACTACCTATCATATTAAAATACCTTTCACTTTATGCATTAGAATGCCATTCCTCAGGCAAACACACAGGGCCCTATCACCTCCTTCAAGCTAACACTAGTATCAGCATTAGCGCTAGCTTAAAGGAGGTCATAGTGCTGTGCCCACATCGCCTTCGAGTCACTAACGGGTTAAAAATCCCACTAGTGCTTGTTAATTAGCGATTCGTATCGTGGGTTTACTGTACTTTGTGCTTCCTATACCTAACATGGGGAACGCAAAAGTGACAGCACAGATTAACTAGCGTTAGCATCACTTGGACTTGGTCCTAACGCTAGTTACTAAGAGCTGGCGGTAACTGAAAAAGTTACCGCCAGCTCAGAGGTGCAGGTAATGGATTGCGCTGCTGCAGAACCCGTTACCGGCAGCTCAAACCCCCCAAAAAAAATACTCCCCTCTCATCCCACGTCAAAAACGGCAGCCCGATTCGCTGCTTCTGGTCGCCAGGAGCAGAGGGAGACTGGGGGAGGAAAGTGCCCTGTTTCCCTCCGCGATCACTCCGCCGACCAGCAGGATCTAGCAAGAGACGAGATCCTGCTGGTCATATGATCCGGCAGCATGATCCTCCATGGCATCCTATGGACGCCATGGAGGGGATGCTGGGGACGGCGCTGTAACCTAACCCTAGCCCGACCCTAAACATATGACACAAAGATACTCTAACCCTAACCTAACCCTAAACTTACCCTAACCCTATCCCGTCCTAACCCTAGCACTTACTCTAACCCTAGGTCTAATGTAAGTCTAACCCTAACCTAACTGTAGACCTTACCCTAATCCTATGACACGCAAAAATCAAAACTAACATAACTCTAGCCTTAACCCTAGTTTTTACCCAGCCTCTAACCTTATCCCTAACCTTAGCCTTAACCCTAGAACTTATTCTATCCTTAGCTGTAACGTAACTCTAGCCCTAACCTAACCCTAGCCCTGACCCTAAACATATGACACAAAGAAACTCTGGCCCTAACCTAACCCTAAACTTACCCTATCCCTAATTCTAGCCCTAACCCTAACCCTAGCACATACTCTAACCCTATCTGTAGCTTAACTCTAGGCCTAACCTAACCCTAGTCTTGACCTTAATCATATGACACTCAGAAACTATAACCGTAACTTAACCCTAGCCCTAACCTTATCCCTAGCCCTAACCCTAATGCTAACCCTAATCCTAGCCCTAACCTAACTGTAGCCCAAACCTAAACCTAGCCTGAACTTAGCCCTAGCCCTGATCCTAATCATATGACACAGAAACTCTAACCTGGTGCAAGCCCTAACCTAACCCTAGCCCTAACATTAACTTTAGCCCTAACCCTAGCCTTAAGCTAACCCTCACTCCAGAACTGACATAATCAATTTTTTTTTTCGTACTACACATAAAGGTTCCAAATATCGGAAGCAGCCAAATATATCAGACATTTCCGGTATTCTGAATTGGTCTGATACTAAAATATCATAAACTTCCAATATTCAGAATTTATTAATTCTGTATAAGCTGCACTTTTTAATTAAAACATAATACTTTTATTGTCACTGCACTTTCCATTTCCAATGTAACTAATTGATTTTCATTCTGTAAACCAGGAATCTCAAACTCCGGCTCCCCAGGTATTGATGGCCTACAATTCACAGAATTCATGGAATGCAACAGATGGACAGAGAACCATGGGAGTCGTAGTTCAGAAACATCAGGAGCTCAAAGTTTGAGATCCCTGCTGTAAAGAGTACATCATTCTGCATTATTACATTATTACTATTTTCTGAAAATGTCCATTTTCTTGTTTTTTTTTCCCCACGGATTCAGAATTTCTGGAAATGTTATGTATCTAGTCCTGACACAACAGGAACTTCTCACACCTTGTGGACATCGAAGGCCAAATCGTAAATATGTATCGGGTTAACGCTCGTGCTTTTTTTGCCCTCAGATCAGATGATATCATCGATGATAAATAAGTTAATCTCAAAGATGCATCTTTAAGAAGTCATCTGCCTTTCCTGTGTTTTTTTCTAATTCTTTTTTTTTTATTGACGGATCCCGAGTCTGCAGGGACGGAGCGAATTCAGTTATCATCCAATAACCTCTCTCCATTCTCAATGACACCAATTTCTGAGAAGTAATTACTTTCCAGTCGCCTTATTTTATTATGGTCTGTACGGCCGGGGATCACTGCCAAGTAAAGAAATAACCTGCAAAGTCGGAGCGTATCTTTCTGCGGGAATGATTTCATCATTGTCCGGCACCACAGTCCTCCCCGATGCAGTTGCTAATGCAATGTTGCTCATTTATCTTCAGGGTGATTAGAAAAATATCTCACTTGCCAATGCAGAGGCATGCTGTGGCTTTTTGCTGCAGTGCAGTAACGTCATTGATCTGCCTTTGGTTGTAGTATTCAGATATTAAATACATAGGACCAGGGCTCAAAATTTTAAGTCCCAAGCTACTAGCCAGGCCTTAAGAGTTACTCGCCACTAGTTGCCCACCTAACCCCTTAACCTGCCCTGCCTCTGCATTCCCACTCGCCCTCATGTAATTTCCACTCGCCAAATGCCAGCAGGCGAGTGGAAATTTTGAGGCCTGCATAGGACCATAATCAACACGGGGACAATAAGGAAAGGCTGTGACCTGATGAAGAGCTCCTATTGTATTGTGATGTCATATGAAGCACCGCTAGGTTCTGAGACCCAGGGCTTTAGTCAAGAATGGGAAATGTTAACTAAAAAATAATGTAAATACATATATATAAATAAACATACAAATAAACGTGGCAGCACCAAAATTCTAACTTTTCTTTCTCCATTTAAAAGTCGCAAAGAGTCGACGTTTCAGCTCCAACCAGGAGCTTTCCTCAGGACAGAATGCGAAACTGTGAATTGTTAGCTGATAAAACTTAAATACACAGACAGGGTTATTCAAAGAGAATCGAAAAGTCACTGCACGTTCGGTGACTTTTCGTTCTCTTCGATCCGGCACTATTTGGCGATCCCATTTCGGCGACCCTGCGGTGTATTCGGCAAACACCACAGGGCCGTCGTGATGCAGGGAAAAGCCGCCGCAAACTCGACGAACACTCACCGCAAAACCCAGCGAACGCACACCGAAACCCGCAAAAACATCTGGATTAACCCCGCCGAAGTCGCCGGAGAAACCCGAGCAGGAGCCGATCAGAGCGCAGAGCAGCCGCCGGAAAAAACCCGACACCGCAGACGAATGGAGTGAAAATAAAAAAAACAGTACGCTTGTATGTTTGTAAAGTGAAACGCTGTTTGCAAAGAAACTACAAAACGAAAATATCTGAAATTTACACATAAAGATCCAATGAATGATAATAAAAAGTGCGTTACAGAAAAAAGAAAAAACGATTAAAAAAATATGGTAAAAGAATTTCGCAAACAAATCCCGAAAAATGCCTAAAAGATCCTAAAAAATCTATAAATAAAGAGACTTTTTGCTGCAGAATAAAATAATAAACGGTTTATTAGATATTGAATTAAAACGGGAATATTTTTAACATTGAAGCCTATGGGATTCGCCTGAATAAACCTGTCGCATGAAACCTCCGAATGGCAGGGCATTTCGGCAACTTTTCACTGCTGTTTTGTGTTCTCTGTATAGACGAAGCATTGCTTCTCTAAGGGGATTTCACTGCCCTCGAACAGGCACCGAACAGGCACCGTATGTGCAGGCAATTCGCCAACATTTGGCGAACCGCCTGCTCTCTGAGTAGCCGAATGGCCAGGAAAGGTAACCGTATGCTGAATTTCAGCGTTCGGTTACCTCTCGGCCCCAATTCGGATCTCTTTGAATAGTGTCCATAAAGTCTCTTTACAATTTCAATCATTTATTACAAAGGCAAATGAAAAGACAGATAAGAGAAAATTATTACAAAACGAGACGTATATATTTAAGGTTTTTTTGCCTCATTTAATACACCTCTATATGGGCACCATTAGTTGCACGAAGAACATCAAGATGGTACTGGATTTCTTGCCTGTTGGCTGTAGCATCCCCTCATCAATGGTGGCGATGGCATCAGTGATCCTCTGCTTTAGATTGTACCTTTGTTCCATACACCATATCTATAACCCCCTAGAAAGAAGCGGAGGGGAGTGATATCTGGTGAATGAGGTGGCCAGGGAATTGGGTCACCCCTTCCAATCCATCGCTCTGGAAATGTTTCATTTAGGAACCCACGAACATGCAGTCCCCAATGTGGTGGTGCAGCATCTTGCTGGAAAATGATGGTTGGTTGAAGGTCATGATGGTCATGAAGGCATGACACCGGGTCCTAGGTGCAGTTAACTCTCGAGTTAAACACAGCCGGACGGTAATTAGTGTTAGTACTTTGTAATCCTACCGCTAATTAACACTTTGCGCTCCCCAAATTAAGCATAGGGAGCGCAAAGTACAGTAACCTCATGTTGAAAAGCTCAAGATACCAATCGCTAACGTTTATTCTTAACCTGTTAGCATTTGGATTGCAATATGGTGCGCCGCACTAGGGCCACCTGGGCTAACGTTAACGGTCACTCAGGTGAGCACTAGCGTTAGCTATAGGAATGTAATGTGACCCCTAGTTTTTCAATCTCTGCTGACAATGCATGCGCTTTTTTTTATTCCAAAGGGCTTTTTTTATTAAGAAAACATAGTTTTCCAACTTCTTTGTTTTCCTAATCACATTTTCCTTTGTTTTCCTAATCGCATTTTCCTTTGTTTTCCTAATCTCATTTTCCTTTGTTTTCCTAATCGCATTTTCCTTTGTTTTCCTAATCGCATTTTCCTTTGTTTTCCTAATCTCATTTTCCTTTGTTTTCCTAATCGCATTTTCCTTTGTTTTCCTAATCGCATTTTCCTTTGTTTTCCTAATCGCGTCCTAATCAGGCATCAGATTGGAACAATCCGATAATCTGCAAAAAAACAAAACTCAAAAAAATGAATTGAACTGAAGCGTAATAGCTTGTTGGAGATAATGAATTAAATGAGAATTATTTTAAAGATAGGGAGCTGTGAGACGCAGCCGAGAGACACGGGATGAGCGCGGCAATATGTCTCGATTTATAACTGTGTTTATTGCAAAGAACTGGAATTACCTTTTACGCTGCAGGTGCTTTCAGAGACTACACAGCCCTCAGCAAATCTAACAAAGTAAGGAGAATTTGGGGGCGTCATTGTATTGAAAATTGTTCCAAATGAAGTGGAAATTGCTGAAACTATTTTAATTTTCTTTCTTTTGTCTCTGGATCACAACATCTTCTTATTAATGCTCAGGTCTGTCTGCCTTACACATTTTACAAGATTTAGTTATAGGATGTATCTATCGCTGTATCTATCTATCTATCTATCTATCTATCTATCTATCGATCTATCTATCTATCTATCGATCTATCTATCTATCTATCTATCTATCTATCGATCATCTATCTATCTATCTATCTATCTATCTATCTGTATCTCTATCTATCTATCTATCTATCTATCTATCCCATATCTATCTATCTATCTATCCCATATCTATCTATCTATCCCATATCTATCTATCGATCTATCTATCGATCTATCTATCGATCTATCTATCTATCTATCTATCTATCTATCTATCCCATATCTATCTATCTATCTATCCATCTATCTATCCATATCTATCTATCCATATCTATCTTTCTATCTATCTCTGTATCTAGCTATCTATCTATCTATCTGTCTGTCTGTCTGTCTGTATGTCTGTCTGTCTGTTTGTCTATCTATCTATCTATCTATCTATCTCTGTATCTATTTATCTATCTATCTATCTATCTATATCTGTCTGTCTGTCTGTCTATCTCTGGATCTAGCTATCTATCTATCTCTGTATCTCTGTATCTATCTATCTCTGTATCTCTGTATCTATCTATCTCTGTATCTATCTATATCTATCTATCTCTGTATCTATCTATCTCTGTATCTATCCATATCTATCTATCTCTGTATCTATCTATCTATCTATCTATCTATCTATCTATCTATCTATCTATCTATCGATCTCTGTATATATCTATCTATCTGTAAATCTATCTATCTCTGTATCTCTGTATCTATCTATCTATCTATCTATCTTTTTTTCTATCTATCTATCTATCTCTATATATCTATATCTATCTATCTTTTTTGCTATCTATCTATCTATCTATCTATCTCTATATATCTATATCTATCTCTGTATCTATCTATCTACAGTTGTGTTCAAAATTATTCAACCCCCACTGAAATTGAGTGTTTTGGCCAGTTTGACATTGATTTTGATCATGCAGTCATCTTGCTTACAATTAAATCAAAGAGGCACGTGTAGGTCAGACAAATATAACATAACATTTATAATGAAATAACCACAAATGTCTTTTCTGTGCTCACATCATTATCAGTTTTATTCAACCCCCAAGTGACATTCAATCTTAGTACTTAGTACAAATCCTTTTACAGTTATAACAGCTTTTAAACGTGAAGCATAGCTTGACACAAGTGTCTCGCAGCGATCTACGGGTATCTTCGCCCATTCGTCATGGGCAAAAGCCTCCAGTTCAGTCACATTCTTAGGCTTGCGCACTGCAACTGCTTTCTTTAAGTCCCACCAGAGGTTCTCAATCGGATTTAAGTCAGGTGACTGCGATGGCCACTCCAAAATGTTCCAGCCTTTAATCTGCAACCATGCTCTAGTGGACCTGGAGGTATGCTTGGGATCATTGTCCTGTTGAAAGGTCCAACGTCTCCCAAGCCTCAGGTTTGTGACGGACTGCATCACATTGTCATCCAATATCTCCTGGTACTGAAGAGAATTCATGGTACCTTGCACACGCTGAAGCTTCCCTGTACCTGCAGAAGCAAAACAGCCCCAAAGCATGATTGACCCCCCGCCATGCTTCACAGTAGGCAAGGTGTTCTTTTCTTCATAGGCCTTGCTCTTCCTCCTCCAAACATAGCGTTGATCCATGGGCCCAAACAGTTCTAATTTTGTTTCATCAGTCCACAGAACACTATCCCAAAACTTCTGTGGTTTGTCCACATGACTTTTGGCATACTGCAGTCGACTCTTCTTATTCTTTGGAGACAGCAAAGGGGTGCGCCTGGGAGTTCTGGCATGGAGGCCTTCATTACGCAGTGTGCGCCGTATTGTCTGAGCTGAAACTTCAGTACCCACATCTGACAAATCTTTTCTCAGTTCCTCAGCAGTCACACGGGGACTTTTCTCCACTCTACGCTTCAGGTAGCGCACAGCAGTCGAAGTCAGCATCTTCTTTCTGCCACGACCAGGTAGCGTTTCTATATCTATCTATTTCTGTATCTATATCTATCTATCTATCTATCTATCTATCTATCTATCTATCTATCTATCTATCTATCGCTCTCTCTATCTATATCTATCTATCTATCTATCTGTATATATCTCTGTATCTATCTATATATCTATCTATCTATCTATCTATTTCTGTATCTATATCTATCTATCTATCTATCTATCTATCTATCTATCTCTGTATCTATCTCTGTATCTATCTATCTATGTATCTCTGTATCTATCTAGCTATCTATCTATCTGTATATCTATCTCTGTATCTTATATCTCTGTATCTATATATCTCTGTATCTATCTATCTATCTGTCTATCTATCTATCTATCTATCTATCTGTGTGTCTATCTCTGTATCTATCTATCTATCTATCTATCTATCTCTCTATCTCTGTATCTATCTATCTATCTATCTCTGTATCTATCTATCTATCTATCTATCTATCTATCTATCTATATCTATCTATCTATTTATCTCTGTATCTATCTATCTCTGTATCTATCTGTAAATCTATCTATCTCTGTATCTCTGTATCTATCTATCTATCTATCTATCTATCTATTTATCTCTGTATCTATCTTTCTATCTATCTATCTCTGTATCTATTGATCTATCTATCTCTGTATCTATTATCTATCTATCTATCTATCTATCTATCTATCTTATCTATCTATCTATCTATCTATCTATCTATCTATTTCTATCTATATCTATCTATCTCTGTATCTATCTATCTATCTATCTATCTATCTATCTATATATATATCTGTATATCTGTCTATCTATCTATCTATCTGTATATATATATCTATCTCTGTATCTATCTCTCTCTCTCTCTCTATCTATCTCTCTCTCTATCTATCTATCTACCTATCTATCTATCTATCTGTAAATCTCTGCATCCATTCTCTGTATCTCTTTATCTATCTATCTATCTATCTATCTATCTATCTATCTATCTATCTATCTATCTATCTATCTATCTATCTATCTCTGTATCAATCTTTCTATTTATCTATCTATCTATTTATCTGTCTGTCTGTCTATCTATATCTATCTATCTATCTATCTATCTATCTATCTCTATATCTATCTATTTCTGTATCTATATCTATCTATCTATCTATCTATCTCTCTCTCTATCTATATCTATCTATCTATCTGTATATATCTCTGTATCTATCTATATATCTATCTATCTATCTATCTATCTATCTATCTATTTCTGTATCTATATCTATCTATCTATCTCTGTATCTATCTATCTATCTATCTCTGTATCTATCTATCTATCTATCTATCTATTTCTGTATCTATATCTATCTATCTATCTATTTCTGTATCTATCTATCTATCTATCTCTCTCTATCTATTTCTATCTATCTATCTATCTATCTATCTATCTATCTATCTATCTATCTATCTCTGTAACTATCTATCTCTGTATCTATCTATCTCTGTATCTATCTATCTATGTATCTATATATATATCTATCTATATATTTATCTTTCTATATATCTATCTATCTATCTGTATATCTATCTATCTATCTATCTCTGTATCTATCTATCTATCTATCTATCTATCTATCTATCTATCTATCTATCTGTGTGTCTATCTCTGTATCTATCTATCTATCTCTCTATCTCTGTATCTATCTATCTATCTCTCTATATCTATCTATCTATCTATTTATCTCTGTATCTATCTATCTCTGTATCTATCTGTAAATCTATCTATCTCTGTATCTCTGTATCTATCTATCTATTTATCTCTGTATCTATCTATCTATCTATCTATCTATCTATCTATCTAGCTCTGTATCTATCTATCTCTTTATCTATCGATCTATCTATCTCTGTATCGATCTATCTCTATCTATCTATCTATCTATCTATCTATCTCTATCTATTTCTATCTATCTCTGTATCTATCTATATATCTATCTATCTATCTATCTATCTATCTATCTATCTATCTATCTATCTAAATATACACACAATACATGTCATTACAGCACAATGAGCACATTAATTTACTGGAATGGCAGGGGAGGCTCTGCCCTCATTTCTCTGCTGTTCGGTGTCTCTGAATAGATTAACCATTGCTTCTCTATGGAGGATTTCACTGCCTTCGGACAGGCACCGTATTTTCTGGCAATATGCCAATATTTGGTGAACTGCTCACTTTTTGAATAGCCGAATGACCACGAAATTGCACCGTAAGGAGACATTCACTGTTCGGTGCAATTTGGTAGCAAGTTCGGTTCTCTTTGAATAACCCTGCATATGTCAGAGGACGTTCCCCAGACAATTTTAACCAGTTTTAGCACCTTGGGCATTATGCCCGCTGGGCTAAACCTTTGGGGACACCTTCTGCTGCCCAAAAGCAAACAAAATCTGTTTGCAGGGAACAAAATTCATTTGCTTTTGGGCTGCAGATCAGCATACCGAGATATCTCGATATCGGGGCACCAGAGGGTGCCTTTGAAGTAGGGATGTGCGTTTCGTGTTTTCGGATGCGGACGATTTTCCGAAAATTTTTAGATCCGAAAATGGCAGATCCGAAAAGTTTTCCGAGCCGAAACGAAATATTTTCGGAATTTTTGAATGGACTTGAAATGTGTCAAATCGAAATTTATTTTCACTCTATTCATGATTTCAGTTCCATTCGTGATTTCGGTTCCAGCTGTTTTATTCTGAAATTCGATGATGACTGTCCACTTCAAAGTTGTTGGGAAATTCAGGAGTGATCTTCAATACTCTATGTCCAAGACTTAAACCAAAAGGACATCTCTTGGTTGAGGTTAATTAAGAGGTTAACACCTGTCCTGGCCAAACCTCTGCAGGAACCCAAGATCCTACCCTAACCCTAACAGTTCACATTTTTTTCCTCTAAATAATTGGGCAGATCCTGCTGACAGCCTCTGCTATATATATGTGAATTTACACGCGAGCAGCTCCTCCTCTTTGGTTCAGGGACTACCAAACTTTGAAACGAGGAGAACAGAGGTTCCGAAAAATACGAAAATTTCCGAAATCTCGAAAAGTCGATACAAAAAACGAGCTAAGTGACCCGAAAATACGAAAAATGGTCGATATTCCGAAAAAAAAATGTACACGAAAAACGAGTCGAACCGAACCGAATCGAAACAGAAATCGGTCGAAACGAGCCGAATCGAAAAGTTTAAACATCCGAAAAAGCCGAACCGAACCAAAAAAAGAATCGGTGCACAAGCCTACTTTGAAGCCTGAGATATCACAATATCGATAGTGAAGGGGTTAAGAACAGCTTTAACGCTTGTTTAGGCTAGGGTCATACGAACGCATTTTTCGCATCGTCCGTAAAAAAGTGCGTCCGATAGCGGTCATACGTTGCGCAGTTTCGGCCGTGATTTCATACGGATCCAAGCCAAGAAACTTTGGGTGTCTGGACGTGATGTAGGCTGGCCATGAGCAGCGTCTGACGTCTCCTAATCACGCACGCACGCCGCTATGCGGACGCAGCGCACTCTGTATATCAGTACTAGCGATTCGACGTTCTTGTGAAAATGCATTTGTTTGCCGCTTGCGTTGCGCGGCCAAACTTTCGTGTGGCCTTACTTTGTGTGGGCCTGCGTTGGATGTAATTTGCTGCTGCAACGGCCGCCATAAAGTGCGGGTAAACGCATGTTTGCACTGCATTCGTCTGACCCCAGCCTTAGTGAATATCATTGATTGATTCTCAGAGACATACTTGCCTGTTTCTCGTTCTTATAATATGTGTATTATGCTTATATTTATAACTACGTGTTTTCCCCAAACAATGATTTGTTGTCGGAAATAGTGTCGATTTCCTGACGCGTATTTTTTTTTTTCGCTTGCGTGCGGCACGTGCATCCGAATGAGCATTTATTACAGCTGTTGGCAACCTTCGCACAGCCACGACTGACGATGAGAATTCTGCAGTAGTTTTCGGGCTCCGGGCATGTTTCAAAATAAGCTGCGAACAAAGTGTAATATACATGATATCAATCTGAGAAAAGGTTCTAAAAACACAGAGGCAGAGAGAACGCAGAAACGCAGCTCTGGTTCATTTCTGCCATGGACTGCCTTCATATAAATAAATAATATGCACCGGCTGCTCTCTTTACCTGTGCTTTTTTTCTTATCTCTTATCTGTAAAATACTGCAAAATAAAAAAAAGTGATATTCAGATACTTAAACCTATGTTAAAGCACAAGACCTTGGAAGATCAGAGAACGAGCCTTCTGGGTTGTGGGTACAGGAATACAGAGAAAAAATATGTTACCAAGTGAAAACTTTCTGCATGTGCCCCCAGGTAATTTTACCCTTTGACTCCCAAAATCGAGTTAACTCGGTAATACATTGAAAAACATTCATTAGCATATCTAAAACCCATTTTCACCCCCTTTTAAAGCAGGATTAATGCGCCCCCTGTGGTAAAACAAAATCCACTGTATCAACGCTTTACAGCCACCTCACGGAGAGATAGACAAGCTGCAAATAGCAGCCCCAAACCTCACTGTAACAAAAAAGTTCAAACACATTACTGATGCCTTGCAATAACCAGGGAGAGGGCAGAATACAGGGAGATACCTTGGGTCACTCACTGCTGTGCAGGGATACAATTCAGGGGGTTATAATGACTGAAAATCCCTGTACAGTACAGATACAATGTGTTGCTGTAATTGCCATACACAGGCATTATGCAGCACATACAGATACAAGGTGTTACTGTAATTGCCATACACAGGCATTATGCAGCACATACAGATACAAGGTGTTACTGTAATTGCCATACACAGTCATTATGCAGCACATACAGATACAAGGTGTTGCTGTAATTGCCATACACAGGCATTATGCAGCACATACAGATACAAGGTTGTTGATATAATTTCCATACACAGGCATTATGCAGCACATACAGATAAAAGGTGTTGCTGTAATTGCCATACACAGGCATTATACAGCACATACAGATAAAAGGTGTTGCTGTAATTGCCATACACAGGCATTATACAGCACATACAGATACAAGGTATTGCTGTAATTGCCATACACAGGCATTATGCAGCACATACAGATACAAGGTGTTACTGTAATTACCATACACAGGCATTATGCAGCACATACAGATAAAAGGTGTTGCTGTAATTGCCATACACAGGCATTATACAGCACATACAGATAAAAGGTGTTGCTGTAATTGCCATACACAGGCATTATACAGCACATACAGATACAAGGTATTGCTGTAATTGCCATACACAGGCATTATGCAGCACATACAGATACAAGGTGTTACTGTAATTACCATACACAGGCATTATGCAGCACATACAGATAAAAGGTGTTGCTGTAATTGCCATACACAGGCATTATACAGCACATACAGATACAAGGTATTGCTGTAATTGCCATACACAGGCATTATGCAGCACATACAGATACAAGGTGTTGCTGTAATTGCCATACACAGGCATTATGCAGCACATACAGATACAAGGTGTTACTGTAATTGCCATACACAGGCATTATGCAGCACATACAGATACAAGGTGTTACTGTAATTGCCATACACAGGCATTATGCAGCACATACAGATAAAAGGTGTTGCTGTAATTGCCATACACAGGCATTATACAGCACATACAGATACAAGGTATTGCTGTAATTGCCATACACAGGCATTATGCAGCACATACAGATACAAGGTGTTGCTGTAATTGCCATACACAGGCATTATGCAGCACATACAGATACAAGGTGTTGCTGTAATTGCCACACACAGGCATTATACAGCACATACAGATACAAGGTATTGCTGTAATTTCCATACACAGGCATTATGCAGCACATACAGATATTGCATTGCTTATAATCTCATTATGATCACTACAAATCCCCAAGCAGGAGATCTCACCATTTTATTATCCGTCTGCAGCACATTTACTGAATTTGACACAAAGGCCATTTGTGCCTGTATGCTGATAATGCAGACCCCAAGTGACATTGTGTAAGATAAGTGACACATCTAACGTTCAGAATGTTTCATTCCGATAATATTTCTGTGAAGAGTAAACAAATACCTGAAAAATTAGCAAATTTACATTGTTTTAATTTAGAGACAATAACAAAACAACAATCTCTGTGTAAAATTTCTATTTTACCTTTTTTTTAATGTTTTGAAAATAAATGTTATGATAAAAAAAGTCAACAAAAATGACTTGGTAGTGAAGGGTTAAGTTTAAGAGTTTGGGATTGTGCTAAAAGTTAAATGATGATTCTAGCAGTATTCATTTGTGCCGTGAATATATTCTATTTCTATAAAAACTGCATCACGGTTCTTCTGCATGTTTTGAAACGCTTGCCAAATAATCCTGTTCTTTACCCTATTAGATGAAAGAATATGAATCTCTTCTGTATCACAGCTGAGCTTTCGGTCTTCCTGTCTCTTCACTCTGTAACCCGATATCAGTTTTGTTCTCGCCGTGCACAGAATAACAAGAAACTCCCCAATCCCTTCTATGAATCATGAAGCAGTCTGCAGTATCCTGAAGGTTTCCTAATAAATACTATTATTTCCTTACAGGTAAAAAAATAAGTAAATATTTTCACTGGCTAAAATACTTCTTTTACCACGTTGGATTAATAAAGCTTATTTTAAAGGCCACTAGCATAGCACATTAACCCCTTCACTTCCAAATCGTAATAATACTCGATCCGGAGGGCATCTTCGGGTACACCAGTATGGAGTATAGTCAATGTGGGCCAATTTGTTTTCCTTTCTCTCTTGGGCGGTTGCATCCCAAACCGCCAACCTTCGCTACCTATGCTTTTGGGTTTACAGTTTAGCAAGGTATATCTCAGGAACCAGATTCCTTATTTGTTTCCCCCTCTATGCTTTTACTTAGAATGGACTAGTCCACGCTCCATGTCTAAGTCGCATAGTTAGTTTGGCCCAGCCCCATTTCCTGTGCAGCAAAGCTTCACTTCCTTCATTCTATCCATGGAGACTTGTGAGCAGCATCCTGTTTTTACTAGGCAGATGCATTCTGTTTTACCTCCTATTAAAAAGTACCCAAGAAAAGCTCCCTCTATCCACAAGACACATTTTATTTGCTGTTTCTTTCTCAATAAAGTGAAGAAAAATATAAAGGACTTTGGGATCTATTACATTATTTGCGCAAAAAACGCTCGCGCAGCGCAATAATTTGTGCGCGAAGTGTTAAACGTTAACGTGCGTTAATTAACGCTGGTATTACAATCCTCGCACATTTTTCCATCCGTCACAAAATAACGTGCGGAAAAAAGATGCGCAAAAACGCGCGTGCAATAACGCTGCGCGCAGAAATCGGTGGGCGGACTGGTTTTTTTCACGCGCTTCAGACAATCAGAATTAAGAACCACAATTGTCTCCCGTTCAGTTTTTGCGCCTGTCAAAATCAATCTGAGTATATATGCTGCAGCAATAATAAAAACACGCACATCCTCTATATTTTATTGCTTGGGTATGTGTAGAATGTGTAACTATACTGTGCTGTATTGTTTTTTTCGGGCTGGTGTTTTTGGTTTCGGCCAGAATGTTCAGATTTGCCGTTAACACCAGCTTTTCAAAGACGTTAAGGCTAGGGTCAGACTAACGCATTTTTCGCGTTGTCCGTGAAAAAGTGCGTTCGAACGAATGGAAGTATTTTTTCACGGAATACGCGATAGCGGTCATACGATGCGCATTTTCGTCCGTGATTTTGTACGGATCATCAATAAAACACTTTTTGCGTCTGGACGTTATGTTGGCCGGACATTAGCAGCGTCTGACGTCTCCTAATCACGCACACACGCCGCTAGCGGACGCAGCGCACTCTGTACGTCAGTACTAGCGGTTTGACGTTCTCGAAAAAATGCGTTTGTTTGCCACTTGCGTTGCGCGGATGCACTTTCGTGCGGCCGTTCTTCGTATGCTGCCCGGCATTGGACGTCATTTGCTGCTAGCACGGCCGTGATTAAGTGCGGCTAAACGCACGTTAATACTGCGTTCGTCTGACCCTAGCCTAAAATTATGCGCGCAAACGCTGTGCGTTAAAATTTGCGCATAGATTGTAATACCATCCGTGTACCAGCGCACAAACGCATTTGCGCTCACAATGTTAAGTATAGGACGCGGAAAGTACATTACGCTCGCAAAGGGTTTGCGCAAGTCCACCCGCGTTAGACGTTAACGTGCATTTTCTGCGTGGACGTCGTAATACGATGTTCTGCGCAAAGGGTTTTGACCCTCGCGTTAATGCGTTTTTGCGCACGCGTTAACGTTTGCGCGAAGAATGTAATAGAGCCCTGTGTGTGATTTCAAAAGAGGATGAGTTAAGCTATCTGACTTCAATCCTATCCTCCATGTGACATTCACTACTTGCATATGACCCTGGGGTTGAAGAATTGTATATAAAAAAAGCTAAATTAAAGTCAAAACTACCCATAATGCTCTTTGGGAAATATGTCATACGCGCAGGGTGGGTACTTGTTTACAACTTTGTCTTTCTATAGTATAAAATGTAAAATGTAATTTTGTTCAGGCGGTTTGCGATGAGCAAAAAGATGAATGACATTCCATAATCCCTATTAATGCAGTTTTTCATTATAAATTTGCTCAGTTTATTGTGCGAGCTCTAGTGATGCAATTTAATAAAGAATGATAGCACAAATAAAGATTTTATAAGAATGTATTAGTGCCACAAAAACAAAACAAAAATATAAGGTTGCATTATATTTAATTATATTATGAGTTGACAGAACATGTTTCTTAGTAAACACAGAAAGCACGTACATGTATTTTAATTAGTCGTCCCTTTGGACGTCAACAAATATTTAAATATATTGTAGCAAATATTTTGTTTCAATGTTATTGCAATTTGTTTGCAAACACGTTCCTCTCATTTGTTACGCTGTTTAGAAAAAGGGAAACAAATTGCAACAAACCACAACTAAAATCACTGTCAGGGTTATTCAGAGAGCAATGAAAAGTCATCGTCATTTCGGTGCTCTCCCGCTCGATCCGAAAAAATGCCGAAAAAACGCCAATTCGATCCAATAAACCGCCAATTCGATCAGAAAAAATGCTGAAAAAACATGAAATCGATCCAAGAAACACTCAATCGATCCAAAAAAACCGCTGAATCGATCTGAAAAAACACCAAAAAAATGCAGAATGATCCAAAAAAAGCTGAATCAATCCGAAAAAAACCACCAAAAAACGCATCCTACGATCTACCGAACAGACCACCGACCAGCCACTGGAAAAGCCGACAAGCTGCTAAACAGGGGTTAAAAAACAACCTGCAACTTTTAAAAGCTGTTTTTAAAACCATACTGCATGAAAATGTCTAGAATTAACATATAAGGTTGCTTAAAAAATTCTAAAAATAAATAAATAAAGAGACCTTTTGCTGCAAATGTAAAGAATAAACGGATGAATAAATATATAGGAAAAACAGGGATTTTTTTTACATTGAAGCCTATGGGATTTGCCTTTTTAAACCTGTTGAACGAAACCAACAAAAATCGGGGCATTTCACTGACATTTCTCTGTGTTCTCTGAATAGATTAACCATTGCTTCTCTATGGGGGATTCCAATGCTGCCGAAGATCACCGTATTTTAACTGGCAATTCGCCAATATGTGGCGAATTGCCAGCTTTTTGAATTTACAAATGGCCACGAAATTGCACTGTATGGGGAAATTCACTGTTCGGTGCAATTTCGGTGTCAGATCAGCTCTCTCTGAATAACCCCATGTGTGTTATCAGGATTCTCTCTGTATAGGATGCACTGCCAGGGATTTATATACTGTGTGTTATCAGGATGGAATATCTAGGAATAGGATGTACTGCTCCCTGAGGACAGGGCTGGGAATGAGTGGTTTAGAGTCTCATTGCAGGAGTTTTAATGCTGTGCAGCTCAGGGATGTGCGGTCAGGGGTGGCAGGTGAGGCAGAGCCTCACCTGCTATTAAGTGCTGCTGAAATAAAATAAAAAACCTCAACTCCTCAACCTCAACTCCTCCGCCTTCCCCCACAGTAAGCTCCGTCCATCCTCTGCGCTTGCTGTGCTTTGTTTATTTTTCATGCAGCAGCCTGAACCGGCCCTTCGCAATTTGCCTAACGGTACACTACGCAAATCGTGTAGGCTGCCATGAAGTCTGCAGCGCGGCACATCTGTTCAATGAACAGACGTCCGAGCACTGCCCATTTCCTGAACATTGCTCTCCCAGCACCTCAGAGGCACTAGGAGAGCAATGGAATAGCTTGGACCGAGTGGAAAGTGCATTGGTCTAAGCCATTCAAAAAACGCCTGCATGGGAGGCAATCCTCCCATGCATTGATTGACCCAGGACAATCATGTGAGGGGAGCACTGAGAGCAGCCAGATCCTGGTAAGCACTGAAAAGCAGCCAGATACTGGGGGAGCACCGAGAGCAGCCAGATACTGGGGGAGCACCGAGAGCAGCCAGATACTGGGGGAGCACTGAACCTTAACCTATGTAACCTGTGTATATATGGCTCTGATACTAGCCAGTGCCTCACCAGCCAATGACATCACCGCACGTCACTGGTGCAGCTCTGTCATACACCAGCACACCTTGCATATATATCTAGGGTCTCCTATAACAAAGAGTATTTGGATACGAGAAAGAGGGATAAAGGAATTTAGTCCCAAGACACAGATTGCACTTTCTAAATAGGGACAGTGGAGAATTATTGGATTCAGCAGCTTTTGGAAAGTTCCATACATTGAGGCCCCATTCACACACGGGCGTTTTACAGCGCGTTCCTGTACGCTGTAAAACGCCTAAACACAGAAATCCCATGATTTCCTATGGGGCCCGTTCACACCTGGGCGTTTTACAGCATGTAGGAACTCGCTGTAAAACATCCTACGCCCAAATTAGTACAGGAACTTCTTTGGGGCGTAACGCAGCGCGTTCGCAGCCATAGACTGCAGCGTTAGGGCTCTATTACGTTCCTTGCGCAAACGTTAATGCGTGCGCAAAAACACATTAACGCGAAGGGCAAAACCATTTGCGAAGAACGTCGTATTACAATGTCCGCGCAAAAAATGCGCATTAACGTCTACTGCAGGTGAACCTGCGCAAACCCTGCGCGAGCGTAATGTACTTTGTGCGTCCTATACTTAACATTGTCAGCGCAAATGCGTTTATGCGCTGGTACGCCGATGGTATTTCAATCGATGCACAAAATTTAACAGACAATGTTTGCGCGCAAAATTTTAACGTCTTTCAAAAGCTGGTGGTAACGGCAAATCTGAACGTCCTGGCCGAACCCAAATACACAACACAAAAAAAAATACAGCACAGTATAGTTACACATTCTACACATACCCAAACAATAAAGTAGAGAAGTTGTGTGTGTTTTTATTATTGCTGCAGCATATATACTCAGATTGATTTTGACAGGCGCAAAAACTGAACGGGAGACAATTGTGGTTCTTAATTCTGATTGGCTGAATCGTGTAAAAAAACTGTCCGTACACGACTGCGTTTTTGCACATCTTTTTTACCGATTTACCTGTTTGCGCCTGCATTGTAATCTGGCGTTAAAACGCGGGCGCAAGGGGGGAAACTGTAGTTTTTCCTCCCCTGCGCCCGCGTTTTAACGCTAAGAGCGTAATAGGGGCCTATGTGTCTATCCCTCCAACATCACCTCACCCAGTTATGTGTCTATTCCACCAACATCACCTCACCCAGTTATGTGTCTAACTCTATCCCATCACCCAGTTATGTGCATATCTCACCAACATCACCTCACCCAGTTATCTGTCTTTCCCACCAACATCACCTCACCCAGTTATGTGTCTATCCCACCAACATCACCTCACCCAGTTATGTGCATATCCCACCAACATCACCTCACCCAGTTATGTGTCTATCCCACCAACATCACCTCACCCAGTTATGTGCATATCCCACCAACATCACCTCACCCAGTTATGTGTCTAACTCTATCCCATTATCCAGTTATGTGCATATCCCACCAACATCACCTCACCCAATTATGTGCATATCCCACCAACATCACCTCACGCAGTTATGTGTCTATCCCACCAACATCACCTCACCCAGTTATGTGCATATCCCACCAACATCACCTCACCCAGTTATGTGCATATCCCACAAACATCACCTCACCCAGTTATGTGTCTATCCCACCAACATCACCTCACCCAGTTATGTGCATATCCCACCAACATCACCTCACCCAATTATGTGCATATCCCACCAACATCACCTCACCCAGTTATGTGTCTATCCCACCAACATCACCTCACCCAGTTATGTGTCTATCCCGCCAACATCACCTCACCCAGTTATGTGCATATCCCAGCAACATCACCTCACCCAATTATGTGCATATCCCACCAACATCACCTCACCCAGTTATGTGTCTATCCCACCAACATCACCTCACCCAGTTATGTGCATATCCTACCAACATCACCTCACCCAATTATGTGCATATCCCACCAACATCACCTCACCCAGTTATGTGTCTATCCCACCAACATCACCTCACCCAGTTATGTGCATATCCCACCAACATCACCTCACCCAATTATGTGCATATCCCACCAACATCACCTCACCCAGTTATGTGTCTATCCCACCAACATCACCTCACCCAGTTATGTGTCTATCCCACCAACATCACCTCACCCAGTTACAGTATGTGCTTATCCCACCAACATCAGATTTGTTACAGTTACAAGTACTTATACAGCGCCAACAGATTCCGTAACGCTTTATAATGGGGAAGCACAAACAGGAGATCTACATGATACAAGAGGAAAGTCAACCCTGCCCGTAGGATAACTGTCCAGGTAATACAGCACTTTAACCAAATGCTAACGCAGACATCCCAAGAGCTTACAATATAAGGGACAGGGGTAGCTGAAACAAATAGGAGAAAGGGGAAGGTGAAACTGGTGGCCAGAAGAATGTTGTTGCAAGATTCCATGACATTTGGGCTTAGTAATAGTAACTAGAGAGTGAAATGGAGACAGCTGGAAAGGAGAGCTGTTACACAAAGCACTGCTGTACCTGTCCGTTGGCCTGAATCTGTTGTCAGCACCACATGGCAATGGACTGCTCAACATTTAACCCTAGCTTGAGTTTTAGCAGAAAAATTTGATCAACTAGGGTTTATTTAGTGATCCGATATTCAAATCGATATTGATTATTGAATTGACATATCAGATACCGAATTGGTATATCAACTATCAAATTTACCTTAACCTACAATACATACAAGTGCTACAGCAAATGACTTTATGAAATGAAATTTGAATCGATATCAACTATAGTATCAATCTTAGCTTGATATCAAACGAAACGATATTACGGCACGAAATAGGAAACATAGCAAAACGTAATTAATTTGAGATGAAACAAAACAAATTTCCCAGCCGTGCACACCTCTAGTCTCTTATTGAGGAAAGCATTCTGCTTTCAGGGCAGGTTCAGCAGCTACTTTGTTAATGCAATAGGAAAGCAAGCGTTCTACCATCAATTTACTCCTTTTATGTGAAAATAAATTATATCTATTGCCATGGAATGCACAATATTAAGGCAGCAACTAGAGCTGCTCCTACGCACACCTGGTATACTATTCTCTTATAGTGAACTAAAAATATATATATATTTTTAATAATATCACATGGGACGCGTCCGCTTCTGGAAGAATCCTAATTTACAGAGCTTTATGTGCAACATTCTATTTATTTGCATTAGGTTGTAGGTCCGCGATCAGAGCGGTACTGCTTTTTTCACAAAAAAGGAACCTGCAAGACAAATAAATAAGTTAGAATACGATGCATAAATAACCGACGCGTGTAAAGGAGTGAGGCAGAACCAATCCACTTGAAAGCAAATTAATTTACTGTTTTTCAGTATGCGGTACAGTATTTTATCACCCGATTTAAATCAATGTGACTTTGGCAAATGACCCTGTAATAAAGGAGAGGGAGAGAGAACAAAGCCTTGTAAACTCCGCAGCGATGTGTTAGTAATCTCGTGTTCTCTTAGAAACACAGTAAAAGGGATTTATCAAGGTCTAACTTAACAATCTGAATACATATTACGCGCTATACATTTTTATCTGCCGGTGCTGGTATCAAAGCATGGACATTTCTTGGTAGACATGAGTAAATTTGGTTCGTACCTATTCAGAAAAGGTCTGAAATATCAGTAATTTGGATCAATACGAATGCCGAATTGATGATGTCCGATCCGTATTGCTTTCAGAATAAAAAAATCCAAATCAATCTGAATTTTTCTGATTATAATTGGCCAAGTATTTATTTATTTATTTATTTATAAAGGATTTTACCAGGAAGGATACATTGAGATTTCTCTCGTTTTCAAGTATGTCCTGGGTTCAAGAACATTGAAGTGTTACAGTTACAGAAATACAAAGTAATACAATGCAATATATTAAAAAAAAAAAACACAAATGTACAGATTAACAGAAAATAAATATGTAGGAAATATAGTCACTATGTTACATGTTTACAGGTGCATTCTGTATATAGTCACTATGTTACATGTTTACAGGTGCATTCTGTATATAGTCATTAGGTTACATGTTTACAGGTGCATTCTGTATTGAGGTATGTTAGTAAGGAGCTTTTGAGTGACTTAAGACTGGGGGAAGATTTGATGGTGTCTGGGAGGTTATTCCATAATTGTGGTGCTCTGTAGGAAAATGAGGATCGAGCCACTGTCTTTTTGTATTGTGGTATTGTAAGTAAACTGCTGGTCCTGGATCGGAGGTTATAGGATGAGGGAGCTGCTGGGGGAAGCAGCCTATTCAGGTAGGATGGCAGCTTCCCAGAAATGCTCTTAAACACCAGGCTGGAAATGTGAAGGGTGCGTCTGGATTCCAGCGATGGCCAGTTTAGCTCTTTTAACATGTCACAATGGTGGGTCATGTAGTTACATTGTAGCCCAATATAATTGGAAAAATTTGGATGTAATCGGAATAGTACAAATAGGAATAGAAACAAAAATGGTAACCATAACCCTACACCTAACCCTAGCGCTAATCATATGGCACCCAGACACTAACCCTAGCCCTAACCCTAGCCCTAACCTAACTGACCCTAGTCCTAACCTGACCCTAGCACTGACCCTAATCATATGACACAGAGAAACTGTCGTCATATGCCGAACCCTAATCTAACCCTAGCCTGAACCCTAAAATAACCCAACCTTAACCCTAACCTCAGAACTGATCCTAGTCCTAACTCTAGTCCTGACCAAACCCTAGCACTAACCGTAGTCTGAACCTAACCCTAGCCCTGACCCTAATTCTATGACACACAGAACCTGTCATCCTAAGCCTATCCCTAACCCTTGCACTAACCATAAGCCTGGCCCTAACTCTAAGCTAACTATTCTAACCCTAACCATAGCCCTGACCCTAGCCCTAACCTAACCCTAGCCTAAACCTAACCCTAGCCCTGACCCTAATCATATGACACACAGAAACTGTTGTCCTAAGCCTAGCCCTCACCTACCCTAGCCCATACCTTAAGCTAACCCTAGCCTTAACCCTAACCTTAGACCTGATCCTAGCTCTAACTCTAGCCCTAACCTAACCATAGTTCTGACTCTAATCAAATGACACACAAAAACTGATGTCCTAAGCGTAGCCCTAACCCCAGCAATAACCATAACCCTAGCCCTGTCCCTAAGCTAACCCTAGCCCTGATCGTAGCACTAACCCTAGCCGTAACCTAACTCTAGCCCTGAACCTAATCATATGACACAATGAAACTGTCGTCCTAAGACTAGCCCTAACCCCAGCAGTAATCCTACCCTGTAGCCTGGACCCTAGCCCCCCTTTACCATTTTTTTATGTATAAATCATAAAGGATCCAAATATTAGAAATAGCTGAATATATTCTGATATTCCAATGTGGTCTGGTAGCAGAATATCGGAAGCTTCTGTTATTCGGAATCAGCTCATTACGATTATTTACGAATCTGATATTTTTGGATTCTGAGACAATCAAACCCAAATTTTCAGCGCTACGCATGTCTATAAGTAAAATATATTACGTTTGGGATGAAAATGTTTTTAGAAAGTCTGAAAATTTATTTTTCTTACTTTCATTCATCATAAAACTAGTCAAATCCGTTTGCAGTTTTGTTACTTATTAATCTATAAATGAGGGTGTTTTTTTTTAATTTGTTTAATTTTTTTGGCCCCACTTCTGACTCATCATTTGGTAGCAGTCTGTTAGATTTATGTCATCGCTCCCGTCTTCTATAACACTGAGTGGAGCTGGCAGCCAGCCTGTGCTTTTTCCTTATTGGGATGCAGCGTGCCCCTTCCATACCCATCTGCTCTGCCAAGAAACAGTCTCAGCTAATCCGTCTTTATCCTCAGTGAGCAGTTTGGAAACACAAGACTGAACGCAAGCCCCTTTCATTCTCATGCATTGTATTGTTTACCATTCAGTCACATTTGGGAGCTTCGGTGAGGTGGGGGGGCTGCACGTAGTGGGTGAAGAGTGACTGAGTGGGCGATGTTGCCATATGTATGGTAAGGATGTCCCGAGGTCTCTGGAATGCCATATTGAAGGTACTCTCAATTATTTTTGTGTGTCCAATAATTAGTGCATTATTAAAGGTCAGGGCTCAGAATTTGAAGTCAATTCTAAATGCCATTCAGAATAAGTACTTTTACTCATTTTGGGGATATAATATGTGTGACTGTCATCCATATCCCCATACCCAGTTAAGTGTCTATCCCACCAATATCCCCTCACCCAGTTATGTGTCTATCCCACCAACATACCCTCACCCGGGTATGTGCATATCCCACCAATATCCCCTCACCCAGTTGTGTGTCTATCCCACCAACATCACCTCATCCAGTTATGTGCATATCCCACCAATATTGCTTCACCCAGTTATGTGTCTATCCCACCAACATCACTGTCACCCAGTTATGTGTCGATCCCACCAACATCCCTTCACCAAGTTATGTGTCTATCCCACCAACATCACCTCATCCAGTTATGTGTCTAACTCTATCCCACCAACATCACCTCACCAAGTTATGTGCATATCCCACCAACATCACCTCACCCAGTTATGTGCATATCCCACCAACATCACCTCACCCAGTTATGTGTCTATCCCACCAATTTCACCTCACCCAATTATGTGCATATCCCAGCAACATCACCTCACCCAGTTATGTGCATATCCCACCAACATCACCTCACCCAGTTATGTGTCTATCCCACCAATTTCACCTCACCCAGTTATGTGCATATCCCACCAACATCACCTCACCCAGTTATGTGCATTTACCACCAATATCCCCTTACCCAGTTATGTGCATAACCCACCAACATCACCTCCCCCAATTATGGCCACTATTACATACCTAACGCTAACGGTAGCGCTCACCTGCGTGAGCACTACCGTTAGCTGCGGTATTAGCAGGCTATTATGATCCAAACGCAAACGGGTTAAAAAAAACATTTGCGTTTGGTACCTTGTGCTTCTCAGCGCGAGGTCACTGCACTTTGCGCTCCCTATACTTAACATGGGGAGCGCAAAGCGTTAATCAGCGCTGGATTACAATGTCCCAGCGCTGATTAACGCCTGGCTCTGGTCAACGGAAAGTTAACCAGAGCCAGGACTTGGTGTTAACGGATTCCACTTCTGCAGAATCTGTTAACACCAGGGTGAAAAATTAAAAAAACACAACATATACTCACCCTCTGTCCTGCGGCGAGGACCGCGGCTCCGGTCTACTCCTCCGGCCGGTGGGAGCAGGGAAAGACAAGGGGAAAAAGTCCCCTCGTCTTTCCCTGCGTATCACTACGCCGACCGGCCAGATCTCGCAAAGCGAGATCCGGCCGGTCACATGACCGGCAGAGAGGACCTCAAAGGAGCAACATCACCTCACCCAATTATGTGCATATCCCACCAACATCACCTCGCCCAATTATGTGCATATCCCACCAACATCACCTCACCCAGTTATGTGCCTAACTCTATCCCATCACCCAGTTATGTACATATCTCACTAACATCACCTCACCCAGTTATGTGTCTATCCCACAAACATCACCTCACCCAGTTATGTGCATATCCCACCAACATCACCTCACCCAATTATGTGCATATCCCACCAACATCACCTCACCCAATTATGTGCATATCCCACCAACATCACCTCGCCCAATTATGTGCATATCCCACCAACATCACCTCACCCAATTATGTGCATATCCCACCAACATCACCTCACCCAGTTATGTGCATATCCCACCAACATCACCTCACCCAATTATGTGCATATCCCACCAACATCACCTCACCCAGTTATGTGCCTAACTCTATCCCATCACCCAGTTATGTACATATCCCGCCAACATCACCTCACCCAGTTATGTGCATATCCCACCAACATCACCTCACCCAGTTATGTGTCTATCCCGCCAACATCACCTCACCCAGTTATGTGTCTATCCCACCAACATCACCTCACCCAGTTATGTGTCTATCCCACCAACATCACCTCACCCAATTATGTGCATATCCCACCAACATCACCTCACCCAGTTATGTGTCTATCCCACCAACATCACCTCACCCAGTTATGTGTCTATCCGCCAGCATCACCTCACCCAGTTATGTGTCTATCCCACCAATTTACCATTACCCAGTTATGAAACTATTCCACCCATGCCCCCTTATTCAGATGTCCCTATGTAGGTCTCTCTCATTCAAATATCTTCACCCACTTGTCTGTCTATCTCATAAAATAGTGACTCTGAAATTAGTCGTTGCAGAGAGGCACTAACGGTTAACAGCTGATGCCATATTTACCCATTAGCAATTCCTATTACCAGCCCAGCCAGTATAGGGCCCAACGATTGAACTTAAACTACTATTTCCTCTGTTGTGGGTGAAATATTTTGTCTTTAAGTCTAACGCATCCTTTATTCACACAAAGTCTACTTACATGTAAATTTGAATCACACACCGTAGAGAAGATCAAATAACAAATGTCCTTTTGCTTCTGTTTCTGTTCTTGCTCCGTTTCATCAGCCAGACATGTCAGCTCAATGAGAAGATCCTTGAATGCCAGGGCACTGCTAAGTCAAGTGACAAATGTCACTCACAGTTGCCCATGGGCGACCATAGAAGACATGTCTTGCTATGAGTCAAAGTCCTCCGGAACCTGTTTCCTAGTTCAAGTGTTCAGTGAAAGTGGTCAATGTCTCAATTTAATAGCTATTCGCTTACAAAGTCCATAGAAGAAAGGGTTAATACCGCAAACCGCTATGTGATGCTTCATACGCGACCCATTGAATGATTAAGTGTAACATGTAACAATGTTTTTATTACACGCAGCCAAGTCCACGTCCCACGCATTAAAAGCGGTTTGTCATTTGGATGAACTACAAGTAGACCCTCCACGTAGATTTGCCGTTATCTAATTTATCATGGCTAATGGATTCAAAGCCATACATGACTGAAAAGGAATGTTTAATTCATAATATCCGCAATATTTTCAATCTGTTACTCCAGGCCCGGGGAAGGATTTTACTCATACCCAGCTGATTACATGCAGCAAATAGCACGAGCATTACCCATATCCCAGCTGCGCCTCGAGCAAACAATGTCATATTTGGTACCCATTAAACCGCCGTGTTTTGTGCAACATTATGAGTTTATTATTCTATTCAGGTTAGATCTGTATAAATCGTTATACGATCTCGTGTAATGTTTGCACGTTGCCTAGGCACCCACAGGTGTGATTAACCCATCAGCTGTCTGATTAATGGAATGAGAGCGATTCCGCAAGGTGTCCTCCTGAGCTGCTCCTGAGTCAGAAAATAATAAATTCCGAGTACGGACTTTTGCAAAATGGACATTTTTTTCAGAATGGGTTGCGAAGATACTATAGTAATTCTTTAATCTGGGTAAAATAAAGCATACGCTTTTCCTTTTGCCTCTAAGAGTCATTTTAATGGGTTAAATTAGAGTAGGCTTGCGCACCGATTTTTTTTTCGGTTCGATTCGGTTTGGTTCTTTTGGATTTTGTAAATTTTCGTTTCGACTAATTTCCATTTCGGTTCGGTTCGTTTTGGTTCGTTTTTCGTATCGACTTTTTTTTCGTGATTTCGGAAATTTTCGGGTTTTTCGGAAGGTCTGTTCTCCTCGTTTCAAAGTGTCTATTCGTTTTGATGTAGACTAATGGTTATTCGGATACGATAATTATACGATACGATAATTATACGATACGATAATTCCTTCTGCCATTGAGATTTCTCATGTTTTACAAGAAGGATACATTGAGATTTCTCATGTTTTACAAGAAGGATACATTGAGATTTCTCATGTTTTACAAGAAGGATACATTGAGATTTCTTATGTTTTACAAGAAGGATACATTGAGATTTCTCATGTTTTACAAGCAGGATACATTGAGATTTCTCTGGTTTTCCAGGAAGGATACATTGAGATGGGAATGATACAAAATTTAATTACGGAATCAGCGATATAAATACGATGTCCGAAATTACTGAAATGGAGCCGAAATCACGAATTGAACGAAAATGAATTTCGATTTTACACATTTCTAGTCCATTCGAAAATTCCGAAAAGTTTTCGTTTTTGATTTCGGATCTGAAAATTTTCGGAAAATCGGCCGAATTCGAATGCACGAATCGGGAAATTTCGTGAAAATTTTGAAATTCCGAAACCCGAAATGCACATCCCTAAATTAGAGGAGAAAATGTGTCTACATGCAAAGGACAACACTATCATGATACTGTACACAACAGATTGGGTAAACACAATCTTGATTTCTCTTTCAGCACACACCCCAAACACAGTGTTTGTAGCAGGCCCTTGCAGAGAGCAGCTCATTACCCTCATCCAGCTGGACTTGGTCTCACCCACCCACCCACTTCTCGGTTTTCATTTGATATATACCCAACTAATTGAGCATGTGATATCGCAGCAACACAAGAGGACACAGTCTTAGATTAGAGGGGCAAAGGTTTAAAAGTAACATCAGAAAGCATTATTTTACTGAGAGGGTGGTGGATACATGGAACAGTCTTCCAGTTGAAGTGGTAGAGGCCAAAACAGTAATTGAATTTAAGCAAGCATGGGATAGGCATAAGGCTATCCTAAACAAAAGATAAATCCAGGTAAAGTATCCATGTAATTGGGCAGACTAGATGGGCCGAAAGGTTCTTATCTGCCGACATTTTTCTATGTTTCTATGTTTCTAACCTAAACTATTTACTCTGGTACCTCTCTGTTTACTCACCTCCAACACCTTTCACTATAATGTTTATCCCACTATTGCTTCTCTTTTCTTTCTTCTCCCTTCTCTCTAAAACTACTCTCTCCTTCTATACACCTTTCCAATTGCCCCTGGATGGAAAACGAGTGCCAATACACTACAGCCTGCTCAGTTCTTTTAACCTATCAGCTGAGTGTTGATGGAGAGTGATAAAATCCAGCCCTCCCACCCCCACACAAAGATTTAAAACTCTGCAACCACATTATTATCAAAAGAAAACTCTGTCCAAATTCCTATTTATTCTGCTACTTTCCCTGGCAAACGATGTGGAAACTAACCCTGGTCCTATAGGTAACACAACCTTTAGTCTCCCCACTAAAAAAGGCCTCTCATTTGTGCACTGTAACATCCAAAGTTTACTCCCTAAATTGGATGAGCTTCAGGCTTGGTGTTGCTATTATAAGCCCAAAATCATTGTGCTCACAGAGTCATGGTTAACCCCAAAAGTACCAGACTCTGCAATATCAATACAGGGGTATTCATGTTATAGAAAAGACAGAGCAAAGAGAGGAGGGGGAATTGTTATTTATGTTGAGGAGTCCATAAAGTTCACCCCCTTACAGACTTCTAGCTCTCCTGTCACCTTTGATTTCCTCTCTGGTATAATTGAGATCCCATTCAGTAAATCAATCATTGTTGCTGGGTTCTATCGTCCACCGAGCTCTCCAGTGCACTCCCTCTCTGACATATCTCAAATCCTTAATAACCTACTTGCCCAAAACCAAAAAAGTGAACTGCTGGTCCTCGGCGATTTTAATACAGATTGGCTAAATCCTAAAAACAATAAACACTGCTCGCTGTTTTAAAACTTTGCAGCTAACTCAATTAATCTCCCCCACTCGCATTAATATGAAAAGCCCTAACCATACCTTGCTGGACTGGATTCTCTCCTCATCTCCTGATAGAATACAGGAGGCAGGCATTCTTGCTAATAGCTTTAGTGACCATTGTCTAGTGTACTGCGTGCGCAAAATTAAGGCCTTGAAATCTCCCCCAAAGGTAAACACCACCAGGTCTTTCAAGAAATTTATTCTTGAATCCTTCCTAAGTGATCTCAAACAGCTCCCCTGGTACCGGCTAAACCTAATCCCAGACTTAGACTGTGCAGTTGAATACTTTCAGTCTGAGCTCCTGCAAGTCTGGAATTCCCATGCCCCACTGCGTAAAGTGCGAGTAAAAGGGACCCATCTCCCCTGGGTTACAGCTAATCTTACACTAAAGTACCAGCTTAGAGATTCACTGTGGTCAAATTTCAAGAGTACTGGTTCCATGAACGATCACTACGAATACCGAAAATGTCGGAATGAATGCACAAAACAAACAAAAATGGCCAAAGCCCATTACTTCAATGAAAATCTAAACAATAACATATCAAACCCTAGAAACTTTTGGAGAACCATAAGTAACATACAAGCACCCCCAGTCCACTCCCAGCCAGCTGCTGTCAAAGTAAACAATCAAACCCTGCAACACCCCCTAGATGTAGCAAATGCCTTTAATGATTATTTTGTTGGATGCGCCACCACTTTGATTGCAAAGCTAGGAAATGACATGCAATCAGAGAGGCCTCATGCAGGTCAGGCCCCCCCAATGGTGCAAAGTCCCTGTATCAGACAGGAATTCAGTTTTAGACCAGTGCCTGTCAGTGTCATTACTAAACTTCTCCGTAAGCAAAAAATAAAATACCAGTCTGGACCTGATCAAATACCAGCAATGCTGCTGAAAATCAGTGCGCCAGCAATTGCAAATCCTGTCGCAACCCTAATAAATGAGTCACTGGTGACCGGATACATACCCAAGCTCTGGAAGACTGCAAGAGTGGTATCTATCCATAAAAGTGGTGACAGTACTTTGGTATCCAACTACCGTCCGATATCGTTGCTCCCTGTAATGTCAAAAGTCTTGGAAAAATGCATCTACACACAATTACGTGATTATTATCAATATTGGAACTACTTAACCCAGGATCAATCAGGCTTTCGTCCAAATCACTCAACTACAACCGCCCTTTTAAAAGTCTGCAATGATATCCAAGCTGGGATGGAACAAGGAAACCTAACTGGAGCCATCTTCCTTGATTTTGCCAAGGCCTTTGACACGGTAGACCATGGCATCTTGTTAGAAAAACTTAAAAACTCTGGCATTGGTGATCGCACGCTAACCTGGTTTCAATCATATGTATCCGACCGATGACAATATGTGTCAATTTCTGGCAGCTCCTCCCTCCCGCTCCCAGTCACTTGCGGTGTACCCCAAGGCTCAATACTAGGCCCCCTGCTATTCACAATATTCATAAATGATCTGCCCAACGTCTGCAAAGCCTCAACTATACATATGTACGCAGACGACACTGTAATCTATACCAGCAAACCAAATCTCCCGCAGCTGGAGGCCGTGCTGCAAGAACAATTCACAGAGGTAGAAAAGTGGATCAAAAACAACAAACTTTTTTTAAATACTGACAAAACTGTAACGATGCTCTTTGGAACAGCACCTAAACTACACAAATTGCAAAATCCCCATTTATGTGTTGGGACAAAATCAAATGGCATGCTGACCACAGTCACTTCTCTCAAATATCTAGGTATGTGGTTGGACCCTAATCTATCCTTTGGCCCCCACATCAAAAAACTCTCATCTAAACTTTACCCCAAACTAGGTGCCCTGTACAGAAACAAATCCTGCCTGAGTCCCGCGGTAAGAAGGCAGATTGTACAACAAATGCTTATGCCAGCTATTGATTACGGAGATGTAGTGTATGCAGCCGCCCCGCAAACACACCTTCATAAACTTACTACATTGTATAACTCATTCTGCCGCTTTGCGCTACAATGTAACTACATGACCCACCATTGTGACATGTTAAAAGAGCTAAACTGGCCATCGCTGGAATCCAGACGCACCCTTCACCTTTCCAGCCTGGTGTTTAAGAGCATTTCTGGGAAGCTGCCACCCTACCTGATAGACTGCTTCCCCCAGCAGCTCCCTCATCCTATAACCTCCGATCCAGGACTAGCACCTTACTTGCAATACCACAAAACATAAAGACAGTGGCTCGGTCCTCATTTTCCTACAGAGCACCACAATTATGGAATAAACTCCCAGACACCATCAAATCTTCCCCCAGTCTTAAGTCACTCAAGAGCTCCTTACTAACATACCTCAATACAGAATGCACCTGTAAACATGTAACCTAATGACTATATACAGAATGCACCTGTAAACATGTAACCTAGTGACTATATTTCCTACATATTTATTTTCTGTTAATCTGTATATTTGTGTTTTTTAATATCTTGCATTGTATTACTTTGTATTTCTGTAACTGTAACACTTCAATGTTCTTGAACCCAGGACATACTTGAAAACGAGAGAAATCTCAATGTATCCTTCCTGGTAAAATCCTTTATAAATAATAAATAAATAAATAAATAAATCCAAAGGAAGGAACCAGTCACGTCAGGCATGTATGTTTCAAGCGGGAGCAGGGTTTATTGGGAAGCAGCAATGTTACCGTCCTATCAGAGGTTTTGATCATTTGATCAAAGATCTTTTGTTAGGACCGAAACATTGCTTCTTTCCAATAAACCCTGTTCCTGAGTGCAGCACACTTTCTCGAAGGAACTGGTTACAGTTCCTTCCTTTGGTTAAAAGGGTGCTCCACCTTGGCCATCTAAGGGCTCTATTACAGTCTTCGCGCAAACGTTAACGCGTGCACAAAAACACATTAATGCGAGGGGCAAAACCCTTCGCGCAGAACGTCGTATTACAATGTCCGCGCAAAAAAATGCAAGCTAACGTCTAACGTGGGTGGACCTTACGGTACGGTACTGCGCGCATCCTATACTTAACATTGTGAGCGCAAATGCGTTCGTGCTCTGGTATGCGGATGGTATTACAATCTTAGCGCAAAATTTAACGGACAACGTTTGCGCGCATAATTTGAACGTCTTTGAAAAGCTGGTGTTAATGGCAAATCTGAACGTCCTGGCCGAAACCAAATACACCAGCACGAAAAAAAAAATACAACAAACTATAGTTACACATTCTACACATACCCAAACAATAAATTAAATAAAATTGTGTGTGTTTTTATTATTGCTGCAGCAAATATACTCAGATTGATTTTGGCGGGCGCAAAAACTGAACTGGAGACAATTGTGGTTCTTAATTCTGATTGGCTGAATCGCGTGAAAAAACAGTCCGCCCACCGATTTCTGCGCGCAGCGTTAATGCGCTCGCGTTTTTGCGCATCTTTTTTACACGCGGTAATTTTTGACGGATGAAAAAATGTGCTCGGATCGTAATACCTGCGTTAATTTACGCGCGTTATTATTAGTTACGCACGAATTTGCGCAGAGAATGTAATAGAGCCCATTGTGTGGTACGCAAGTATGTACCATTAGGTGTCTTGCCCAAGGACACTTATTGGAGAGGTGCTCTGGCCGGGATTCGAACCTGGGTCTCCACGGTTATAGAGCAGTGATATTACCTCTAGTCCACCCAGTCGATAAATCATGTACTAATAATTTTTACTACACAATTATCTACATCTAAATTAATTATTATACATAAATCCTAGATTATACGTTTCTGTAAAAAATACATTATTTGTTCCGACATACATTTTTATATAGATTCTGTTCTTTCCAAAATCTGTTAAAGATCATATATGCTTTTTCATGTTTTGAGGTCGTAGATGCGGATTTCTCTTTGTAGGTTTATTTATATGTGCAAAATAACCTGAGCGAAAAACATGCATTCGATGCTTTTATGTTATCCTTTTTTCATGCTTTTCATCATCCTACCTCATCTTTTTCCATACCTTTCTATTAATCACATATCAAATTCCAAGCACATCATGACATGTCACATCAACCTCTATCAGCGGGCAAGCTCATACCCGCTGATCCACGAGGCGTATACACCCCGACGAGCACAAATACACACACAAAGCCAGAATCAGTGCATATTATGCTTTTGTGACTCGTGAGTGTCCCTCCTGCTGAACCTAGTTGATATAAATTATTTGAATTTAGTAAAGAAAAATAATAGTTTGGTCCAATAGCAGTATTTTTCACGAGGCTGATAGCACACAGATCTTTCTTGATTGCGTCCTTCCAACTGGAGTGACCGGAGAATATCTACAGCAAGGTCTAGGTTGGCAACCAAACATAAGGTACGGCAGGAAGGATAAAAAGGGGCTCTTTACTAACCTCCGAATTGGCCCTGAATAGCACCGAACGGTGCATTTCACCTTTCGGTGCAATTTTGGGTCCATTCATCAAATACAGGCGAATTGACAGCGAAATATCCCACAATTCACCACAATACCGCGGCACCGAAATTGTCCCATGAAAGACAATTGTATCGTCTAGTCACGGAACTTTGAACAGCACCGAAATTCTGACGAAATGCCCTGATTTTCAGTGTTTCGTTTTGACAGGTTTAAACAGGCGAATCCCATAGGATTGGAGATAATGTGGTGAGAACAGCACTTCTTTCAAATGAAGATTGCAGAATGTGATTTCTTATCCTCTTTATCCTTTCAATCGTGTTCATGCGTTTAGTGGTATCCCAAATCGGACACCAGATGTAGCAGCAGCCGGCAATATTAGAGGGAGTACCGGATCCCCTTTCAGCGGTCAATCACCTGCTCCGTTCCCATAGTGACTGGGACCAGAGTTAAAAGTTAAACAAGTAAAATTTATTAAATAATATATAAAATACAACCAAATCCCATAGGATATTGCCCAGATGCCACATTGCCTAGATAAAATTATATTTGCCTCAGCTTTATTATGCCCACTCCACATTACCTCCATTTTGTTTTGCTCACAACATGCCACAATACCCACACTGTCTGCTTATATTTCTGTTTGCCTCAATTTTTTTGCTCACAACGTGCCATGTTAGTCACATGCCCCTCTGCATGCATTACCCGGGGGGGCAGTCAGTGGAAGAGTCTTCCATCGGCTATGAGGCTTCCTGACATGCCACTAGTCTCTGTGACGCTCACGCTGCGTCATATATTAACATGTCATGAGGGTGTGGTGGAGATTCATGTTCATGTCCATAAAGGCCACACAAGCCCTACTCCTGAACTGATTGCACCCCGAAGCCCCTAAATGGCATACAGTTAAGTGGTCAGTCCCTGGCACACAAGCGGGCATGCACCGGTGGAAGCACACTGCATTAAAAATGAACAGCTGGCGTCAATATATATCACAGATAAAGCTGTTAGCTAATCTGTTGAGTCAGAAAAGGACCCCTTTTTCTTATTTCTCCTATGCACTATGGCCTTGTTACAAGATGTCCCCTGAACAAGCCTGTACTCAACTACAATTATTCTTTGTCCGGTGGCAAGTATGCAAATTTAGGTTCATCTTTGGCACTGAAATGTGCCAGACTCTACTTCTTGTTCTAGTTCTATCTGCCAGGTTAATGTTATCATACGACCCTGAGACATGTAAAGACACTGCCCAGTCTTCCACAAGTCCTACTGCCAAACCACCCTCAAGCCAAACATTAGGGTCAAAGAACCCTACAGTCTACATCTATCCTTCTCCAACTGTCAACCCTATCATGTAATCTCAAGGTCATCCTAACATCTCAGTAGCCAGAATTTTTGCTTAATTTTCTGGTATGGGTTTGGGCCGAAATCCCTACAGCCAGGTTCCCTAATGCCAAAATCCCGACGGCCAACTTCCCTACACAGACAACTCCCTGACGGCCAACTTCCCTACATGGCCAACTTCCCTACACAGACAACTCCCTGACGGCCACCTTTCAGACATCCAAAATCCCAGCGGCAAACCCGAACCCTACTCCCTAACCCCCCTAAACCTAGCCCTAACCCCTTAAACCTAGTCCTAACCCTAACCCCCTAAACCTAGCCCTAACCCCTAAACCTGGCCCTAACCCCCCTAAATCTAGCACTAACCCTAACCCCCATAACCTATCCCTAACCCCCCTAAACCTAGCCCTAACCCTAACCCCCCTAAACTTAGCCCTAACCCCCCTAAACCTAGGGTTAGGGTGTTAGTATTAGGGTTAGCAGCTGAGAATTTGAATGTCTGGAAGTTGGCCGTGTAGGGAAGTTGGGATGTCCAGCAGTTGTCCTGTCTGGAAGTTGGCCATCGGGATGTTGGCATTAGGGAAGCTGGCTGTAGAGATTTTGTCCGGCACCCTTCTGGTATATCAGTTATGTTAAACACCAACTAAAGCAAAAAAAATCAACCATTCTAATTGTAAGGATTTGACCAAATCGAAAGTCTACTGCAGAGATTTCCAAACTCCGGCCCCCCCCCCAGTTGTTCCTGAATTACAACAACCAGAAAGCTCTGACTGCATTAGATGGATGGAGAAGCATGGGAGTTGTAGTTCAGGGACATCTGGGGGGGCCGGAGTTTGGACATCCATGGTCTACTCGGACCTATTCCTTTACTTTTTCCTCAAGCTCTTGTAGAGGAGACATCAATACAAGGCACGTACCAGTTTGTAACGTCTGCAACTGGAAGCCGAGGAACCTTCAACTCATAAAACCCACTGTGAATTGATGGCCAATAAGTTTCTAATGTCTTGGCAGAGATTCCTACAAGCCATCTAAAATAAAGCGCAGTCTGTTGGATGTCACTTAGAGGAAATTGCATAATGCATTGGTTGGTCTCCCGTAATATATTCCAGTCAGGAGCTCGCTTGTCGCCGGCCTGCAGGGTGTCTTGCGGCGTTACGCCACAAACTTGCGTCTCTCTCTGATCTCTGATTAAGAATTTAAGAGGATTTGTGTCGCAATAACCCACACGGCAGCTAAGTAGTGACTGCCATTCAGTAGCTTCTCTTAAACCATTTGCTTTGATAATGGCAAATACGCAATGCTCCCCATCCATACCAATTATAATAATTTGATTTATTTTATTTTTTTCCCATGCTCGGGATTAGAGATTTGCATGATGAATTGGAAAATGAGCAATGCGAAGAGTAGTCACCAGGCTTTCCTTCTCATCCTGCAATTCTTTAGACTTTCTTGAGTACTGACCAAGTGGGAAAGCTGACATTTAAATACAGAATCATTTTTTTCCCTATTTTTTACCAGGCCGCGTTTGTGGAAAATAGTATTTGCAAAACACTTCTAGGAAACGTGATATGCATATGTAATATTTAAATATAGGACAAAGCATTAATTTTGCACAGAAATGGTTAATTAAAGATCGTTAAAATATAAAAAATAATGTAAATTTGCTAATTTTTTAATTTACATGTATTTCTTGATCCTTTACAGAAATATTGCTGGGATGAAAGGTTCTAAACTATAGATGGTGTCCCTTATCTTGCACAATGTCACATGGGGTCTGCATTATAAGCATACAGGCAGAAATGGCCTTTGGGCCAAATACAGCAAGATTGGCTATCCACTGGCTTCGAATTTGCATGAGTATGTGATTGTCCGACGTCGTTCATCATCATCTGACCAATCCCACAGGATGGAGGAGATTCAGCCTTCATCCACTGCCTCTACAGCATCTACTTCCATTGGATGACTTCAAACGACTTTGTGTGACTACAACAGACTAGCAATCTTTCCCATTTGAATGGGATTTGTCAGGCGAAGACAGGGCGTTCTGGTACAATTTACATGAAAAAAAGGATGAATTGTATAGTTAATCCACCGATCGGCAGCAGGGAAATTGTCCCATAGAGAAGTGATTCGGTTCGACAGGCGAATCCCAAAGGATTCAATGCAAAATAATATTTTCGATTTAATTTTTTTTTTATTCAACAGTTTATTCTTTTCATTTGCAGAAAAAAGCTTTTCTATTTATTGATCTTTTTTAAAAAAATTAAATATTTATTTTGTATTTTTTAGGTGAAATTTTTGATATAAAAGCCTTTTTTCCCCCTTCACCTCCAAACTGAAAAAAGAATAAAAAACTCTGCTGAACGCTGTCAAAGACATGAAAGGAACTCCAGGGTACTGTCCCTGTTGCTGAAAGGGCTATAGCACCGGAGTTCCCTTCATGTCTTCGGCAGCGTTTGGCTGTGTTTTTTTTTTCAGCTTGGCGGTGTTCGGCTGCATTTGCCAGTCTTCCCATTGGTCGATCTAGGTCGTTCATATTCACTTCCAGTGGACAACCAAGATCCTTCAAAAAAGTTGTCCTTAGTTGGACAGCCAAGTCGGTCATCCGACTAAAGACCCAGTGGACGGCCATCCTAAATGTGATGCAGACAGATAATAAACATGGTGAGATCTCCTGCTTATGGGGACTTGCAGTGATTATAATGAGATAATTAGCAACGCAGCTTCAAAAATACCAACAGAATAGTGGATAAAGAGATTAATAAATGCTGGTTATATCATTACTTCTGGACAGTTGACTATTCAGATACGTTTACCCTGCGGCTACAGGTACAGTGGCAAGAAAAAGTATGTGAACCCTTTGGGATTACGTGGAGTTTTGCATGAATTAGTCATAAAATGTGCTCTGATCTTCATCTAAGTCACAACAATTTGAAAAACACAGTCTGCTTAAAATAATACAACACAAACATTATATGTTTCATGTGTTTATTGAACATAACATGTAAACATTCACAGTGCAGGGTGGAAAAAGTATGTGAACCCCTAGCTTATTGACTTCTCCAAGAGCTAATTGGAGCCAGGAGTGAGCCAACCTTGAGTCCAATCAGTGTGATATTATTGGATGTGTTGCTGAAAGCTGTCCTGCCCTTTAAAAACACACACCAGTTTTGGGTTTACTGGTTTCAAGAAGCACTGCCTAATGTGAACCATGCCTCGCAGAAAAGAGCTCTCAGAAGACCTACGATCAAGAATTGTTGACTTTCATGAAGCTGGAAAGGGTTACAAAACTATCTCCAAAAGCCTTGATGTTCATGTGTCCACGGTAAGACAGACTGTCTACAAATGGAGAAAGTTCAGCAGTGTTGCTACTCTCCCTAGGCGTGGTCGTCCTGTAAAGATGACTGCAGGAGCACAGCGCAGAATGCTTAATGAGGTAAAGAAGAATCCTAGAGTGTCAGCTAAAGACTTACAGAAATCTCTGGCACATGCTAACATTTTTGTTGACACATCTACAATAAGGAAAACATTAAACAAGAATGGAGTACATGGGAGGACACCACGGAGGAAGCCATTGCTGTCCAAAAAGAATATTGCAGCACGTTTGAAGTTTGCAAAAGAGCACCTGGATGTTCCACAGCACTACTGGAAAAATATTCTGTGGACAGATGAAACCAAAATGGAGTTGTTTGGAAAAAACACACAACACTATGTGTGGAGAAAAAAAGGCACAGCACACCAACATCAAAACCTCATCCCCACTGTAAAACATGGCGGAGGGAGCATCATGGTTTGGGGCTGCTTTGCTGCCTCAGGGCCTGGACGGATTGTTGTCATTGATGCAAAAATGAATTCCAGAGTTTATTAAGACATTTTGCAAGAAAACGTAAGACCATCTGTCCACCAACTGAAGCTCCGCAGAGGATGGGTGATGCAACAGGACAATGACCCAAAGCATACAAGTAATTCAACAAAAGAATGGCTTCAACAAAACAAAATACGCCTTCTGGAGTGGCCCAGTCAGAGTCCTGACCTCAACCTGATTGAAATGCTGTGGCATGACCTTAAGAGAGCGATTCCCACCAGACATCCCAAGAATATTACTACACTGAAACAGTTTGGTGAAGAGGAGTGGTCCAAAATTACTCCAGATCGTTGTGCAGGTCTGATCTGCAACTACAGGAAACGTTTGGTTGAGGTTATTGCTGCCAAAGGAGGGTCAACCAGTTATTAAGTCCAAAGGTTCACATACTTTTTCCACCCTGCACTGTGAATGTTTACATGTTATGTTCAATAAAAACATGAAAACATATAATGTTTGTGTTGTATTATTTTAAGCAGACTGTGTTTTTCAAATTGTTGTGACTTAGATGAAGATCAGAGCACATTTTATGACCAATTCATGCAAAACTCCATGTAATCCCAAAGGGTTCACATACTTTTTCTTGCCACTGTATGACTCTACCTGGAGAAATAAATGTTCTATTATCTGCTCCATTCATATGCAGGCTGGCAATCATAAAGCCATAGAGAGTTAATACTCTTAAAAGCAAAGTAGTGCACAGGGGGTGTGCCTGGTGTGTCCAGGTATACCCTGGTATTGGGTGAAGGACTCTTCTTTTAGCCACTCCATTGCTAAAAGGACTGTCTATCTGCATGAAATTCAACTATTCCTAACACAATAAATCTAATTAGTGCTAAATTATTTGGGTGTAAGATTGTTATTAATACATTTTCCATGGATGCAAACTCATGAAATGGGCCGTGCACACTACTGGTGATAAGTGCTGATAAACATGAATGCAAACCCTAAAAATACAGAGCTGATCCTTCCTCACCCTGCACTTCATTGATCTCCGATCTAGCCCTTATTCAAAGGGAATAGCGGTAAGATGTAAAACACACATTAAAAACAGGGAAAAACCTGACACGCGTTTCGCCACAAACACGGCGACTTCGTCAGGAGATTAGAATGAATGGGAAATGGGAAAGCTGCATACTGTCAGATACATTCTACCTAGAGAAATACAAACTGGTAACAAATTAAGCTTGAGGAAATCATTGACATCGAGTTGAAGAAAAGTACTTCTGAGAACCACATACGCTCACTTGTTTTACGTTTGCATCAATTAACAGGCAAGATTTTGATAAAGTTCTCAAGGTCTGTCAAGCAGAAAATCCACCGCTGTCAGCAGATGTGACGGAGGTCAAGAGACGACATAAAACCTTTTTTTTTCTCCCAGAGTGTAGGAATAAGAAGCTTACCGCGTTTTATAAATATATTTTATTCATAAAAATTCTCTATTTTTCAGCTAAATAACCGTAAAAATATGCAAAGAGCTTTGCTACCTTAAATGCTCCACCATGGAGTCTGTTCAGCAAAGTATTGTTCATGCACGCCTCCAGACAGAGGTGAGAAGTTTGTTCATCAAAGGTGTCAAACGAGCAATATTTCCAGCTCAAGGAAACAAATTCTCTGTATATTAGAATGCAGAGATAAATGTGCCTTTAATACATGGTCCAGCGGAGCAGCGGCCTTTTAGTCGTCTGTGGGACTTTTAACAAGATTGATCAGATACGATTTATGAATCATAAAGATCCCATAGAGGCCGCAAGGCATGATGGATAAAATGAATAATGCATCCCTGGATTAAAGTGTCTCATGTACATGCTGATAGCTAGACGAGCAGGCGGGTGGACAGACAGACTTCATGTTTGTGTTATCAATATTATTGCTATTGTAGATCAATATATTATTAGTATCTCATATTAATATGAATATATGGGCTATTATTATCTATTCACTGATAGTACAAGTAATAATAATAATTGTTTTGTTTCAATTCTCAGGAATTTCTTTCTGTTCTGTGTCTCACTTGTTTGATTAATTCGCTAATGTCTTTTTAATTTTTGGGAAATGTGTTTTTTGAAATATTAGACTTTGACAGTTGTTCTCTTAATGGTCTAAATCAATTATCAGTATATCTCTATCTCTATCTCTATAGCTATCTCGAAATAATGGGACATCAACACAATTCTAACATCTTTGGCTCTCTACACCACCACAATGGAGTTGGAATGAAACAAACACAGTGTGCTTTAACTGCAGACTGTCCGCTTTAATTTGAGGGTATGTACATCCAACTCAGGTGAACGGTATAGGATTTACAGCAGTTTTCAGATGTGCCTCCCACTTGTTAAGGGACCAAAGGTAATGGGACAATTGGCTTCTCAGCTGTTCCATGGCCAGGTGTGTCATATTCCCTCATTACCCCAATTACAATGTGCAGATAAAAGGCCCAGAGTTCATTTCAAGTGTGCTATTTGCATTTGGAATCTGTTGCTGTCAACTCTCAAGATGAGATCCAAAGAGCTGTCACTATCAGTGAAGCAAGCCATCATTAGGCTGAAGAAACAAAACAAACCCATCAGAGAGATAGCAAAAACATTAGGCGTGGCCAAAACAACTGTTTGAACATTCTCAAAAAGAAGGAATGCACCGGTGAGCTCAGTAACACCAAAAGACCCGAGAGACCACGGAAAACAACTGTGGTGGATGACCGAAGAATTCTTTCCCTGGTGAAGAAAACACCCTTCACGACAGTTGGGCAGATCAAGAACACTCTCCAGGAGGTAGGTGTATGTGTGTCAAAGTCAACAATCAAGAGAAGACTTCACCAGAGTGAATACAGAGGGTTCACCACAAGATGTAAACCATTGGTGAGCCTCAAAAACAGGAAGGCCAGATTAGAGTTTGCCAAACAACACCTAACAATGCCTTCACAGTTCTGGAACAAGATCCTATGGACAGATGAGACCAAGATCAACTTGTACCAGAGTGATGGGAAGAGAAGAGTATGGAGAAGTGAAGGAACTGCTCATGATCCTAAGCATACCACCTCATCAGTGAAGCATGGTGGTGGTAGTGTCATGGCGTGGGCATATATGGCTGCCAATGGAAATGGTTCTCTTGTATTTATTGATGATGTGACTGCTGACAAAAGCAGCAGGATGAATTCTGAAGTGTTTCGGGCAATATTATCTGCTCACATTCAGCCAAATGCTGCAGAACTCATTGGACGGTAGGGATGTACGTTTCGGGTTTCGTAATTTCGGAATTTTCACGAAATTTCCCGATTCGTGTTTTCGGATGCGGCCGAATTTCCGAAAATTTTTAGATCCGAAAATGTCAGATCCGAAACGTTTTCCGAACCGAAACGAAATATTTTCGGATCTTTCGAATGGACTTGAAATGTGTCAAACGAGGAGAACAGACGTTCCGAAAAAACGAAAATGTTCTGAAAATGAAAATGTTCCGAAAAAACGAAAAGTCGATACAAAAAACGAGCAAAGTGACACGAAAAATACGAAAAATGGCCGATATTCCGAAAAATGTACAATTCCGAAAAACGAAAATTTCCGAAATCACGAAAAGTCGATACAAAAACCGAGCACAGTGACACGAAAATACGAAAAATGGTCGATATTCCGAAAAAAAATGTACCCGAAAAACGAGACAAACCGAATCGAATCGAAACCGAAATCTTTTGAAACGAGCCGAATCGAAAAGTTTAAAAATCCGAAAAATCGAACCGAATCGAACCGAAAAAAAAATCGGTGCACAAGCCTATTGGACGGCGCGTCACAGTGCAGATGGACAATGACCCAAAGCATACTGCAAAAGCAAGCAAAGAGTTTTTGAAGGGACAGAAGTGGAATGTTATGCAATGGCCAAGTCAATCACATGACCTGAATCCCATTGAGCATGCATTTCACTTGCTGAAGACAAAACTGAAGGAAAATGCCCAAGAACAAGCAGGAACTGAAGACAGTTGCAGTAGAGGGCTGGCAGAGCATCACCAGGGATGAAACCCAGCGTCTGGTGATGTCTATGCGTTCCAGACTTCAGGCCGTGATTGACTGCAAAGGATTTGCAACTAAGTATTAAGAAGGGAAAGTTTGATTTATGATTATTATTCTGTCCATTACTTTTGGTCCCTTAACAAGTGGGAGGCACATCTGCAAACTGCTGTAAGTCCTACACCGTTCACCTGAGTTGGATGTACATACCCTCAAATTAAAGCTGACAGTCTGCATTCTTCTCTTCCCATCACTCTGGTACAATGATCTTGGTCTCATCTGTCCATAGGATCTTGTTCCAAAACTGTGAAGGCATTGTTAGGTGTTGTTTGGCAAACTCTAATCTGGCCTTCCTGTTTTTGAGGCTCACCAATGGTTTACATCTTGTGGTGAACCCTCTGTATCACTCTGGTGAAGTCTTCTCTTGATTGTTGACTTTGACACACATACACCTACCTCCTGGAGAGTGTTCTTGATCTGCCCAACTGTCGTGAAGGGTGTTTTTCTTCACCAGGGAAAGAATTCTTCGGTCATCCACCACAGTTGTTTTCCGTGGTCTCTCGAGTCTTTTGGTGTTACTGAGCTCACCGGTGCATTCCTTCTTTTTGAGAATGTTCAACAGTTGTTTTGGCCACGCCTAATGTTCTTGCTATCTCTCTGATGGGTTTATTTTGTTTCTTCAGACTAATGATGGCTTGCTTCACTGATAGTGACAGCTCTTTGGATCTCATCTTGAGAGTTGACAGCAACAGATTCCAAATGCAAATAGCACACTTGAAATGAACTCTGCGCCTTTTATCTGCACATTGTAATTGGGGTAATGAGGGAATATCACACACCTGGCCATGGAACAGCTGAGAAGACAATTGTCCCATTACTTTTGGTCCTTAACAAGTGGGAGCACATCTGCAAACTGCTGTAAAATCCTACACCGGTCACCTGAGTTGGATTACATACCCCAAATTAAGCTGACAGTCTGCAGTTAAAGCACATTGTGTTTGTTTCATTCCAACTCCATTGTGGTGGTGTACAGAGCCAAAGATGTTAGAATTGTGTCGATGTCCCAATATTTCTGGACCTGACTGTATCTATATATCTAACTCTATCTATATATATCCCATATCAATCTATCTATCTATCTAGCTATCTATCTCTATCTCTATCTCTATCTCTATCATCTCTCTAACTATATTTATCTATCTATCTATAAATCTGTCTTTTATTCTATATCTATCATTATCCATCTATCTCCTTTATATATCTCGACTATCTAACTATCTCCTATATCTATCTATCTATCCATCCATCTATCTCTATCATATACACTATATTGCCAAAAGTATTCGCTCACCCATCCAAATAATCAGAATCAGGTGTTCCAGTCACTTCCGTGGCCACGGGTGTATAAAATCAAGCACCTAGGCATGCAGACTGTTTTTACAAACATTTGTGAAAGAATGGGTCGCTCTCAGGAGCTCAGTGAATTCCAGCGTGGAACTGTGATAGGATGACACCTGTGCAACAAATCCAGTCATGAAATTTCCTCGCTCCTAAATATTCCACAGTCAACTGTCAGCTGTATTATAAGAAAGTGAAAGTGTTTGGGAACGACAGTAACTCAGCCACGAAGTGGTAGGCCACATAAACTGACGGAGCGGGGTCAGTGGATGCTGAGGCGCATAGTGCGAAGAGGTCGCCAACTTTCTGCAGAGTCAATCGCTACAGACCTCCAAACTTCATGTGGCCTTCAGATTAGCTCAAGAACAGTGCGCAGAGAGCTTCATCGAATGCTTTTCCATGGCCGAGCAGCTGCATCCAAGCCATACATCACCAAGTGCAATGCAAAGCGTCGGATGCAGTGGTGTAAAGCACTATCTATCTATATATCTCTCTATCATCTATCTATCTATCTCTCTATCTCAAGGTGAAATTCATCGTGTGGCGCAATTTGGAGGTTAGGGAATAACCCCTTTTGTATGTTATACCCACTGGTCACTCCGAAACACCCTATAAAAATTGGATGTGTAGGTGAGTGCAGCCATTCTACTTTTATCTATCTTTCATGGTTACACACAGGCAGCCTTTACGAGGCAAAACTCACACAGAGAGTGATGCGCACACACACACACACTACCAAAGACACTGAATGACACACACAGAGACACAGATATGCATTGCTCGCTCAGTGTATCACAGCACCATGTTCCATGGTCAACTCAAAACCATGGAATCTCCTTCCTAACTCAGGACATCTGGCAGCCCGTGCGTACGAGCGGAAACATAAGTGAAAAGATTCCCTTTAATATTCAGAATTTCCATTTATGTTAGGGTAGAAGAATTGGCCTTAAAATTATTACTGCAGTTTATAGAGTCATTTAAATATCCGCACCCCCTTCGACATAAAACGACACATTATTCTGGATGGCTGGTGACATTGTGCTGCAGCTTTTTATGGATGTGCTTCATGCATGACTTATAAATGTCACGCCAATCCAGCTGGGCCTGCCGCAAGTGGATTTTCTGCACTCTGTCCTCTCGCCGCATGGCAAAAGAAGCCGGGGACGGGACGAATTGTCAGGACGGATCTGAGCACCGAAAAGAAGAGGCGTAGCACGTCATAAAATGTGACAAGCCATGGGGATATTAGGGGACCTTGAGGTACTTTTCTGCGTTCTTACCACCTCGGGCTCTGATAAACGGCCCCATCAGTCACTCGCTAAGTCCAAACAGACAAGCCGTGATTTTTCTTTCCAATAACACGTCGCTGACAGTGAAGCGCAGCAGAGGTACCGTTTAATACCGTCACGTAAAAACCTTGCTTGCCAGCTCATTACCACGTTTAAATCGACTAAGCAGGTGTTAGCTCTTTGGGGATAGAGGGGATCCCAGACAGACTTTATTTTCTGTCTGCACGGGTCCGCAACGATGTAACTCCATCAACAGTTAGCAACAAGTTCAGCGAATAAACCCGCTGCCTTCTCCTCCGTCTTGTTTTCCTGTCGATGTCCATCACGTCTAGACCCCCGGTGTATTGCTGCCTCTTGTAAATGCCAAGCTGTTACACTCTGAAATATCACAATAAAGAAACAAATTCTCTGCCGGCGACTCATTGGCAAGAAAAAAAAAAATCATCCTATATCTCTCTCTCTATTATATATGTGATGTATTGCTATATAAATATAGCTCTCTCTCTCTATATATATATATATATATACAGGGTGTCCATAAAGTCTCTTTACAATTTCAAAAAAGTATTCCAAAGGCAAATGAAAAGACAGATAAGTGAAATTATTACAGAATAAGACGTATATACAGTATTTAAGTTTTTTTTGCCTCATTTAATGCACCTCTATATGGGCACCATTAGTTACACGAAGCACATCAAGACGGTGCTAGATTTCTTGCCATGTTGGCTGTAGCATCCCCTCATCAATGGTGGCGATGGCATCAGTGATCCTCTGCTTTAGATTAGTGATGTCCCTTTGTACCTTTGTTCCATACACACTGGGCTCTATTACATTCTTGGCGCAAAAAAAGCTCGTGCAGCGCGTTAATTTGTGCGCGAAGCGTTAAACATTAACGCACGTAAATTAACAGTGGTATTACAATCCGCACGCATTTTTTCATCCGTCAAAAATAACGCGCGTAAAAAAGACCCTCAAAAATGCGCGCGCATTAACGTTGCGTGCAGAAATAGGTGTGCGGACTGTTTTTCACGTGATTCCGCCAATCAGAATTAAGAACCACAATTGTCTCCCGTTCAGTTTTTGCGCCTGTCAAAATCAATCTGAGTATATATGCTGCAGCAATAATAAAAACACGCACAACCTCTCTATTTTATTGTTTGGGTATGTGTAGAATGTGTAACTATACTGTGCTGTATTTTTTTTCGGGCTGGTGTATTTGGTTTCGGCCAGGACGTTCAGATTTGCCATTAACACAAGCTTTTCAAAGACGTTAAAATTATGCGCGCAAACGTCGTTCGTAAAAAGTTGCGCATCGATTGTAATACCAGCCACGTGCCAGCACACAAACGCATTTGCGCTCACAATGTTAAGTATGGGATGCGCGCACGAACTTTCGCTCGCGCAGGGTAACTCGCGTTAGACGTTAACGCGCATCATTTGCGCGAACGTCGTAATTTGACGTTCGGCGCAAAGGGTTTTTCCCCTCGCGTTAATGCGTTTTTGCGCACACGCACATTTTTCGCGAAGAATGTAATAGAGCCTAATATCTTTAACATAACCCCTAGAAAGAAGTGGAGGGGAGGGATATCTGGTGAATGAGGTGGCCAGGGAATTGGGTCACCCCTTCCAATCCACCGCTCTGAAAATGTTTCATTTAATGACCCACGAACATGTAGTCCCCAATGTGGTGGTGCAGCATCTTGCTGGAAAATGATGGTTGGTTGAAGGTCATGTAGTTGTGGCGCCGCGTATTCAGTCAAAATGTCATGGTAAACATTTGCAGTAACTGATGTCTCGCCGAAGAAAAACGGACCAATGATTTGATTGCAAATAATCCCACACCACACATTCCTCTAAAGTAGAGGATCACTGACGCCATCGCCACCATTGATGAGGGGAAGCTACAGCCAACATGGCAAGAAATCCAGTAGCGTCTTGATGTGCTTCATGCAACTAATGGTGCCCATATAGAGGTGTATTAAATGACGCAAAAAAAACTTAAATCTATACGTCTCGTTTTGTAATAATTTTTACTTATCTGTCTTTTCTTTTGCCTTTGGAATAAATTGTTGAAATTGTAAAGAGACTTTATGGACACTCTGTATACATGAAAGCATAGGATGGATAGATGCTTAATAGATAGATAAATAATGTATACCACACATTACTTTGTGTTTTATTTTTGCCTCGATAAAATTTTGATTGACAAAAAAATACATAGATAAATAATTTTGAAGAATTAAAGAATAATATTAACCTAGTATAACGGCCGTGTTCTATTTATGATGCTTGAAAAATAAATTAATAGATATATATATTATAACGTTTGCAATTGGAGAATACATTTACACGTCGCTGCAATTCAGAAAACTGCATTGTCCACAGAGCTCACGTGCTACATTCCCCATATGCAGCAAGAATCTCTGGGTAGGACATGCAAATTAAGTCTCCAATTTCTCACTTTTTTTGTATCCTGGGTCTGTTTTAACACAGAACCCTCCTTGCCAGTGCCATGACGTACTAGATGGCTTTTTAGCAATGGTCAGGTTATGCAACGAGTCACAGCCTCCCCTGTATATATATATATATATCCCTCATGCATTCATTTTCCCATTTTGAACATACCATTTGACTCTCACTTTTTACGACATCTAACCCCTCCACCCATGTGACCCTTAATGTCCTAATGTTCAATTCTAGGAACTGATCAGTATAGCTTCCAGGACCTGAGAAAGAGAGGATCACTCTTGAAAGCTTGTCTTTTAAATGTTACGTTAGTCCAATAAAAAAAGGTATCACTACGTACTGCTATACTCGTGGTTTATATATATATATACAGTTGTGTTCAAAATTATTCAACCCCCACTGAAATTGAGTGTTTTGGCCAGTTTGACATTGATTTTGATCATTCAGTCATCTTGCTTACAATTAAATCAAAGAGGCACGTGTAGGTCAGACAAATATAACATAACATTTATAATGAAATAACCACAAATGTCTTTTCTGTGCTCACATCATTATCAGTTTTATTCAACCCCCAAGTGACATTCAATCTTAGTACTTAGTACAACATCCTTTTACAGTTATAACAGCTTTTAAACGTGAAGCATAGCTTGACACAAGTGTCTTGCAGCGATCTACGGGTATCTTCGCCCATTCGTCATGGGCAAAAGCCTCCAGTTCAGTCACATTCTTAGGCTTGCGCACTGCAACTGCTTTCTTTAAGTCCCACCAGAGGTTCTCAATCGGATTTAAGTCAGGTGACTGCGATGGCCACTCCAAAATGTTCCAGCCTTTAATCTGCAACCATGCTCTAGTGGACTTGGAGGTATGCTTGGGATCATTGTCCTGTTGAAAGGTCCAACGTCTCCCAAGCCTCAGGTTTGTGACGGACTGCATCACATTGTCATCCAATATCTCCTGGTACTGAAGAGAATTCATGGTACCTTGCACACGCTGAAGCTTCCCTGTACCTGCAGAAGCAAAACAGCCCCAAAGCATGATTGACCCCCCGCCATGCTTCACAGTAGGCAAGGTGTTCTTTTCTTCATAGGCCTTGTTCTTCCTCCTCCAAACATAGCGTTGATCCATGGGCCCAAACCATTCTAATTTTGTTTCATCAGTCCACAGAACACTATCCCAAAACTTCTGTGGTTTGTCCACATGACTTTTGGCATACTGCAGTCGACTCTTCTTATTCTTTGGAGACAGCAAGGGGGTGCGCCTGGGAGTTCTGGCATGGAGGCCTTCATTACGAAGTGTGCGCCGTATTGTCTGAGCTGAAACTTCAGTACCCACATCTGACAAATCTTTTCTCAGTTCCTCAGCAGTCACACGTGGACTTTTCTCCCCTCTACGCTTCAGGTAGCGCACAGCAGTCGAAGTCAGCATCTTCTTTCTGCCACGACCAGGTAGCGTTTCAACAGTGCCCTTTGCCTTGAATTTGCGAATGATGCTTCCTATGGTCTCTCTTGGTATGTTTAACATCTTTGCAATCTTCTTATAGCCATTGCCCTTCCTGTGAAGAGTAATCACCTCTTCTCTTGTCTTCCTGGACCATTCTCTTGACTTCACCATGTTTGTAACCACACCAGTAAATGTCTAGAAGGAGCTGAGTATCACAGTCATTTTAAAGCTGCCTAATTGGTGCTTATTATGATTTATTGCTGCTCCGTGACATCCACAGGTGTTTTCAATACCTGATTGAAAACACTTGAATGAACCTCTGTTCTTCAGAGTGGTAGTCTTTAAGGGGTTGAATAATTGTGTCAATGAAGAATTCACAAAAGAAACATTTACTACTGTATTACAAAACCAATTGATGTCATTTTAGTTGCATATGGTTCTTTAAAAAGTCCTTATAGGATTTCATTCTGAATACAATTACAAATGTACACTAAATTCCCTAAAACCCTTTACAGCATTGGGGGTTGAATAATTTTGAACACAACTGTATATACTCTTCTGCTTCAATGTAAAATACCTAAGAATATATTTATAATGATGGATATTTACTTACAGTACATAGTGTGAAACATTAATGTGCACCATCCCAGCAGGTAACTACCCAAAACAACCAAAAAGCAGGGATCTCAAACTCGACCCCCCCAACCAAAAAGCAGGGATCTCAAACTCGACCCCCCCAACCAAAAAGCAGGGATCTCAAACTCTACCCCCCCCAAGACGTTTATTGCCTACATTAACCAGAATTCTTGGATTTGGTGTGGGTATAAATATAAACCCACCAGTCTCTCTCATGACTGAGAAGCAGCATGAGGATATGCGGTTGCTTAGAAAGCAGCTCTTGGTTTCATTAGGTAGGGCCCACCTGACCAGAGGTGCCGTGACGTGGCAGGTGAGCTTACACTTTAATGGCCATTCAAGTAAACCAAAACCTCTGATTGTGGTTTTTTTCACATGGAGCTACAGGGGTGAGCGCAAATGACAACCATGTTTTCTTGTTATGTTTTATACATGAAGCAGACTGGGTTCTTCTGGTCTACGCAGCCACCCAGTTAGGGAATAGGTGCAAAAACTTTTTTTCTGCATATATGGATAAATAGATAGAAAGATAGATAGATAAACAATAGATGGGTAGATAGAAAGATAGATAGATGATAGACATAAATAGATAGAGATAGATAGAGAGATAAGATAGATAGATAGATAATAGATAGAGATAGATAGATAGATTTATAGAAAGAAAGATGGATAGATAGATAGATAATAGACATAGATAGATAGAGTATATAGATAGAGATAGATAGATAATAGATAGATAGATAGATAGATAATAGACATAGATAGATAGAGTATATAGATAGAGATAGATAGATAATAGATAGATAGATAGATAGATAGATAATAGACATAGATAGATAGAGTATATAGATAGAGATAGATAGATAATAGATAGATAGATAGACTTATAGATAGATAGACAGATAGACTTATAAATAGATAGAGGATAGATAGACGGATAGATAGATAGATTTATAGAAAGATAGATGGATAGATAGATTTATAGAAAGAAAGATGGATAGATAGATAGATAGATAGATATTGGACAGATGGATAGATAGATGGATAGATAGATAGATAGATAGATAATAGACATAGATAGATAGAGTGTATAGATAGATAGATAGATATATGGATAGATAGATAGATAGATAGATAGATAGATAGATAATAGACATAGATAGATAGACAGACAGACAGACAGACAGACAGACAGATAGATAGATAGATAGATAGATAGATAGATAGATAGATAATAGACATAGATAGATAGATAGATAGACAGACAGATAGATAGATAGATAGATAGATAGATGGATAGATATCTGGATAGATAGATAGATAGATAGATAGATGGAATGATAGATAATAGATAAATAGAAGAAATAGATAAATAGATCATTTGATAGATAGATCGATCAATAAATAAATAATAGTTTGATAATTGATAGATAGATCTTGTCAGCATTTTGTGTGCAGCTCTCGGATTGAGTTCACTCGCTGGGAAGCTCGTTTAGCAGACGGCCGTGTTACATGTTGGCGTGAGTTGGCACGGGCTTAACATCCTGCCTATATAAGCAGTCTAACAGAGCACGGCAAGAAATGAAACCTGAAAGCAGGAAAAGCAAAAACAACCTTGTAACGAATAATGTAATTTTCAGGGCAATAAACTAACAATATGGGAATTTTTCTGTGATCTCTTGTTCTAATGCTAATGTGACTATGTTTACACGTGTTCTCTACTTACAAAGTAATAAAAAAATTAAAAGGGAGGTATTCATATGCCTTTATTGCAAACTTTGTATTCTGTCTATAATTATTTTCTCAGAATTGTGCGTGTTATTATCTGCGTGTGCAGGTCTTCCTTACAGATAAGATTTGGCGACACATCACAAACTGTGAAGTTGTGCACCAATGTGACAAGCATCTGGATTAAGGGTGATATCTATTAGGGATGAGCTGTTCGGTTCGGAGTTCGATTCGAACATCGCCTGTTCGCATGTTCGCGAACTATGAACATTTCCGCGTGTTCGCCGCATGTTCGCCCACAATGCACCACAATGGACCACAATGCACTTTTCCACTGGCCTGAAGCTTGTAATTGGCTACAGCCTTGCACCTGACCGCAGGTCAGGTGCAAGACTATGCCAATCACGGTTCAGAGTCCTGATTGGGCAAATTTTGCCCAATCATGGGCTCACAGAGCTAAGTCCCGCAGCACACTATATAAGGCTTCACACAGTGCTTCTGCACGTGTTTTTTGAGAAGAGATTGTTCTGTTAGTGTGTGTTCTCGCTGCCGGTCTGCCACCAGCTTTTGGGGGGTCTCATTTCTACAAAATATCTGGGAATTGTTCTAATCTTACTTTTCAGTTTTTTTATTCTTATACATTACATGGTCATGTTTGGCATCATTGTAAAGACCAGACTCTGACCTTTCCAATGACTCCTCACTTAACCTTGTGTGGCATACAATTCAGAGATACAGGATCCAAAGTCCCCTGTCTCTGCTCACTGCAGTGCCTCGGTCTATGTTGTCAATGAACAATGCATTGCATCATCAGCTCCACACTCGCTGGCAGTGTGAGAAATGAGAAGGTGAGTTAGTGCAGCGTCACTGTTCACTTTATAAATGTAAACTGAGTGTAGTGTTAGAAAAAAGTGCAGTGTTAGAAAAAAAGGAAAAATAATATCTAAATTTGTTATTTTATTTTTACTTAAATCTAATATGGTTATATTTGATATCAATGGAAAGATCATAATCTGGCCTTTCCAATGATACCTCATATGTCCTTCTAGCGCTTAGGGCTCCAGAGATACAGTGGCCTAAATGATTGTAAAAAAAATATATATACAGGGTTATTCAAAGAGAATCGAAAAGTCGCTGCATGTTCGGTGACTTTTCGTTCTCTTCAATTCAGTTTGTTTTGGCGATCCCATTTCGGTGACCCTGCGGTGTATTCAGCAAGCACCACAGGGTCCCCAAATTGCAGGGAAAGGCTGCCGCAAACCCGACATAAACTAAACGCAAAACCCAGCGGACACACGATGAAAACCCGCAAAACCATCTGGATTAACCCGCCTAAAACGCTGGAAAAACCCGAGCAGGAGCCGATCACACACAGCGCAGCCGCCGGAAAAAGCCGACACCGCAGACGAGTGAAGTGAATAAAGTAAAAAAACAGTTTGCTTGAATGTTTGAAAAGTGAAACGCTGTTTGCAAAGAAACTACTGAGCGAAAATGTCTGAAATTTACATATGATCCAATGAATGATAATAAAAAGGGCTGTTACAGAAAAAAATAAGTAAACTTTGGAGAAAAAAAAGTCCAGAAAAATGCTTAAAATATCCTAAAAAAATCTATAAATAAAGAGACTCTTTACTGCAGAATTTTATAATGAACGGTTTATTAGATATTGAATTAAAACGGGAATATTTTTAACATTGAAGCCTATGGGATTCGCCTGAATAAATCTGCCGCATGAAACCACCGAATGGCAGGGCATTTAGGGAACCTTTCACTGCTGTTCGGTGTCTCTGAATAGCCGAAGCAGTGCTTCTCTATGGGGATTCACTGCCCTCGAACAGGCACCGAACAGGCACCGAATGTGCAGGCAATTCGCCAGGATTTGGCGAATTGCCTGCTCTCTGGATAGCCGAATGGCCAAGAAAGGTAACTGAACGTTGAATTTCAGCGTTCGGTTACCTTTCTCAAGCAATTCGGATCTCTTTGAATTACCCTGAAAGTTTTTACAGAGCATGGCACCCTCTTGTGGCAGGTGCCTGTAGGCACATGCCTACTCTGCCTAGTTATAAATCCAACCAAGATTAAAGTCAGTGCAGCAGTGTGTCTGCAAGCAAAGAAGCAAGGGGCACTCAGTCCTCCAACACTAGCAGATTTATTGAAAAAATGTGGAATGTTTCGGTCCTACGCGGCCTTTCTCATGCCATATTGTTTTCTGTGTCTTAGAGGTGGTGTACTGGTACTGGTTCATGCTGTAGGTTTATGAGGTATATTTCGCATATATGTATAGTATAAATGCTTGAAATAATTCCTGTAATTCACAGTGTGGTTTCTAACACTTGTTGAATTGTCAGGGCGGCCCTGCCCGTTGCCAAACAAGTCTCTCTACTCACCACTTTGTCTTCACATCTTCCATCTCCATGCCAAGACATACAGAGAAGGAGCTGGCTGAGAGGGGGTGATATAGGCATTAGAGGGGGTGCGTGCCATCCCTTGGTGCCCATCGGAACTCCCACTGCCTATAACACAATGTCACAATGTACAGGTTATCCTTTGCAGTAATCTGTGCGTGTGAATTGCTCGCTTTAGAGGTAGCGTGAAATTAAACCTCTAAATTTCAAAATCTAGACAGAACTGTGAAATTCAAGAGCAGTTTGGCTTAAACGGAACTGCTGAAAGTAGCCAAATTGCTACATTTTACATGAAAGATTTCTCCGAAGAACCCTATAATAACAGTTTGTACATGAATCAGACAATGATATAATTCGCTCCTAAATTGCCTTGGCCAGTCTTTGCCTGCAGAGGATTTTTTCGTTGTTGTTGTTGTAAGGATTATCCGTTTTATTTTAATTTTGCAACACGGGTGCACATTGGTTGCTAAGAAAATTGTCCCCGGTGTTTTCTTCTCTCTCCAGCACAAATTAAACCTTGTTCAACCACAGCACGTACGTAGATTCCCGTATTCTTATGGTTCTTTCCTGCACATTACGCACTCGCCGTAAAAGAGCAGCACAGTTTGATAATTGAGATCATGAAAATAATTGCCAAAAAAGATCATGGAAAACAAAGTAATGCATCACAGCTCTTTTGTGCGAAACAGATGTCTTTTTGGCAGGTAGCGAAATAAAGATAAGTCATACATATGGCATTCGGTGGATTTCTATCCTTTTGTCTCCGGATCTGCCTTTTCGTACTTCACGAATGACAGATAATAGTAATAACAATCAACTTATTAAACACAAGGTGATCTGAAGGACTTTCTGTATGTTCTATACTCAATCTAAATTTGGATAAATATATGTTACTTCCTTGTGGTTTGAAAAGATATCATACAGGCAGTGAAAGCTCATCCACAGGAGTAAGTTTTCTCAGCGTCCCACTAGTATATTCGCACCTCTGCCCCCCTGAATAATATTTTTTCTTGACGTGGATGTTAGAAATCAATCCTTCGAAAACATGGTTGCGTTTGTTTCTTCTTCCTTGGCGAAAATGTCAAGCAGCAAAATTAGCAACAGAGCACGACGTGAATCCTAGGCACTTTTTGAAATCTGTCCTGTTTCTAGGCACTTTGCACATGCTCAGTAAGTCAGCAGGACTAGTTGATAATAGACATAAGATGCAGGTGATCGGATACAGCAAGCAAACCAAAAAATTAATCAGCAATGTGAAATATGAACATAAAAAATTACTCAGCGTGACAGGAGAACACCTTACAACATCTTAGGTTCTACAGCTATATCACAATGCAGTGACCTTAGTATATGTCAATGTGGCCAAATGGCAGATAGCGTTGGGCAAAACTGACTTGTCTCCGTGGTAGCAGAATTACAGGTTTTCCTCAATGGTACTGGATGCTTCTTATAAATATGCATAGTGAAAGATCTTTAGCATGGGGCTACGCCACAAATTGGTAAATTGCTACAGCATGAATATATACAACATTCTCCTGCAAAAAACACTGCACTCTTTCCATAGTTGGTGCTAATGTAGTGTCTCAAATTCAATATGTAATGGTTAGCGCTAGGAGAAGTAAATTTAATGTCTGGCATTGATATTCCGATCAAGACACTCCAGACAGATGAAAAAGTTTTGCACCTCATAGTTTGAGTGAGCTTACTGTATTTAGCACCTCCTATACTTAACATGGGAAGGTGCTGAGATATGCTCAGATTTTCCTGCTTACCGTCTCCATGTTAGCATCCACAATGGATTAGGGCCCAAATATGTGGTGCACAACTGGGAAAAGTACTTTGCTTGTAAACTTGAAAGAGCGAAGTACTCTAACAAGTTGCTCAACCCATATGCGACTGTCTGAACGGATGACAAGCAGATATCATCCAAGAAAAACACTAATAAGATGCGTCTTTATTGACGTTTTTGATAGATTTATTAATCCTCCTGAGTGCAGTGTCTTGCTAATTTCTGTATGGTGTCTTTTTATAGCATGTCTTTAATTGGTACGTGTTTTTTTTTAGAAGATGTGTCATTTTTATGTCGTAATTTCCATAGGATATACAAACTCTGCCTGCGCACGACCTACTAGACAACTGGGCAAAAAAAGGTGGGTTGACCCTCAAAGTCATAGGCTTGCTCGAATGTAACCTAGATCACGACTAGTGTGTTCTATTCAATTTAATGGATTAAATATATACATATATCCAAAAAACAGACAAACACAGGGGTCTTGACTCAACTGAAACTAATCTGTATTCCTAAATGATCATCATTTCAGCCTTTATCAATATCACCCCCTAACGAGGCTTGGTAACGACGAGCAGAAGAGCCAAAATGTCAATCCTATTGAATAAAGATTTATTTTTCTCAGTTTTTTTAACAAGACATCTGAGTACGTCTGCTTGTTGGGTATTGATATACAGTGTTGGGTTAAGGCCTTTCTGGGCCAGGAGTGGAAGAGTTGGGTGTGCCTCTGCCCCCTTCTTCTCACCTCCCAATGTGCCATTACCAGGGACTGACTGACAACTTTTGGCCTAGGGGGCAAGTTCAATAAAGAGGCCCATAATGCAGCAACTCGGCCCCCCCACTTAAAGTGCGTCGGCCACCCATCTCAGCTCTGACATGCGGCCTCCGCACTGATTTTCTTTTCTATTATCAATCGCAGGTGTACCTAACCACCGTAGAAAGCTGTGGCCACGAGTAAGCAACAGAGAGGAACGCGACCATTTCCTGCTAAGCCATTTCACCGCTGTGTGCTGAGCTCATTTTGACTTTTATGTGCTCATCATGTTTAACCACTTGGCTGTGGATGACTCGCTCAACCTGTCGTCTCGATCGCTCCCAGGGTGCGGATAACATGCTCCTCGCAGTCGCAATGGACCGATAATACCGACGATCACTGTGGTCTCCTGGTGAGGGCTGACATCTTGGATGCCAGCCCTGCCTTCAGGACCTCCCCTGCCCACTGACATCATTGCGCATGGCCGCGATAACGTCATAAAGGGACTTGCCGCCAGCCGGGCAGGAAATCACATACAATAGATTTGGGGTCATTTGGACCCCCTATCTCTTGAATCGTACAAGATAAAGGGCAATGCTTGGTATTATTGGAAAGGCCAGAGCATGCTACCTAACATGACCCCATATCTGCTATGGTTCTAGAGATACTGGGGTCCAAAAGACCTAAAGTGCCGACATAGTTATCCTTTCTCTGGGCCTATTATGGGGCATGGGCCTGGAGCTGCAGCTCCAGTAGCCTCTATGTTAATCCGGCGCTATATATATGTATGGACACTCAATCTGGCACCTGGGTAGATGTTCCTTTATTCCCATAGAAGGATGAATGCTGAATATAGGATCGTTATATATCACTTATTAAAGAAAAATGTGTTAATGGTAGAATATAATGCCTCGATATTATAGTAGCGCTGTACATAAATGATGGTGGGTTAATGTCTTTTGTAACAGCGCCTATACAGATACTGATGATTGTTACAATGTATCCAAGTAGTGTCTGTTTACTCAATATATATCTCATGACTAGAGGCGTTTTAGTGCATGATGGTGGTAGGGAACTAGCTAGTATCAGCAAAGCATAACTGTTGGAATGTAAATATTTTTCCATCACATTTATCTCATTCCTTGTTTTTCAAATATCTGCATTATGTAAAAAATGCAGAACAAACGCTCAGTAGCATTTGTTCAATCTCCCATCAATTTTGGCTCAAGGGTGATTAAAAGCAGAGGCGATGGGGATGCAACAACAATCCTGCGCCACAAGGATTATGATAAACAAACCATCACTGATGGAATCTGCTAACCATTTGGACATTTTTTTTTGTTTGTTGTAATTTTATCGTCACAGTGAAATAACCAGGTATCATGGCTCCCCCTAATGCACATGGAGAGTAACGGTCGTCGAAAGTTTAAATAAAAAAAAATCATTTTTATGATATTAAAAGAAATTAGAATTGCGGCAGTTCTGGCCTAAGATTCTCAAATGTATTGTTTTTACCAATAAATCTAGAATATGGTCAGTTTCACCTTCAAAAATAACATTCCTAATTAGAAAATCAGCGCATACGCAGACACATTTATATCTCTTGGCTACATACAGACAATTGTAGGGTGTTATATAAGTCTAATATAGGGCTCAATTTAATTCGTTTGGGTGTTTTTTAAAAAAAAAATCAGCTGTTTGCAGTCAATATTTTTTCCGAAAAAATCTGCTGATTCATTTGAGCTGATATTTGAAAAAATGCCTCTGGTCCGAAAAAAAAAACAGCCGGTAAAATGGCTAAAAAAGTTGATTTTTGGCCGGCATCACGCAGATGTATGCCTTTAAACATAACTATTAGAAAAACTATTTCATTCTAATTCTATTTCCCTGCATAAAATTGCCCCAAAAAGGTTCTGATTTTGGTAATTGGATGGAATTAAACTGAATCCACAATCACCTTCAGTTCATTGTTTAAGTTAAAGGAACACTCTACTGAAAAGTGGAGTTCCCTTTTTTTTGCCCAAAAATAATTTTTTTTGCCCCCATTTGTTCACCTTTTGTCCCTCACCATGTGCTGCTCCTCCTCTTCGGCTTTGGGACTCTAGAACCGGGAAGTCCGTGACGCATTTCTGCGTAATGGGGTGGAGGTAACTCCTCCACTTCACCCAGCATTATAGCAAAAACAGTGGGGCAGGGAGGAAGGGCACAACTCACCATCCTCAGCACTTTATAAATATAAAGTGGTCAGAATCAGTAGAGTGTTCCTTTAAAGATGATCCACCTTCCTACATATTTTTGACTTGAAGACCACAGAATCCATCCTTAAAGGATGGGATATTCCCACGCGCTTCATATTCATAATATGTTCTGTGATGTTACTCTCATCTTTATCTATATCAAAGATCAGCTTTGAGGATGTCTTGCCATGATACTCAATCACCTTGATATTGGGTACATGTTAGTCTTTCACCATTACATGATCAATGCTCCTAGGCCTCTGCCCATAATCTTACCATCATTCGCACTCATTGCACTCACATTCAGGGTTATTCAAAGAGAATCGAAAAGCCACCGCACGTTCGGTGACTTTTTGTTCTCTTCAATTCGGTGCGATTTGGCAATCCCATTTCGGCAACCCTGCGGTGTATTCAGCAAGCACCACAGGGCCGCCGAAATGCAGGGAAAAGCCGCCGCAAACCCACCGAAAACTCACTGCAAAACCAGGGCAAACGCACACCGAAACCGGCACAAACATCTGGATTAACCCCGCCAAACACGCCAGAGAAACCCGAGCAGGAGCCGATCACAGCGCAGAGTAGCCACTGGAAAAACTCGACACCGCAGACGAATGGAGTGAAAAAAATAAACAGTACGCTTGAATGTTTGAAAAGTGAAACGCTGTTTGCAAAGAAACTACAGAACAAAAATGTCTGAAATTTACACATAAGATCCGATGAATGATAATAAAAAGGGCTGTTACAGAAAAAAGAAAAAAATGAAAAAAAAATCGCCAAAAAATCTCGAAAATGCATAAAAGATCCGAAAAAATCTAAAATTAAAGAAACTTTTTACTGCAGAATATCATAATAAACGGTTTATTAGATATTGAATTAAAACGGGAATATTTTTAACATTGAAGCCTCTGGGATTCGCCTGATTAAACCTGTCGAGTGAAACCACTGAATGGCAGGGCATTTCGGCAACTTTTCACTGCTGGTTTTGTGTTCTCTGAATAGACGAAGCATTGCTTCTCTATGGGGATTCACTGCCCTCAAACAGGCACCGACCAGGCATCGTATGTGCAGGCAATTCGCCAGCATTTGGTGAACTGCCTGCACTCTGGATAGACGAATGGCCAGGAAAGGTAAGCATACGCTGAATTTCAGCATTCGGTTATTTTTCGCCAGCAATTCAGAGCTCTTTGAATAACCCTGACAGTGATCAGCTCCTATAATCGATAACTCCAAATGGAGATGTAATAATAGTATCTAGCCTTCTGTTACCCTCTAATAATAGAAATTAGGTACACAGATGCTTTGCAATTACATAGGTCTATAACTAGCGTGTATCAGATATCCCTCCAACAAAGATAATTTCGAGCTAGACATGAGCACAACAAAAAAATGTGTTTCGTTTTGTATCGATTTGTTATGTTTTTTAGCTCATTTTGGTGCGTTCGTTATGGTATCATTTTCCAAATTTCGGATCGATTCATTATTTTGGGAGATTAGTAATTCGTATTTCGTATCTATTCGTTATTTTGTGTTTATTCATTATTTCATTTTGATTTGTTATTTCGGAATGTGAAACGGATGAATTAATTACTTAGATCAAGGTTAAAAAAAAGATACGTAATCCCCCTGTTCTTGGTGCTGAAATAGGTTTCAGCACCTAGGACAGCACCCGCGAAATGCAGCCGGACTGAAGGAAAGAAAAAAAAAAAAAACGCTACGTTCGGCAAAGGAAAAAGCCCTGTCGTTTTAAAATAATTGGGAATTAAAAAATTTCACCTAAAAATACACAAAATACTTAATAAATTCTAAGAAATCAATAATTAAAAAGGCTATTTGCTGCAAATGAAAAGAATAAACTGTTAAATAAATATTTAATAAAAACGGGGATTTCTTTCTACATTGAAACCTATGGGATTAGCCTGTTTAAACCTGTCAAATTAAACCACCAAAAATCAGGGCACTTTGGCAACTTTTATCTGTTGTTAGGTGTTCTCTGAATGCATTAACCATTGCTTCTCTATGGGGATTTCACTTCAATCAATTTGTTATATTCCGTTTTGGTTTTGTTCCATTTCGGACGGAACTGAAGTTATTTTGGAAGTGCTTCCGAAATATGAACCGTTATAATTTCGTCCGAATTGCGATTCGGAATGAAACGAACCGCACATATCTATTTCGAGATTTGTTTTACCTGGCGAACCTTTAAGACGGTGAAGAAATGTAGCTCCAAATCAAACGAGGTGCATGAGGTGCAACTCTGTCTGAATTTTCAAAGTAACAAACAGAATAGGAATCTGCACTCTGGCTATGCTTGGGTGTGTAGTCCAGGGGTCCCTCAATCCCTGTAGAATGGATAGATTAATGAAGGTCACTCAACACCGTGCATACAGAAGCAGAGCTTAATTCCCCCCGAGTGGACCAGGCAACATTTTGATTCAAATGGAGTCTTTATCAAGCTTAAGTTAGAGTCGAAACGTTGACGGTTCCACTTGGGTGGAATGAAGCTTTCCTTTTGTGAGCTTTCTGTTGTGTGATCTTCATTCATCTATCAAAATACAAAGTAGCCCTCTACCTTGTGTCCGCGCGACGCCCTTCTTTGTGACCTGTATTGTATGACTGGAAACGTTTATGAAATTATCATTACAAATAGTACACTATGTGGTGATATGATGATTAAAACCTTTTCCATCTATACTAGTTCCAATCCCCTAGAAGGACCTTCTGCAGACTGGTAACTAGGGGATGAACAAAGGATTCAGTACATGGGCCCTGGCTTCTCTTTAATCCCCACTGGAGGTTAATCCTTCCTATGATTTTCCTACAGATTTCGGTCATTTCATTAATACCCATCAGTCAATGCATATTCTGGGTTGATTGCTATTTATAGTTTTGGTGCTCTTCCAACGTTTTGTTGAGTTAAGCCCCAACCCCTCGTCCCTAATGGGGCCACAACAGAGTAAACAGCATATAGGATTTAGAAGAAGAGATAACGCAGATAGAAAAGTTATCTTCTATGTCAAGGGACACTCTACAACTTTTTTTAGTTGCCTATATCTGCACATTGTGTTAAGTCAAGCATTTTCCTAATTCACATCCATTATTTATTTCCGACCTTCGGAGATATAATCTGAAAGCAATGTCCCTGCGCTGACGCCTGCTTTTACAGCGCACTGCTATTTCCGAAATCTTTCAAGGTCATTTTCTTGTCATCTGAGGCACAGTGACTTTTCTTGCTAAGTCAAGCGTTCGCGTTTAGGTCAGGTAGCAGAGTCGATTTAAGGAGTCGATTTAAGTTAAAGGAACAATTCTAGCATGTTCTTTTAATACTAACAGAGCATCTTCTACCTACCATATTGTACGCAACGACTTTGCCTCATCATTTGCTTCCCTCTACAGCCGCAGCCTTCCAATATCATGTCATCGTAGGCATCATGTTCCATGAACACAACGGCAGGCTCCAGTGACTTCCACAGTAAGCAGATTTCAATTTAGTTGATAACAGACCATCTAATGAATCTTTCCAATTTCTTAAAGGTGCACTCTAGGTCCAGGCCATGGGTCAGCAACCTTGCCCTTCAGATGTTTTTGACTTACCTCTGATGCTCAACCACTCATTAGATCGAATGAGCATCATGCGAAATGTAGTTCCAAACCATCTGGAGAGCCAAGGCTCTCTACTCTTGCTCTAGGCTAGTGATGGCGAACCTTAGCACCCCAGATGTTTCTGAACTACATATCCCGTGATGCTGTATCAGCCTTATGTAAGACTAAGCATTTTGGGACATATAGTTCTGAAAAATCAGGGGTGGCAAGGTTTGCCATAGTCTAGGCACTGTGACCACACATTGTTATTTGAGCTGTCACAGTGCCATGAGTGCCCTCAGCCCTCTCCTGACTCTCAGAAGGCCGATTCAGCCCTCTGAGTGCCCAGACTTAGCTTCACCCTTAGCTCTCAGCTTCTTGGACCAAGACCTGGAGGCGGAATCCTTTTCTGGACCCATCTCCCTCCAGTGGCTCGCAACGCTCATGCATCGAGAGCCATTGGATTGGATGGGCAGTCCCATCATCTGCATTTTTTTTCTGTAACAGACCTTTTATTATCATTCATAGGACCATATCTCTTAATACCAGACATTTTCATTCAGTAGTTTATTTCAATTTTGACACTTTCAATCGTATTGTTTTGTTTTATTTTTTACCCCGTTCATCAGCTTGTTGGCTTTTTCCACTAGTTGGTCTGCGCTGCGATTGGCGGCTCGTCGGCTTTTTCCGATGTGTTCAGTGTGTTTTTTGCAGCAATTCCAAGTGATATGATGCTTCGGATCGTATCGGCTACGTTTTTTTTCCGGCAGATTTTGGTCTTTTTTTCTACGGATATGCGGTGGATTTTCGAGTCCCTTCCCTGCACTCCAGGGACCCTGTGGTGAATGCTGAATTCATCGCAGGGTAGATGTTCGGTTCATCGCCGTCGGCGGCGTAGAAAGGGTAAAACTTGTGCTGCTGCTACATGAAAGTGCTGCCCTGCTGGACGATCCCTTTGCAACAGCTCCCTGGCAGATTCCACAGGAGTCAGCAATCACCGGTAACAAGGCCTCCATAAAGGGAGGTCACACCCTTCCTTCTATGCTGGGGCATTGTATGCTCTTCAGTGATCCAGTTACCTGCTTGTATCCAGACCTCCCTGATTTACCATGAACCAGACCCTTTGGCTATCCCTACTGCACCTTGCTGCTTTCTATATGCCCATGACCTACGGAATTGCCCCTGGACTATGATTTATAGACTGTCCTCGTGATACCGTGCTCTGCTGGTCTCCTCCATTGAACCCTGCCACCCTGGTCTCCAGCCTCAATGTTTCTGGATTCCCTGTCAGTCCCATCTGTCTGGTGTCTCCTGTAAGTGCATTTGTTTCAGAAAAATTCGGAATTTGGAACGAAATTTGATAATTCGCATTTCGGAAGTACTTCCGAATAACGAATCGATACGATACGATTTCAAAACGAAACTAAATTGTATATAACAAATTTATTTCGTTTTACACTGTGTCATCATCATAAAAGATGAATTTGAATAATTGATATCAACTATCAAATTTGAAATGAACTATCGAATGGATATCAACAATCGAATTTGAAATGAACTATCAAATTGATATCAACAACTATCGAATCGATTCGAAATTTCAAATCAATCCGAAACTAAATGAAATACGAAACAAAATTAGTTACGAAATTCCGAAAACGAAATTATTTAAAAATGTAACGAAACCTGTACCAGTATTTCTACCCTGCAAACCCACTTGTGTTTCTGTGTTCTCACCAGTCCACAGTATCCCAAGCCTGTTCCTGCAATGTCCCTCATTATTTACCTGTGTACTTTTAGTAATATACTAGGGATGTGCGTTTCGGGTTTCGGAATTTCGGAATTTTCACGAAATTTCCCGATTCGTGTTTTCGGATGCGGCCGAATTTCCGAAAATTTTTAGATCCGAAAATGTCAGATCCGAAATGTTTTCCGAGCCGAAACGAAATATTTTCGGATTTTTCAAATGGACTTGAAATGTGTCAAACGAGGAGAACAGATGTTCCGAAAAACGAAAATTTTCCGAAAAACGAAAATTTTCCGAAAAGTCGATACAAAAAACGAGCAAAATGACACGAAAAATACGAAAAATGGTCGATATTGCGAAAAATGTGCAATTCCGAAAAACGAAAATTTTCCGAAAAACGAAAAGTCGATACAAAAAACGAGCACAGTGACACGAAAATACGAAATATGGTCAAAATTCCGAAAAAAAATGTACCCGAAAAACGGGCCGAACCGAATCGAATCGAAACCGAAATCGGTCGAAACGAGCCGAATCGAAAAGTTTAAAAATCCGAAAAATCGAACCGAATCGAACCGAAAAAAAATCGGTGCACAAGCCTATAATATACCCCATTATCCGTCCTATCCTTGCTTCCTGTGTGTGTGTGTTCACTGCATACTGGGCTCATATCCTCACCTGCCGGTTCAGATCCCTGACAGTAGATGAAATTTGATTCCCCCAAGCGCTGTCGGTGACATTTCGGTGCTATGTGAATAACCCCTTAAATTTAGGTATACTATTGGTTTTTTTTTTAATTCCATCTCACAGACCACCGTTAACTATTCTAAATGTGACCTGTATCTCACTATATAGAATTATATCCTCCAGTAATCCAAGATAAAACACAATCAAACATCAACACAAAGGAGAGGCCATGGAATAAAATGAAGTACTTCATTATGAGTAATTTGTTCTGCAGCTCCCAGAACCACATACTAATTCATTCGGCGTACTGCTGAGTCTGTTTTATTAAGTGCTTGCTCTACAAAAACAAATATCTATTATGATTATTAATAGTAGAGCCATGTTTAACCGTCGGCCTAGACGTTCTCTAGACTCTCGCAGCCCTGATATTTCAATGTGTTATTAACTAAACCATTCGCAGGTCTGCGATGAATTCCTCTCTAAAGCAAAGTAACAAGAATTAGAAGGATGGGATCAATTCCATTTCAAACTTGGAGGATTGGAACCGGGCCTTTGAAACGATTGCCGACAAATAGGTGTTTAACCTCCCTGGTGGTCTGACTATGACATTATTTTTAATGTCAAAGAGGTACATATTTTTTTGGGATAGGATTTTATCTTTTAATTTTTATTTATTTTTTTGCATCTCCCGCCAGGTTCCGCCCCCTGTGTCACAGCGCGCACAGCGAAGGGAAACCAGAAGAAGGATGCCACGATCGGCCAGAGGACACAGCAGGAGGATATCAAGGGAACGCAAGGACAAGGCATGTACAAGCCCAAGGTTACCATTTTAGCTCGGGGTTACCATTTTTGGTACTGAAAATTAACCCAGAGCCACACTCGAGAATACCGCCAGGGAGGTTATAATGTTCATAGTTGTCAAGGTTTTAACAAAATATTTCTGGTACAGTCTTGATTCTGTATGATCTGAGTCCCACAAAATCATGGTGGTGTATGAGGATTAAAAGTGGATACACGTTCAGAAATGGTTGTATTTTATACCATGAATAAGGGGTTTATTCACAAAGCACCGAAATTCAACTCAATTTCAGTGCTTTTCATTTCAACCCATTTCGGTTCACTTCAGCGATTCCATTTTGCCAGAAATTCTGTGAAAACAGTTATTGGATTTAATAAAAGTGTGTCCAAATGTTAGGTTTTGGGTGCAGAGCTCAGGATGCAGAGTGGCAGTTCTGTAGGCATCAAGGCAAATAGGACAATCCGGTATTCGTGTTTGAGAAACGGTATAGATGGTATAACTGTTCCAGGGTTTTGGCAACAATAGGAAAGAGAGGCAGAGTTCAGAGACCTTTGTGTTGACGTGGAGACAAAACAAGTGAGCGTTGTCCCACTGGAGAAAAGGGTATTAACAGGGTGCCGGTACTTTCCCGCCCATCCCTCAAACACGCCCTCCTGGTCTCTTTCCCTATTTGGTGTGTGGAAGGAGGAACCCAGGCTTCCCCAGTGTCTGCAGCCATGGTTACAGACAAGAAAGCTCCGCCCTCTGCAAGACAAGCGCATGCCAGCGCCTCCTACCCACGCCAGGACGCTGCAGGGGTCAAGGAGACTCTACAGGGAAACCCCATGACCCCCAGGCAGGTAAGGAGACCACTGCAAGTAAGACACCGGAGGACAGATCGCTCCTACGCCTGGCTGCGAAGGCCGGGGTGATTTCGGGGAGACGGGGGAGGGGCACGGCACCCATAGTGTCCTGACACCAACTAACAAAAAACGTCCTTTTAAAAATAATAAAAATATCTTTAAAGAATTTTAAAAATAAAAATGTCTTTTTAAAAAATAAAAAAAATTCAAAAAGATCTTTTCAAAAATAAATATTTTTTAAAAAAAATGTATGATAGAGCTTGCCACTGGGAAAATAAGGGGGGACGGAGTTGACCACTAGGAACAGAACACAGGGGAATACAGGAGAAATTGTACTGAATACTGGGAAGATAATGGGAGTAGGAGCATCTTGCTATAGGAGAATGACAGAACGGGATTGTCTGGGATCTTTGTGTGTGGGGGGCATTTGGGGGTGTTCTGGGTGGAGCCAATTGGGAAGGCAGCTTGGCGGGTTGTCCGGTGGTTCAGTAAGAGCCCCCATATTTACCTTTTTCAGCTAAAATACATATATTAGGATACTATTATGTTGTACAGCTGAGCTTTCTGTCTGTCATTACCTCTGTAACCTGATATCAATTGCTTGCTCCTTTCCACCTCCCTGCACACAACAGTGAAAACTCACACCCCTTGTTGTAAACCAGGAAGGTACTTATCAGAGAGCTGTGGTCTGCAGTATGCCGACGTCTGCTGAATAAATCCAATGAAATCCTTGTAAGCAGAAAATAAGTCAGTAGCTGCAGTTGTTAAAATGCTTATTTTACCAGATTTCCATTTATTAAGGCTTATGTTAAAAACCGGCAGAATGACCCTTTAATATGTGGAGTCAGACAAGTCAAGATATGAATGAGAGAATAGTTACTTTTTGTTCAAACAAAACATAACAAATATATATAAGAAAATAGAGATAAAAGAGACAAATATATTGAAACATAGTGCTGAGTGACACAATGAATCCTTTCGACAGCATCGCTCAATAGATCGTATATGTCATGTATAGGGATGAGCCGAACACCCCCGAGTTCGGTTCGCATTCGAACTCGAACTTTTCAAAAGCTCAAACTCGAACACGAACACGAACTCAATACAAGTCAATGGGACTCAAAGTTCAATTTTTAGAGTGCCCTCCAAGAGGGCATATATGCTAGATATTTGCCATAACAGGTGTATTGGGGTCCGGGTAGTGCCCTGGGGGACAGGAAACAAGGACAAAAAGTAAAAAAAAAACGTTTTTAAAAGGAACAGTGAGTTTTCCATAAATAAGGGTTAAAAATAAAAACGAAAAATTCCTTCAAATATCGTGCCTAGGAGGTCCCCATAACCTGCCCGTGAAGTGGCGGATTTGTAGGATCACAGACCCACACACGACACCTAGCACTCCCAGTCTGCATACAATGTATCAAATTCATGAGACCGGACTAATTAGAAGCACATGTTATTTCCAAACACTAATTAAACACCTGTTGTTTACGCCGTTTGAGAGCACAGGTCATTTAGAGGTGAGAATATTTTCACCTAGACATTACTTTTTAATTCAATATCCAATAAACCGTTGCTTATAATATTCTGCAGTAAAGAGTCTCTTTATTTCTAGATTTTTTAGTATTTTTTAAGCATTTATTATACTTTTTTCAAAAAAAAATTCGAACTCGAACCGAACACGCCAAAAAGTTCGAAGTTCGCGAACTTTAGAACTGCCGAGTTCGAATCGAACTCCGAACTGATTGAACCGAACAGCTCATCCCTAGTCATGTACCAGTCAGTGCGTTTCAAGATGTGTTTCATGCTTAGCTGGAGAGATGGGGAAAGGGTTTGAGTATAACTTTCTGAAAGAATATATATATTTTTGAGATAGGAATTCTTTATTTAGAATAGTATCTTGCCAAAAGCAAAAATGTATTTTTTCCCCCCTCTGCAGCACATTGGTGTGGTTGATGGTTGGTGATCTTTAAAGACAATAATCATTATAGGTGCTGTGATATAGCCACTGGACAAACCATTTAGTAGAGATGTGTATTCCTTTCGGAAAAATTCGGAATTTGGAACGAAATTTGATAATTCGTATTCGGAAGTACTTCCGAATAACGAATCGATATGATACGAATTTGAAACTAAACAAAACGGTATATAACGAATTTATTTCGTTTTACACTGTGTCTTCATTATAAAAGAAAAATTTTAATAGCTGATATCAACTATCAAATTTGAAATGAACTATCGAATTGATATCAACTATCGAATTTGAAATGAACTATCAAATTGATATCAACTATCGAATTTGAAATGAACTATCAAATTGATATCAACTATTGAATTTGAAATGAACTATCAAATTGATATCAACTATGGAATTTTAAATGAACTACCAAATTGATATCAACTATGGAATTTGAAATGAACTATCAAATTGATATCAACTATCGAATCTGAAATGAACTATATCAAATATCGAATTGATCTTAACTTACAATACAAGGAATAATAAGCAAAGGACTTTATGAAACAAATTAATTTTGTTTCACTGTTTAATTTGACTCAAATACTAAATCTGTGACAGCTTAAAATTTAACCCTAGCTTTTCTTTTAACAGCAAAATTTGATTAATTGGGGGTTTTATTTAGTGATCCAAAATTCAATTGATATCAACTATCAAATTGATATATGAAATTCAAATCGATTTGAAATTTCAAATCGAAACGAAATACAAAACGAAATTCCGTAACGTAATGAAACGAGACTAAACAAAACAAATTTTTCAGCCATGCACATCCCTACCATTCAGTGTTCAAGGCTTCGCTTTATTTTGCAGACAAAGTACATGCAGTATATTCAAATAAACAAGCAAATAATACACACATAAATCAAAAGCCTATGTCAGGATTAGGGATGAGCCGAACACCCCCAAGTTCGGTTTGCATTTGAACTCAAACTTTTCAAATGTTCGAATTCGAACTCGAACACGAACTCAATACAAGTCAATGGGACTCAAAGTTCGATTTTTAGAGTGCCCTCCAAGAGGTCATATATGCTAGATATTTGCCATAAAAGGTGTATGGGGGTCCGGGTAGTGCCCTGGGGGACAGGAAACAAGGACATAAACCCTACAAAGTAAAAAAAAAACATTTTTAAAGGGACAGTGAGTTTTCCATGAAATAAGGGTTAAAAATAAAAACGAAAAATTCCTTCAAATATTGTGCCTAGGAGGTCCCCATAACCTGCCCGTGAAGTGGCGGATTTCTAGGATGTATAGAAACATTTAAAAACAAAAAAATGATGTTTCAAATGACGGTAAATGCTTTTCCTTTAATCTATTCATAAACAACTGCTTGGGGCGGCAACCTGTATGAAAAGACATTTTAGGACGCGCAGAAAAAGTTCAGTGATTTTTTGGCTAAATTATGGTGAAACTTATGCAGGCTTTGGATGAAAGTAACAATAGGTGCTTTAAAATTGGGCCTTTAGCGTTGGCAACAGTGCCGTCATACCGTAATCCCTCTGTGGTATTGTGGAAGAGTGCAGGGGTGGAGCATGTGGTCCTATATTAAAAAGATATGAATCTGGTAAAGACGTCAGTGCAGCCAAATATTGTGCCTTTGGTGCCAGGCCAGCAAGTGCCATCGTACAGTAACACCTCTGTGGTATTGTGGAAGAGTGCAGGGGTGGACCATGCGGTCCTATATTAAAAAGATATGAATCTGGTAAAGGTGTCAGTGCAGCCAAATATTGTGCCTTTGGTGCCAGGCCAGCAAGTGCCATCATACAGTAACCCCTCTGTGGTATTGTGGAAGAGTGCAGGGGTGGACCATGCGGTCCTATATTAAAAAGATATGAATCTGGTAAAGGCACCAGTGCAGCCAAATATTGTGCCTTTGGTGCCAGGCCAGCAAGTGCCATCATACAGTAACAGCTCTGTGGTATTGTGGAAGAGTGCATGGGTGGACCATGCGGTCCTCTATTAAAAAGATATGAATCTGGTAATGGCGTCAGTGCATCCAAATATTTTGCCTTTGGTGGCAGCAAGTGCCTTCACACCGTAATCCCTTTGTGGTATTGTGTAGGAGTTCAGTGGTGGAGGTTTGGGGAATGCAGAAGAAATCCCCGATCTATTCCGTTACGTCAGCATCAGGGGATTGATAGCTGCTGATCCAGGACTGATTCATTTTTATAAATGTCAGCCGGTCTACAGAGTCGGTGGACAGACGCACTCTTTTGTCTGTGACAAAACCTCCAGCGGCACTGAACGTCCTTTCAGAAAGCACGCTGGATGAAGGGCAACCTAGTAGCTGTATAGCATATTGGCTAAGTTCTGGCCAGTGATCCAATCTCAACACCCAGTAAGCCAGTGGATCATCTGCTGGAAAGGTATCCAGGTCTGCCCTTGCCCCTAGGTAGTCCTGCACCATATGGTGAAGACGCTGGCAATGGGTGCCTACATTTGAAGTCCCTGGGCGTCGTGGACTAAAACAATTTAAAAAGGCATCAGTCAAGCGGCCCCGGCCTTCACCACTATTCCTCTGATCATCCGCAGCCTCAGAAACACCTGTGTCATCACTTGTAGGGATGAGCCGAACACTCCCTGAGTTCGGTTCGAGCCCGAACCCGAACTTCCCATTTGTTCGGGACCGAACCCGAACCCGAACCCCCATGCAAGTCAATGGGGCTGAAAATTCGTTTTTTTGGAGTGCCCTCCAAGAGGGCATATATGCTACATAAAAGGTGTATGGGGTCCAGGTAGTGCCCTGGGGGTCAGGAAACAAGGACAAAAAGTTTTAAAAAAAACGTTTTTAAAGGGACAGTGAGTTTTCAATGAAATAAGGGTTAAAAATAAAAACAAAAGATTCCTTCAAATATCGTGCCTAGGAGGTCCCCATAACCTGCCCGTGAAGTGGCGGATTTCTAGGATGTATAGAAATATGTAAAAACCAAAAAATGACATTTCAAATGACGGTAAATGCTTTTCCTTTAATCTATCCATAAACAACTGCTTGGGGCGGCAGTCTGTTTGAAAAGAGGAGACATTTTTGGACACGCAGAAAAAGTTTACAGATTTTTTGGCGGTGAAAAGCAGGAGAATGGAAATTTCTAGACCAAAAAGCCAATTTGGAAAGTGAGATAAATGGGAGAATTTTTCTGGTTCGGCTATTTTGACCTAGAATTCTCCATTCTCCAGTCATTCTCCTGAGTTTCACCTTTCTCTGAATAACCCTGTCAGGGTTATTCAGAGAGCGGTGTAGAGCAGGAGAATGAATGGAGAATGGAAAATTCTAGGTCAAAATAGCCAAACCAGAAAAATTCTCCCATTTAGGTTAGGGTCAGACTAGTGAATTTTTAACGTGCGTTTAGGCGCACTTAATCACGGCCACACTAGCAGCACATGACGGGCAATGACGGCCAATATACGAAGTACGGTCGCACGAAAGTCCGGCTGCGCAACGCAAGTGGAAAATGAACGCATTTTTTTGAGAATGCAGAACCGCTAGTACGGACGTACAGAGTGCGCTGTGTCCACTAGCGGTGTGTGTGCGTGATTTGGAGACGTCAGACCCTGCTCATGTCCGGCCAACATAACGTCCAGACACCCAAAGTTTCCTGGTTTGGATCCGTAAAAAACACGCACAAAAATGCGCATCGTATGACCGTTTTCGCGCAATCCGTGTAAAAATATGGCAATGCGTTCGGACGCACTTTTTGACGGTCGCTGCGAAAAATGCGTTAGTCTGACCCTAGCCTTATCTCACTTTCCAAATCGGCTATTTGGTCCAGATTGTTCTCTTTTCCTGCCATTCTCCTGGTTTTCACCTTTCTCTGAGCAACCCTGAGAGAGAGGTGAAAGCCAGGAGAACTGGCAAGAGAAGAGAACAATCTAGACCAAATAGCCGATTTGGAAAGTGAGATAAATGGGAGAATTTTTCTGGTTTGGCTATTTTGACCTAGAATTTTCCATTCTCCAGTCATTCTCCTGCTTTTCACCGCTCTCTGAATAACCCTGTGAATGTTTAATCCCGAGGTGAAAAATAACATTGCCTTAGATTTTTTTCAAACACCAGTTAAATGCAGCATATTAGGATGTTTTAGGGAAATTAATTCTCAAATCTCAATCAGAAGCAGACACCACCCCACCCTCAGTATATTGTACAATGTATCAAATTGATTACCAGACTAAAAACACCTGGTGTTATGCCCGTTTGTGAACAGAGGTCATTTAGAGTTGATAATCTTTCCACGTACACATTAGTTTTTAATTCAATATCTAATAAACTGTTGCTTATAATATTCTGCAGTAAAGAGTCTCTTTATTTCTAGATTTTTTAGTATTTTTTTAAGCATTTTCTATACTTTTTTCAAAATTTCTTTTTTTTTCGAACCCGAACCGAACACGCCCAAAAAGTTCGAAATTCGCGAACTTTCGAACTGACAAAGTTCGGGTCGAACTCCGAACCGTCCGAACCCGAACAGCTCATCCCTAATCACTTGGTAACCTACCAGTGCCTGGAAAGGTGTTACACAAGTGTCGCTTTAGAGCATCCTCAAGTATTTTCATCCTGTGCCCTCATCCTGTGCGGGCAGGATGAGCTCTGCAACTTTACCCTTGTATCGTGGATCAAGAAGGGTTGCCAACCAGTAATGATCCCTCTCCTTGATAGCACGAAACCTGTGGTCCTTTAGCAGGCTTTGCAGGATAAGGGAGCCCATGTAGCGTAGGTTGGAGGTGGCATTAGCTTCCAAGTCTTCCTGGTCAATGAGGAGGATGATCCCATCATGCACTTCCTCCTCCCAGCCACGTACTAGTCCTTGTGTTTCTGGGCACACAAAACCCTCCGTTGAGGAATCCCCACCTTCAATGCCCCCACTACTTATATATTTCTCCTCCTCATACTCCTCCTGTCTGATCTGAGGAGGACCCGCTGGAATGCTGTCTGTGGAAAGACTGGGGCCTTCAGAGCTAGGGAAGGCCTCCTCTTCCTCCCGCTGCTCTGCCTCTAGAGCCACATCTATAATTCCCTGCAGAGTGTGCTCCAGCAGGAACACTAAAGGAATTGTGTCACTGATGCATGCACTGTCCCTGCTCACCATCCTCGTTGCCTCCTCAAATGGTGACAGTACAGTGCATGCATCCTTGATCATCAGCCACTGCGGGGGAAAAAACCCAAGTTGACCTGAACCTGTCCTTGTGCCATATTCACACAGGTACTCGTTGATGGCCCTCTGCTGCTTGTGCAGACGCTGCACCATTGCTAATGTCGAGTTCCACCTGGTGGGCATGTCACAGATCAGACAGTTTGTGGGAAGGTGGAATTCTCTTTGAATTTCTGGCCAGGCAAACACTTGCTGGGAATGACCGTCTGAAGTGGCTGCAGACTTTTCTGGCCTGGATGAGAAGCTCTGCCAGCCCTGGGTACCTGTTTGGGAAATGCTGTACACCAGATTTAGGACGTGTGCTAGGCATGGTACATGCATCAACTTACCCAGGCGTAGGGCAGAGAGAAGGTTGCTGCCATTATCACAGACGACCATTCCCAGCTCAAGCTGGCATGGTGTTGACCATCTCTGCACCTGCCCCTGCACAGCTGACAGAATTTCTGGCCCGGTGTGGCTCCTGTCCCCTAAACAAACCAGCTCAAGCACAGAATGGCATATTTTTGCTTGAGCCATTGCATAGTCCCTGTCAGGCGTTGGTTTAACTGCCACTTCGCCAGAAACACAGAAGGAGGAGGAGGAGGAAGAGGGAGAGGTGGTGGTGGAGCAGACAGACCTCATACAAGCAGCTTTCTGGAGGCGTGGCAGATGAACAAGGTCCAGCACAGAGCCCCGTCTTGGATCCCTCCCAGCTGCAATCAGAGTTACCCAGTGTGCCGTGAAGGAAATGTAACAGCCCTGTCCATGCTTGCTGGACCACGTGTCTAAAGTGACATGCACCTTGCTGCTGACTGCCTTTCCCAATGACTCCATAACATTGTCTTACACATGCTGGTATAGTGCTGGAATGGCCTTCCGTGAAAAGTAATGGTGTTTTGGAACATGCCACTGTGGTACAGCCCATTCAGCAAATTCACGGAAGGGAGCAGAGTCCACCAGATGGAAAGGCAGCAGCTGCAATGTGAGTAATTTTGCTAAGCTGGCATTTAGACGCTGTGCTTGGGGATGGTTGGGACTATATTTTTTCTTACGCTGCAGCAGCTGGGGCAACGTAATCTGACTGCGTAAATCTTCAGCTGATGGGATGCTGTCACATTGTGAGGAAGAAGCTGGTACATCCATTACTGTAGCATCATCCCGTCAGTGGAGGTTGTAGGCAATGACATGGCAGGACATACAGTGGGGGTAGAGACAGAAGAGGAGGAGGAGGACCTACGCAAAGTTTTGCGCCAACGGGATGTGTGGCAGATGGTCATATGTCGCCTCAAGCACGTGGTACCCAAGCGTCCGGTGTCTTTCCCATGCTTCAGCCTCATCTGACATAGATTACAAATAGCAACAGTGGGGTCTGCTGCACATTTCTTAAAGAACTCCCAGACAGCAGAGTTCCTGGATGTGTGCTTTGAGACAACAACGCTCTGCACCTGAGCAACTCTGACATCTGATGCCTTGGACTGGCTAGTGCTATGGTTGGTCATAGAGGATGTTGTGCCTCGTGTTTGTTGTGCCTCCTCCTCCTCACTTGACTCCTCTGTTCGATTAGGCACCCAGGTTGAGTCAGTGACCTCAACATCATTGTCATCACCCCCTATCTCATCGTCACTGGAGCCAACTTGGCAGTATGCTGCAGCTGCTGGGACAACATGAGTGCCAGTTATTTGTGTGTCATCACTGGCACCCCCTCCCTCTAGGTTGATTATACTCCCTTCCACAACCTTAGAGATTGAATCAGAGCACTGTAGTTGCTGCGCATCCTCAAGCAGCATGTCACTGTCATTGTAGTCAAAAAATTCAGCTGACTCCTCCATGTTTGATAGTAGGCTATGGCAGGAATAGCTGTGGACATGGAGGCTGCATTAGATGCTTTGGCAGCAGAGGTGGACTGTAAAGCACTACAAGCCTGGCTGGCAGAGGACTCGGAGGACTCGGATGGTCTGGTTAACCAATCCACCAAATCCTCTGTATGTTGTTGCTGCTTAAGATGGCCAGCAACAGTTAGAAAGGACAAGCGTGCCCCTGCAGAGGATGCACCACGTCCACGACGACCAGAGGCACAGCCTCCCGACACAGAGGCTGCTTGCCCTCTTATCTGTGTCTGGGAGTGTCTGCCTGTCCTTTTTGTTCTTTTGGTGTGTGATATATAGATTAACCACTTCAATGCTAAGGACGCGCTCAGCGCGTCCTCAGCATTACGCTGGTGTGCTGAGGACGCGCTGAGCGCGTCCTCAGTTTGGGGTCAGCGTTCGGCCGGGTTCCGGCCGATCGCTGGCCCCTCCGGTGCGGGCTGACATCCTGGATGTCAGCCCGGCATCCGGACCAGCAGCCGCCAACATTAGGTGTCATCGCGGGGGCGCGATGACACCTAATTCAGGCGCCCCCCCCGCATGTGCGGAGGAGGCGCCTGAAAGGGAGGGGGGGAGGTCCTTCGGACCTCTCTCCCTCCCGATCGGTGGCACACAGGGGCTTAACCCAGGCATCATTTGGAAGGGCACAGCCTGCCCTTCCAAATGATGCCTGGCATTAACCCCTGGGGAGCTGGATCGCAAATCGGCGCTGAAAAGCGCCGATTCGCGATCCTTCCCGGGAGCTGGCCGACATCTTGGATGTCGGCCAAGCTTCCGGGAACTCCCCCAGAGGACTGGCGTCATCGTGCGCAGCACGATGACGCCAGTCCTACAGTTAACCCCTAACTGCCACCAACTGTGGAGATAGGGAGTTCCAATGAACTCCGTATCTCCCGATCCGTGGCAGCTAGGGGTTAAATTTTGATATCGTTGGATCGGCCAGAGCATGGCCGTTCCAACGATACCAAACATGAAAGTTAAAAAATTTGTAAAAAAAAAAAAAAAATGAAAAATAAAAATAAAAAAAATTTAAAAAAAAAAATTAAAAAAAAAAAATAAACACTTTTTTTTATTTTTTTGGGTTTGTTAATGCAGCAATATTGTTCCCATTTCAATTATAATGTGAACAATGATGCTGCACTAACGATTTTTGTATGCGGTGCGTTTGTTAAAAATAGTGTCATTTTCCCCAAAAACAAATGTAACGAGACCCCATCTCTAATTTTTTTAACAAGCGCACCCCATACAAAATATAACCGCAATTGCTCGCATGTTAAAATGTGGAAAAAAACACTTTACACGTTGTAAATTATTGAAAATACATATTTTATTGCATTTTTTGTTATAATATACAGACATGACATAACGTATACATATAATAATGACATATTATGAATCTACCGAGTCTGACGGAAAGAACGATATATAATATGTCGGTGTCATATACTAAAATAAGCCTTCAAAACACGTTTAAACATGATGCGCAAAACAGGTAAAAAATGACCTCAGCACAGGGGCGGGAAAAGCCTCAGCAGCGAAAGGGTTAAGTATATACAGAACTCTGATTCAACTCTGGTATAAAGATTAAAGATTTCAACTCTAGTATAACTCAGTGACACACCCAGATAGCTGGCAGCCAGTGACAAGACACAGATTACTTAAATTCCCAAATATTTTGTAGAAATTACTGCTCCACCAAAATAGTTGCTGGTGGCAGTGACAAGACACAGATTACCTCAATTCCCAAATATTTTGTAGAAATTACTGACCCCCCAAAATAGCTGCTGGTGGCAGTGACAAGACACAGATTACCTCAATTCCAAAATATTTTGTAGAAATTACTGATCCCCCAAAATAGTTGCTGGTGGCATTGACAAGACACAGATTACCTCAATTCCCAAATATTTTGTAGAAATTACTGACCCCCCAAAATTCAGGGTGGCAGTGACAAGACACAGATTGCCTCAATTCCCAAATATTTTGTAGAAATTACTGACCCCCCAAAATAGTTGCTGGTGGCAGTGACAAGACACAGATTACCTCAATTCCCAAATATTTTGTAGAAATTACTGACCCCTAAAATACAGGGTGGCAGTGACAAGACACAGATTACCTCAATTCCCAGATATTTTGTTGAAATTACTGACCCCCAAAATACTGAGTGGCAGTGACAAGACACAGATTACCTCAATTCCCAAATATTTTGTAGAAATTACTGACCCCTAAAATACAGGGTGGCAGTGACAAGACACAGATTACCTCAATTCCCAAATATTTTGTAGAAATTACTGACCCCCCAAAATTCAGGGTAGCAGTGACAAGACACAGATTACCTCAGTTCCCAAATATTTTGTAGAAATTACTGACCCCCAAAATACTGGGTGGCAGTGACAAGACACAGATTACCTCAATTCCCAAATATTTTGTAGAAATTACTGACCCCCCCAAAATACTGTCTGGCAGCCAGTGAGAACACACAGATTATACCAATTCCCAAATATTTTGTAGAAATGTCTGATCCCCAAAATACTGGGTGTCAGTGAGAACACACAGATTTGAACAATTCCCAGATATTTTGTAGAAATGAGACCCCCCCAGTAGCTGGTGGCAGACTGGCAGTGAGAACACACACTAACACAAGAACAATCTCCTCTCAAATCTACTCTCAAACGCGTGCTGAAGCACTGTGTGAAGCCTTATATAGTGTGCTGCGGGACTTAGCTCTGTGAGCCCATGATTGGGCAAAATTTGCCTAGTCAGGACGCTGAGCCGTGATTGGCATAGTGTTGAACCTGTCTTGCACCTGACCTGCGGTCGGGTGCAAGGCAGTAGCCAATTACAAGCTTCAGGCCAGTGGAAAAGTGCATTGTGGTCCATTGTGGTGCATTGTGGGCGAACATGCGGCGAACATGCGGAAATGTTCGTAGTTCGCGAACATGCGATGTTCGAATCGAACTTCGAACCGATCGAACCGAACAGCTCATCCCTAGTCAGGATCCTATCCACAGCCTAACCTGTACCATCACCTGAAGGCAGCACCTTTCCTGCATCATCTCTGTTCCTGCCCAGGTTTTTGGTGTAGCCTTGTGTCTCAGTCGATCCTCTGTGCACCATCCCTGGTTTTCCCCCACAGTGACACACAGTAACACATACACGCACCTGAATTAATTTCAACTACTGAAAAGTGCTGATAGGGGAATAAGGCTGAAATCTTTATTTATACATCGGATGTTTCTAAGAGACACGTTTAATTACGCAAATCTGTAGGGTGCTTGCCAAAAAGTAGCTTCTTTAGCATTTTACTGCCCAACTTTTATTGGACTAGCGGTATTTTTTTTTCGACACAATAAGGGTTATTCAGAGAGAGCTGATCAGTCCCCGAAATGTTACCAAACAAAAATTTTCCCCATATGGTGACATTTCGGGGCCATTCGGCTATTCAGGGTGCAGGCAGTTTGCGAATTGCCTGCATATACGGTGCCTGTTCAATGGCAGGGAAATCCCCAATAGAGAAGCAATGGTTAATCTATGCAGAGACACAGAACAGCAGAGAAAAGTTGCCAAAGTGTCCTGCTGTTCGGTGTTCTCATTCGGCAGTTTTATTCAGGCGAACCCCATAGGCTTCAATGTTAAAAAAATCCTGTTTTTATCCAATATTTAATAAACAGTTTATTATTTTAATCTGCAGTAAAAAGTCTCTTTATTTATTGATTATTTATGATCTTATAAGAATTTTTCTGAATTTATTGGGCAATTTTTTTTTGTTTTGTCTTTTAAAAGCGTTTTTTTTCTTTTTTCTGTAACAGACCTTTTTATTATCATTCATAGGATCTTATATGTAAATTCCAGGCATTTTTGTTCAGTAGTTCTTTTGCAAACAGCGTTTCAATTTTGACACTTTCAATCGTATTTTTTTTTTCCCCCGTCCGCCAGCTTGTTGGCTTTTTCCGGTGGCTGCTCTGCACTGAGATCAGCGGTTCGTCGGCTTTTTCCGAAGTGTTCAGTGTGTTTTTTGCGGCGGTTCGGACGGGTTTTTGGTTAGTGTTCGGAAGTTGTTTGAAGGGGTTTTCCCTGCACTTCGGGGACCCTGCGGTGAATTCACCACAGGGTTGGGAACTTTGATTCCCCAAAGTGCAGGGAAAAGCAGGGAACAAGAGAGAGCACTTTTCGGCGACATTTCGTTGCTCTCTGAAGAACCCAAATATTTTCAACTGAATCAGCTGAAGTTTAGAAAAAATATCTGATGCAAACAGCTGCTATTTTTTCCCAAAAAATCAGCCGATAGGATTAAATCGAGTCCTATGCTGAGAACGGTAACTATTAACCCCTTCCATGCGGTGGACGCGCTCAGCGCGTCCAACCGCATGTCACGTTCCATGCGGTGGACCCGCTGAGCGCGTCCTCTCTTTGGGGTCAGCGTTCGGCCGGGTTCCGGCCGATCGCTGGCCCCCCCGTTGCGGGCTGACATCCTCGATGTCAGCCCAGCATCCGGAACTGCCGCCGGAGTAATTAGGTGTCATCGCGGCGGCGCGATGACACCTAATTCAGGCGCCCCCCCCGCATGTGCGGAGGAGGCGCCTGAAAGGGAGGGGGGAGGTCCTTCGGACCTCTTTCCCTCCCGATCGGCGGCGTGCAGGGGGTTAACCCAGGCACCATTTGGAAGGGCACAGCCTGCCCTTCCAAATGGTACCTGGCATTAACCCCTGGGGAGCCGGATCACGAATCGGCGCTGAAAAGCGCCGGTTCGTGATCCTTTCCCGGAGCTGGCCGACATCTTGGATGTCGGCCAAGCCTCCGGGAACTCCCCCTGAGGACTGGCGTCATCGTGCATAGCACGATGACGCCAGTCCTGGAGTTAACCCCTAGCTGCCACCAATGGAGGAGATAGGGGGTTCATTGGAACCCCCTATCTCCCGATCCGTGGCAGCTAGGGGTTAAAGTTTGGTACTGTTGGATCGGCCAGAGCATGGCCGTTCCAACGATACCAAACATGACTGTGAAAAAGTTTGTAAAAAAAAAAATGAAAAAAATTAAAAAAAATTATAAAAAAAAAAAAATTTTTTTTTTTTTGGTTTGTTAATGCAGCAATATTGTTCCCATTTCAATTATAATGTGAACAATGATGCTGCACTAACGATTTTTGTATGCGGTGCGTTTGATAAAAATCGTGTAATTTTCCCCAAAAAAATGTAACGAGACCCCATCTCTAATTTTTTTAACAAGCGCACCCCATACAAAATATAACCGCAATTGCTCGCATCTTAAAATGTGAAAAAAAAACACTTTACACATTGTAAATTATTGAAAATACATATTTTATTGCATTTTTTGTTCTAATATACAGACAGGTCATGACGTATACATATAATAATGACATATTATGAATCTGCCGAGTCTGACAGAAAGAACGATATATAATATGTCTGGGTCATATGCTAAAATAAGCCTTCAAAACGCATTTAAACATGATGAGCGAAACAGGTAAAAATGACCTCAGCACAGGGGCGGGAAAAGCCTCAGCAGCAAAAGGGTTAAAATCATATGTGCAAGAAAGAAAGATCATAAAAATCTGAACAATTGAAAAAAAAGCCCCTCACGCCTCATATTTAATACATTTCATTAAAAGTTAAGCTTTTAAAAATTCACCATAAATGCTCAGATTGGTTTGTTTTCTTTCTACAATTCCATTTCATAAATATTAATACGTATAAAAAAAGAGTTCCGGTTATAAAAACCCTCTCAGCATGAGAGTATTTTCCAGCTGTTGATTTTGACAACCGTAGAATCAGCTCTCAAGATACAAAAGAAATGCTTCTCCTCTGCAAACATCTACAGACCTTCTGGGCATTTGATAATAGCTACACATCTGGCATATTAAATAAAGAGTAATATCGCTCCTTTGTTCATTAGCGTGATATGCAAATATTGTTTCTTTAGGGTTAGTTAATTCAGTGGTTTAATTACAAAGAATTAAAAAAATATATATAATTCGCTGAACATTTAAAGTACAAATATATGTAATTAAAAGAGTGTGGGGCGGTTCTGAGCTAGAGTACACTCAACCGTGAAAATAAATATATTCATACATATAAACAAACAATTAATAAGATGAGAATAGTCTTAAAGTGTCTCAAAGACCAATAGCCGAACAGAGAGTAAGGCTGGGTTCACACCTAAGCGTTTTACAGCGCGCTCCTGCGCGCTGTAAAACGCTCAAACAGTGAAATACCATTATGCCCTATGTGGGCATATCACACCTGGCCGTTTCTCAGCGCGCATGAACGCGCTGAGAAACGGCCTACGTCCAAAGAAGTGCGGGAGCTTCTTTGGGGCAGTTATCAGCGCGTTCGCGGCCATATCATAGCCGCGAACGCGCTGGAACGCACGTTCGCGTGTTTTTTTGTATGCGCGAACGCGCGTAAAAAAAACGCACGCATTGCGCGACGCTGCGCTACGCCGTGGTGTGAACCCAGCCTTAGTGAATCCTATTAATATCGCAACCACCAAGTATCGTATATATGTTAGTCTTTTTAATTTATCCTGGCATTTTAATTTGAAATATCACTGGATGTTTTCTCTTGCCACTTTAATATTCCGACAGCCTTAAATACACTCAGGGTTATTCAAAGAGCTCCGAATGGCTGCCGAAAGGTAAACGAATGCTGAAAATCAGCGTTCGGTACCTTTCTTGGCCATTCGGCTATTCAGAGAGCAGGCAATTCGCCAAATTTGGGCAAATTGCCTGCACATACTGTGCTTGTTCGGTGCCTGTTCGAGGGCAGTGAAATCCCCATAGAGAAGCACTGCTTCGTCTATTCAGAGAACAGAAACCAGCAGTGAAAAGTTGCCGATATGCCCTGCCATTCGGTGACTTCATTCGACAGGTTCATTCAGGCGAATCCCATAGGCTTCAATGTTAAAAATATTCTCGTTTTAATTCAATATCTAATAAACCGTTTATTATATTATTCTGCAGCAAAAAGTCTCTTCATTTATAGATGTTTTTAGGATCTTTTAAGTATTTTTGGGGATTTTTTTGCAAAAAAAATTCTGATTTCTTATTATTTATCTTTTTCCTTTTTTCCTTTTTCTGTTACAGCCCTTTTTATTATCATTCATTGGATCTTATATGTAAATTTCAGACATTTTCGCTCAGTAGTCTCTTTGCAAACAGCGTTTCACTTTTCAAACATTCAAGCGTACTGTTTCTTTTTTTCACTCCATTCCTCTGCGGTGTCGGGTTTTTCCAGCGGCTGCTCTGCGCTGTGATTGGCTCCTGCTCGGGTTTCTCCGGCTTGTTTGGCGGGGTTAATCCAGATGTTTTTGCCGGTTTCGCTGTGCATTCGCCTGAGTTTTGCGGTGAGTGTTCGGCAGGTTTTAGGCGGCTTTTCCCTGCACTACGACATACCTGTGGTGCTTGCTGAATCCACCGCAGGGTGGCCGAAATGGGATTGCCGAATCAAGCTGAATTGAAGAGAACGAAAAGTCACCGAACGTGCGGAGACTTTTCGATTCTCTTTGAATAACCCTGACTGAGTTTAAATGATTTTTTAGGTGTTTTTTTTTTATTTTCTTATGCTGTTTATTGTCCATTTAATATTTTTTTATTTTTCTTTAAAAAAAAATCTCCTTTAAAATAACAATATTATTTCAAACCAATTTTTTGCCATTATATTTCTTTTTTTCTTTTTACTTTATTTTAGAACAGCAGAACATTTATGTGATAATACACTCCCATTAACATACAAAAATAAACATTCGTTCATTTTATATTTTCAGCAGGATAAAAAGCCAGAAGGGGCCAGAGAGAAAATAAAAATAAAGGGAGAGATGGAGAAAAGAGAAAAAAAGAAAGGGAGAAAAGAGAAGAAAATGATTTCGATTTGATGATTTAGATACATATCTTAGTTCACATTTAAGCTTCTCTAAGCTTCCATTATATTTCTAATTTACTGTAATCTTACTTCTGTTATGATTGTGGTTAAATAATAAATATTAGCCTAGCTGGATTACAATAAAATGAACACCAAAAACAAAAAGACAACACTGGGTATACAAAAACAAATAAGTGAGCTAATAGATATATTATTTTAATAATAAATAGTATTGTTATTTAAAATAATCCAATCTTTTTATACAGCAGAATATATTTATTTATATTTATCACGTTTATTGACAAAATAGGACTTTTTGAACAACACTTTGAACTTTTTGTAGATTGGATCCCTACTTGGCCTATTTGGTCAGATTGATGATCCTAAAAATAAATAATGTTTATACGCAATAAAAACTCAAAAGAAAACATTAGATATCAAGACATAGCCATATGGAGGGCAGAGTAAAATGACTATTTATACTAGAATGGTATTAAACAAACCTTGACCCTTTTTGAAGAAGAATGAGAGGCTCCACCTAATGGACCATTGAGAAGGACTTTGAGAAGGGTTTAGCAACTGGAATTAAGGTCTCTCAGAAAAAGCACGGGGGTCTTACCAAGATCTCTGCACCCCAAGTAGCTGTCGTCATCTTGCATTCATAATGCTATTGCCAGGTCAGATATAGAGAATATATGTGTAGCAATCAGGGTTATTCAGAGAAAGGTGAAAACCAGGCGAACTGGAAGGAGAAGAGAAAATCTAGACCACATAGCCGATTTGGAAAGTGAGATAAAAGGGAGAATTTTTTTGGTTTGGCTATTTTTACCAATAATTTTCACTTCTCCAGTCATTCTCCTGAGTTTCACCTTTCTTTGAGTAGACCTGTATGTATCCTGTGGCATTACAGAACAGATCTCATCTTCTTCCACACCAGTACATATTGTGTCTCTCATTACTTCACATGCGATGTCTATAATAAAAGTGGATAAACACTGTGTTCATGTGTGGATCGGCAAAGGGTTCATGTGGCGGATGGCTCCCCACTTCATACTATAGCTCGCCATGGGGTGGCCTTGTCTGACTCATGGTTACCCTTTACTTTATTGGGTATTTGAAGTCTAGACTCATGTCCGAGGTGAGGCTCCAGATAGGTACCAAACGTTGTGAGATGGTGTGTCCGAAATTAAGACTACCAAATCTGCCTTCAGCTGGGTGCTTGGATCATTCTTCGCTTTTTACTGTGAGTAGTGGGGTTTTAGTTACCCCGTACCATGTGACAACTTCTCTTAGCCTTTTTTAAGATAGTTTGTGCCCTGTCCAGTGTGGATACATATCCAAAAACTGGAGCAACAGCAGCACATCAAAAGCTTTTCAGTGGGCAGTGAACAGGTTTTGATAAGGAACTTGAGGAGCTGTCTAGAAGGTTGCTGGTCTCCACCATTTCCTACCTTAGCAAATGTCTTTACCCAGAGACTGTTAATAGTGTCACAAAGTGTTTAGAGATTGTAATTGACCACTACCTATTGTCAGTGGATCTGATTAGGCTATTGTTTTGCCTCTGGTGTTGTTGTTCTTTCTTTTACAATCACCCAAGTTTTGGATATAGAAGGGATTAATGTATACACCAACTGATGAAGCGAATTTCTCAAGAAACGCGTCTTGGCTGTATTATATTTATATTTATTGCTTTTATTAATAAATCGAATTGATTTTACTTCCATACTCTGATCCTGATTTCTGCTTAACAGAGGAACGAAGCAGGTGATCAAACGCTGGAGGGGGGATCCGGCGCTCCCTTTTTAATCGCCGGCAGCTGAAACATCCAGTGTCTGATTTGAGACGCCGATAAACGTGAGTGTAAACCTGGTTTTTAACTGGCAATATATTATTTGCACATGCTATACTATGTTGCTCTATGTTTTATTTCGAGGCCCAAGCACTGCCACAACAGAGGGATGTCTGAATGAAGTCAAGGATCCCAAATTATTATTAAGGAAGGTTTTGAAGGAAGCGCTGACCTGACCACACCAGCTTCAGACTTTATCTATTCTTGGTGGTCTGGAGTGGAGGAGCTAAGCAGCCGATTCAAAGACTGAATATTTTTAACGTAATTTATTATTATTTTTTTATACATTTAATCTATTAAATTTAAAATTTCAAGAAACCACTAGGTGGCGCCGAGGATACAGAACCACCACACTAAATTCCCTTTCATGCAACAAAGGTCCTTGTACAGTGCAGCTCTACATATCCTGTAAGTTAAGTCCCTATCGACCATTATCAGGCAACGGTGTGGACCACTTGGCAAATGTTGTATTTGTCAACGAACCTGCTTGTTTCCGTTGACTCATTGGATGGATAGCACTACTCATGCCAACTCCTCAAGCACCATCTACATTCCTGGAATAAGAGAAGTAAACATCCGATTGGGAAGCGGATGAAGAAAAAGCATGGGTCTTAGAGTCATGCCAACCAATGCACAAGTTAGTCTATTCCCAATACCGTTTGACAGTTGAACAACACACAGATTGGCTGGGTGCCAATAGGTACACGAGCATCACGTTCTTTGGTGTGTTATAGCACACGATTAGATGAGCCATTAAGTTTAAAAGGACTCGCCCGTTTGAAACTGATTAGACTTGTGCACCGATTTTTTTTTCGGTTCGATTCGGTTCGGTTCGTTCGGATTTTGTAAATTTCCGTTACGGTTCGTTTCGTTTTTCGTATCGACTTTTTTCGTAATTTCGGAAATTTTCGTGTTTTTCGGAACGTCTGTTCTCCTCGTTTCAAAGTGTCTATTCGTTTTGACGTAAACTAATGGTTTTTCAGATCCAATATTTCTGTCGATACGATAATTCTGTCGATACGATAATTCTGCCATTGAGATTTCTCATGTTTTTCAAGAAGGATACATTGAGATTTCTCATGTTTTACAAGAAGGATACATTGAGATTTCTCTGGTTTCCCGGGAAGGATACATTGAGATTTCTCTGGTTTCCCGGGAAGTATACATTGAGATTTCTCTGGTTTTACAAGAAGGAAACATTGAGATTCCTCTGGTTTCACAAGAAGGATACATTGAGATTTCTCATGTTTTACAAGAATTACAGAATCAGCGATATAACCGAAAAATACGTTGTCCGAAATTACTGAAATGGAACCGAAATCAGGAATGGAGCCGAAATCACGAATGGAACGAAAATGATTTTCGATTTTACACATTTATAGTCCATTCGAAAATTCCGAACAAATTTTCGTTTTGTTTCTGAAATTTTTTCGAGTCTGCCGTTTTCGGATCTGAAAATTTTCGGAAAATCGGCCGAATCCGAATGCACAAATCGGGAAATTTCGTGAAAATTCCGAAATTCCGAAACCTGAAACGCACATCCCTATTATCTAATTTCTCTATAGACTATCCCTCCAAGCTGTGAAAAGTGGGATGGTTTTAATCAGTTTTCTGTCGAGTGATCACGTTAGCAAAGCAACCTATTTATCATAGTGGTTCTATATAAGTTCTTTAATTACTGAACAGGTGTCTTTTCAAACTATGGACTCGATTTGATTCGACCCCATGACTGAAATGGGACCTTTTTCAGACGATTCTTCTCCATTTTTCGGTTTTGGATCATCGATAAAAATTTGGGTATAATATCGGATCTCACGCCTATACTTCTCCATGGAAATATCGGATGTGTCAATTCGATCCAGCTTTATGTCAAGTATGGAAAAAAATCCATATACTAAAGGGTTTGATAAATGGATTTTTAGGCAGGTAATTAGAGAGAATTAGACTAAACAGGGTTATTCAAAGAGAATCGAAACGTCACCGCACGTTCGGTGACTTTTCGTTCTCTTCAATTCGGTTTGTTTTGCCGATCCCATTTCGGTGACCCTGCGGTGTATTCAGCAAACACCACAGGGTCGTCGAAATGCAGGGAAAGGCTGCCACAAACCCGACGAAAACTAACCGCAAAACCCGGCGAATGCACACCGAAAACCCGCAAAAACATCTGAATTAACAAGCCGAAAACCACAGAAAAACCAGAGCAGGAGCCGATCACACACAGCGAAGCTGCCGGAAAAAGCTGACACCGCAGACGAATGGAGTGAATAAATTAGCAAAACAGTTCGCCTGAATATTTGAAAAGTGAAACGCTGTTTGCAAAGAAACTACTGAGCGAAAATGGCTGAAATTTACATATAAGGTCCAGGGAATGATAATAAAAGAGGGCTGTTACAGAAAAAATAAGTAAACTTAAAAAAATTAAAAATCGGACTTTTTTTTTAAAAAACAAAATCCAGAAAAATGCTTAAAATATCCTAAAAAATCTATAAATAAAGAGACTTTTTACTGCAGAATTTTATAATGAACGGTTTATTAGATATTGAATTAAAACGGGAATATTTTTAACATTGACGCCTATGGGATTCGCCTGAATAAATCTGCCGCATGAAACCACCGAATGGCAGGGCATTTCGGGAACCTTTCACTGCTGGTTTGTGTTCTCTGAATAGCCGAAGCAGTGCTTTTTCATGGGGATTTCACTGCCCTCGAACGGGCACTGAGCAGGCACCGTATGTGCTGGCAATTCGCCAGGATTTGGCGAATTGCCTGCTCTCTGGATAGCCGAATGGACAAGAAAGGTAACCGAACGCTGATTTTCAGCATTCGGTTACCTTTCTCAAGCAATTCGGATCTCTTTGAATTACCTTGTAAAATCTTTATTTAAACATCTGATATTCTTAGCATAAATCTGTATGATGCTGGCCAAATAGAAGATTTTTTTTCGGCCGTTTTACAAGACAGCTTTTTTTTGGACAGGCGACATTTTTAATATGTCGACTCCAGACGAATTTATTCAACTGAATCAACCCATATTTCGATAAAAGTATCAGTCATAAGCAGCTGATATTTTTTTCAATAGAATTGTCGATGGAAGTAAGTTGAGCCCCTACTTTGGAATGTCAGTGTTTTCTTGATTTGTAGCACCCTCAGAATTCTCATGGATCTTTCCTATTTTGAACATAGCGGGCAGTCTTAGAAAACAATTACAGATTGCTTGTAATTAACATAAATGTGACTGTTAATATATAGAATACTGTGCATAATTCTTTATAACATATATATATATATAACAGTTTATAATAATTGTAGAAGACATTTACACATCCCAGCAATTCAGAGAACTGCTTTACCCACAGAGCTCATGTGCTCATATGCAGCAAGGAACTCTGGGATTGGACGTGCAAATGAAGTCCACAAGGTCCCACTTTTTTACATCCTGGGTCTGTTTTAACACAGAACCCTACTTGCAGTGCCATGCTATACTAGATGGCTTTTTTTTTAGCATAGGTCAAATTATGGGACGAGCCACAGCTACTCCTGGACAGCTGTTTGGGGCTTATTATGCCCTCATCAGCAGGAAATAGGCTGTGACTCATTGCTATTTCATGCTTAACCCCTAGGGTAATATATACTGTATATATATATATACATATACCAAGAAGCAAAATGATGCAACGGCACTCCAGGACTTGTAAAACTAAAATAAAAATTATTGATCCATTTAAAACAGAATCATATTATTAATGGATCAATAAACATTATTTCTTTTTACAAGTCCTGGAGTGCCTTTGCATCATTTTGCAACTTGGTAAATTATTGAAGCCGGCTGGCAGGCACCGGGCAATCACCCTATGGAAGAGCGTGAGTGCATGACTATCTGGAGATTTTTATATATATATATATATATATATATATAACGAGTATAGCAGTACGTAGTGATACCTTTTTTATTGGACTGACGTTACATTTAAAAGACAAGTTTTCGAGAGGATTCCTCTCTTCCTCAGGTCTGGAAGCTATACTGATCAGTTCCTAGAATTGAACATGGGTGGGGGGATTTAGATGTCGTAAAAAGTGAGAGTCAAATGGTATGTTCAAAATGGGAAAATAAACGCATGAGGGATCTTGGGCCCGTAATAAAACAACAGAGATAAGATCATACAACTTGAATGAAAGAAAAAAAAAAAGGAAAAAGAAACAAAACAAAAAACACAAACCAGTGAAGGCTGAAAGAGACATGAAAAAAAAAGAAGCCAAGAAGAAACAAAGCATCAGCCAGAATTTTGAATGTTATGTGACGTTATGATAATGAGTTAAAAACCCAGAATCCACATTGAGTCCAGCATTTATAGTGTTAATAAATGTGATCATTTTCATTTCATATGTTTTGCGTTCACGGTGGTCATTAATATGTCCTTTGAGGATTTTAATTTTGAGTTTTTGGATGTAGTGGCCTGTTAGATTGAAGTGATGTCCCACCGGGGTACAATATGTACGCTCTATATAGGTAGCAATTGTTAATATATCTATCTAACACCAACAAAATCTAAATTATTCTCAATTGTTTTTTCTTGATTTTCTGACAGAATTTCTTCAGCTCGTCTTCTCTCCTCCAGATGGTGCAAGAACACCTGATCACTTTGCAATTTTCACCGCAGAGGAAGAAATGTATCTGCACATCGATACAGTAGGTGGCAGTAAAGGCTGCAGAGTGTGGACCATTGTGCTGTTGTCCATGTCATTAGGTGAATCCCCCACAAAATAATCTACCATCAACCTACAATGCGGATTACATGTTCTCTTCCACGTAAGAATGAGTTTGATGTATACTCAATATTACTGTAACTGGAAGCAAAAGTATATTTTACAGTATGATATAGCATTTATGGATCCTTACTAGCAGCTTGGCTCTTATTGTACCATCATTTTTAAATTCTCTTTAATTACAGTATTACATTTTATTATTCTACTTTTTTTTTTGGAAGCTGCACTGCATATGATCTCACGGTGATTGCTACAGATCCCCATAAGCAGCGGATCTGAGCAATGTAATCTATCTGCATCATATTTTCTGTATTTCACAGAAAGGCCATTTCTGCCTGCATGCTGATATTACAGACCCAGTGTGAAATTGTGGAAGATAGTGTAAAGGACATCATCTGGATTTTAGACACAAACCACATTAAAAAAAACAAAAAAAACCACCAAAAAGTGTAGATCTGGCAATGGAAATGTAGTTTTACAAAATTTACATTCTTGACATTTTTTGTTATAGAAACATAGAAAAATGTCGGCAGATAAGAACCTTTCGGCCCATCTAGTCTGCCCAATTACATGGATACTTTACCTGGATTTATCTTTTGTTTAGGATAGCCTTATGCCTATCCCATGCTTGCTTAAATTCAATCACTGTTTTGGCCTCTACCACTTCTACTGGAAGGCTGTTCCATGTATCCACCACCCTCTCAGTAAAATAATGCTTCCTGATGTTACTTTTAACCCTTTGCCCCTCTAATCTAAGACTATGGGGGTTATTCAAAGAGATCTGAATTGTGACCGAAAGTTAACGAACAGTGAAATTCAGCGTATGGTTACCTATCCTGGCCATTCGGCTATTCAGAAAGCAGGCAGTTCGCCAAATGTTGGCGAATTGCCTGCACATACGGTGCCTGTTCGGTGCCTGTTCGAGGGCAGTGAAAACCCCATAGAGAAGCAATGCTTTGGCTATTCAGAGAACACAAAATAGCAGTGAAAAGTTGCCGCATTGCCCTGCTGTTCGGTGGTTTCATTCATCAGGTTTATTCAGGCGAATCCCATAGGCTTCAATGTAAAAATATTACCATTTTAATTTAATAATCTAATAAACCGTTTATTATTATATTCTGCAGTAAAGAGTCTCTTTATTTCCTAAGTATTTTTAGGATTTTGCTTTGGCAAAATAGTTTTTCCGTTTTTTTTTTTAAATCGTTTTTTATTTTTTCTGTAACAGACCTTTTTATTATCATTCATTGGATCTTATATGTTCTGTAGTTTTTTTAGAAACAGCGTTTTAATTTTCTAACTTTCAAGCGAGCTGTTTTGTTTTTTTTCACCTCGTTCGCCTGCGAGTCGGCTTTATCCGGCGGCTGCTCTGCGCTGTGATCGGCGGCTATTCGGTTTCTCCGCCGTGTTCGGCGTGGTTAATCCAGCTGTTACTGCAGGTTTCGGTGATTGTGTTCGGTGAGTTTTCAACAGGTTTTGCGGTGAGTGTTCTGCGGGTTTGCGGCGAGTTTTCCCTGCACTACGGGGGCTTTGCGGTGCTTGTTGAATACACCGCAGGGTCGGCGAAGTAGGATCACCAAATCGCCCCGAAGTGCAGGGAATGAAAAGTCACAGAGCGTGCGGTGACTTTTTTAATCTCTCTGAATAACCCTGTATGTCATCTCGTATTGCTACTTTGTTTCCTTTTAAATATACCTTGTCGATTCCATTTATGTATTTAAATGTTTCTATGGTATCTCCTCGGTCTCGTCTTTCTTCCAAGCTATACATGTTAAGATTATTAACCCTTTCCTGGCATCTTTTCAGCCTGCCAGACCGTCGTGGGAGCCCAGCGAGGGAGGTGAGTATTGGGAGGGAGGGAGGTTAGGAGACCCTGACCTACCATGTACGTCCGCAGGTCTAGAGGAGACTTCCCGATTGGACGTACATGGAACGTCAGCGGTCAAGAAGGGGTTAAAGTCAATGCAGTTATAATGTAACGGCTCCGTCATTGGTCCTTAACCCCTTCACTGCTGAGGACGTGTGGGACACGTCCTCATTGACGCACGTTACATGCTGAGGACGTGCCCCACACATCATCAGCTGTGCGGGACCCCCGTTGGAGATACTTACCTCTCTGTCTGGGGTCCTGCAGCGTTCTGACTTCAGCGTCCACAGATGCTGAAGTCAAGCTCCTCCCGACGTAAATGACGTCATTGCGCCATGCGCGATGACGTCATTTCCAGGCGACCCCCTGGAAGGGAGGGGGGATCCGTTCTGATCCCTCTCCCTCCCGATCGGTAAGGAGCAGCGCCAAAAGCCAGGCACCCCTTTTAAGCGGTGCCTGGCTTTAACCCCTCAAGCGCCGGGTCACACTTCAGCACCTTGCGGCGCCAAAGAGTGACCTTGCTCCGGTGGGGGCCGCCATCTTGGATGGCGGCTCAACCCCCGCCCCCCCCCCTCCCAAGGAAATCCCCTGGTGGAGATAGGGGGTTCCTTTGAATCTCCAGAACCGTGGCAGCTAGGGGGTCATGGAGGGTGTCATTCGAAAGGCCTGAGCATGGCCTTTCGAATAAATGATACCCACCTGGTACAAAGAAAAAATAAATAATAAAATAATAATAATAAATAAATTAAAAAAAACATGTTTTTTTTGTGTGTTGTTTTTATTTATGCAGCAATATTGTTCACATTTCAATTATAATGTGAACAATCATGCTGCACTAATGATTTTTTTCTATAGGGTGCGTTTGCTAAAAATCACGTAATTCCCCCCAAAAAAATGTAACAAGTCCCCATTTCTAATTTTTATACAAGGGCACCCCATAGAAAATATAACCGCATACGCTCATGTGATAAAATGTGAAAAAAAAAAACACTTTACACGCTGCAGATTATTAAAACAATCAATTTGTATTGCATTTTTTGTCATAATATACAGGCAGGACATGACGTATACATATAAAAATTATATATTATGAATCTGCAGAGTCTGCCGGAAAGAACGATATCTAATATGTCTGGGCCGTATAATAAAATGTGGCTTCAAAACGCGTTTAAACATGATGAGCGAAAGCGGTAAAAATGAGCTCAGCACACAGCGGTGAAATGGCTCAGCAGCGAAAGGGTTAAGGGGTTAAATTTGCGAGTACTGAATAACATGACGTATAATTTATCGGGGACCTACGATAAAACATGACTTCAAATAGCATTTAAATGCGATGAGCAAGAATGATGAAAACGAGCTCGATCAGTAAACGGGAGATATTGCCTGGCAGTGAAAGAGTTAATGTACCATACGGTGAAACCCACCTGCGAGGTTTTAATGTGGACAGAATGGCGGAGTCAGCATGTAGGATTTTAATGTGCAGTATAATGGAGCTCGCCAGTGGGATAGTAATTGTAGTCTTTTATTTATGGAGATAGCGCCACAACCGACCTTTCAGTCCATCTGTCTCTTTCCAGCGGTTTATCACAATCATAAACCACTATCCATTCACACACACACACATATATACAGTTTATATGTATAGTTGAGTCGCAATAAAACGTAATGGGCCTGAATGAACACATTTCTGATTGAGGTATAGACCAAGTAAGGCTAGGGTCAGACGAACGCATTTTTCGCGTTGTCCGTGAAAAAGTGCGTTCGAACGAACGCACGTATTTTTTCCCGGAATACACGACAACGGTCATACGATGCGCCGTTTCGTCCGTGATTTTGTACGGATGATCAATAAAACACTTTTTGCGTCTGGACATTATGTTGGCCGGACATTAGCAGCGTCTGACGTCTCCTAATCACGCACACACGCCGCTATGCGGACGCAGCGCACTCTGTACGTCAGTAGTAGCGGTTTGACGTTCTCGAAAAAATGCGTTCGTTGCCCACTTGCGTTGCACGGACGAACTTTCGTGCGGCCGTTCGTCGTATGTTCCCCGGCATTGGACGTCATTTGCTGCTAGCACGGCCGTGATTTCGTGCGGCTAAACGCACGTGAAAAATGCGTTCGTCTGACCCTAGCCTTAATCAAGAAGCTGGCTAAGTGCAAATTGCCGGCATACACATGGGCAAAAAGGCCCACAACCACAATAAAAAAAAAAGTGTTAAAAAAGTAAAGAAAAAATAAATAACAGGAATATCGCACAGTATTGCAATATATTTAAACGGGCCACAGAAAACTCAAAAAAATGCAGTATCGCATAAAAATAAGGTACCATCTCCTAACCTTATACATAAATTAGCATTAGATTAACATACAGGGTTATTCAAAGAGATCCGAAATTCAGTGTTCGGTTACCTTTCTTGGCCATTCGGCGATCCAGAGAGCAGGCAGTTCGCCAAACGTTGGAGAATTGCCTGCACATACGGTGCCTGTTCGGTGCCTGTTCGGTGCCTGTTCGAGGGCAGTGAAATCCCCATAGAGAAGTAATGCTTCGGCTATTCAGAGAACAAAAACCAGCAGTGAAAGGTTCCCGAAATGCCCTGCCATTCGGTTGCTTCATTCGACAGGTTTATTCAGGCGAATCCCATAGGCTTCCATGTAAAAAATATTCCCGTTTTAATACAATATTTAATAAACCGTTTATTATAATATTCTGCAGTAAAGAGTCTTTATTTACAGATTTTTTAGGATCTTCTAAGCATTTTTCGGGATTTCTTTGCAAAAAAAAAATTCCGTTTATTTTTATTGTTTTTTTTTGTTTTTTTTAACATAGTTTATTGAATGCACATCATATCAAAGTATATCACTTCTATAAAAACATCACCCTGCCTTAGTATAATAATTCATACTATCTTACAAAAGGCACAACATAAGCATCCATTTTTTTCTTTTTTAACATCACTAAGGCTAGGGTCAGACGAACGCATTTTTCACGTTGCCCGTGAAAAAGTACGGTCGAACGAACGTACGTATTTTTTCACGGAATACGCGATAGCGGTCATACGATGCGCATTTTCGTCCGTGATTTTGTACGGATCATCAATAAAACACTTTTTGTGTCTGGACGTTATGTTGGCCGGACATTAGCAGCGTCTGACGTCTCCCAATCACGCACACACGCCTCTAGCGGACGCAGCGCACTCTGTACGGCAGTAGTAGCGGTTTGACGTTCTCGAAAAAATGCGTTCGTTGGCCACTTGCGTTGCGCGGACGAACTTTCGTGCGGCCGTTCGTCGGATGTTCCCCGGCATTGGACGTCATTTGCTGCTAGTACGGCCGTGATTTCGTGCGGCTAAACGCACGTTAAAACTGCGCTAGTCTGACCCTAGCCTAAAGAAAGAGCATAAAGAAAGAGAAAGAAAAAAAAAAGGGAGAAAGAGGCTCAGCCCAAGCCAGATAACAAAAATAACCCACATTTAAATATATATACATCCGTATACACATCTATAATATTATTAGACATATATATATATATATATAAATAAATACAACCCAAAACAGAAAAATAGGCAAAATAAAAAATATAAACCCGCTACAGTCCTGACTCCAGCCACGGCCCCCAGGTTTTATTATACGAAGGTAATGTAAAGTGGACCAACGCAGTCAGCTCGTCCATAACCCGAGTATCCCTAATTTTAGCATAGACGTTAGCCATCTTTGGTACTTGTGGCTGTCGCCAAACCTCTGCCACCGCTCGTCTAGCAGCCATTCTCATGAAAGGTAAACCCTGTGACCGGTCTGGAGAGCAGGAATGCCCAAGGGTCCATAGGAACTAGGGATGTGCGTTTCGGGTTTCGGAATTTTCACGAAATTTCCCGATTCGTGTTTTCGGATGTGGACGATTTTCCGAAAATTTTTAGATCCGAAAACGGCAGATCCGAAAAGTTTTCCGAGCCGAAACGAAATATTTTCAGAATTTTCGAATGGACTTGAAATGTGTCAAATCGAAATTTATTGCTTTGAAACGAGGAGAAAAGACGTTCCGAAAAAAACGAAAATTTCCGAAATCACGAAAAGTCGATACAAAAAAACAGCAAAGTGACACGAAAATACGAAAAATGGACGATATTCGGAAAAAAAAATGTACACGAAAAACGAGTCGAGCTGAACCGAATCGAAACAGAAATCGGTCGAAACGAGCCGAATTGAAAAGTTTGAAAATCCAAAAAAAAATCGAATCGAACCGAAAAAATAAATAAATAAATAAATAAATATCGGTGCACAAGCCTGATAGGAACAGATTTATGCAATATTAACTGCAGCAAATCCCGTATTTCCCTCCAATATGATACCATAAACGGACAGGTCCACCACATATGAAAATAAGAACCGCGTATATCACATAACCTCCAACAGACATCTGGGATATTTGGGTTCATATGCGCTATTTTATCCGGGGTAACGTACCATCGCATAATAGTCTTAATCGACTGTTCTTGGAAGGAGGCACATACAGACACCGAGCATGACCTGTCCCATATATCCAGCCAGTCCTCTGGGTCCAATATTTCGCCTATATCTTTTTCCCATGCTCGAATATATGATAATTCTCTACAGTCCAACAACGATGTCAATTCTCTATATATAATAGATATTAGTCCCTTCGGGTATGTGCAATTCTTACAAAGGCGCTCATAAAATGTTGGAATTAGACACAGCTGCTGCTTGGACATGGGGGCGCGTAGCAAAAGATTGTAATTGCCGCAGATGCAAGAATGATAGCCCTCTCACTTCTGATCTAGTAGCCATTTCATCTATAGAGATTAGTGACCCATTGGGGTAAAGTTGGTATAGTCTGCACACACCTAGGTCCAGAAAGTGCCGAAGCGGTCCTATAGTAAGACCCGGCACAAATTCCTTATTACCAAAAATTGGGGTTAATGGGGATGGAAAGGAGGTTAAATTGCATTTCTCTGCTAACTTATACCAGATGCAAAGAGAATTCTTAATCGCAGGACAGGCTGTACATAACAATGGGTGGTGTTCCCGACCTATCCATAACCATTGATCGAGAGCATTGGGCCTCATAAGGCCCGACTCCAAGTCCACCCATCTTCGAGAGCCTCTCGGGGAATGCCATGCTACAATTTGGGCCAGTTGGGTGGCATAATAATATGAAAGGAGTGAGGGCAACCCTAGCCCACCCAATGCTCTCGAGCGATAGAGTGTATGTCTCGCCGCCACCTGAGATTTTTATTGTTTTTTACACGTTTTTTCTTTTTTTTGTAACAGCCCTTTTTAGTATCATTCATTGGATCTTATATGTAAATTTCAGACATTTTCGCTCAGTAGATTGAAAAGTGAAACGCTGTTTGCAAACAAACATTCAAGCGTACTGTTTATTTTTTTTCACTCCATTCGTCTGCAGTGTCGGCTTTTTCCGGCGGCTGCTCTGCGCTGTGATTGGCAGCTGCTTGGGTTTCTCTGGCATCTTCGGCGGGGTTAATCAAGATGTTTTTGCGGGTTTCGGTGAGCGTTCGCGGCAGCTTTTCGGCGGCTTTTCCCTGCACTACGATGGCCCTATGTTGCTTGCTGAATACACCGCAGGGTCACCGAAATGGGATCGCCAAATTGAAGAGAACGAAAAGTCACCGAACGTGTGGTGACTTTTCGATTCTCTTTGAATTATCCTGTATATTAACATAATTGAACCTTCAAGACAAAAAGGAATTTAAATCATATATAAACTTGGTATGTCCGGCACTTGTTCTGTCTGGAAGTTGGCCGTCGGGATGTTGGCATTAGGGAACCTGGTTGTAGGGATTTCGACTCAAACCCGAAAAAAAAACATGTTTATATAAAGATTTCCATCTAATTCGCTCGAGTTTTCCGTTTATAAACACGTTTCAGAATTTGGAATTTTTTCGGAAATCGAGATACAGATAAATACGAATTGAATCGCTGAAGCAGATATTTCCATTGAGGAATATAGCTGTGAGAGTCAATAGTCGATCCTAATTTTTATCGGGGATCGAAATGCCGTAAACGCACATTTGAATCTCCAGAACCGAAAAATAGCTGAAAATCGTCCGAAAAAGGGTCTTGATTTCAGCCAATTAAATCCAGTCTTTAGTTTGGACTATGCTATCGCCAGTTCATGAACGAGAAAGTCAGGACTGTCCGTAATGGAGGAGATCTGGCATTGTGAAGCATTAAAAGTATACTTGCAGTTGGGGCATTAACCTACTGAGCTATCCTATCAGCTTTAATTGCATGATGGCGGTCATGCTTTGTTTGTATTCGCTTTCTTTTCAATAGAGACACTTAAGATATGCATTATTACGTTGTGTAACTACCCTACTGTATGCTCATGGTTCGTCTCACGCAGAAATATTCTGTAAATGTTCACAAACCTATAAAACAAGAAAGGAAGAATTACACTCTGCCCACCCCCCTCCTGAATGAAACATCCAACATAGTCAAACATACCTCTCTTCCCTTCCCAACCTGAGGCTTTCACATAATGTATAAATTCGGTGATACGCACATAAAAATTCCAGTGGACACATAACCTGCTTTGGAGGAACTCTACCTCTAAAAACAGAGATGAGCGAGGAATGACAGGTTAGTAATCTTCAAAAATTTATCGAAAAGACAAATTAAATTATAAATGTTATTGTACATATTTATAGCAAACTCCCCATCTATGTGTCAAGATAAAATCAAATGACACGCTGTCCACAGTCAGTTCTCTCAAATATCTAGGTATGTGGTTAGATCCAAATCTATCGAATGGTCCCCTCATCGAAAAACTCTCATCTAAACTTTACCCCAAACTAGGCACCCTGCACAGAAACAAATCCTGCCTGAGCCCCGCGGTAAGAAAGCAGATTGTACAGCAAATGCTTATGCCAGCTATTGAATACAGAGATGTAATGTATGCAGCCGCCCCGCAAACACACCTTCATAAACTTACTACATTGTATTACTCATTCTGCCGCTTTGTGCTACAATGTAACTACATGACCCACCATTGTGACATGTTAAAAGAGCTAAACTGGCCGTCACTGGAATCTAGACGCACTCTTCACCTTTCCAACCTAGTGTTTAAGAACTTTTCAGGGAAGTTACTACCCTACCTGAATAGGCTGCTTCCCCCAGCAGCTCCCTCATCCTATAACCTCCGATACAGGACCTGCACCTTACTTGCAATACCACAATACAAAAAGACAGTGACTCGATCCTCATTTTCCTACAGAGCACCGCAAATATGGAATAACCTCCCAGATGCCATCAAATCTTCCCTCAGTCTAAAGTCACTTAAGAGATTTCTATTAACATACCGCGATACAGAATGTACCTGTAAACATGTAACGGTGACTATATACAGAATGCACCTGTAAACATGTAACATAGTGACTATATACAGAATGCGCCTGTAAACATGTAACGGTGACTATATACAGAATGCACCTGTAAACATGTAACATAGTGACTATATACAGAATGCGCCTGTAAACATGTAATGGTGACTATATGCAGAATGCACCTGTAAACATGTAACGGTGACTATATACAGAATGCACCTGTAAACATGTAACATAGTGACTATATACAGAATGCACCTGTAAACATGTAACATAGTGACTATATACAGAATGCACCTGTAAACATGTAACGGTGACTATATACAGAATGCACCTGTAAACATGTAACATAGTGACTATATTTCCTACATATGTATTTTCTATTAATCTGTATATTTGTGTGTAATATCTTGCATTTTATTACTTTGTATTTCGGTAACGACTAACAATTCAATGTTCTCGAACCCTGGACTTACTTGAAAACGAGAGAAATCTCAATGAATCCTTCCTGCTAAAATACTTTATAATATTTGGGGACACCTTCTGCAGCCCAAAAGCAAACGGAATTCATTTGCAGCAAACAAATTTTATTTGCTTTTGGGCTGCTGATCAGCATATCGAGATATCTCGATATCGGGGCACCAGATGGTGTCTTTGAAGCCCGAGATATCTCAATATTGGTCGTGAAGCGGTTAACAAAGGCTGCTGAAAGTTGCCACCATTGTTGCTGTGAACCATTATTAAACAGTCATATTTTGAATTGGAGAGACCAACTCCTCGTTTCTTGTACTCTGACCTGGCCACTGTGGAGCACCTGTATCACCATCTGGTGCCCCGATCGAGATATCTCGATATTTTATTTGCTTTTTGGGCTGCAGATCAGCATGTGTTTGCTGCAAATGAATTCTGTTTGCTTTTGGGCTGTAGAAGGTGCCCCCAAAGGGAGAATGCCAGAATATAGGGAGATATCTGGGGTCACTCACTGCTCTACAGGGATAAGATTCATAGGGTTTTAATGACTGAAAATCCCTGTACAGTACAGACAGAAGCAGGATTATTCAAAGGTCCCAAAATGTAACTGGATACTGATATTTAGCGTATGGTTACATTTCATGGCCATTCGGCTATTCAGAGAGCAGTCAATTCGCCAAATTTTGGCAAATTGCCTGCACATACAGTGCCTGTTCGAGGGCAGTGAAATCCCCATACAGAAGCAATGGTTAAATCTTTTCAGAGACACCAAACAGCAGTGAAAAGTAGCCGAAATGCCCTGCCATTCGGTGGTTTCATGCAACAGGTTTATTCAGGAGAACCCTATAGGTTTCAATATTAAAAATATTCCCGTTTTAATCCAATATCTAATAAACCGTTTATCATTTTATTCTGCAGTAAAAAGTCTCTTTTAGATTTTTTAGCATCTTTCAGGCATTTTTTGGGATTTTTGTAAAAAAAAAAAAAAATCCATTTTAATCTTTTCAATAATTTCTTCATTTTTTAGTAAAAGACCTTTTTATTATCATTCATAGGATCTTTTATGTAAACTCCAGACATTTTCGTTCAGCAGTTCTTTTTGAAAACAGCGTTTTAATTTTGACACTTTCAAGCATGTTGTTTTTTTGTTTTATTTTTAACCCAGTTCGACAGCTTGTCGGCTTTTTCCGGCAGCTGGCTGCGCTGTGATTGACGGCTCGTCGGCTTTTTCCGGCGTGTTCGGCATTTTTATTGTGGCGGGTTTGCAACGGGTTTTTCCTGCAATTCAGGGACGCTGCGGTGAATGCTGAATTCACCGCAGGGTGGGGAACTTTGATTCCCCGAAGTGCAGGGAAGCGATGGGAACAAGAGAGCACCGAAATATCGGTGACATCTTGGTGTTCACCGAATAACCCCCTATGTGTTTTTTTTATTTCCTTGCCTTTGATTACTCTTGCTTACCCCGCAACATTTAGATCGCCCCCTTTTTCTTTTGCTCTTTAGGCCCGCCTGTGGGGTGTGTTTGCTCATTTGGTCCTTATTTTTGATGTGTGTTGCTCATCTTGAATGTGATCTGAATCTTTCCTGATATTTTGCATTAATTTGTACCACTTTCCTATGGAAATTGACTTTTCGGTGCTTGATGCATTTTATTCTTATTGTTTATGAATGCCTTCCTTCGCTTCGAATAAATAAAAATGTAAAAAAAAAAAAAAAAAAAGTTTTTTTTACGTGTCGTACGTGAGGCGCGCACACCCTCTTTTGTTTAAGCCTATATTTTAATTGCTGCAAATTTTTGGCTTTTGAAAAACAGTTACCCTTAAATCAAACCATATAACCTAATACATTTCCTGTAGAAGATACTGTTTTATGTTGAATAAAATGTTATTTGTTTTTGATAACTGCATTCCGAGAGTAAAAGACATAATACATATTCGCAGCAGAAGAAAGAGAATAAAGCAACTGCTGAGAAACTTTATAGAGAGCACAGTTTATACAGACTGCGTGATAAAAGCTACGATGTGCAATTAAATGTAGAAGGAAGTGTGGTTTAAAATTTGATTAGACGTGTTGGATGCTTTAGGCTAGGGTCAGACGAAAGCAGTTTTAACGTGCGTTTAGCCGCACGAAATCACGGCCGTGCTAGCAGCAAATGACGTCCAATGCCGGGGAACACACGAAGTACGGCCGCACGAAAGTTCGTCCGCGCAACGCAAGTGGCAAACGAACGCATTTTTTCTAGAACGTCAAACCGCTAGTACTGACGTACAGAGTGCGCTGCGTCCGCTAGCGGCATGTGTGTGAGATTGGGAGACGTCAGACGCTGCACACGTCCGGCCAACATAACGTCCAGACACAAAAAGGGTTTTATTGATGATCCGTACAAAATCACGGACGAAAATGCGCATCGTATGACCGCTATCGCGTATTCCGTGAAAAAATGCATCCATTCGTTCGAACGCACTTTTTCACAGACAACGCGAAAAATGCGTTCGTCTGACCCTAGCCTTAAGCTTAACCTCTTCATACCCAAAATCGAGTTATCTCGCTTTTACATTGTAATGCGTTGAAAAGCACTCTTCAGCATATCAAAAGACATTTTTCACCACACCGTTTTAAAGCAAGATTAGTGTGTTCCCTGTGAAGAAATGAAATCCTTTGTTTTATGGCTCTCCAAGCACCCTGGACAGACAGAAAACCAGCTGCAAATAGAGTCCCAGTCCTCATTGTAACAAAAGGTTCAGATAGATTACAGACATTGGTATATTTTGGAAGCTGCATTGTTAATAACCTCATTATGATCTGTCAGGGCCAGCCAGGCTGGGTGGGTGAGGGTGCGAGCCGAGGTTGCAGTGACACGAAGCAGGCAATACGTTTCAAATAATAAAGGGTTTATTGGATAAACAAACATAGGATGATGGGGAAGATAGGAAGAGGGCTGGCTAACAAAGGGAAAGTTGATAAATAGGCAGGAAGGGGTTAACATATAATATGCAGGTTAAGGGGCAGAGAGGGAGAAGTAAAGTAACTTCATAAGCAGAACTGGAGCAGGGCGGACAATGCACACAATAAGGGAATGAGAGAGAGGACACAAGAGGTTAACTTACAGAGGGATATCACAGGAACGCAGGGTATTCTGGAATGTAGAATAAGTCCAGTAAACAGGGAGTCCGGGAGCTGGATAAATAATAATCAGAAGGTCTGTATGAAGGAGTCCTTGGATGAAGTGGAAGGGGGGGGGGGTCACAGATGAAAGCGGGGTTCCAGGAAAAGCAGTGAGGGAATCTTGTGAGGTATCAAAGGGATTATCCAGAAGGGTAGTCAAATGGAGTCCATAGGTCCAGGTGTATAGAAGGCGACAATCCAGTGAGCAAGCAGGGGGTCTGGTACACGTTGAATCCAAATGTTGGGTAGAAACAGGACAAGCTCCTCTTAGGGAGTGGAAACTGATGCTGAAGCCCTTTGGGAGGGGCGCGGTTCCATTATATGGAATCAGTCAGGCTGGCTGATTAGGTGCACCTGTAGTGGCTGAGAAGTCTGGTTTTAAATCTAGGGCAGCACCTTTCTTGTGCTGCCCAAGGAATGTCAGTGCGCAGCAGCTCTAGTTTTGCCTTTGCGGCGGCGGCGACTGCAAAGGACCATGACATAATCACTAGCAGGGTTATTCAAAGAGATCCGAATGGCTGCCGAAAGGGAACCTTTCTTGGCCATTCGACTATCCAGAGAGCAGTCAATACGCCAAATCCTGGCGAATTGCCTGCACATATGGTGCCTGTTCGGTGCCTGTTCGAGGGCAGTGAAATCCCCATAGAGAAGCACTGCTTTGTCTATTCAGAGAACACAAACCAGCAGGGAAAAGTTCCCGAAATGCCCTGCCATTCAGTGGTTTAATTCGGCAGGTTTATTCAGGCGAATCCCATAGGCTTCAATGTTAAAAATATTCCCGTTATATCTAATAAACTGTTAATTACAATATTCTGCAGTAAAGAGTCTCTTTATTTATAGATTTTTTAGGATCTATTAAGCATTTTTTGGGATTTTTTGAAAAAAATTCCGTTTATTTTATTTTTTTAAACGTTTTTTCTTTTTTCTGTAACAGCCCTTTTTATTATCATTATGGTAATATGGTAATTTTCGCTCAGTAGTTTGTTTGCAAACAGCGTTTCACTTTTCAAACATTCAAGCGTACTGGGTTTTTTTTTCACGTCATTTGTCTGCGGTGTCGGGTTTTTGGTGGTTTAATTCGGCAGGTTTATTCAGGAGAATCCCATAGGCTTCAATGTTAAAAATATTCCCGTTTTAATTCAATATCTAATAAACCGTTCATTATAAAATTCTGCAGTAAAGAGTCTCTTTATTTACAGATTTTTTTAGGATATTTTAATCTTTTTTTTTTTAAATCTTTTACTTTTCGCTCAGTAGTTTCTTTGCAAACAGCGTTTCACTTTTCAAACATTCAAGCAAATTTATTCACTGCATTCGTCTGCGGTGTCGGTTTTTTCCGGCGGCTGCGCTGCGTGTGAGCGGTTCCTGCTCGGGTTTTTCCTGCGTTTTCGGCGGGTTAGTCCAGATGTTTTTGCAGGTTTCGGTGTGCGTTTGCCCTCGTTTTGCGGTGAGTTGTCGGCGGGATTGCGGCGACTTTTCCCTGCATTTTAGCGGCCCTGTGGTGCTTGCTGAATACACTGCAGAGTCGCCGAAATGGGATCGCCAAATCGAACCGAATTGAAGAGAACGAAAGGTCACCGAACGTGCGGTGGCTTTTCAATTCTCTTTGAATAACCCTTAAAGTTTTTCCAACGCTTTTCTGCCTGTATTGTAATAATGCAGACCCCTTTTAGAAATTGTGTAAGATAAAGGAAACCATCTAGAACTCAGAACCTTACATTTCAGCAATTTTTCTGTAAAGTATAAACAAATACATGAAAATTGAAAATGAGCAAATTAACATTATTTTATATTTTTAAATAACAATTAAAAGAACAATTTCTTGACCTTTATTTCACCCAATATTTAATTGTTAACTTCACTTTCCGTGTTTCAAATAAAGGTTACAATAAAAATTGCTTGGTAGTGAAGGGGTTAATGTTTACCACTGTGTGTCTCCATAAAATCTACATTTGTTTGCTGTGTTTTATTCTGTAAAATGAAAGAACTGCAGAAAGAAATAGATAGTGAGTTAACCCCTTCACTACCAAGTGATTTTTGTCGGGGAAAAAAATGCTATCATAACATTTATTTGAAACATGGGATGTGAAGTTAACAATTAAATATGGGGTGAAACAGATGTTTTGCACAAAAACTGTTGTTCTGAAATTTAAATAATGCTAATTTGCTAATTTTTAATTTTTCATATGTCAGGAAAGGTGAAATGGAGGGGATTATGGAGTCCAATACTCATTACATGCATAAAACCCCCACCTACTCATACCATACTCATTACATGCATACAATCCCCAGCTACTCATACAATACTTATCACATGCATACAACCCCACCTACTTATACAATACTCATTACATGCATACAATCCCCACCTACTCATACAATACTTATCGCATGCATACAATCCCCACCTACTCATACAATACTTATCACATGCATACAATCTCCACCTACTCATACAATACTCATTACACGCATGCAACCCCCACCTACTCATACCATACTCATTACATGCATACAATCCCCACCTACTCATACAATACTTATCACATGCATACAACCCCACCTACTTATACAATACTCATTACATGCATACAATCCCAACCTACTCATACAATACTTATCACATGCATACAATCCCCACCTACTCAAACAATACTTATCACATGCATACAATCCCCACCTACTCATACAATACTTATCACATGCATACAATCCCCACCTACTCATACAATACTCATTACACGCATACAACCCCCACCTACTCATACAATACTCATCCCATGCATACAATCCCCACCTACTCATACAATACTCATTACATGCATACAATCCCCACCTACTCATACAATACTCATTACACGCCTACAACCCCCACCTACTCATACAATACTCATTACACGCATACAACCCCCACCTACTCATACAATACTCATCACATGCATACAACCCCCAGCTACTCAAACAATATTCATTACATGCATACAAACCACACCTACTCATACAATAATCATCACCTGAATACAAACCTCACCTACTCATACAATACTTATCACATGCATACAATCCCCACCTACTCATACAATACTTATCACATGCATACAATCCCCACCTACTCATACAATACTTATCACATGCATACAACCCCACCTACTTAGGTGAAATGGAGGGGATTATGGAGTCCAATACTCATTACATGCATAAAACCCCCACCTACTCATACCATAATCATTACATGCATACAATCCCCACCTACTCATACAATACTTATCCCATGCATACAACCCCACCTACTTATACAATACTCATTACAGGCATACAATCCCCACCTAGTCATACAATACTTATCGCATGCATACAATCCCCACCTACTCATACAATACTTATCACATGCATACAATCCCCACCTACTCATACAATACTTATCACATGCATACAATCCCCACCTACTCATACAATACTTATCACATGCATACAATCCCCACCTACTCATACAATACTCATTACACGCATACAACCCCCACCTACTCATAAAATACTCATCACATGCATACAATCCCCACCTACTCATACAATACTCATTACATGCATACAATCCCCACCTACTCATACAATACTCATCCCATGCATACAATCCCCAGCTACTTAAACAATATTCATTACATGCATACAAACTCCACCTACTCATACAATAATCATCACCTGAATACAAACCTCACCTACTCATACAATACTCAACACATGCATTCAACCCCCACATACGCAAGCAATACTCATCACATGCATACAAACCCACATACACAAGCAATACTCATCACATGTATACAAACCCCACCTACTCATATAATACTCATCATATGCAAACCACCTCTACCTACTCCAACAATGCTCATCACACGCATACAACCCTCACATACACAGGCAATACTCATCACATGCATACAACCCCCACCTACTCCCACATACAAGTCTCATCACAAGCATACAACCCCATATACTTATACAACTTTCATCGCATGCATGCAACCCTCATATACTCAGACAACTCTAATCAAATGAATGCAGCCCCCACTCAAGCAACAGAGAAAAAAAACACGCAAAGTGATTTCTATTTCAATCTCATTACAGAAGAAAATCTGGCAACCCATGCTGAAGATGATGGAATTGAAATGTTGACTTTTCCTTTCAAAAGAGGTTGGAGTAAAAGTCATTTTGTATATTTATTATCAATTTGTTCAAGTTACGAAGCCTATATTTTATTTAACACAAGGTAATGATTGTTGGAGTGGGGTGTGGTGGGTTTGTGCTTGAGATCGGGGTCCTTGAAGAGACTACTATACTTTCTTCCATATTGTTCAAAGAATTGGACAGTTGAATAAGTGATAATATATGTCTCTCATGTATTGTATCATAATGTGTTTACTTACAATAACCATCATTTGTTTCCTCTCTATAAGGTTTGCTGTCACCGACAGATGTCTACCATGAACGTCTGATGGATATAAAGCATATACAAGTTATGTGTATAGGTTTCGTTTTAAGCAAAATAAATAGTCAAAACTTCTGAAAAGGAGAAAAATCACAAAAAAACACAACTTTGGAATCGATTATCTTTACTCCTAAATAAATATTTAATAATCGTTTTGGAGAAAGAAGAAAAATGAGATGTTTCTTCAAAAATGTCTTTAATCGGCTAAAAATCTGTTTCTTTTTGACAGCCTGTGTCTACTTAATATATAAAAGCAACAATCAACTTGTTATGTTGTTTTCTAATAATGTGCTTAGTTCGTGCCTTAAAGGAAACACAACTGCTATTAATATTGCAAACCGCAGAGGAATGTGGACTTTTAGTTCGATAGGGCGCTTGGGGAACCAAATGGGGCAGTATGCTACGCTCTACGCCCTTGCCAAACGGAATGGCTATCAAGCCTATATATTGCCGAATATGCACAGAGAGTTATCCAATATATTTAGAATTAACTTGCCTGTGCTTCACCAGAAGGTTGCGGATCGTATTCAGTGGAAGCATTATTCACTTAATGACTGGATGTCTCCAGAATACAATAATATCAGTGGCCAGTATGTTAAACTAACCGGCTACCCATGCTCTTGGACCTTCTATCACCACATACGAGATGAGATTCTTCAAGAGTTTTCATTCCATGACTTCATCGTAGAGGAATCCAACGCCTTCCTCAGAAGAGTAAAGGAAGGGAGGCAGAACGTTACCTTTGTTGGTGTTCATGTCCGCAGAGGAGACTATGTATATGTAATGCCAAACATTTGGAAAGGGGTGGTTGCCGACAAGGGATACTTAAAAAATGCCATGGACTATTTCCGATACAAGTATCAGATCCCTGTCTTTGTCGTAGCCAGTAACGACATGGATTGGTGCAAGGAGAATATTGACAACTCACTGGGAGATGTATACTTTGCCGGCGATGGCCAGGAAGGATCTCCTGGAAAGGACTTTGCCCTCCTGGCACATTGTAACCATACAATTATGACTATCGGGACATTTGGCGTCTGGCTCGGGTACTTGGTTGGTGGAGAAACTATATACCTTACCAATTACACCTTACCCGATTCGCCTTTCCTAAAGGTTTTTAAGTATGAAGCTGCATTTCTTCCGGAATGGATTGGGATCCCTGCAGACCTTTCACCTTTAATGAAAGAAAGAGAGGTTTGATCAAACAAACAAGCATTCTTCAGCTGTAATAACAACACCTCCCAACCCCGTTTTATACCTGTTAACCCCAGAAAAGAAATCGAGTTAAAAAAACATGGGAAATTATCATTTGGAATTTTATAGTGAAATGGTATATCCTTTACCTATAAACACAAAATGACATATATTAAATTAACCCTTTCGCTGCTGAGGCTTTTCCCGCCCCTGTGCTGAGGTCATTTTTACCGGTTTTGCTCATCATGTTTAAACGTGTTTTGAAGGCTTATTTTAGTATATGACACCGACATATTATATATCGTTCTTTCCGTCAGACTCGGTAGATTCATAATATGTCATTATTATATGTATACGTTATGTCATGTCTGTATATTATAACAAAAAATGCAATAAAATATGTATTTTCAATAATTTACAACGTGTAAAGTGTTTTTTTCCACATTTTAACATGCGAGCAATTGCGGTTATATTTTGTATGGGGTGCGCTTGTTAAAAAAATTAGAGATGGGGTCTCGTTACATTTTTTTTTGGGGAAAATGACACTATTTTTAACAAACGCACCGCATACAAAAATCGTTAGTGCAGCATCATTGTTCACATTATAATTGAAATGGGAACAATATTGCTGCATTAACAAACCCAAAAAAAAGAAAAAAAAGTGTTTATTTTTTTTTTTTTATTTATTTATTTATTTATTTATTTTTTTTTATTTTTTTTTTTTACAACATTTTTAACTTTCATGTTTGGTATCGTTGGAACGGCCATGCTCTGGCCGATCCAACGATATCAAAATTTAACCACTAGCTGCCACGGATCGGGAGATAGGGAGTTCATTGGAACTCCCTATCTCCACACTTGGTGGCAGTTAGGGGTTAACTGTAGGACTGGCGTCATCGTGCTACGCACGATGACGCCAGTCCTCTGGGGGAGTTCCCGGAAGCTTGGCCGACATCCAAGATGTCGGCCAGCTCCCGGGAAGGATCGCGAATCGGCGCTTTTCAGCGCCGATTTGCGATCCAGCTCCCCAGGGGTTAATGCCAGGCATCATTTGGAAGGGCAGGCTGTGCCCTTCCAAATGATGCCTGGGTTAACCCCCTGTGCGCCGCCGATCGGGAGGGAGAGAGGTCCGAAGGACCTCCCCCCCTCCCTTTCAGGCGCCTCCTCCGCACATGCGGGGGGGGCGCCTGAATTAGGTGTCATCGCGCCCCCGCGATGACACCTAATAATGGCGGCTGCTGGTCCGGATGCCGGGCTGACATCCAGGATGTCAGCCCGCACCGGAGGGGCCAGCGATCGGCCGGAACCCGGCCGAACGCTGACCCCAATGTGAGGACGCGCTCAGCGCGTCCTCAGCACACCAGCGGTAATGCTGAGGACGCGCTCAGCGCGTCCTTAGCATTGAAGTGGTTAAAGAAAGTAGTAAATAAGCCTAAAATGTATATATAAAAAGACAAAACAAATATAATGTATGAAAATTAAATGTGTCCATCCAACTGAGAGTGCTTAATATCAATGCTTTGTGAATAGACCCCTATGTTTTAGCCACAGACTTAGGCTGCGGTCACACGCGTGTACGTGAGAGTGGACGTTCCTTCCATTCTGACTCCCGTGTGACCACCTCGCCGAGCACGGTTAGTGCACTCAGCGCTACAAAGCTGGATTCTCCTATGGAGGATTGCATTTTGTTGCCCCATTTTACGTCCGTCGTAGCTTTTTGACGGGGAGGCTTTCAGCAAGTCTGGTGTAGCGTGCGCAACTAGTCCTCCCCTCCCTGTTGAGCCATCAAAAAGCTGCGATGGACGCAGGGAGGCGGGGTCACACGGACGCACTCAGTGCGCTTGTGTGAGAGCAGTCTTAATGTTACGTGTTATTGTATGGAAACGTTTCAATATACCATCTGTGTCTGTGACTAACTAGAAAAAGTCGATGACGTTAAGTATCAATGGGTTGCTGTTTGATGATTCTGTACCTTGAAGCTTTGGTTTTCCTGGGAGGGTATGATGAGCAAAATATGGTGGGAGTCAACTCCTTTTTACACTTATCGTCTATGCCAGGCTTCAAAATTCCCACTCGCCTACTCGCATTTGGCGAGTGGAAATTACATGAGGGCGAGTGGAAATGCAGATGCAGGCAGGGCAGGATAAGGGTTAGGAGGGGCAACTAGTGGCGAGTATCTCTTAAGGCCTGGCTAGTAGCTAGGGACTTGAAATTTAGGGCCCTGGTCTATGCCATGTCCCACATCGACTGAAATAACAGACGTATGATCTGACAATAGATGTGTGAATTCTATCATCAGCTTGCTTCTCTAAATGTCGCTACACTACCTCTCTACGTTCTGTTTTCATTCAGCACTATTCTATGTAAATTATTACACAACGGTGCTGTTACTTGAATAATAAGAAACCATTAAAGGTTTATTAATTTTTCTACGTTGGGTCTCTTATTGGGTCTCCAGCATTATGGTCACCATTTTTCTGCAGAATATTCAGTGAGGCTATCCCTAGTAAAGTGTATTCCTTAACGGAACTCTGGTCTCTTAACGTATCAACTTCATGTCTTAGATCGACATTGCGTTCTGAACATCAGGTACCTGTCCGACTGGTGGCTCAGCCTACTAGACTACTTGCAGGGTCAGCTCTTCTGGGCCCCAGAGAAGGACAGGCCCAATCTCAATGGCCTTGGATGCAGCTTTTTATTTAAAGGCAAGATGAAAGCGAGCCATGAGGAATATTGATCTAGGTAGGTGACCTCTAACGCTCATTTTGGATGCCACTACATCATCTGCATGGTGGCATAAAATAGGTAAAGCCCATAAAGGAAATATTATTTTCCATTCAAGGTGTAATGACCAAAGTGAAATTGCCTTCTTATAGCAGCAACCAAACCCAGTTACTGAAGAAATTTATATAAGGGGTTATTCAGAAAGTGACGAACTGGCTACCGAAATGCACCGAACGGTGAATTTCACCATACAGTGCAAGTCCGTGGCATTTTGTCCTTTCAGAAAGCTGTCAATTTACCTAATTCTGGCAAATTGACAGCGAAATAAGGTGCAGTCAATGGTTAATCTATTCAGAGAACGCCGAACTGCACCAAAGTGTCAGGAAAAATGCCCTGATTTTCAGGGATTCAGTTCGACAGGTTTAAACAGGTGAATCCCATAGGATTCAATGTAAAAAAATAATTATCCTTTTTTTTTATTATTATTATTCAACTGTTTATTCTTTTCATTTTCATCAATCCGTCTTTTTATTTATTTGTTTTTTGGAACACCTTTATGTATTTTTTTTATATTTTAAGACAACATTTTTGGTTCCCAATTTTTTTTTATAAGGATTTTCCTTTAAATTAATGAAATTAAATTTCATTATCATTATTAGTGTGTCAGAGCAGTGTATTTTTTTCATTTCCAGCAAAAAGTCTTTTTTTTTTTTTGGAACACCTGTTTGTATTTTTTTTTTTATATTTTTTTAGACGAAATTTTTGAATCCCAAATTTTTTTTCAAAGGTGTTTTTTTTTTTACTCTGTAACAGAACTTTTTGTTATTTTTTTACAGGACCTTTTTTATTATTTAGACACATTTTTAATGCATTATTTTATTGTTTAAAACACCTATTAGAAGAATAGCACAGACGCGTATTGTTTTTTTCTTGCAGTCTGCCGGCGTTCGACGCTCAGTTCGGAGGTGTTCGGCGACTCCATCTTCGGGGCTCTTCAGGGTCCCAGCGGTGAATAGTGAATTCACCGCAGGGTCGGCAAAATAGAATCGACGAAGTGCGCCGAACAAGAAAGCACCAAATTTTCACAGAAATTTTGGAGCTTTCTGAATAACTCCTATACAAAACAATATAATAGCTTACAACTCATGCTGATATAGCGACACATTTTATGTGTTTTGCTCACTTATATGTGGCATAATTAAAGATCGCAAGCAGGCAACGCATAAGGAAACCTTTTTCTTCCTTATTGCAGCAATGAAAGCCAGTGGAACAGCAATTATGAGCGATAAGCAATTATCTCACAACGTATGGTTTTTATTTTATTGTGGTAACAAGGAAATATAGGGAGTGGGACGGTCTATAAAATGAAAAGAAACGTTTTTTATTTCCTAGGAGAGGCTTTCATTGATGTAAAGCACAATTTCCAAGACTGATTCTGATAATATATACAGTCAGGTCCAGAAATATTGGGACATGGACACAATTCTAACATCTTTGGCTCTATACACCACCACAATGGAGTTGGAATGAAACAAACACCATGTGCTTTAACTGCAGACTGTCAGCTTTAATTTGAGGGTATGTACATCCAACTCAGGTGAACGTGTAGGACTTACAGCAGTTTGTTAAGGGACCAAAAGTAATGGGACAATTGGCTTCTCAGCTGTTCCATGGCCAGGTGTGTGATATTCCCTCATTACCCCAATTACAATGTGCAGATAAAAGGCCCAGAGTTCATTTCAAGTGTGCTATTTGCATTTGGAATCTGTTGCTGTCAACTCTCAAGATGAGATCCAAAGAGCCTTCACTATCAGTAAAGCAAGCCATCAATAGTCTGAAGAAACAAAGCAAACCCATCATAGAGATAACTGTTTGGAACATTATCAAAAAAAAGGAACGCACCGTGAGCTCAGCAACACCAAAAGACCCGGGAGACCAAGGAACACAACTGTGGTGGATGACCGAAGAATTCTTTCCCTGGTGAAGAAAACACCCTTCACAACAGTTGGCCAGATCATGAACACTCTCCAGGAGGTAGGTGTATGTGTGTAAAAGTCAACAATCAAGAGAAGACTTCACCAGAGTGAATACAGAGGGTTCACCACAAGATGTAAACCATTGGTGAGCCTCTAAAACAGGACGGCCAGATTAGAGTTTGCCAAACAACACCTAACAAAGCCTTCACAGTTATGGAACAAGATCCTATGGACAGATGAGACCAAGATCAACTTGTACCAGAGTGATGGGAAGAGAAGAGTATGGAGAAGGAAAGGAACTGCTCATGATCCTAAGCATACCACCTCATCTGTGAAGCATGGTGGTGGTAGTGTCATGGCGTGGGTATGTATGGCTGCCAATGGAACTGGTTCTCTTGTATTTATTGATGATGTGACTGCTGACAAAAGCAGCAGGATGAATTGTGAAGTGTTTCGGGCAATATTATCTGCTCACATTCAGCCAAATGCTGCAGAACTCATTGGACGGAGCTTCACAGTAGGGATGAGCCGAACACTCCCCGAGTTCGGTTCAGAGCCGAACCCGAACTTTCCAAATGTTCGGATCCGAACCCGAACTCGAACTCAATGCAAGTCAATGGGGCTGAAAATTCGGTTTTTAGAATGCTAGTTATAGATAGGCTTTTATATGCTAGATATTTGCCATAAAAGGTGTATGGGGTCCGGGTAGTGCCCTGGGGGACAGGAAACAAGGACAAAAAGTTTTAAAAAAACGTTTTTAAAGGGACAGTGAGTTTTCCATGAAATAAGGGTTAAAAATAAAAACGAAAAATTCCTTCAAATATCGTGCCTAGGAGGTCCCCATAACCTGCCCGTGAAGTGGCGGATTTCTAGGATGTATAGAAATATGTAAAAACCAAAAAATGACATTTCAAATGACGGTAAATGCTTTTCCTTTAATCTATCCATAAACAACTGCTTGGGGCGGCAGTCTGTATGAAAAGAGGAGACATTTTCGGACACGCAGAAAAAGTTTACTGATTTTGTGGCGGTGAAAAACAGAAGAATGGAAAATTCTAGACCAAATAGCCGATTTGGAAAGAGAGAAAAATGGGAGAATTTTTCTGGTTCGGCTATTTTGACCTAGAATTTTCTCTTCAGTCATTCTCCTGAGTTTCACCTTTCTCTGAATAACCCTGTCAGGGTTATTCAGAGAGCGATGAAGAGCGGGAGAATGACTGGAGAATGGAAAATTCTAGGTCAAAATAGCCAAACCAGAAAAATTCTCCCATTTAGGCTGGGGTCAGACTAGCGAATTTTTAACGTGCGTTTAGGCGCACTTAATCACGGCCGCACTAGCAACAAATGACGGGCAATGACGGCCAATATACGAAGTACGGTCGCACAAAAGTCCGGCTGCCCAACGCAAGTGGAAAATGAACGCATTTTTTCGAGAACGCAGAACCGCTAGTACGAACGTACAGAGTGCACTACGTCCACTAGCGGCGTGTGTGCGTGATTTGGAGACGTCAGACCCTGCTCATGTCCAGCCAACATAACGACCAGACACCCAAAGTTTCCTGGTTTGGATCCGTAAAAAATCACGCACAAAAATGCGCATCGTATGACCGTTTTCGCGCATTCCGTGAAAAAATACGGCAATGCGTTCGGACGCACTTTTTGACGGTCGCTGTGAAAAATGCGTTAGTCTGACCCTAGCCTTATCTCACTTTCCAAATCGGCTATTTGGTCCAGATTGTTCTCTTTTCCTGCCATTCTCCTGGTTTTCACCTTTCTCTGAACAACCCTGAGAGAGAGGTGAAAGCCAGGAGAACTGGCAGGAGAAGAGAACAATCTAGACCAAATAGCCGATTTGGAAAGGGAGATAAATGGGAGAATTTTTCTGGTTTGGCTATTTTGACCTAGAATTTTCTCTTCAGTCATTCTCCTGAGTTTCACCTTTCTCTGAATAACCCTGTCAGGGGTTATTCAGAGCGCGGCGAAGAGCAGGAGAATGACTGGAGAATGGAAAATTCTAGGTCAAAATAGTCAAACCAGAAAAATTCTCCCATTTAGGCTAGGGTCAGACTAGCGAATGTTTAACGTGCGTTTAGGTGCACTTAATCACGGCCGCACTAGCAGCAAATGACGGGCAATGACGGCCAATATACGAAGTACGGTCGCACGAAAGTCCGGCAACGCAAGTGGAAAATGAAAGCATTTTTTCGAGAACGCGGAACCGCTAGTACGGACGTACAGAGTGCGCTGCGTCCACTAGCGGCGTGTGTGCGGGATTTGGAGACGTCAGACCCTGCTCATGTCCGGCCAACATAACGTCCAGACACCCAAAGTTTCCTGGTTTGGATCCGTAAAAAATCACGCACAAAAATGCGCATCGTATGACCGTTTTCGCGCATTCCATGAAAAAATACGGCAATGTGTTCGGACGCACTTTCGGTCGCTATGAAAAATGCGTTAGTCTGACCCAAGCCTTATCTCACTTTCCAAATCGGCTATTTGGTCCAGATTGTTCTCTTTTCCTGCCATTCTCCTGGTTTTCACCTTTCTCTGAACAACCCTGAGAGAGAGGTGAAAGCCAGGAGAACTGGCAGGAGAAGAGAACAATCTAGACCAAATAGCCAATTTGGAAAGTGAGTTAAATGGGAGAATTTTTTCTGGTTTGGCTATTTTGACCTAGAATTTTCACTTCTCCAGTTATTCTCCTGCTTTTCACCGCTCTCTGAATAACCCTGTGAATGTTTAATCCCGAGGTGAAAAATAACATTGCTTTAGATGTTGTTTTGAATTTTTTTAAAACACCAGTTAACCACTTGGCTGCTATGGATGCGCTCAGCGCGTCCAGCCAAGTGGTTCTCCTGTGCTATGGACGCGCTGAGCGCGTCCATGCACAGGAGGCAGCAATCCGCCGGATTCCGGCAGATTGCTGCACCCTCCCAGTGCGGGCTGACATCTTGGATGTCAGCCCAGCACTCCGGGGCCCCGGCGGAGCCGTTCTGCGTCCGTTGTCCACGGCCGTTGTGCGTCCTCAGTTCAGTGCGGACATACTTCGTTTGTGGGACTCCATTGGCTTTCACATCTAATTCAGGCGTCCCCCCCGCATGTGCGGAGGAAGCGCCTGAAAGGGAGGGGGGAGGTCCTTCGGACCTCACTCCCTCCCGATCGCCGGGGGGCAGAGGGTTAATCCAGGCACCGTTTGGAAGGGCACAGCCTGCCCTTCCAAACGGTGGCTGTGATTAACCCCTGGGGAGCCGGATCACGACTCGGCGCTGAAAAGCGCCGGATCATGATCCTCTCCTGGAGCTCCCCCTGGAACTCCCGGAACTCCCCCTGAGGACTGGCGTCATCGTGCATAGCACGATGACGCCAGTCCTGGAGTTAACCCCTAGCTGCCACCAATGGTGGAGATAGGGGGTTCCAATGAACCCCCTATCTCCCGATCCGTGGCAGCTAGGGGTTAATGTTTGATATCGTTGGATCGGCCAGAGCATGGCCTTTCCAAGGATACCAAACATGAGCATGAAAAATGATTTTTTTTAAAAACTATATATATATTTTTAAAAAAATTCTAAAAAAAAAATAAACAAGTTTTTTTTTGCTTTGTTTTGTTAATGCAGCAATATTGTTCCCATTTCAATTATAATGTGAACAATAATGCTGCACTAACGATTTTTGTATGCGGTGTGTTTGTTAAAAAAAGCGAAATTTTCCCCAAAAAAAAATGTAACGAGACCCCATTTCAAATTTTTTTAACAAGCGCACCCCATACAAAATATAACCGCAAACGATCGCATGTTAAAATGTGAAAAAAAAAACACTTTACACATAATAAATTATTGAAAATTCAAATTTTATTGCATTTTTTGTTATAATATACAGACATGACATAACGAATACATATAATAATGACATATTATGAATCTTCCAAGTCTGCCGAACAGAACGATATATAATATGTCTGGGTCATATATCAAAATATGGCTACAAAACGCGGTTAAACATGATGAGCGAAAGCGGTAAAAATGACCTCAGCACAGAGGTGTGAAAAGCCTCAGCAGCGAAAGGGTTAATTGCAGCATATTAGGATGTTTTAGGAGGGAAATTAATTCTCAAATCTCAATCAGAAGCAGACACCACCCCACCCCCTCAGTATAGTGTACAATGTATCAAATTGATTACCAGACTAAAAACACCTGGTGTTATGCCCGTTTGTGAACAGAGGTCATTTAGAGTTGATAATCTTTCCACGTATACATTAGTTTTTAATTCAATATCTAATAAACCGTTGCTTATAATATTCTGCAGTAAAGAGTCTCTTTATTTCTAGATTTTTTAGTGTTTTTTTTTAAGCATTTTCTATACTTTTTTCAAAATTTCTTCTTTTTTTTTAACTCGAACCGGACACACCCAAAAAGTTCAAAGTTAGCGAACTTTTGAACTGCCAAAGTTCGGGTCGAACTCCGAACCGTCTGAACCCGAACAGCTCATCCCTACTTCACAGAGCAGATGGACAATGCCTCAAAGCATACTGCAAAAGCAAGCAAAGAGTTTTTGAAGGGACAGAAGTGGAATGTTATGCCATGGCCAAGTCAATCACCTGACCTGAATCCCATTGAGCATGCATTTCACTTGCTGAAGACAAAACTGAAGGGAAAATGCCCCAAGAAAAAGCAGGAACTGAAGACAGTTGCAGTAGAGGCCTGGCAGAGCATCACCAGGATGAAACCCAGTATCTGGTGATGTCTATGCGTTCCAGACTTCAGGCTGTGATTGACTGCAAAGGATTTGCAACCAAGTATTAAGAAGGGAAAGTTTGATTTATGATTATTATTCTGTCCCATTACTTTTGGTCCCTTAAACAAGTGGGAGGCACATCTGCAAACTGCTGTAAGTCCTACACTGTTCACCTGAGTTGGATGTACATACCCTCAAATTAAAGCTGACAGTCTGCAGTTAAAGCACATTGTGTTTGTTTCATTCCAACTCCATTGTGGTGGTGTATAGAACCAAAGATGTTAGAATTGTGTCGATGTCCCAATATTTCTGGACCTGACTGTATAGGGATGTATTAAAAAAAATGTAAAATATGGCGGCTGAGCTCAGTTAGAAACAAATGACACTAGGCTTGTGCACCGATTTTTTTTTTCGGTTCGATTCGTTCGGATTTTGTAAATTTTCGTTTCGACTCGTTTCGACCGATTTTCGTTTCGGTTTGGTTCGTTTCGTTTAGTTTTTGTATCGACTTTTTTTCGTGATTTCGCAAAATTTCGTGTTTTTCGGAACGTCTGTTCTCCTCGTTTCAAAGTGTCTATTCGTTTTGACGTAAACTAATGGTTTTTCGGATACGATAATTATACGATACGATAATTCTGCCATTGAGATTTCTCATGTTTTACAAGAAGGATACATTGAGATTTCTCTGGTTTTCCAGGAAGGATACATTGAGATGGGAATGATACAAAATTTAATTACAGAATCAGCGATATAAATACGATGTCCGAAATTACTGAAATGGAACCGAAATCAGGAATGGAGCCGAAATCACGAATGGAACGAAAATGAATTTCTATTTTACAGATTTCTAGTCCATTTGAAAATCCTGAAAAGTTTTCACTTCGGCAAGAAGATTTGTTCGGATCTGCCGCTTTCGGATCCGAAAATTTTCGGAAAATCGTCCGAATCCGAATGCACGAATCGTGAAATTTCGTGAAAATTCCGAAACGTACATCCCTAAATGACACAAGGGGTGGACAAGCATTAAGGCTAGGGTCAGACGAACGTGATTTCTACGGACTGTGCGTCCGTGCAGTACGGACGGACGTTAGTACTGAAGACGCAGTAGTGGCCACACAGTTCGTTTTGTTCACTGATGTATATTTTGACGGATGTAGGAGGGAAAATAAATGACAATGCAAAACCATTTTGTCCGCGAAAAATGCTGGACGTATAAATGCAGTCCGTCTGACCACGTTCCATCACTCACACGCAAAGCTATGCGGACGTTGGGGACGCAGCGCACTTTGTGCGGCCGTTCTACGGGTTGTACGTTCTTGCCTAACTTGCGTCCGTTTGCCGCGGCCGTTGTGCGTCCGCAGTTCAGTGCGGACATACTTCGTTTGTGGGACTCCATTGGCTTTCATGTCATGCTATTACGGACGTACTTTTGTGTGCCATCACGGACGTGAACGCTGCGCTCGTCTGACGGGAGTCTTAGGACATTAATGAGGGGATCCCAAGACTTAAGGGGTTATTCAAAGAGCGCCGAACTTGACACCAAAGGGCACGTACGGGGAATTTCTCTGTATGGTGCAATTTTGTGGCTATGCAAAGAGCTGTCAATTCACCAAATACTGGCGAATTGACAGCAAAATTTGGTGCTGCAGATTACTGCAATACGGCAACCTTCGGCGGCAGTGAAATTTTTCCACGTAATGGTTAATGTAATGACCGAACGCGGAACTGCACTGAAGTGTCAGGGAAAGGCCCTGATTTTCGGTGGTTCAGTTCGACAGGTTTAAACAGGCGAATCCTATAGGATTTAATGTAAAAACGATATATCATTTTTATTTTATTTTTATTCAGCCATTCATTCTTTTTATTTTTTTGGAACATTTAGATGTATTTTTCATAATTTTTTAGGCAAAATTTTTTATCCCCATTTTTTTACAGGCCTGTTGGTTTTTTTTGCAACATACCTTTATATTATTTTTTACAGGACTTTGTTTTATTATTTCCACACATTTTCATGCATTTTTCTTGGTTTAAACACCTTTTAGAAGAATAGTAGAGTTCCGTATTTTTTTCCTCCTGCAGTTCAGCAGCACGTTCGGCAGTTAGTTCAGTGTTATTCGGCGGTGGTTCTCGGCAGCTTCACGTTCGGCGCACTTTGGGGACCCTGCAGTGATTAGCGAATTCACCGCAGGGTCAGTGAAATGGAATTGCCGAAGTGCACCGAAGTGCGTCAAATGAGAAAGCACCAAAATTTCAGAGAAATTTTGGTGCTTTCTGAAGAACCTCTTTAGTTAAGTCTGCCTTTCAGTGGGGTTCCACCTGTGGTGTATTTAGGTTTTGTGCTGCCCTAGGCCTGACTAAACTCGTGCACCCCCTAATTTAAATTTGAGGCACCCCTTCCTGTCAAGGGCACACCTCTTCCTGGTTAATCACCACCCTTCCTCTTTAAGCTCCACCTTTTCCTCTTAGAGCTCCGCCTTTTCCTCTCTTTATATTAAAAGTGGATACCAAGCGCCTACTTGTATATTTTGTATACCATTTCAAATGTATCTATTGAGATAAATAAAATTATGAAATGTTTAAATTCAAGCATTTTTACAAAGAACAGCCACGCATGTCAAGTAAACGGGATCACAGCCACTTTAATTGGTTGAACAATAAAACCCACAGAAATGTGCACTGCATATGAGCGTATCACAGAGCTGCACAGCAATAAAACCCACAGAAATGTGCACTGCATATGAGCGTATCACAGAGCTGCACAGCAATAAAACCCACAGAAATGTGCACTGTGTATGAGCATATCACAGAACTGCACAGCAATAAAACTCACAGTAATGTGCAGTGTGTATGAGTGTATCCCAGAGCTCCAGGGCAATAAAACTCACAGTACTATGCAGTGTGTATCACAGAATCCACAGCAATAAAACTCCCAGCAATGCAATGTTTGGGGTGTGTCAGCGTATCAGAATCCACAGCAATAAAACTCCCAGTAATGCAATGTTCGGGTCAGCATATCAGAATCCACAGCAATAAAACTCCCAGCAATGCAATGTGCGGTGTGTATGAGTGCATCAGAATCCACTGCAATAAAACTCCCAGCAAACCGAGTGTATATGAGCACACAGCAATTATTTATTCTATATTTACCGGCCTCCGCGGTAGGGCTGTGTGCAGAGTCAGCAGGGACTGTGTACAGACTCAGCAGGAGGTCCCTCCAGGCCACGTTAGGATCGCGGCTGTGCCTGTGCGTGGAGCCATCTTGTCAGCAGTGGGGTGCCACTGCCAGAGGGTGCACCGTGGCTTTGATTCCCTTCCCGGTGGGTGTTCAGTCCAGAATAGAGTGACAGTCCATGTTAACGAAAGGGCGGGCAGCTGCGTGCCACGTGGTTCAGCCAGTCAGGTGGTACTGAGACTCAGTACCACCTGACTGGCCAGACCGAGTGTGACCTGCATGCACGCAGCCTCACCAGGAGACAGGCAGCTCAATGACAAATTTCTATCACTGCAGTGCTGGTTAAGGAAAGGTCCACTTTAAACAGCAGTAAGCAGACAGGGCTTCATATTCTGCTGATACCCCCCCCCCTTTACCTGCCGTTTACTGTCATCTTCTCTCTCTGGACACAAATCACATCCCCCTCCCCTCTCCTAGAGCTGCTGCGGGGCAGGGGAGGAGCTATGGAGGGAGGAGAGGGGGATTTTTATTCTATTCAATTGTATTCCGTATGCAAACGTCCTGCTCCGCTGCTCATTGTTTGAGAACACAGCTCAAAGCTGACACACAGTGACAGTGGCACCTCCTAGTACCCCCTAATGACACCCCAATAATCACTGGTACCTGGGGCGGCCCGCCCTCTGCCACTCCCCTATGTACACCACTGCTCTGTGATATGCTCACACACAAGTTTGGCAAACTGCCAGCAAGTACGGTGCTGTTTGAAGGTAGTGCATATCCCCATAGAGAAGTAATGGTTAATCTATTCAGAGAACCCCAAACAGCAGAGAAATGTCAGTGAAATGCCCTGATGTTCGGTGGTTTCAATCAGCAGGTTTATTCAGGCGAATCCCATAGGTTTCAATGTTAAAAATATTCCCGTTTTTATGCAATATCTAATAAACCATTTATTATTTTAATCTGCAGTAAAAAGTCTTTATTTATTTATAGATTTTTTTTTTTAGTACCTTTTAATAATTTTTCAGATTTTTTTGGGCAAAATCTCCCCTTTTTTTTAATAGCGGTTCTTCTTTTTCTGTAACAGAACTTTTTATTATCAGTCATAGGATCTTATATGTAAATTCCAGACATTTTCGTTCAGTAGTTCTTTCGAAAACAGCAGGCCATGGGTTTGCGGTGGCAGCATACAGCGGCTGACTCCATGCACTTTGGGGACCCTGCGGTGAATGGTGAATTCACTGCAGGGTGGGGAAATTTTATTCCCCGAAGTGCAGGTAACTACAGAACACCAAAATGTTGGCGTCATTTCGGTGCTATATGAGTGACCCAATTAGTGGTGAGGTTTTTTGTTGCCCCCTGGAAAGTGAAAGCCTAGGCCTTGCCTACCCAGGACATACTTGAAAATTAGTGACATCACAATGTTTCCTTCCTGGTAAAATAGTTTGCAAAAGTAAAAAAACTTTTTTTTTTTAGGGGTGGGGCCACCCGGTGGGCCTCCGCCCCCTGGAAGGTGCCACCCTAGGCCTAGGCCTTGTTGGCCTAGGCCAAAATACACCAGTGGGTTCCACACCACTGCACATAAAAATGATGGGGAAACAGTACCAGCAGTCAACTTTCTCCGAATGCCCAAGGGCCCCAAAAGTTGTCAGTCTGCCCAAATGGACACATGGTTAAACACCTGTGGATTATTTACAGCGTAACAAGAAAGCACTAGCGGACATTACGGGATATAACCCTTCATCAGGAACCATGTCCAGGGGCATGGAAGAGACTCAGAAAGTCCGCAGCAGTGTTCCATCATTTCAGCTCATGCCAACTCAAGACCCACGACACTTCCGGTGCACCTACGTCACTTCAAAGCAGATCTTAAGTAGCCCAATACGTATGCGGGCACAACGTCACACATTCCGCAGTGGACACTTCAGCGGTGACGGGTCCGCTGTAAAATGTGTGACATAGCACTCGCATATGCATTGTGCTGCTTTGGAGCTGCACAGCTGATCACACGTCACGGAAACAAGCCTTGGGTGCAGATGCCACAGGTTAAATGACATGAAGTAACACCGGTTCTGCATAAAAATGAGCCCTATTCGCTAACCCATGCTTTAATGCCAGTCACCTTCCTACCCTGCTAAGGCTGGGGTCAGACCAGCGCACTTTTAACGTGCGTTCTGGCGCACATAATCACGGCCGCACTAGCAGCAAATGACGGGCAATGACAGCCAATATACGAAGTACGGTTGCACGAAAGTCCGGCCGCGCAACGCAAGTGGAAAATGAACGCATTTTTTCGAGAACGCAGAACCGCTAGTACGGACGTACAGAGTGCGCTGCAGCGGCATAGGGGTGTGTGTGTGTGATTTGGAGACGTCAGACCCTGCTCGTGTCCGGCCAACATAACATCCAGACACCCAAAGTTTCCTGGTTTGGATCTGTAAAAAATCACGCACAAAAATGCGCATCGTATGACCGTTTTTGCGTATTCCATGAAAAAATATGTCAATGCGTCCGGACGCACTTCTTTACGTTCGCGTGTAAAAATGCTTTCGTTTGACCCTAGCCTTAGCTGTATGCCCTATAGCAGTGTTTCTCAAGTGGTGGGTCACGACCCAGAAGTGGGTCGTGACCAGGGCCTGACTGGGTCGCGGGGAAAGTGCCCCCAGGCCTCTCAATGCCTGGGACTTGCTAATGCAGCCTACCTGCAGCAGCAGGTCCCAGGTGGCGCGGCTACCTCTGAATGTTCCCAGGTGCCACCTGGGGCCGCTGCATCAGGTAAGATACTCTGTAATTGCAAGGGTTACATAGGTTCAAGTTCAGTGCTCCCCAGGATCTGCCTGCTCTCAGTCGTCCACTCCAGGCAGCTGTGCACTGCTCCCTCCTCCGACAGGGAGGAGGTGCCGACACAGTGAACAGTCGCATTCCGAGCACAGCCCCACACCCACTGACTGCGAGATGAGAACAGTCCCACAACTGTCCTGCGCCAATCAATACATGGGAGGCCAGCCTCCTATGGAGGCATTTTTTGAATTGCTTGGACCAATGGTGCTTTCCCATTGGTCCAAGCTATTCCATTGCTCTCAGTGCATCTCTGAGGCACTGCAGAGCGTAGGTTCAGGAAGTAGGCAGCACCAGACACGCAATGCAGACCTCAATCTCTTGGGCAGCTTGAGTTTATGCGATTAGCGTAGCGTTCAGCTACGCAAATTGCGTAGGCTCAGGGAGGGCAGGCTGCTGCGAAAAAATAATCTGCGCAGCGGCAGAGACAGATGGCGGGAGAGGGTGGAGCAGGTGAGTTTGTTACGTTTTTTTATAAATATTTTATTATTCATTCAGTAGTGATTTAAATTAGAGTTGCTTTGTCACCATCACCCCAGACTTTGAGACACTTAAGAGCAAGAAGCATCCCCAGTTTTCCCATAAGTTCTAATTTTCATTTCATATGTTTCAATTAGTTTACTTTACTGGGGTTTTGCCTCAACAGTACTTTCGTTTTCACTAGTGCTGTGATTACTGCATTATCCTTTTTGGAAAGAATCCCTGTTTACAAAATTGTTTAGGCTGGGGTCAGACCAGCGCACTTTTAACGTGCGTTCTGGCGCACTTAATCACGGCCGCACTAGCAGCAGATGATGGGCAATGACGGCCAATATATGAAGTACGGTCGCACGAAAGTCCGGCCGCGCAACGCAAGTAGAAAACGAACGCATTTTTTCGAGAACGCTGAACCGCTAGTACGGACATACTGAGTGCGCAGCTGCGGCATAGCGGCGTGTTTGCGTGATTAGGAGATGTCAGACATGGCTAATGTCCAGCCTACATAACGTCCAGACGCAAAAAGAGTTTTATTGACGATCCGAAAGAAATCACGCACGAAAAATGCGCATCGTCTGACCGTTTTCGCGCATTCCGTGAAAAAATACGTTGATTCGTTCGGACGCACTTTTTTACGCTCGCGTGTAAAAATGCTTTCGTTTGACCCTAGCCTTAAGTAGTGCATACATTGTAGAACGTTGCACACACTGTTTGTGGAATAAATTATGTTTCAGAAATTCAATTATTTTTGGGTCGCGACTTAATGACCAAGGACAATTGTGGGTCCTGAGGGTGCACAGGTTGAGAACCACTGTCCTATAGGACTCTCATTCCAGACCGAGTTTTGCATTTGCTGTTCCACCTATAAGGGACCACAGGTGTTGATTGGACTGCTGGTATGGTCCTCCTACTTATGTTGCCATTGTCTACAAAGTTTCCCCGGGATCCTGTCTGCCAAACCTCACCATGTTCTTCTCTACAAATGCTGCCCATGGTCATGTCTACTAAACCTCACCATGTTCTTCTCTACAAAAGCTCCCCATGGTCATATCTGCTAAACCTCACCATGATCCTGTTTGCCAAACCAGTGGACTGCGCACCCTGCCTTAGGTGAGTTCCCATAAATGCCTCTGTCTTCCTGTTGTCTGCTTCCTACATTATCCATCATTCCTGTATTGCCCATCATGTTTCAAAACTTTCTGTTCCTGCCCTGTCCTTACCTGAACACTATCTTGCTGCATCTACCATCAATTTTTTTTAAATAAATGATAGATATACCAGATGATAAAAGATAGCGAGATACATAGATAAATGGATAATTATGGATAAATAGGTAAAGATAGATAAATGGATAGATAGATAATAGAAATATTGAAAAATAGATAGTTTGATACATAAATTGATCAATAAATAGATGTAGATTGATAATTTGATAAATAGATAATAGACAGACGAGATAAATGGATAATGGATTTATTGAAAGATAATAATAATTGATAGATAATTGATAAATAAATATTTTGATACATAGATTGATCAATAAATAGATAATAGACAGATACGCGATAGATAGAGGATAGATAGATAGATATAGATTTGATACATAAATAGATAAATAATGGATATATTGAAAAATAGATAATAGGTCTATTCAAAGAAGGTGAAAATCAGGAGAATTGGCAGGAGAAGAGAACAATCTAGGCGAAATAGCCGATTTGGAAAGTGAGATAAATGGGAGAATTTTTCTGGTTTGGCTATTTTGACCTAGAATTTTCGCTTCTCCAGTCATTCTCCTGAGTTTCCCCTTTCTTGGAATAGACTAGATAGATAGATAGATAGATATAGATTAGACACATAAATAGATAAATAAAGGGCTAGATAAATAATGGATATATTGAAAAATAGATACGACATGGATAGATAATAGATGAATAGTTGGATACATTGATCAATAAATAAATGGTAGGTAGATAATTTGATAAATAGATGGATATACAGATAAGAGATATATATATTGAAAGATAGATAATAGATAAATAAATAGTTTGAGACATAGATCGATCAATAAATAGATATTACATGGTTTGATAGATAATAGACCGGTAGATAGATAGATAATGGGTATATTGAAAAATAAATAATAGATAAATAGATAGTTTGACACATAGATAGATGATAGATAAATAGATAGCTAGATAGATAGATAGATCGATCTTTTAAGCTTGTTATGTGCAGCTCTCAGATTCAGTTCACTCGCTGGGAAGCTCGCTTAGCAGACGGCCATGTTACATGTTGGCGTGAGTTGGCACGGGTTTAACATCCTGCCTATATAAGCAGTCTAACAGAGCACGGCAAGAAATGAAACCTGAAAGCAGGCAAAGCACAAACAACCTTGTACCGAATAATGTAATTTCCAGGGCAATAAACGTACAAACGTAGATAGATATGAATAGATACATATAGATCTGGATAGATACATATAGATCTGGATAGATACATATAGATATGGATAGTTAGATAAAAATAGATTGAAGCAAAACCTTTATTGGATCATTAAAAATTCAGCAATGTTTGTAGAAAGCTAACGAGAGTCTAAAGGTTAGGATAGAAAGCTGTTAAGCATCAGTATAGGTCAACTAGATATAATCAGGACTAAATATAAACAAAACCAGAATTAATTGGCAGAGTGCCATATGAGGAGACGGGTGGGAACACGAAAAGTAGTAGCACAGACTATGGGAAGAAAAGAACAACATATATATATATATATATATATATATATTATATATATATATATATACAGTTGTGTTCAAAATTATTCAACCCTCACTGAAATTGAGTGTTTTGGCCAGTTTGACATTGATTTTGATCATTCAGTCATCTTGCTTACAATTAAATCAAAGAGGCACGTGTAGGTCAGACAAATATAACATAACATTTATAATGAAATAACCACAAATGTCTTTTCTGTGCTCACATCATTATCAGTTTTATTCAACCCCCAAGTGACATTCAATCTTAGTACTTAGTAACATCCTTTTACAGTTATAACAGCTTTTAAATGTGAAGCATAGCTTGACACAAGTGTCTTGCAGCGATCTACGGGTATCTTCGCCCATTCGTCATGGGCAAAAGCCTCCAGTTCAGTCACATTCTTAGGCTTGCGCACTGCAACTGCTTTCTTTAAGTCCCACCAGAGGTTCTCAATCGGATTTAAATCAGGTGACTGCGATGGCCACTCCAAAATGTTCCAGCCTTTAATCTGCAACCATGCTCTAGAGGACTTGGAGGTATGCTTGGGATCATTGTCCTGTTGAAAGGTCCAACGTCTCCCAAGCCTCAGGTTTGTGACGGACTGCATCACATTGTCATCCAATATCTCCTGGTACTGAAGAAAATTCATGGTACCTTGCACACGCTTAAGCTTCCCTGTACCTGCAGAAGCAAAACAGCCCCAAAGCATGATTGACCCCCCGCCATGCTTCACAGTAGGCAAGGTGTTCTTTTCTTCATAGGCCTTGTTCTTCCTCCTCCAAACATAGCGTTGATCCATGGGCCCAAACAGTTCTAATTTTGTTTCATCAGTCCACAGAACACTATCCCAAAACTTCTGTGGTTTGTCCACATGACTTTTGGCATACTGCAGTCGACTCTTCTTATTCTTTGGAAACAGCAAGGGGGTGCACCTGGGAGTTCTGGCATGGAGGCCTTCATTACGCAGTGTGCGTCGTATTGTCTGAGCTGAAACTTCAGTACCCACATCTGACAAATCTTTTCTCAGTTCCTCAGCAGTCACACGGGGACTTTTCTCCACTCTACGCTTCAGGTAGCGCACAGCAGTCGAAGTCAGCATCTTCTTTCTGCCACGACCAGGTAGCGTTTCAACAGTGCCCTTTGCCTTGAATTTGCGAATGATGCTTCCTATGGTCTCTCTTGGTATGTTTAACATCTTTGCAATCTTCTTATAGCCATTGCCCTTCCTGTGAAGAGTAATCACCTCTTCTCTTGTCTTCCTGGACCATTCTCTTGACTTCACCATGTTTGTAACCACACCAGTAAATGTCTAGAAGGAGCTGAGTATCGCAGTCATTTTAAAGCTGCCTAATTGGTGCTTATTATGCTTTATTGCTGCTCCGTGACATCCACAGGTGTTTTCAATACCTGATTGAAAACACTTGAATGAACCTCTGTTCTTCAGAGTGGTAGTCTTTAAGGGGTTGAATAATTGTGTCAATCCTTGTAGGATTTCATTCTGAATACAATTACAAATGTACACTTAATTCCCTAAAACCCTTTACAGCATTGGGGGTTGAATAATTTTGAACACAACTGTATGTATATATATATATATATATATATATGAAGCTTGATTCCTGCACACCCTGTAGTTCCGGTTATCTGCTCAGGTGCTGGAATCAGGTATAGAAAAAATACGCTCTCGGAATTCCGCTACTCAGAGTCTTTCCAATATGTTCTTAAATGTTTTTATTCAAGTTGTCAACGTTTCAGTCCCACTGGACTTTCCTCAGGACAATATATATATTGTGTGTATATATATATATATTATATATATATATATTACAGATGCAATAAATTTCCCAAATGGTAAAAAGTCAAAAAGGAAGAAATGAGATGCTAAGCTTTATAACCAAACACCTGGGACAGGAGGTATTAGGGCAGGAAAGAAAAGAATAACTTATCGTCTAATGACAAAAATCTATGGAGGACCAACACATTGATAATGTAATAACTACCTAAAGACCTTTTCAGTGCAAGACGTCTGACTGCGCTTCTTCCTGAGAATATATTGTATATTTCTAGATATAATCTGTCAAGCTACCTTTACCTCCTTAGTTTAAAATATAAATTGTTGCTAGCACATTAATTGAGAAATAGTATTTTGCAATGGGATCACTGTATCCATTTATAATTGTGTCTATATAGCTGAAGAGAATAGGAAAAGGGATACCCCAGTGGGTGATGTGAGAAGGAAAGGAAGGGAATGAGGGGTGGGAGGGAAGAAAGAAAAGGGAAGGGAAGGAGGGGAGGAATGGAAGGATGGGTGGAAGGGAAGTAAGGGAAGTAAGGAGGGGTGGAAAGGAAGAAAGAAAAGGAGAGGGAAGGAGGGGAGGAAGGGAAGTGGAGGAAGCGAAACAGAGGGAAGAAAAGAAGGGGAGGAATGGACGGTAAAGAGGGGGAAGGGAAGGGAGGGGAAGGAATGGGAGGAAGGGAAGGAGGGGATGAAGGGGAAGGCAAAGGAAGGGAGGAAGGGAATGAAGCATCTAAAACAGGGGTGCTCAACCTTGGCCCACAAGCTGTTTTGTCACTACATTTCCCATGACATTCAATCACTTATTAGCTCAACAAAGCCTTAATGGAAATATCGTTCCAAAACATCTAAAAAGCTGAAGCACCCCTAATCTGAACAAGCAGAGAGCAAATTGTGAGATATCTTTGTCATCAACTGTCTATCTATTTATATATATTTATATCTAATATTTGTAACTCTTGCAATCAAGGACTTTGCAAAATATTCTGGTGAAAATTAACTATTAACTGAAATGCTGCACTGACTCACTGAATAAAAACCTTGCCTAATAATTTGCATGAAGTCCCTGGAGCGCTGCTTTATTCTTGATGGAATATATATATATATATTGTAACAGTGTGATTGGGGCAGGGTAATAAACCACAGTTTTATTTTGCAGGCGCATGGAGAAAGTCCTTTTCCCCCTATAGGGTTAATTATCAGCTGACGCCTGATTAAAACTGCCCTGCCTTTATAGGTACGGCGGTTCCCTCTGAAAGGGCAGTCCTTGTGCTGGGTGCAGCAAAGAAGGAGACAAAACCCTGAAGTTATAAAGGGAGGTACATTTTATTTTGTTTTGCTTATTGGTAAGCAGCTTAGCTGCCCAATATTACAGGACAGACAAATGTTTAGTTAGACTCCACATGAGGAGTAGGCTTTTGATTTAAATTTGTTTTATTTTCTTGTTTATTGAGTACTAAAGAAAAGCCTGAAGCATTGAAGCACTGATTCGTGTGTCCAGTGGCTATATCACAAATAAATATATAACTTATTTTTATCTCAATTAACTTATCAACAGGGGATGATGAAACAATAGCAGATACAAACATTTGATATCTAGATACATATACAGCATATAAAACAACATTTGTGTTGTAGTATCCTGTACAGGGATTTTCAGTCATTATGACCCCCTGATTTTTTTGCTACAGTGAGGTTTAGGACTGCTATTAGAAAATGGTGTTATGTCTCTCCAGGGTGCTTGGAGAGACATAAAACAAAGGATTTCGTTTCTCCACAGTGGGCTACTTCTATTCTGCCCTCTTCCTGGCTGTTGTAAAGCAGCAGTAAAGTTTGTAGAGCTTTTTGTTAAAATGAGGATGGGGGCTGCTCCTTGCAGTTTCTGTACAGTAATTCAGGGTGGGAGGAGTGAGATCTCACTGGGGATTGTGTTTCTCCGCAGCGGGAGCCCTAACCTTGCTTTAAAAAGGTATCTGATCTTCTTTTCCAAGGCATATGTTTGCACAGGTCGATCATCTATTGCAGCTTGGAACTGAAAATGAAAAATGCAACGTACGGCTGAACACAAAGTAATTTGGACACAAAAAAACCCATATCATTTAAAAAAAAACTTTTGAAGAAGATTACAGCACAGAAAGACATTAAATCATGGTAATATCTAACAAATAAGAGATAAGTCTCTTATTGATCACTATTATATTATAAACAGTGCATATGCATTCCAATAGATCAGATACAGTCAGGTCCAGAAACATTGGGACATGGACACAATTCTAACATCTTTGGCTCTATACACCACCACAATGGAGTTGGAATGAAACAAACACAATGTGCTTTAACTGCAGACTGTCAGCTTTAATTTGAGGTGAACGGTGTAGGACCTACAGCAGTTTGAAGATGTGCCTCCCACTTGTTAACCTCCCTGGCGGTATTCCCGAGTGTGACTCGGGGTTAAATTTCACTACCACGAACGGTAACCCCGAGCCACACTCGGGCTGGATGTTTACTCACCTCCTCCTGGCTCCCTCGCTGTCCCTGCAGTGATCGCGGCAAGCTGCTTCCTGGATGGCTCCCTGCAAGTCACATGATGCAGGGGGGCTGGACGCAGCAAACTTCATTCATAATACTCACTGAATACAAATGGCAAAGTTTATGAACGGCCACTAGGTGGCAGTACAGGATAAGAAATAGACCATACATCGTCTCACCCTTTTTTTTGTTGTATTTTATTGTACATCATTTATTTGCATTATTTTGGATAATTATTTTTGGGATAATAAATTATTATGTCGTGTTTCAAACTTTATCGGACTCAGTGTATTTACTATTTTTTTTAAATTAATTAATTAATTTATTTATAAAGGATTTTACCTTAGAGTAAGAGTAAGAACTCTTGATTGCACGGATTTCAGTGCGTGATTCCTAATTATTACAGGCTAACTATGTACAAAAACACGTTTCCTTTAAAAAAAAATTGAGACCCTTTTAGACACAAAATTTTGAAAAAATTAGACCGCCAGGGAGGTTAAGGGACCAAAGGTATTGGGACAGAATAATAATCATAAATCAAACTTTCCCTTCTTAATACTTGGTTGCAAATCCATTGCAGCCAATCACAGCCTGAAGTCTGGAATGCATAGACATCACCAGACGTTGCATTTCATCCCTGGTGATGCTCTGCCAGGTCTCTACTGCAACTGTCTTCAGTTCCTGCTTGTTCTTGGGGCATTTTCCCTTCAGTTTTGTCTTCAGCAAGTGAAATGCATGCTCAATGGGATTCAGGTCAGGTGATTGACTTGGCCATTGCATAACATTCCACTTCTGTCCCTTCAAAAACTCTTTGGTTGTTTTTGCAGTATGCTTTGGGTCATTGTCCATCTGCACTGTGAAGCACCGTCCAATGAGTTCTGCAGCATTTGGCTGAATGTGAGCAGATAATATTGCCCGGAACACTTCAGAATTCATCCTGCTGCTTTTGTCAGCAGTCACATCATCAATAAATACAAGAGAACCAGTTCCATTGGCAGCCATACATGCCCACGCCATGACACTACCACCACCATGCTTCACTGATGAGGGGGTATGCTTAGGATCATGAGCAGTTCCTTTCCTTCTCTATACTCTTCTCTTCCCATCACTCTGGTACAAGTTGATCTTGGTCTCATATGTCCATAGGATCTTGTTCCAGAACTGTGAAGGCTTTGTTAGGTGTTGTTTGGCAAATTCTAATCTGGCCTTCCAGTTTTTGAGGCTCACCAATGGTTTACATCTTGTGGTGAACCCTCTGTATTCACTCTGGTGAAGTCTTCTCTTGATTGTTGACTTTGACACACATACACCTACCTCCTGGAGAGTGTTCTTGATCTGGCCAACTGTTGTGAAGGGTGTTTTCTTCACCAGGGAAATAATTCTTCGGTCATCAACCACAGTTGTTTTCCGTGGTCTCCCGGGTCTTTTGGTGTTGCTGAGCTCACAGGTGCGTTCCTTCTTTTTGAGAATGTACCAAACAGTTGTTTTGGCCACGTCTAATGTTCTTGCTATCTCTCTGATGGGTTTGTTTTGTTTCTTCAGCCTAATGATGGCTTGCTTCACTGATAGTGACAGCTCTTTGGATCTCATCTTGAGAGTTGACAGCAACAGATTCCAAATGCAAATAGCACACTTGAAATGAACTCTGGGCCTTTTATCTGCACATTGTAATTGGGGTAATGAGGGAATATCACACACCTGGCCATGGAACAGCTGAGAAGCCAATTGTCCCATTACCTTTGGTCCCTTAACAAGTGGGAGGCACATCTGCAAACTGCTCTAAGTCCTACACCGTTCACCTGAGTTGGATGTACATACCCTCAAATTAAATCTGACAGTCTGCCGTTAAAGCACATTGTATTTGTTTCATTCCAACTCCATTGTGGTGGTGTATAGAGCCAAAGATGTAAAAATGCTTTCCCTATATAGCCCACACATTCTGATTCTGCGACCTCTTTCTTCAACAGCCCTGCAACAACCTCACATCACCCTCTGCCACAGCGCTTGCTTCTGGACTCTGCTGTCCCACCTGCCCTCCCTCCCAGTGCTGGTCTGAAATTTGTAGCTTACTTTCCAGCTGCTTCCACTTTGCAAATCACCTAATTAACCCAAGATTGTAGCCCTTCCCATAATATGTTAATCTGTATATTTGTGTTTTGTTTTAAATAGTCTGCATTTTTATTACTTTGCATTTCTGTAACAACTGTAACCACTCAATGTTCTTGAACCCAGGACATACTTGAAAAGGAGAGAAATCTCAATGTATCCTTCCTGGTAAAATCCTTTGCAAATAAAATAAATAAAAAATTGTGTCGATGTCCCAATATTTCTGGACCTGACTGTTCATGACTTCTGGGCTCCGTGCAGGATCAGCTGTCAGTTAGAGACATTCCCCACCTGTTTTAAAAGTGTTAGCACCTCGGACATCAAGACCAGGGTGCAAAAATGTTGGGGGACCTTCTGGCCAAATGGAAAACAAAATTCCTTTTTCAACAAATAGAATTGTGTTTGCAATTATACAGATTGTGTTAACATTATCGCAGGCTGCTGTGTCTGCTGCTGATCGCGTAAACACGATCATGGAAGTGAAGAGGTTAACTTTTTTTCATTTAAAAAGGACTTTTCTTCAAATCGTATCACAGTTTCATTTTAATTCATAATGATCTGCTGGTTGCTACACAATTAAATTATTTTCGACACTCAGATAGGTCCATCCTGAAGCTTTATCTGTTCAATGCGCAATTTAAGAGGTTTTGTCCTATAAAAACTTTACGTGCTATCTAGACTGACGGATTAAACGAACAAGTACCTTGTAAACGTTTATAAAACTTTGCAAAGTAGTGTAAAGTTATGTTTAAGAGAGGAAATTTATTGACTCTGCCTACGCACTCTGTCCGCAAAAATACACATTAAACTTAACGGGACGGCTTTACTACGCGGCTTTACTGTTGAAATTCTGATATCGAAACATACAAAAACTGATCAGCCACAACATCAAAACCACTGACAGGTGAATCCAACTGAATATCACTGATTATATGGTTACAATGGCACCTGTCACGGGTTGGGATATATTATCATGGGGCAAGATATATTGTCACGGGTTGGGATATATTGTCACAGGGCGGGATATGTTGTTACAGGGTGGGATATATTGTCACAGGGCGGGATATATTGTCACAGGGTGGGATATATTGTCACGATTGAGATATATTGTCACATGGTGGGATATATTGTCACAGGGTGGGATATATTGTCACGGGCTGGGATATATTGTCACAGGTCAGGATATATTGTCACAGGGTGGGATATATTGTCACAGGTCGGGATATATTGTCACAGGGTGAGATATATTGTCAAAGGTCGGGATATATTGTCACAGGGTGGGATATATTGTCACAGGGTGGGATATATTGTCACAAGGTGAGATATATTGTCAAAAGTCAGGATATATAATTTGTCACAGGGTGAGATATATTGTCAAAAGTCAGGATATATTGTCACAGGGTGGGATATATTGTCACGGTTGAGATATGTTGTCACAGGTCAGGATATATTGTCACATGGTGGGATATATTGTCACGGGCAGGATATATTGTCACAGGGTGGGATATATTGTCACGGGCTGGGATATATTGTCACGGGCTATTTCTGTTTGAGGTCTGTTATCATAGCCCAGTACAGAAATATACTAATGCTGTTTTATTTATTTTTTACCCGTCCGGCGACTTGTCGGCTGCGCGGCCCTCAGGCGGGTTTGCGGCAGGTCTGTGACGGGTTTGCGGCGGCACTCGGTGGCCGATTCCCTGCACTTTTGGGACCATGCGGTGAATGCTGAATTCACCGTAGGGTGGGGAAATTTGATTCCCCGAAGTGCGGAGAAGTGCGGGGAACGAGAGAGCATCGAAATCTCAACGACATTTCAGTGCTCTCTGAATAACCTCCTTAGAGCATGGGTTTATCAACATGCCACTCCATTATGGGATGTCTGTCTTTAAAAGGGGTGAAAGGTCTGCCGGAATCCCAACCCATTCAGGGAGAAAGGCAGCTTCATACTTGAAAATATTCAAGAAAGTGGAATTAGGCAAAATGTAATTTGACAAGTAGACAGTCTCACCCCCCACTAGATACCCAATCCAATAACCAAATGTACCTATAGTCATGATTGTGTGATTACAATGTGCCAGGAGGGCAAAGTCACGGGAAGGTGATCCTTCCCGACCATCTCCAGCAAAGTGAACATCTCCCAGAGAATCATTAATGTTTTCCTTGCACCAGTCCATCCCATTGCTGCTCACCACAAAAACTGGATTCTTATATCTGTCTCTAAAATAGTCCATGGCTTTCTGCAAGTAGCCTTTATCGGCAATGACTCCTTTCCTGCTTGGCATAACACGTACATAGTCCCCCCTACGGACGTGCACGCCAACGAAGGTAACGTTTTTTCGATCTCCGCGTATTTTAGAGAGATAAGCATGACTCTCGTCCGTGATCCAATGGTGGAAGCTAAATTCCTGTAGGATCTCATCCCTCAGATGGTGATAAAAGGTGTGGGACCAAGGGAAACCAGTTAACCTAACATACTCTCCTTGGATGTGATTGTATTCCGGAGACATCCAGTTATGAACATTGTAATTTCTCCAGGTAATATGGTCGCTGACCTCCGGATGAAGCACTGGTAGTTGGATTTTAAAGATTTTCGATAGCTGGTTGTGCATTTCTGGTAAGATATAAGCTCCGTGGCCATTCTGTCTTGCGAGTGCGTAGAGGGAGGCATACTCCCCCATTATGTTACCCAGGCGTCCAGCAACATTTATTGTCCACATGCCTGTGAGAGGTCTCTTGGTGGTTGCAGCCAGCGTGGTTTCTTGAAGGTCTCCTCGTGGCACATTGCTACATATGTCCATGTTATTATATGATGACGTTGGCGCGTTGTAAAAGTAAACGAACAGAAAGCTTGCGACTGAAAAGAAGACTGAAATGATGCAAATACATAGAAAATTCTTCTTTCTTCTGCTGACATTTGCTTTACGGGGGAAGAAAGAAAGAAAAGACAAAGCAGTTAGGATTTCATAAAAAAAATTTTAGGGTGTTGAAGTGCAATTAATTTGTTTTGATTAAAAAAAATTATAGTGAAGTGTTGTTTTTTCCTACTTCCACCTTCACGAATGACTGAAGGGGTTATTCACAATTCAGAGAGCACAAAAAGTCGCTGTCATTTCGGTGCCCTTTCGTTGCACTTCGGGGAATCAATGTTCCCCACTCTGGGGTGTGTTCAGCATTCACCGCAGGGTCCCCGGAGGGCAGGGAAAACCCATCGCAAACTAGAGGAACACTCGCCGAACACTCAGGGGCGTCACTAGGGGGGTGCGGGGGGTGCGGCCCACACCGAGTGACACCTTAAATTTTTTTTTTTTTTTAACACAAAACTATTTTGCAAGGAAGGATACAATTGAGAATTCTCTCATTTTCAAGTATGTCCTGGGTAGGCAAGGCCTATGCTGGAACTTTCCAGGGGGAGGCAAAAAAAACACCACAAAGAGGATATTCACAGAGCACTGAAATGACGCAGACATTTCAGTGTTCTGTTGTTCCCCGCACTTTGGGGAATCAAATTTCCCAGGTGAATTCACCACAGGGTCCCTGAAGTGCAGGGAATCAGCCACTGAATGCTGCCGCAAACCCGTCGCCTGCTGTTTTAAAAAGAACTACTGAACGAAAATGTCTTGAATTAACATATAAATTCCTATGAATGATAATAAAAAGGGCTGTTACAAAAAAAGAAAAATTGCTATTAGAAAAAAAAAGGAATTTTTTTTTTATTCCACCTAGTGAGTGGCTGAGCATTATGGGAATCACATTTCCAAAATATCTGAAGATTCAAGGTTGCTGACCTTTCCCTTAGAGCCTGATTTTCTGTCCATTTAAGGTTATCAGTGATAGTGAATTTACACGCACATTGGTCACAATGGCCCCAGAGCTTTGATGTATCACAATATAGACTATACAGACCCCTATGGTGAAAGACCAAATGGATCCCAAGTGCACCATGCAGAGGCAGAAGTGGTATCAAGCGCAGTAGACAAACTTGCTCCAAAGTTGGATGTAGCAAACAAGTTGTGGATTACTCGCAGGAGCTCAACGGTTCAATAGTGAGGTCAGTAGAATTAACCCAACGTTCAATAGCATAATTTTGTAATGCTACTGCATACACTGCCCGGCCAAAAAGAAGTCTAAGATTTCATTGGTCTGTCTATTGCTTTTGATTCCGTCACGCATTCGCCGCGGCATTGTGTCGATAAGCTCATGCAATGTCACAGCATTTATTCACGTCCGGAGTGGCATTAATTTGTGACCAAAATTTTGTATTGATGATGGGAGAGTCGCGGCGCTGCGTAAAGTCTTCTCCAGCACATTATCCCAAAGATTCTCAATGGGGTTAAGGTCTGGGCTGTGCGGTGGCCAATCCATGTGTGAAAATGATGTCTCATGCTCCCTGAACCACTCTTGCACAATTTGAGCCTGATGAATCCTGGCATTGCCATCTTGGAATATGCCCGCTGTGCCATCAGGGGAGAAAAACCCATTGATGAGAAAACCTGCTCATTCTGTATATTCAGGGAGTCACATGACCTCAAATTTGAGCACGTAGCATTGCTGAACCTAGACCTGGCCAACTGAAGCAAATCCAGATCATTGCAGGTTTGTTATCAGGAATCCCTTATCTCCTGAAGCAGCACACGTCACAACCTGAACTGCTGGTCTTTAGAGTAGCCGGTAAGTAGCAAACTAATAGAGGAACTCATAGAAAGCCCAAAGTCACAGAAAAATCCAGAGTCATAGACCAGAGAAGGTAATCATACAAGCTAAGAGTCAGTAGCCACGTTAATAATACATGCAGGGGTTAATGCTCAAAGAATAGTCAAGGGAGGTAAACCAAGATCGGTACATGGGATTAAAATACACAGGAGCAAGAACGCTCTGGAAATAGAAACCACGACAGGGTGTCTTGGCACATGGAATCCCAGCATTTAAACTTGTTGGGTGCTTCCCATTGGCCCACATCATAACGCTGCCAGGCGCTGCGTCATTCCTTGGTACCTGTGAGAGCCGGCAGTATAAACCGACCACCGGCAGCATCCAGCAGAGGAGACGCTACCGGCTGCCAGAAGGGCCAGGAGCCCCAAATGTTACACTTGTATGGGAGGTGGTGACTTGTTTATGGCCAGGCAGTTCATACTCATAAACATTTATATATAAATTATATTCTGATATATTTTCCTGTGATAGTGAGATTTACAATTTATACCTATCAATAACCGTTAATGAACTTTAATCTTTTATGTAAAATAAACATTTACAACAAGATAGAATTTATTGTTTATGGCTGAAATTTATCAAAAGCCAAACTATACTTTGACCTTCAATTAGAAACAGCTTTGTAATGTGTACTTCTGATGGGCCAACCCATGATACAATAAAACTATAGGGTGTTATTCTGAGAGGTCTGAAATGTCGCCGAAATGTAACCTGGGCACTGAAATTCACTTCAGCGTACGTTGCTATTTCGGGGCCATTCGGCTATTCAGAAAGCAGGCAGTTCACCAAATTTGGTGAATTGCCTGTTCGACGGCAGTGAAATCCCCACAGAGAAGCAATGGTTAATCTATTCAGAGACACCGAACATCAGTGAAAAGTTGCCGAAGTGCCCTGCTGTTCGGTGGTTTCATTCGACAGGTTTATTCAGGCGAATCCCATAGACTTCAATGTTTAAAATATTCCCATTTTAACTCAATATCTAATAAACCCTTTATTATTTTAATCTGCTGTAAAAAGTCTCTTTATTTATAGATTTTTTTAGGATCTTTTAGGCATTTTTCCGGATTTTTTTCTGCAAATTTTTTGCTGTTTTTTTTTTTTTAAATCGCATTTTCTTTTTCCTTTAACAGACCTTTTTATTATCATTCATTGGATCTTATGTGTAAATTCCAGACATTTTCGTACAGTAGTTTTTTTTGCAAACAGCGTTTCAATTTTGAAACTTTAAAGCGTACTGTTTTTTGTTTTTTTTACCCCGTTCGTCAGCTTGCGGATTTTTCATGCGGCTGCTCTGCGCTGTTATCAGCGGCTAGTCTGTTTTTTCCTGCATGTTCGGCGAGGTTTTTGGTGAGTGCTCGGCGAGTGTTCGTCAGGTTTCGGTGGGTTTTCCCTGCACTCCAGGGACCCTGCGTTGAATGCACCGTAGAGAAAGAAAGAAGTATATTACTGTAGTAGGAAATAACAGATTATCATATTTATTAACCCCTTAATAAAGAGATTTGCCATATTAAAAGAACATTCAGCTATGAACCTATATACTACACTGTTATACATATGTCAACATATTTTTATGGAATAAACAGACATTATTTCTGTATGTAGAAAGCCTCCTGTGTGCACCATTTTTTCAGGAATTGTGGTCTTGGCCGCCATGCTGCAGCTCAGTTTCAGGGTCTTGGTCACCGTTGCTGCAGCTCAGTTTCAGGGTCTTGGCCACCGTGCTGCAGCTCAGTTTCAGGGTCTTGGCCGCCGTGCTGCAGCTCAGTTTCAGGGTCTTGGTCACCGTGCTGCAGCTCAGTTTCAGGGTCTTGGCCACCGTGCTGCAGCTCAGTTTCAGGGTCTTGGTCACCGTGCTGCAGCTCAGTTTCAGGGTCTTGGCCACCGTGCTGCAGCTCAGTTTCAGGGTCTTGGTCACCGTGCTGCAGCTCAGTTTCAGGGTCTTGGTCACCGTGCTGCAGCTCAGTTTCAGGGTCTTGGCCACCGTGCTGCAGCTCAGTTTCAGGGTCTTGGTCACCGCTGCAGCTCAGTTTCAGGGTCTTGGTCACCGTGCTGCAGCTCAGTTTCAGGGGCTTGGTCACCGTGCTGCAGCTCAGTTTCAGGGTCTTGGCCACCGTGCTGCAGCTCAGTTTTCAGGGGCTTGGTCACCGTGCTGCAGCTCAGTTTCAGGGTCTTGGCCACCGTGCTGCAGCTCAGTTTCAGGGTCTTGGTCACCGTGCTGCAGCTCAGTTTCAGGGTCTTGGCCACCGTGCTGCAGCTCAGTTTCAGGGTCTTGGTCACCGTGCTGCAGCTCAGTTTCAGGGTCTTGGTCACCGTGCTGCAGCTCAGTTTCAGGGTCTTGGCCACCGTGCTGCAGCTCAGTTTCAGGGTCTTGGTCACCGTGCTGCAGCTCAGTTTCAGGTCTTGGTCACCGTGCTGCAGCTCAGTTTCAGGGTCTTGGCCGCCGTGCTGCAGCTCAGTTTCAGGCTCTTGGTCACCGTGCTGCAGCTCAGTTTCAGGGTCTGGGCCACCGTGCTGCAGCTCAGTTTCAGGGTCTTGGTCACCGTGCTGCAGCTCAGTTTCAGGGTCTTGGTCACCGTGCTGCAGCTCAGTTTCAGGGTCTTGGCCGCCGTGCTGCAGCTCAGTTTCAGGGTCTTGGTCACGGTGCTGCAGGTCAGTTTCAGGGTCTTGGCCACCGTGCTGCAGCTCAGTTTCAGGGTCTTGGTCACCGTGCTGCAGCTCAGTTTCAGGGTCTTGGTCACCGTGCTGCAGCTCAGTTTCAGGGTCCTGGCAATCTTCTTATAGCCTCGGCCATCTTTATGTAGGGCAACAGTTGAAATTTTTCAGATCCTCAGAGACTTCTTTGACATGAGGCGCCATGTTGAACTTCCAGTGACCAGTATGAGAGAGTGAGAGCGACAACACCTAATTTAACACACCTGCTCCCCATTCACACCTGAGACCTTGTAACAGTAATGAGTCACATGACACCGGGGAGGGGAAATAGCTATTTGGACCCAATTTGGACATTTTCACTTAGGGGTGTAGTCCCTTGTGTTGCCCACGGTTTAGATATTAATGGCTGTATGTTGAGTTATTTTGAGGGACAGCAAATTGACACTGTTACACAAGCTTTACACTCACTACTTTACATTCTAACAAAGTGTCATTTCTTCAGTGTTGTCACATGAAAAGATATACAGGGTTATTCAAAGAGAATCGAAACGTCGCCGCACGTTCGGTGACTTTTCGTTCTCTTCAATTCGGTGTGATTTGGCGATCCTATTTCGGCGACCCTGCGGTGTATTCGGCAAGCACCACATTGCCGTCGTAGTGCAGGGAAAAGCCGCCTAAAACCTGCCGAACACTCACCACAAAACCCAGGCGAATGCACACCGAAACCCGCAAAAACTTCTGGATTAACCACGCCGAACACGCCGGAGGAACCCGAGCAGGAGTTGATCACAGCGCAGAGCAGCCGCCGGAAAAAGCCGACACCGCAGCGAATGGAGTGAAAAAAAAAACCAGTACGCTTGAATGTTTGAAAAGTGAAACGCTGTTTGCAAAGAAACTACAGAACGAAAATGTCTGAAATTTACATATGATCCAATGAATGATAATAAAAAGAGCTGTTACAGAAAAAAGAAAAAACGATTTAAAAAAAAAAACGGAATAAAAATGTTGGCAAAAAAATAAAAAAAATGCCTAAAGATCCTAAAAAATCTAAAAATAAAGAGACTTTTAACTGCAGAATATTATAATGAACGGTTTATTAGATATTGAATTTAATACGGGAATATTTTTAACATTGAAGCCTATGGGATTCGCCTGAATAAACCTGTCGAATGAAACCACCGAATGGCAGGGCATTTTGGCAACTTTTCACTGCTGGTTTGTGTTCTCTGAATAGCTGAAGCATTGCTTCTCTATGGGGGATTTCACTGCCATCGAACAGGCACCGTATGTGCCGGCAATTCACCAAGATTTGGCGAACTGCCTGCTCTCTGGATAGCTGAATGGCCACAAAAGGTAAGCGTACGCTGAATTTCAGCATTCGGCTATCTTTCGGCTACAATTCGGAGCTCTTTGAATAACCCTGTTAATAAAATATTTACAAAAATGGAGGGGTGGGTGCACTGACTTCCGTGAGATACTGAATCAAATCAAATCAAATCAAATCAAAATAAGCTTTATTGGCAGGACCAAATACATTTTAGCATTGCCAAAGCATATGGGGAGGAGGGGGGTAGTGGGACATATATATGGGGGGAATGGGCAAGTCCATGGACATTATCATATCTTTAGTATTAAATAATTCTAATTATTAAATAGCTCAAATGCATATAAGTACTAGTACAAACACATGAATAATAAATCATCATTCATAGATGAAGTGTAGATATATAATACATACGCTTCCAGGACATACTTGAAAACAAGAGAAATCTCAATGTATCCTTCCTGGTAAAATACTTTATAAATAAATAAATAAATAAATATGCAATCAAAGCTAGTCAGACACACACAGACAGACAGGCAGACATGTAAGATGCAAACACATCCATATCTATTTAGTTTCTACCAACCTGCCATTCTTCTGGTTTATGTTATGAGTTATCCTTTCTGGAGTGTTAGTAAACGTTCTCTCTTAACAGTTTTTCTGCACATCAGAATTCCAGAATAGAATTATGTAAGCTGTAAGTCAAACACGAGGAGCGAAGCTGCAGGTAGACGTTTGCTGCATGTCACTAGGAATGCAGACGCACGGTGCGGTTCCTTTATTCCCTTTTTTTTTTTCTCACGCTTCCTGATAGCAGACTCTGAACTATCTCAAAATTACTGTTTGAAAATTAAATGAAGAAGAAAGTGAGGCAAAAATACTAACAGGGTTATTCAAAGAGAATGGAAATTGCAAAATAAATTCCAAAAAGTGCCTAAAAGATTCTAAACAAAATCTAAAAATAAAGAGACTTTTTACTGCAGAATAACATAATAAACAGTTCATTAGATATTTAATTAAAACGGGAATATTTTTAACATTAAAGCCTATGGGATTCTCCTGAATAAACCTGTCGAATGAAACCACCGAATGGCAGGGCATTTCGGCAACTTTTCACTGCTGTTTTGTGTTCTCTGAATAGACGAAGCATTACTTCTCTATGGGGATTTCACTGCCCTCAAACAGGCACCGTATGTGTAGGCAATTCGCCAACATTTGGCAAACTGCCTGCTCTCTGAATAGCCGAATGGCCACCGTTCGCTAAAATTCAGCGTTCGGTTACATTTCAGGGCCAGATGGACTCTCTTTGAATAACCCTGTATATTACAACGCCACAAATCAATTGTAATTGTGTACAACCTAGGACCTGTTCAGATGGATGCATTTATTGGATTTAGGTCTTGAATATTTTGATATGTTGTTTATTATCTCCTTGCTGATACAATATACTTTGCTTAGGCTGGGTTCACACCACGGCGTAGCGCAATGCTCGTGTTTTTTTTACGCGCGTTCGCGCATACAAAAACGCGCGAACGTGCGTTGCAGCGCGTTCGCGGCTATGATATGGCCGCGAACGCGCTGATAACTGCCCCAAAGAAGCTCCCGCACTTTTTTGGACGTAGGGCGTTTATCAGCGCCTTCATGCGCGCTGAGAAACGGCCAGGTGTGATATGCCCACATAGGGAATAATGGTATTTCACTGTTTGAGCGTTTTACAGTGCGCAGGAGCGCGCTGTAAAACGCTTAGGTGTGAACCCAGCCTTAGGGGAAGAAGGGGGGGATAATCCCAATATAAAAATTTTGTAGCGGAAAAAATATCAATTGTGTTAATTTTAGGGATGTGCATGGCTGAAAAATTTGTTTTGTTTAGTTTCATTTAGTTTTTAACCCTTTCGCTGCTGAGCCTTTTCCCACCTCTGTGCTGACGTCATTTTTACCGGTTTCGCTCATCATGTTTAACCGCGTTTTGAAGCCTTATTTTAATATATGACCCAGACATATTATATATCATTCTTTCCGGCAGACTCGGCAGATTCCTAATATGTCATTATTATATGTATACGTTATGTCATGTCTGTATATTATAACAAAATATGCAATAAAATTTGAATTTTCAATAATTTACAATGTGTAAAGTGTTTTTTTTCACATTTTAAAATGCGATTGTTTGCGGTTATATTTTCTATGGGGTGCGCTTGTTAAAAAAATTAGAAATGCGGAATTGTTACTTTTTTGGGGGGAAATTACGTGTTTTTTAGCAAACACCCCCATAGAAAAAATCGTTAGTGCAGCATCATTGTTCACATTATAATTGAAATGGGAACAATATTGTTGCACTAATAAATGTAATAATTTTTTTTTAAAATTTTTTTTTTTTATTATTTTTTTTTACAGTTTACATGGTCATGTTTGGTATCATTGGAACGGCCACGCTCTGGCCGTTCCAATGATAGTAAACATTAACCCCTAGCTGTCACGGATCGGGAGATAGGGGGTTCATTGGAACCCCCTATCTCCACTATAGGTGGCAGCAAGGGGTTAATTTGAAAACTGGCGCCATCGCGCTCTGCGCGATGACGCCAGTCATTAGGGGGATATCCCGGAAGCTTGGCCGACATCCAAGATGTCGGCCAGCTCCGTGAGGGGACCGCGATACGGCGCATGTTGGCGCCATATCGCGATCCAGCCCCCTAGGGGTTAAAGACAGTCGCCGCTTGGAAGGGCAGGCTGTGCCCTTCCAGGCGGTGCCTGCCTTTAACCGCTGGCATGCACGGATGGGGAGGGGGAGAGGTCCGAAGGACCTCCCCCCCCTCCCATTCAGGCACCTTCCCTGCAATGGCGGGGGGTGCCTGAAATAGACGTCATCGCGCATGCGCGATGACGCCTATCGTGCCCGCCGGGGTCCCGGAGGTTGGGCTGACATCGATGATGTCAGCCCACACCGGGGGCCGAGCGATCAGCCGGAATACCGGCTGATCGCGGGCTGCAAAGGGAGGACGCGCTCAGCGCGTCCTCCGCAGCCAAGTAGCAATGCGGTTGGACGCGCTGAGCGCGTCCACCGCATTGAAGTGGTTAAATCATTTTGTTTTCGGAATTTCGTAACTAATTTCGTTTTTTCATTTAGTTTCGGATCGATATGAAATTTCGAATCGATTTGATTTTCATATATCAATTCCATAGTTGATATCAATTCAAATTTTGGATCACTAGATAAAACCCCAATTACTCAAATTTTGTTGTTAAAGGAAAAGCCAAGGGTAAATTTTAAGCTGTGTCACTGATTTAGTATTTGAGTCAAATTAAACAGTGAAACAAAATTAATTTGTTTCATAAAGTCCTTTGCTGACTATTACTTGTATTGTAAGTTAAGATCAATTCGATAGTTGATATCAATTTGATAGGTCATTTCAAATTCGATAGTAGATATCAATTACTGAAATTTTTCTTTTATGATGACGACACAGTGTAAAACAAAATAAATTCGTTATACCATTTTGTTTTGAATTCGTATTGTATCGATTCGTTATTCGGAAGTACTTCCGAATACGAATTATCAAATTTCGTTTCAAATTCTGAATTTTTCCAAAACGAATGCACATCTCTAGTTAATTTGCTATAACAACAGTAAAATATCAACATTGCAAACGATCAGTAACCCTCCCATTGCTTCTACCAGCTATTTGGTCTCTGGTGCAGAGGATGGAAGATGAGCTTGGCAGTCTACAGGGACAGACCCCTTGCACCTCCTGTAGCTACATTTCTGGTTTCAAGCATCATAGCTACACTTACACTAGAAGGGTTATTCAGAGAGCACCGAAATGTCACCGACCAAAAATCGTAGAATCAATCCGAAAAACCATCAAATCAATCCAAAAAAGCCGACATCCCACTGGACCAGTTGCTGGAAAAAGCCGTCAAGCCGCCGAACGGGGAAACATTTTTTTAAAAAAATCAACCGCAACTTTTAAAAGCCATTAATCAAACAAAGTACTGCATGAAAATGCCCGGGAATAATATCAAGTCCCATGAATAATAATAAAAAGGTAAATTAAACCTGCCGAATGAAACCACTGAAAATCAGGTATTTCACTGACATTTCTCTGCTGTTCAGTGTCTCCTAATAGATTAATCATTACTTCTCTATGGGGGATTTAACTGCCACCGAAGATCACCGTATTTCAGACTGTCAGACACTCACTAGATGGTTTCTCTCACACAAACTGTCACACTCAATACATACAATTGTATAAAATAAAAGTATAACTCAATCCATATGTATGCTTTACAAGATATAAGCATGCTTATATTAGTGAATTGCCAGTGAAATACAGTGCTGTTCGACGGCAGTGAAATCTCGCATAGAGAAGCAAGGTTTAATCTATCTATAGTCACCGAACAGCTGTTAAAAGTTGTCTAAATGCCCAGATTTTTGGTGGTTCCCTTTGACAGGTTTAATCAGGCGAATCCCAAAAAATGACCCGTTTTTATTAAATATTTATTCAACCGTTTATTTTCTTCATTTTCAGCAAAATGTGTCTTTATTTATTTTTTAGGATATTTTAGGCATTTTTCGGGATTTGTTTGGGCAACATTTTTGATTCCAATTTTTTTTTTCATGGAGTTTATTTTTAATTCTGTAACAGACCTTTTTATTGTTATTCATAGCACCTTATATATTATTTCCAGGCATTTTCATGCACCACTTTTTTAAAATGCATTTTTTTTTTTTTTTTTAATCTTTGTTCGGTGGCTGGTTGACTTTTTTCGGATGAGTTCGGCGGTCTGTTTGGTAGATCATCAGATACATTTGGCGGGTTTTTCTGCGGTTTATTGGATCGATTCGGTGCTTTTTCGGATCGATATGGGGATTTTGTGACGGTTTTTAGATTTGTTCGGTGGTTTTTCGTAGATTCGCGACTGCGTTCGGCGGGTTTTATCGGTGACGTTCAGTGCTTCGATTTGGCGCACTTCAGGGACCCTGCAGTAAATACTGAATTCATCGCAGGGTCGGCAAATTAAGGTTGCCGAAGTGCGTTGAGTGAGAGAGCACTGAAATTTCAGTGCTCTCCGAATAACCCCTATAGTTACATAGTTACCTAAGCTGAAAAAAAAGCTGTGCGTCCATCAAGTTCAGCCTTTCACACATCACCTACTGCTGTTGATCCAAAAGCAGGAATACGCAGTCTGAATAGGCAACATACTGGAAAAAAATCCATCTTGACCCTAGATATCTTACACACATATATGGTGCATAAATGTATAAACCTTGCCCTCCCAATGTTTTGGGACTACATATCCCATAAGGCTCTGCTAACCTAACATGAGCATCATGGGAGATGTAGTTCCAAAACATCTGAGGGGGGGCAAGGTTGCTGACCCCTGGTATAAACAATGGAAACAAAAATAATCCAACATGTCGGCGTGTATATTAGCCCTCTTAAATACCTTATTTAGACAGATACGTGGAAGTTCGTCTGCTTTACATAGTCTTTTACTCTTTCCCCTATAGAGATGGTTGCTTTACCTTGGAATTAATTTCCAATAGATTTTTCTTTAACATTTATTTACATAAACAAAGAAGAAGAAAAGCGTGTCAGAGTCAGGTGGATATTTGGTGACTGCTGCTCAATGTAATAGAGCAGCAGGAAATGCTGGCAGAATGCTTGGAAATGCTGGCAGAATGCTTGGTTGTGTAGGGAGAGGTATTAGCAGTAGGAAAAGGGAAGTACTCATGCCACTGTACAGAGCACTGGTGAGACCTCACTTGGAGTACTGTGTGCAGTACTGGAGACCGTATCTCCAGAAGGATATAGACATCTTAGAGAGAGTTCAGAGAAGGGCTACTAAAATGGTGTACGGCTTGAAGGAGAAAAGTTACCAGGAAAGGCTTAATGATCTTAACATGTACAGCTTGGAAAAAAGACGAGACAGAGGAGATATGATAGAAACATTTAAATACGTAAAGGGAATCCACAAGGTAGAGGAAGGGAGTATATTTAAACGGAAGCAAAGTAGCAAAACAAGAGGACATAGTCTTAGATTAGAGGGGCAAAGGTTTAAAAGTAACATCAGGAAGCATTATTTTACTGAGAGGTGGTGGATACATGGAACAGCCTTCCAGTTGAAGTGGTAGAGGCCAAAACAGTGATTGAATTTAAGCAAGCATGGGATAGGCATAAGGCTATCCTAAACAAAAGATAAATCCAGGTAAAGTATCCATGTAATTGGGCAGCATAGGCGTGTGCACGGGGTGTGCCGGGTGTGCCTGGGCACACCCTAATCAGACAGTTTTTTGTTTTTGCTGTGAATGCTGCCGGCCGAACTTGCAGCTCCAGCGTTCATCCGTATCCTCTACTCTGAAGGACTCCATAACGCTGCTGGAGCAGCAGCAGACACACCCCTGCTTGTGCTTGTGTGTCTTTTGAATCCCCAGTGAGATGCAGGGGCAAGCTTGGCAGCTGCTATGGGGAGAACTCTTAGGGTCTTTTGAATCCCCAGTGACAGGCAGTAGTGCCCACGGGTACTTCATGAAATGCTTGCTATTTCCCATCTTCCTGTATGCTCCTCCGTTACTGGGGGAATACTACTACAGAGGAGATAGTAATGCAGTGGGGCAGGAAGCAGCAGGATCTACTTCACACACAGGGTCGGCAGGTGAATGATGCCCTATGTTACTGAGGGTATGATGCACCTATTTGTTTTTTAATTATGCCACTGCCAGTAAAATAGTTAACCCTGGCTGCTCCAGGGAGCTCAGATGCACCAGGCAGTGGCATTCTGGCTGCTCCCCAGCACCAACAGCTCAGACCCTCAGATCACTGGCAGCAGGGGGAAAGAGTGTAAACAGAGAGAGAGAGAGAATACAGAGATTGTATTCTTTCTAGCTCTCTGTATTCTCTCACTCTATTCTTTCTATCTCTGTATTCTCTCACTCTATTCTTTCTATCTCTGTATTCTCTCACTCTATTCTTTCTCTCTCTGTATTCTCTCTATTCTTTCTCTCTCTGTATTCTCTCTATTCTTTCTATCTCTGTATTCTCTCTATTCTTTCTCTCTCTGTATTCTCTCTATTCTTTCTATCTCTGTATTCTCTCTATTCTTTCTATCTCTGTATTCTCTCTATTCTTTCTATCTCTGTATTCTCTCTATTCTTTCTATCTCTGTATTCTCTCTATTCTTTCTATCTCTGTATTCTCTCTCTATTCTTTCTATCTCTGTATTCTCTCTCTCTCTATTCTCTCTCTCTATTCTTTCTATCTCTCTGTATTCTCTCTCACTCTATTCTTTCTATCTCTCTGTATTCTCTCTCACTATTCTTTCTATCTCTGTACTCTCTCTATTCTTTCTATCTCTGTATTCTCTCACTCTATTCTTTCTATCTCTGTATTCTCTCACTCTATTCTTTCTATCTCTGTATTCTCTCACTCTATTCTTTCTATCTCTGTATTCTCTCACTCTATTCTTTCTATCTCTGTATTCTCTCACTCTATTCTTTCTATCTCTCTGTATTCTCTCTCTCTACCCTCTGTACTCTCTCTCTATTCTTTCTATCTCTGTATTCTCTCACTCTATTCTTTCTATCTCTCTGTATTCTCTCTCACTATTCTTTCTATCTCTGTATTCTCTCACTCTATTCTTTCTATCTCTCTGTATTCTCTCTCACTATTCTTTCTATCTCTGTACTCTCTCTATTCTTTCTATCTCTGTATTCTCTCACTCTATTCTTTCTATCTCTGTACTCTCTCTATTCTTTCTATCTCTGTATTCTCTCACTCTATTCTTTCTATCTCTGTATTCTCTCACTCTATTCTTTCTATCTCTCTGTATTCTCTCTCTCTATTCTTTCTATCTCTCTGTATTCTCTCTCACTATTCTTTCTATCTCTGTACTCTCTATTCTTTCTATCTCTGTATTCTCTCACTCTATTCTTTCTATCTCTCTGTATTCTCTCTCTGTATTCTTTCTATCTCTCTGTATTCTCTCTCTCTATTCTTTCTATCTCTGTATTCTCTCACTCTATTCTTTCTATCTCTGTATTCTCTCTCTCTCTATTCTCTCACTCTATTCCTTCTATCTCTCTGTATTCTCTCACTCTATTCTTTCTATCTCTCTGTATTCTCTCTCACTCTATTCTTTCTATCTCTCTGTATTCTCTCTCACTCTATTCTTTCTATCTCTGTATTCTCTCTCTATTCTCTCACTCTATTCTTTCTATCTCTGTATTCTCTCTCACTATTCTTTCTATCTCTGTACTCTCTCTATTCTTTCTATCTCTGTATTCTCTCACTCTATTCTTTCTATCTCTGTATTCTTTCAATCTATTCTTTCTATCTCTCTGTATTCTCTCTCTCTATTCTTTCTATCTCTCTGTATTCTCTCTCTCTATTCTTTCTATCTCTGTATTCTCTCACTCTATTCTTTCTATCTCTGTATTCTCTCACTCTATTCTTTCTATCTCTCTGTATTCTCTCTCTCTCTCTATCTCTCTGTATTCTCTCTCTCTCTATTCTTTCTATCTCTGTATTCTCTCTCTCTATTCTTTCTATCTCTCTGTATTCTCTCTCTCTCTATTCTTTCTATCTCTGTATTCTCTCTCTCTCTATTCTCTCACTCTATTCTTTCTATCTCTCTGTATTCTCTCACTCTATTCTTTCTATCTCTCTGTATTCTCTCTCACTCTACTTCTATCTCTCTCATCTTCTATCTCGTATTCTCGCACTCTATTCTTTCTATATCTCTGTATTCTTTCTGAGGGAGAGAATACAGAGAGTGAGAGAATACAGAGAGAATGAATGCAAAAAGAGTAAAATAATGTAGAAAAAAGATGCAGAGAAAGAAAATTCAGGGAGAGAGAAAGACTTCAGAGAGAAAACCGCAAAAAGAATTTGGAATGAAAGAAAGCAGAGAGAAAGAAATACAGAGAATGAATGAATAAAGAGAGAAAGAAAGGATGCAGAGATAAAGAATACATAAAGAAATGCAAATGAAAGAATGGATGCAGATGAAAAGAAAGAAACAGAATAAAAGGAAGCAAAGAGAAAGAATGGTAGCATGGAGAAAGAAAATAGGAGAAATAAAAGATGCAGAAACAAAAAAAGATTTCAGAGTGACATAAAAAATACTGAGCAAAAGAAACAATACAGAGAAAGAAAGAATGCAGAAAGAAAAAATAGAAAGGATGACGAGAGAAGGAAAGATTACAAAGAGAAAGAAAGATTACAGAGCGAAAGAAAATACAAAGAAAAAGCAGAGAAAGAAAGCAGACAAATAATACTGAAGAAAGCCTACCGCTAGGACACAGGGAGAGAGCGGCTTGGGGTAGTCAGCAGTCAGCATGGAGGAGGGATAATTCCGGTGAGTATAGAGAAGGGAAGGGGATCCTTATCCTATCCTATTTTTCCCTTTATTTCCAGTGTTTATTGCAACTATTTGTATTTATTCTATGTATTTACCTCTACCTACCCTTTCTCATCAATAGCTATCTTTCTGCTAACTGAAAAATCTCCCACTTGTCCTGTCCCTGCAGCGAGTCCAAACTGGGTTTCAGCCGCACAGAATTACTGTGAGCTTTCATGCTATGGGGCTCTGTGATACGCTCATACACACTGCACATTACTGTGAGTTTTATTGCTGTGGAGCTCTGTGATACACTCTTACACACCGCACATTACTGTGAGGTTTATTGCTGTGCAGCTTTGTGATACACTGCACATTACTGTGAGTTTTATTGCTGTGGAGATCTGTGATACACTCATACACACCGCACATTACTGTATCATAGAGCTCCACAGCAATAAAACTCACAGTAATGTACAGTGTGTATGAGGGTATCACAGAGCCCCACAGCAATAAAACTCAGTGATGCGCAGTGTGTATGAGGGTATCACAAAATCCACAGTAATAAAACTCACAGTAATGTGCGGTGTGTATGAGCTTGTCACAGAATCCACAGTAATGTGCGGTGTGTGTATGAGCGTATCACAGAGCTCCACAGCAATAAAAGTCACAGCAATGTACGGTGTGTATGAGCGTGTCACAGAGCTCCACAGCAATAAAACAGTAATGCGCGTTGTGTGAGTTTTTTCGCTGTGGAGTTCTGATACACTAATACACTGCACATTACTGTGAGCTTTATTGCTACATACCGGGTGTATACAGCTATGAATGTATGTCATGAAGTTGACGTGGCGCTCCACGCTTCAAACCCCAAGAGACTTTATGTTCATTTATATCGTGTGATTTTAAATATATTTTACATTGTTTGGTTTTAGTTTAAATTAAGTTTAGTGTAAATGGCGTAGCTTTAGTTTTAAATATACTTATATTTCTTTAGGTAAAAATTTGTTTTTCTATTAAAGATACTACCTGCAGCGAGTTCAAATGCTTTCTTTCGTATAGATTGTAAAATAGGTTTGAGTAATTTGTGATTAGGCAAAAGGGTTTTCTCTTTGTTCATCTGCTATCTGTTTACATGTCTCAGAGGTTGGGAGTCACCATTGTCTCAGCCAAAACCTAACTGATTTCCTTTACAATAGATTATGTAAATGATGTGTGAAATGAAGAAAGAGGAATGTTTATTGTAAATATCTGACATAATGTAATTAGCATTTTAGTAGGACAATGTGCGTCATTTATGCAAATTATGGCTGTTGGATCTCAGCATAAGTAGTGGCGTTTTTGTTCATTAAAGCTCAGAGAGAGAGAGAGAGAATCTTGTTGGAACATACAGCCGCGTCTGGTGTCTCCTTCAACTACGCTACACTACACGCTCAACCTCAGAAGGCACAGAGCGGCCTTCTGGAAATTCCGAATGGCTCCAGGGCAGAGAAACAGAAGCAGGCGGGTCAAGCTGCTCGAGGCGCTGAGGACAGCGCTCCCAGTAGCCGGGCTGACCGCAACGAAGGGGTGTCTGGAGAGTCAGGACAGACGGAAGAGTGCGGTTCCGTCACAATGTATATGTAAATGTATGGCTGTGTGTGTAAATGTATGTATTTGTCTTTTAACAGGTTGCTGTGCGTATATACCCGTGCCTATTTTTTTTTGTCCCAGTCCGGCCTTGCCCCATCATCGTGCACTCAAAGGGCCAGTATCACTCTCTGAATCAACAATCACAGTATATGTTGTCTGCCCTCCGTAAATCGGAACAGGTAGGATACTAAATAAATGTTGCTGGGCAGCAAGAGGTTAAATGGCCACACTACTTAAATTTCATCCCTTCCTTAAAGGGACATCCCTTTTCCCCTTAATGGACACTACCACTTACGCCTACATAAGTTGTAACTAGATTACTTGGACATTACAAACAAAACAACCTTCTAAAACACATTTATTAAACACTTCTAAAAATACATGCTCTTGTTTATGTCTTTGTTTGAAGTAATTGCATTAACCCCTTGACAACGCAGAACGTGCCATGCCGTCCTGCAGCAAGTGGGCTTTAAAGCCGCAGGACGGCATGGCACGTCCTGTGTGTTTTTTCCTTCCTCCTGCCCATACTCACCTCCCACTCTGGTGTCCAAAGCAGACTGACTTCCTTCAAGTCAGATCTGCGTTGCATACCCGTCCCGGTGCACTGGTGTCATCGTGCCCGGCGCGATGACATCAGTTTCAGGCCTCCCCCTGCCAGAACAGGGGGAGTGCCTGAAGGGGAGAGGACGTCCGCTTTGGTCCCTCTACCTCCCCATCGTCGGGGGCTAGCAAGTCAAGAAAGGCAGCACTGGAATGGTCACAGTCTGACCTTTCCAGCGATGTATTTCTTTAACCCCTTAGGTGCCAGGCCGCTATCCGGCACCAATCGGCGCCAGATCGCTGCCTATTTCCAGTGGGGGCCGCCATTTTGGAACAATTTATGGCCATTCATTGTGAACTAAATTTCCACTATTTTTAACAGAGCTTAGGTTTAAGAACCTTGTAAAATACCTCAAATGGGTTAAGAACTGTGGTAAGTCTGTAGGGGGAAAGAAATGTTGGAAGCTTTGAAGGGTTAAAATCTGGTAAAATGTTCAAATGTATAAAGCTGCTGATGTTGGCTGTTTTTTTGAGTGTGTTGTCTGAAGTGCTCTCTTCCTTCTTTGTTTATATATATACACATACACACATATACACACATCCATTTTGGCTCCAATGTGAGCCTTTATCAACTTTGATAAGGGCTCTCGCTGGAGCCGAAACGTTGTTTTTTTTTAATGTTGGTGCAATAAAGGAAACTTTTAATGAAGTCCTCGGGTGCATCCTCGGGTACATATGCTCACACTTGGATAAACAGCACTGAGGAAAAAAGAGTCAAAGGATACTTGTGAGCGGCGTGAGTGCTGAAACTTGTGGATATATATATATATAGTATATATATATATATATGTGTGTGTTTGTGTTTGACCTTTTGGGTGCACACCCTAATGTAATAGGCTGCGCACGCCTATGTTGGGCAGACTAGATGCGCTGAAAGGTTCTTATCTGCCGACATCTTTCTATGTTTCTAAGGACGAGCGAACTGGTGGTTTCCCTTTTTTTAGAATTTTGGTTTTGCTGTGTTTTGTTATATCGAGTCGGCAAATGGAGTTTCTGAAAGTGTCACGTGTATACTCCAAGGAACTCGACAAACAAACAAAAGGGGAACTCACACAGACGCAAGGTTCACCACTGGGGAGGGGAGCACTGGAAGGATTTGAGTCTCCTTGGTGTTGGATAGTTGTCAATTTGTCAATGGATAGTGTCGCAAAGCTTCTCTTTTCAAACGTTCATCAGCACAGTGAGCACCATGGACAGGAGGACATGATTGATGCTCACGATTCCCAAGGATCAAAGGAGAGGACCTGATTCTGTAAATTGTGTCTTATTGCCATCAAGCACATCTGCTGATCTCATCGTGATTTCTCATGCCTTCAGGTAAGTCGTTCTATATATAGTGAAGGTATTGATGGTCGATGAGTGGCAGCCAACGTCTCCGTCTTGAAGAGTTGATGGACCCTATTCCAAAGTTGGTGCTAACTCAACAGGAACTGTTTTAAATTTACCAGATTACTGTAGTCTGTGGAGTTGTTAAGTTTACAACAGCTCTGGGGAAGTTAGCACCAACCTTTGAATATTGCCCGATGTTGGGTTGAGGACCGATAATTGATGAATTGAGGCTAGAGCTGTCCGTGGGTGCAGAATAGGCTTTCCCCATACAGCAACTCACTACCTACTTTTCTGTCTTGAGATCTCTGTTAGTTATTGTTATGATGTTATATTCTGGCGTTGGTCAGTCCCCTGTTCTTTCTCACAACCGGCTGTGTTTACTATTTTCTTAGATAACATAAAACTACAAATTGAGAATCGCAGATATCTGGAGAGAGGAATAACCACAGACACCAAACATAGGTTCTAAGTCTTTTAGTTACTGCCCTCTGAAGAACCACACACATGGTCTCCTTAAGTACAGAAAATGACGTCACAGTAACACAATAAAACACATCCTGTAATATCCAAGCTTTTGTCGCGTTTTCCAAACCATTTCAAACAAAAGAGCTGGGATACAATATGTTATTCAAATTAACCCTAAACAGTGAAAAACTTTACAACATCCTTTAACACCTATTCAATGCTCTCTTCCTTACATCAAACAGAGCTTAGGTGGTAACTCTTACAGTCTTTGTCAGAAACAAACAAAGACCTTGACTTAATGAATCCTTCCTCAATAAATGCTGGAAGCCATAATTGATGATCCTTCAAGGATTGAGGCAGGTGTTAAACATCTGTTTCCTACTCTCACCCAACAGACTCCTCAGATACAAAGTTTATCTGAGGATCAATTTGATATAAGAATACGCATTCATAGAAACATTAAAATATTCCTCAACATTCCCCTCTTTTATTGTAATCAAACAACAATAACTAATTTTAATTTTGTAACCCCCAACACGTCCTTTCAGCAGTAGAGAAAAAACCTTCCCTTTAAATTGACAAGGGCTGGGAAATCTCCAAGGGCACCAGGCATGAAGGACTATCCTGCCCTCCAGGTGTCAAAGGCTTACAAAACAATTAATACATGTTTTTTTTAGGCATATTAACGCTAGATCTCAGATCTGAATGATATACACTAGAAGTGGCTACACATTTGCGTGATATTAACTGAAATAAACATTTAAAAATAACATATAGAAACAGTAAGGCTCCAGTTTGAACTGAGCGAGCTAAATGCAACTTTATCTTCTTTGCTTCTGTTTGCTTCTGTACATCAGTAAAATCAACAACAGGGTCTTGTTTAGAGCGGATCATTAAACTAATTGATTCAGCGGTCCATGGGGATCCTAAAAAGGGATAACCATAGTTATGGGAATGTGGAGCATAACCGCAGATCCAGCATGAATCTCTGCGGTTCAGGGCTGTGTAAAGATTTCTTGCAATTTTTATAAAATGATTATCAAGTTCCCAAGAAGAATGAGATTGTGAGCCACGATACATCTTATTAGCAACATGATTTGGGGAATTCTTTGGAGACATTGTTCCTGAAAATATAGCATATATGACGAAGATCACAAAGATCATAGCTATTAAACGGGAGCAGCAGTAGTAGATGGTACATCAGTCAGCGAAGAAATCTGTGGTGCTTTGGTTAGGGATGGCATCTTCTTCAAGCGGCTTGCGTGTATCCATGCTTGATTATCTTCTGTTAGGACGGCGGTCCGGGTGACTGCGATCACTGTAGTTGGAGGACCATAGGGTGGATCAAAAACTCTCGCCTTGAAGAGGGACTTCACAAGGACCTGATCTCCTGGTGGAAAGGATGAGTTGGTTTTCCTGCGGGAACAGGAAGAGACAGAGATACATCACCATAGATGCCATTCAATTTGTCCACAAGATTCAAAACATATTCATCAATTACGACATTAAGGTCCCCGCTTACCATCAGGGCACCTTTAGTTCTACATCATGGAGTGGGGATTGGTCTACCCATTAGAATTTGAAAAGGCGAATAACCCGTAGTCGAGCTAGGAGTCATTCTGATTTCAGCCAATACTGCTGGTAAATGGTCAGGCCAATTTTGACTTTTATCAAGACTTCCTTTCTAATCTATGGATTATATATCTTTCCTTCATCATTGCCAACACCCCTCTTCGGCCGACATGTCCATAGCCATGGAATTGTCGGACGAGAAGCAGTGAAAAAACCTGAATAAGATCTAGATCTGGCACTAAATGAGCCAAATGCAAAATCAAATCATTAACTGCTCGCAATTCCTGAGTAAATCTATTCAGTTTTACCAGGTTTCTGAATTGGATTAATTGGACTATTGAATGGTGAAACAATTGGCTGAATTATAGATTTAGACAAAAATTCAGCAATGACTGGTGCAATTCCTAATTCTTTATCTCTTGACAATGGATACTGTTTTATGTAAACAGGAAAAGAATCGGGTTTCAAAGTAGCTTTGTATGGGGTGCAATTTAAAAAACCTGGGACTGTGCTGCTGGCCGCCCACACAGCTGGAGACACAACTTTCAATTCATCTGGGATCTGAACAGTGATAATGCCATGGAAAGCATTAGTTACCCTGGACGACAAAGCAGGAGAAAACAGCACAAATTTTAGAGATTTCACATAGCCAAAACCTTGTGTCCACAAATACACATTTCCAAGCGTATGCACACAAATCCGTGTCGGCCCCACAGACATTCCTGTAATCTCCGTGTTAGTACCTAAAGAAAATTGTAAAGCTGGGAGTGGAGAATGTGTGAGTTGAGTTTGTGCAGAAGAGCTAGCACTCAGAAAAAGAACTCTTTCAAGGACAGAAACAGTGCCAGATGTTAGATACAAACAATTAGTATTCCTAGCAAAATCTGGTATATCAACAAATGTAGAATTGTTTAAGCCAAAACAATCATATTCCAGACATGGAAATTCAGAACTGAAACCTGAAAAAAAAACAGCGTGCATCAGAACACCACCTTTTAGAGGTAATTTCAAGAATCATTCCCATCTTAGCCATTAAATCACGACCAAGCAAATTGACAGGACAAATAGGAATGATTAGAAAAGAGTGATATAACCACAATTTGCGATTCGTAAGGCTGCATATGGAAAGAAAGCGTGTTCATACATTCAAATGGAACGCCTTCCACGCCAACATACATCAAGCTTTCACTACGCAGAGGTCCCTGGTAAAATTTGTCAGACAAACTGGAACGAGTCGCTCCGCTATCCACTAAAAACTCATAAATGTGACCATCCACAGATAGAGAAATACTAGGAAGTTGATCCCATTTATCTGAGATTTGAGTAGCTACAAATGCAAGTGTTCCCTTGCTGCAGGCAATCCTAGCGTTGACTATTGTTCCATTGAATAGGGAATTGAACAGAAGGAGGGGCTGGGGGGGCAGCTGCCAGATATTGAGAAGGTGAAAAGACAGAGCTGTTAGGATTAAAGGCATCACGACTAGCATCCTGGGGAACCTGAGCACAATCTCTATACCAAACATAGTCATGACCTACAGGATGATCAAATTTTGCATCTAATTCCTTAGCCAAATCCATTGGATTAACATCTGCATATTTCAAAACTACTGACAACAAAAATCGATAATCAGGAGCACCAAATTGCTGGTCTTTTGTAACTCGCTTAAGATAATTAATTGCACCCTCTGGGAATTTATAAGGATCTGGACATTTATTGCCTAAAAAAATTAGATGTTCAGCAGAAGGAGGTTTAACCATGACGGTATCAATTACAACATATGGCACAGCAGAAGTAGGTTGTACAGTAATAATTCCATTTTCTTCATCACCACTGTCTCCATCTAACTTTCCTTTACTTCGTAAAGCATAATCAGAATGTTCAACCACTGAACTAACAGCTAAACTCGGTACAACAACAGAATTCACAGTACGAGGAGCAGACAGATTACCTACTCCAGGCTGTCCATCAGACACATACTTATGACGTCGCTTTCCATGAAGCACACTTACAGAAGCTATTTCTTCATCTATACCATCATGTATATTTTCTCTCAAAGAAGCCAAATTAGGATATAACTGAACTGGATTAGCAAATGGTACACAAGGATCACTATAAGGTGGAGGAGACATTACTGCTGGCTCAGGGTTGTGGGAGTTAGTGACAGAAGAAGACCACAACAAAGCACATGGCAACCAACCCTGGGCAGCATTTTCCATATAATTCTTATTCCATAATGGATCCGGTCCAGGACCAAATAGAACTGCATTAGGTAAACACATACCTTTCAACATTTCTAAATGATAACTAGAAAAAGAACCAATACGTGGCCATGGATTATCAATTACATCACCAAAAACGCACACACCAGTTCTGAAGATTATCACAAAAAGGTTCAGTATAAAATTCACCAATCAAATCTCGTACATATTCCTTGGGAGACTGATCAGGTTTGGGACTAGCAGACTTAACTGCAGGAGTTCTATTTCTCGCATTTTTTGGTACTTGTTTATAGCTTTTAAAAGGAATAGGTAAAGAATATGCATTAGACTTACTGTGGGATGATCCCATTATAACACTACTCTAACTCAAACTTATATGTATTCCTGTGGAAGACAGCAAAATCACTGAGAAAAAATTCCACACAAACACAGTTACTAACTCAGATACTATCTGCAAAACTACACTTTAAAAGGATAATCTTGAGCCTAAAAGGATAAACGAGACCATACGGCGCATAAAACAATGAACAGATAATTGTATGAACTGCTGGTTAATAGGAGTAAAAGTGAAGGTGTCCTCCAAGATATAAAAGGTGTCCTTAAAAATGCAAAAAATGTAGAAAGTGTCCTTTAAAATACCAAATAGAAGAGGTAAAAGAGTACAAGAAAATTGTAAAAAGATTAATAAGTCAATTGGTGCAAAATAAGTCAGTGGTTTATACTCAAGGGGTGTTGTTGATTGAAGACAAATACATTAATCTTCACTGTGGTGTGGATGTCAAATCTTCTCTTTAAAGGTGTCCCTAGGTGTGACTTTACTTGCACTTTATGGACACTAAACATACCGACTGAGGAAGGCTTTTAGCCGAAACGCGTCTCGGTACAATTTGTCCAGGATTTTATTTATTCCAATAAATTCATTATCTATATTTTGCATTCGCCACTTTTTCCTCCTTTTGGACATCTGGACCAACTGCTGCTACATCAAAGAGGTTGGGCCCCCACCTTAAGAGGACCCAAGGCGATACTCCTTGAGCCTGGAATTGAGAGGCTCTATAACTGGTGAGTGTGACCAATTTTTTATTTAATTCTCCACCTGTATTGCACAGAGTTACGCTATGGGAGTGCTCTGCTTTATCTAGTAATCACCACAGATGAAAGGAGGGACGTGCCACCCTATACTTGGCCACAAGCTATTTTCCTTGAGCCTGGATTTCCTTAGGCTCTAATAAATGTGAGTGAAACATTCATTTTATTAAATTATTTCATCTCAGTAAGACCATCTGCACTATTATTGCCTTTATTTATTTTTCCCTGAGGGACACCTTTAAAGAGAAGATTTGACATCCACACCACAGTGAAGATTAATGTATTTGTCTTCAATCAACAACACCCCTTGAGTATAAACCACTGACTTATTTTGCACCATTGACTTATTAATCTTTTTACAATTTTCTTGTACTCTTTTACCTCTTCTATTTGGTATTTTAAAGGACACTTTTTACATTTTTTGCATTTTTAAGGACACCTTTTATATCTTGGAGGACACCTTCACTTTTACTCCTATTAACCAGCAGTTCATACAATTATCTGTTCATTGTTTTATGCGCCGTATGGTCTCGTTTATCCTTTTATCTCAATCTTGGCACGTATTTTGGTTGTTTTTTATGTGCTTCTTACCATACTTAGGCAGCAATTGAATATTTATTCACATAGCACTTTAATTAACTAAAATTAACAAGCGCCCACACTGTACAGTGTATACCCGTATACACACTTTTTAATCAACTAATCTTGAGCCTAGTCTGCAGCTTATAAAATATCTGCAGCTCATAATGGATAATTAAAATTCAGTGAGACTATATCCTGGGACCACGAATGGAAAATATAGAAAGAAGCAGCAGAAAAAATGAAGAAGGATCCCAGGCTTATTGTGGTATTATAGGCAGACCAGACCCCACAAAGGAAATATATAACAAGGCAAAATATTAATGCATCAATCAATACAGCATAGCGCATAAGACAAAACAAGACAAACAAACAATGACAAAAAACAAAAAGTTTGATTCCAATTTGTAGTTTCATACGTGGACTCAATCCACAAATCTATTAAGCGGGACTCTATACCCCTTAACCCATGAGCAGGACTTGATACCTACTACCATATGCAGGACTCTATACCTACATAAAATACAGAGGCAACTAGACTTCCGACCAATACCACAATACATCCACAAACAAAAAACACCATGTGGGTTCTTAAATATCAGAGAAATTAAAAAAGGTAAGAAGACAGCACTAAACATGAAGTGTTCTTTACCTTTTAACTTCAAGATATTCGTCCACTTCTGCGACACCAAATTGTTGTGATGTTATATTCTGGCGTTGGTCAGTCCCCTGTTCTTTCTCACAACCGGCTGTGTTTACTATTTTCTTAGATAACATAAAACTACAAATTGAGAATCGCAGATATCTGGAGAGAGGAATAACCACAGACACCAAACATAGGTTCTAAGTCTTTTAGTTACTGCCCTCTGAAGAACCACACACATGGTCTCCTTAAGTACAGAAAATGACGTCACAGTAACACAATAAAACACATCCTGTAATATCCAAGCTTTTGTCGCGTTTTCCAAACCATTTCAAACAAAAGAGCTGGGATACAATATGTTATTCAAATTAACCCTAAACAGTGAAAAACTTTACAACATCCTTTAACACCTATTCAATGCTCTCTTCCTTACATCAAACAGAGCTTAGGTGGTAACTCTTACAGTCTTGTCAGAAACAAACAAAGACCTTGACTTAATGAATCCTTCCTCAATAAATGCTGGAAGCCATAATTGATGATCCTTCAAGGATTGAGGCAGGTGTTAAACATCTGTTTCCTACTCTCACCCAACAGACTCCTCAAATACAAAGTTATCTGAGGATCAATTTGATATAAGAATACGCATTCATAGAAACATTAAAATATTCCTCAACAGTTATCTTATTCCATCTATCCAAAGACCTTCTATCAGGGTTTTTCAGAGAAAGTTGAAACTCTGGAGGACTTTTGGAGAAGTGAAAATTCTAGGTCAAAATAGCCAAACCAGAAAAATTCTCCCATTTATCTCACTTTCCAAATCAGCTATTTTGACCTAGAATTTTTACTTCTCCAAAAGGTCTACAGAGTTTCACCTTTCTCTGAATAACCCTGAATAAAGCTGTTACAGTAACTGACTGCTGCTCACAGTGCTCAGAGTTTCAGTAAAACTAGTATATAATATTTTTATATATAAGAGGTTAGAACAATATTATTTCCTTGTTTTACTGAAACTCTGAGCGCTGTTACAGTCAGTTACTATAACATCTGAGCCTGGTACATTGTACTGAGATAATATAACAAGCAGCCGATCTCAGCGCTCACAGCCACTGGGTTTAAAGGGCAAAAAAAAACCGCTCCTCTCTGTATAATGTTTATAACATCCTCCTGCATTAATTAATACCCCTCTCTGTATAATGTATACAACATTCACCTGCATTAATTAATACCCCTCTCTGTATAATGTATAGAGCATCCTACTGAATTAATGTCCCTCTCTGTATAGAACATACTCCTCAATTTATACATTTCTCTGTATAATGTATATAACATCCTCCTGCATTAATACCCCTCTCTGTATAAAGTATAGAACATCCTCCTGCATTAATAAATGCCCCTCTCTGTATAGAACATTCTACTGCATTGGCATGTGGAGGGTGCAGAACTTCGGATGTTGCGCTCTTCATTGCTGGTCTCCTTCACTCCTCAATGTAATATTACAAAAAAGGACTGAAACTAAAATGTAGTGCATTTTATTTTAGTTTCTTTCGTTTTTTTTTGTACTGAGCAGTTTCGTATCTCTTGAGTCATACGAAAGCTAAATTATCTCAAAATTCGGACTAAATCGTTTTAGTACTAAAACTAATGCAAATGTCTAGTATGTATATAAGTCATCTTCAAAGAACAGTAGGGTTTACGGAGAAACCAGCCTAAGCCCCCTTCGGGATTTGGAAGAAAGGTAAGAATGGATAAAATCTTGCATGGCAAAGGTAGATGGCTTCATAAGATGTTGGAGAAGAGCCCCTTCACACCCCCAAGTTTGTCAGGACCCCTTTCCCTAATACATATGGCCACCACGATATTTTTAGGGTGAGCAACAACTGGTATTAACCCTTTCGCTGCTGAGGCTTTTCCCGCCCCTGTGCTGAGGTCATTTTTACTGGTTTTGCTCATCATGTTTAAACGTGTTTTGAAGGCTTATTTTAGTATATGACCCAGACATATTATATATCGTTCTTTCCGTCAGACTCGGTAGATTCATAATATGTCATTATTATATGTATACGTTATGTCATGTCTGTATATTATAACAAAAAATGCAATAAAATATGTATTTTCAATAATTTACAATGTGTAAAGTGTTTTTTTTTACATTTTAACATGCGAGCAATTGCGGTTATATTTTGTATGGGGTGCGCTTGTTAAAAAAATTAGAGATGGGGTCTCGTTAAATTTTTTTTGGGGAAAATTACATTATTTTTAACAAACGCACCGCATACAAAAATCGTTAGTGCAGCATCATTGTTCACATTATAATTGAAATGGGAACAATATTGCTGCATTAACAAACCAAAAAATTTTTTAAAAAAGTGTTTATTTTTTTTTTTATAATTTGTTTTTTTATTTTTTTTTATTTTTATTTTTCATTTTTCTTTACAACATTTTTCACTTTCATGTTTGGTATCGTTGGAACGGCCATTTAACCCCTAGCTGCCACGGATCGGGAGATAGGGAGTTCATTGGAACTCCCTATCTCCACCGTTGGTGGCAGTTAAGGGTTAAGTCCAGGACTGGCGTCATCGTGCTACGCACGATGACGCCAGTCCTCAGGGGGAGTTCCCGGAGGCTTGGCCGACATCCAAGATGTCGGCCAGCTCCGGGAAAGGATCGCGAACCGCGCTTTTCAGCGCTGATTCGCGATCCAGCTCCCCAGGGGTTAATGCCAGGCATCATTTGGAAGGGCAGGCTGTGCCCTTCCAATGATGCCTGGGTTAACCCCCGCAGAGCCGCCGATCGGGAGGAGAGAGGTCCGAAGGACCTCCCCCTCCCTTTCAGGCGCCTCCTCCGCACATGCGGGGGGCGCCTGAATTAGGTGTCATCGCGCTGCCGCGATGACACCTAATTCGGCGGCTGTGGTCCCGGATGCCGGGCGACATCGAGGATGTCAGCCCGCACCGGGGGGGCCAGCGATCGGCCGGAACCCGGCCGAACGCTGACCCCAATGGGAGGACGCGCTCAGCGCGTCCTCCGCATACCAGCGGGAATGCTGAGGCGCGCGCTGAGTGCTGAGCGCTGAGCGCTGAGCGCGTCCTCAGCATCCAAGTGGTTAATTACAAAAGCAAGTGTATATCAAGACAATAAGGGTAATAGTTTAGGCACTGTTTCCTTGAAAAAACAGTGGCTGTACTTGGTCGAACTTCAGGGAACTGCGATGGATCAAGTACGGTGAAATGACAGTGCTTTCTCCAACTATTTATTTATAAAGGATTTCACCAGGAAGGATACATTGAGATTTCTCTCGTTTTCAAGTATGTCCTGGGTTCAAGAACATTGAAGTGTTACAGTTACAGAAATACAAAGTAATACAATTCAAGATATTAAAAAACAACACAAATATACAGATTAACAGAAAAATATGTAGGAAATATAGTCACTAGGTTACATGTTTACAGGTGCATTCTGTATAGTCACTAGGTTACATGTTTACAGGTGCATTCTGTATTGAGGTATGTTAGTAAGGAGCTTTTGAGTGACTTAAGACTGGGGGAAGATTTGATGGTGTCTGGGAGGTTATTCCATAATTGTGGTGCTCTGTAGGAAAATGAGGACCAAGCCACTTTCTTTTTGTATTGTGGTATAGCAAGTAAGGTGCTGGTCCTGGATCGGAGGTTATAGGATGAGGGAGCTGCCGGGTGGAAGCAGTCTATTCAGGTAGGGTGGCAGCTTCCCAGAGATGCTCTTAAACACCAGGCTGGAAAGGTGAAGGGTGCGTCTGGATTCCAGCGATGGCCAGTTTAGCTCTTTTAACATGTCACAATGGTGGGTCATGTAGTTACATTGTAGCGCAAAGTGGCAGAATGAGTTATACAATGTAGTAAGTTTATGAAGGTGTGTTTGCGGGGCGGCTGCATACACTACATCTCCGTAATCAATAGCCGGCATAAGCATTTGCTGTACAATCTGCTTTCTTACCGCGGGACTCAGGCAGGATTTGCTTCTGTACAGGGCACCTAGTTTGGGGTAAAGTTTAGATGAGAGTTTTCTTAAGGGTCTATTCACAAAGCTCCGAAATTGCTGCAATTTCAATGCTTTGCGTTTCGGCCCATTTCGTCTCACTTCAGCGATTCCATTTCCCCGAAAATACGGGGAATTCACTATTTATCGAATGGTCACTGTCTTTTACTGAAATTGGAATCACCGAAGCCGTTATTGAATGTCGGCAAAAAATGCCGAATTACGTCAAATTGCGCTGAATTGGCATCGGTGAATCCCACCGACCTGGAGAAAAAAAAAATAGAAGTCTCCTTTTCTCCTAACAGGAGTTTAAAATCGATGAAAATGTGTCTAGATAATAAAAAAGTCCGTTAAAACATAATAAAAAAAAAGGGGCCCTATTACAATCTTCACGTTAAAACGCTCGCGCAACGCGTGGATTTGTGCGCCAACCGTTAAACGTTAACGCGCGTAAATCAACGCTGGAATTACAATCCTCATGCATTTTTTTCATCCGTCGAGCAATAACGAACGAGCGTAAAACGGACGCGCACAAATACGCGCACAGCAACGTTGCGCGCAGAAATCAGTGTGCGGACTGTTTTTTTCACGCGATTCAGCCAATCAGAATTAAGAACCACAATTGTCTCACGTTCAGTTTTTGCGCCTGTCAAAATCAATCTGAGCATATATGCTGCAGCAATAAAAAATGCACACACAACCTCTCAAATTTATTGGTTTGGGTATGTGTAGAATGTGTAACTATACGTTGCTGCGTATTTTTTTTGGGCTGGTGTATTTGGGTTCGGCAGGTTGATAGAATTCGCCGTTAACACCAGCTTTTAGGAGTTGCTAAAATTATGCGCGCAAAGGCTGTGCGTTACAAACTGCGCATAGATTGTAATACCATCCGCGTACCAGCACACAAACGCATTTGCACTCACAATGTTAAGTATAGGACGCGCGAAGTACAGTAAGCTCGCGCAGCGTTCACACAGGTTCACCCGCGGTAGGCGAATACGCGCGTTTGTTGCGCTGGTATTGTAATATGACGTTCAGCGCAAGGTGTTTTGCCCCTCGCGTTAATGCGTTTTGCGCCGGCGCAATATTGCGTGAATATTGTAATAGTGCCCACAGTCTTATAAAAAAAATTAAAATGCTGCCTAACAAATACAAACAATACAAAAAGTCTTTTGAAACAATTAAATAATAAAAAGGGTTTTTGCAAAATATAAAAAGAATAAACAGTCTTTAAAAGAAATGTTAAAAAAGATATTACATTTCTTACATCGAAACCTGTTGGGTTTGCCTGTTTAAACCTGTTGAATTGAAATGCCGAAAATCTGGGAATTTAGGTGCAATTCGGCGTTCAAGAAGACACAATAGTTTTCTATGGGACAATTTCATTGCCGGCGAATTGCACCGTATTTCGCTGTCAGCTCGCCAGTACTTGGCAAATTGTCAGCTTTGTGAATAGACAAATTGCCCAGAAGTTGCACCCAGTTGTGAAATTCAACATTTGGTGCAATTTCAGGGCCATTTCGGAGGTAAGTGAATAACCCCTTTAGTTACATCAGGGTTCACAAACTCCGGCTGCCCAGATGCTGATTGCCTACAACTCCCAGAATTCTCTTAATGCAATCGATGGCCAGGGACTCATGGGAGTTGTAGTTCAGAAACATCTGGGAGTGTCTGGGTTTGAGATGCCTGGTTTACACCTTTTGGCTAGGGTGCGCAGTGAAATTCACAACAAAAATAATTCTTATATATGATAACTTCCTTGGGTGAACGTCGTAATAAAAAGATACTGCAGACACCTACCCAGTGGGGAATTCGAGAAGAAATAAACAATTTTATCATGGGTCACCTCATTCCTCTGAGATCATAGTTTCACTTAAGTAGGATCCTCTTTTCCCATCGTTATCTGTGTGTCAGACTTGTTTGTTTACTTTTGTCCAAACGCATTGCATCTCTCAGGAGCCTGAAGGCCAGAGGTCGTCCTCCTTGGTCATCCTGCTACTTTGTTACTGCAATACCAATGGGGCTCAAGGGGTTACTCAAAGATTGCCGAATTTGCCATTGAATTGCACCGAACGGTGAATTTCACGGTATGGTGCAATTTCATGGCCATTTGGCTACTCAGAAGGCTGTCAATTTGCCAAAATTGCCACTCTCTTACCCATCAGGGGGGTCCCTCGTCACCTGAGTTCACCATTGGGCCCAAGGACATGAGCGACGGGTCGTGACCCGGCCTGTGTGGGCTGCATTCCTTGGTGACCCTGCGATGCTCAGGTGCTACCAGTACAAGGAGGCACACGGTGCAGAGGCACACCTCACCTCTTCACCACGATCGGTCTCAGCGTCCTAAGTTGGTAGGTGGGGCTGTAGTTGCAATGCTGTGCATTCCTGGTGGGGCTTTTCCATCAGAGTGGAACCGGGGTTAGCTTCTGCAGCGTGACGTCAGGTTGCAGATAGCAGAGAGAGAGGCGAACTGAAAACCGCACCTCCTCATTGCCCTGCAGAGGTGCTGCAGCAGCTGAGCTCCTTTCTTGTGGGCTGCTTCAGCTTCTGCACAATTATTTTCTTTTTTTCTTTGTCAGGTGATTTTTACTCATATTTTGTCCCTCACCACGTGCTGCTCTGCCTCTCCTGCTCAGGGACTCCCAAACGCAGATGTCCCTGAGGTTCAATGCACAATTTTAACTCCTACGCAACTTGCATATCATAGGAACCGCAAATTGATCAGCGCTTTAGGTACGCAAGATCAGTAGTGTCTGAGCAGAGCGATCACAGCTGCTCATATTCTGACCATTGACTACTTCTCTGCGACCACTCGCTACAGCAATTGGTTTCAGAGAGGGTGACCATCGGAACGCTCTCTGCGTGCCAAATAGAGATGGGCTGCCGGTTCAAATTGGTTCGAAGTTCGATTCGAACATCGGCTGTTCGAAAATTTGCAAAGTTCTCGGGACGTTAGAGGAAAGTTCTAAAAAAAATTTTTAACCCTTTCGCTGCTGAGGCTTTTCCCGCCCCTGTGCTGAGGTCATTTTTTACCTGTTTTGCGCATCATGTTTAAACGTGTTTTTAAGGCTTATTTTAGTATATGACCCAGACATATTATATATCGTTCTTTCCGTCAGACTCGGTAGATTCATAATATGTCATTATTATATGTATATACGTTATGTCATGTCTGTATATTATAACAAAAAATGCAATAAAATATGAATTTTTAATAATTTACAATGTGTAAAGTGTTTTTTTCCACATTTTTAACATGCGAGCAATTGCGGTTATATTTTGTATGGGGTGCGCTTGTTAAAAAAATTAGAGATGGGGTCTCGTTACATTTTTTTTTGGGGAAAATTACACTATTTTTAACAAACGCACCGCATCACAAAAATCGTTAGTGCAGCATCATTGTTCACATTATAATTGAAATGGGAACAATATTGCTACACTAACAAACCAAAAAAAATAAAAAAATGTGTTTATTTTTTTTTTTTTTAATTTTTTTTTTAATTTTTTTTTTTATTATTTTTAATTTTTATTTTTTTTTACAAATTTTTTAAACTTTCATGTTTGGTATCGTTGGAACGGCCATGCTCTGGCCGATCCAACGATATCAAAAATTAACCCCTAGCTGCCACGGATCGGGAGATAGGAGTTCATTGGAACTCCCTATCTCCACACTTGGTGGCAGTTAGGGTTAACGCTAGGACTGGCGTCATCGTGCTGCGCACGATGACGCCAGTCCTCTGGGGGAGTTCACGGAAGCTTGGCCGACATCCAAGATGTCGGCCAGCTCCCGGGAAGGATCGCGAATCGGCGCTTTTCAGCGCCGATTTGCGATCCAGCTCCCCAGGGGTTAATGCCAGGCATCATTTGGAAGGGCAGGCTGTGCCCTTCCAAATGATGCCTGGGTTAAGCCCCTGTGTGCCACCGATCGGGAGGGAGAGAGGTCCGAAGGACCTCCCCCCCTCCCTTTCAGGCGCCTCCCCGCACATGCGGGGGGGGCACCTGAATTAGTGTCATCGCGCCCCCGCGATGACACCTAATAATGGCGGCTGGTGGTCCGGATGCCGGGCTGACATCCAGGATGTCAGCCCGCACCGGAGGGGCCAGCGATCGCCGGAACCCGGCCGAACGCTGACCCCAAACTGAGGAAGCGCTCAGCGCGTCCTCAGCACACCAGCGGTAATGCTGAGGACGCGCTGAGCGCGTCCTTAGCATTGAAGTGGTTAAAAAAAAATGCTTAAAAGATCCTAAAAAAATCTAAAAATAAAGACACTCTTTACTGCAGAATAGAATAATAAACGGTTTATTAGAAATTGAATTAAAACGGGAACATTTCCCACTCGTTGTTGGCCAAACATTTCCCACTCGCTGTTGGCCAAACATTTCCCACTCGATGTTGGCCAAACATTTCCCACTCGTTGGTGATAAAACATTTCCCATGGCTTAAAATCGCATTTAAACATGAGTAAAAGTAGAGGTAATAGCACTGCTCTGCGTGGAGAAAGCCTGTGGAGACATGGGTCCGATCCCAGTGAGCAACCTCTCCAGTAAGTGCCTTTGGGCAAGACACCTAATGGTACATACTCGCCACCCAGGACATACTTGAAAACGAGAGAAATCTCAATGTATCCTTCCTGGTAAAATCCTTTCTCAAAGCGGTAAAAATTAGTTCAGCGCACGGCGGTAAAATGGCTCAGCACTCAGCAGTGAAAGGGTTAAAAACTGGGTTTTTAAAAAAAAACTTTTTTCTCATTGTTTCCTGTCCCCCAGGGGAGTATCCGGACCCCCATACACCTTTTATGGCCAATATCTTGCATATATGCCCTCTTGGAGGGGACCTTAATTTTCGAACGTTCGAGCCCCATTGACTTGCATGGTGTTCACATCGTGTTCGAGTTTGCGGTCAAACTTTTTCGGGTGTTCGAGTTCGAATGCGGGGGTGTTCGGCCCATCACTAGTGCCAATGTCACTAGTGATTAATCTGATGACCCCAGCCGGGAAATTAGAAAATTCTGGCTGCTGGTGATGCTGGGTGAAATGGAGAAAACTCCTCCACTTCACCCAAGGATTAAACAAGATCAGGGCAGTATGGAAGGGGAGACACTCCTCACATCCTGACCATTTTATAACTGTAAAGTGGTCAGGAGATGAGTAGAGTGGTCCTTTAAAATAATGAAAAAAAATCAACATAGCAGCACTGTGAAAAAAAAGTTAAAAACTGTAACACGAACACTTAAACATTATTATTCTAAACTAAGATATAAGTACATATTTCATTCTGCTTCAAGAGAAACCAATGTTTCATGTAGTAATAGCGACATCTAGTGGTGATAAAATATACTAAAGGAAAGAAAAAGAATACTAATAGTAATAAGTAATTAATAAATATATAATAAACCCATCATAAAATATTTAAATATATAGATCCTGACCATCACAGGTGAATGTCTAGATGGAAGGTTAATATATTTAATTACTATAATAAAGTGATAAAAAAAGATAAATATATCAAATATAGCAATAGAAATGGAAAAAAATAATGTAAATATCAAACTAATTGAAATTAGACAATATTGTGACAGTCAAAAAAAAAATCTGATTTATTGATTAGTAAAATGTATACAAAGTACCTAATTATAATGATATCTAATTTGCGGAGGGGAAAAAAAGGAGAGAAAAAAATTGATAGTAGATAAAATGTTAATGATCTGCATTCATTACATGTTATAAAAAGTCTTATAATGGCGACAAACAGTGTTACATTATTTCAAGAGCCAAATATATGTGATCAGAATCATAGTAGTCAAGATATATAATATGCCAAATGAAATACATGAAATAATAATGATAAAATATGAAAATATCAATAAATTTTCTAAATGTAAGGATATATGCTATCTGGACATTTAAGAAATAAATATTTATTAAATAAAACTTCTAAATAAATAATTGAATGGTGTATTAGCTGGTCATTTATCCTACGGGCAGGGTCATCTCTTCCCCATGTATCATTATTATGTTTCATGTTTGTACTCCCCCATTGCAAAGCGTTATGGAATTTGTTGGTACTACAATATATACAATAATTGTAACTGTAAATAAGTGAAGAAAGAATAAGAAAACAAACTAGGGAGTAATATAATAACAAAGCATGCGCAATCAATTAATAATTTGACCCTATAGTCTGCAGATCCTATAAGTGACATACAGTCAGGTCCAGAAATATTGGGACATCGACACAATTCTAGCATCTTTGGCTCTATACACCACCACAATGGAGTTGGAATGAAACAAACACAATGTGCTTTAACTGCAGACTGTCAGCTTTAATTTGAGGGTATGTACATCCAACTCAGGTGAACGGTGTAGTACTTACAGCAGTTTGCAGATGTGCCTCCCACTTGTTAAGGGACCAAAAGTAATGGAACAATTGGCTTCTCAGCTGTTCCATGGCCAGGTGTGTGATATTCCCTCACTACCCCAATTACAATGTGCAGATAAAAGGCCCAGAGTTCATTTTAAGTGTGCTATTTGCATTTGGAATCTGTTGCTGTCAACTCTCAAGATGAGATCCAAAGAGCTGTCACTATCAGTGAAGCAAGCCATCATTAGGCTGAAGAAACAAAACAAACCCATCAGAGAGATAGCAAGAACATTAGGCGTGGCCAAAACAACTGTTTGGAACATTCTCAAAAAGAAGGAACGCACCGGTGAGCTCAGCAACACCAAAAGACCCGGGAGACCACGGAAAACAACTGTTTTCAGATTAGATGGGGCAGGGGGCAGGGATGAGACGTAACAGATACAAGGAATAAAATGAAAAGGCTAATTTATTTAACCACTTCAATGCGGTGGACGCGCTCAGTGCGTCCAACCGCATTGGTACTTGGCTGCGGAGGATTTTTTTTGATTTATTAGTGCAACAATATTGTTCCCATTTCAATTATAATGTGAACATTGATGCTGCACTAACGATTTTTTCTATGGGGGGGCGTTTGCTAAAAAACACGGAATTTTCCCCAAAAAAAAGTAAAGATTCCTCATTTCTAATTTTTTTAACAAGCGCACCCCATAGAAAATATAACCGCAAATGATCGCATTTTAAAATGTGAAAAAAACCTCTTTACACATTGTAAATTATTGAAAATTCTAATTTTATTGCATATTTTGTTATAATATACAGACATGACATAACGTATACATATAATAATGACATATTATGAATCTGCACAGTCTGCCGGAAAGAACGATATATAATATGTCTGGATCATATATTAAAATAAGGCTTCAAAACGCGTTTAAACATGATGAGCGAAACCGGTAAAAATGAGCTCAGCACAGGGGCGGGAAAAGGCTCAGCAGCGAAAGGGTTAATAAAATGGAATGGAAGAATTTTGTTCGACTTTTATTCCATTTTATTTAATAAATTAGCCTTTTAATTGTATTCCTTGTATCCTGTTTTGATCGGAGCGAAAGGGAATTTACAGGCTGTGCGGGAGATCCGGTGCTCCCTCTACTGTTGCCGGTTGCCAATTTCATCTGGCGTCTGATTTAGACACAATAGAATGTGAGTAATTCCCTTCTTTTATTTACACCGCAACTGTGCAACTCAACTTGCTACGCTATGGCAGCATTTTGTTCTATTTGAGGCACTTGATGGAAGAGAACGGAGAGAAGGGGACTACTGTTGTCGAAGGAAGCGCTGGACCTACCATACACATTTCTTTCTGTTGATTTCAATGGGCCTCCTCCAGCCCTGTCAACTATTTGTCACGAGCCTGGTTCAGGCTGTCCCCCAGCAGCTATTGACACGCGACGCGTGTCCACTATGGGCGGGCCAAAGGAGGGTCCAACACAGCAGCCTGCTAGCAGGGCTTATTAGTACTCTCAGCCAGTGTTAAAGCCTTCCTGCTGTGCACCCCCTGCCTGCCGTGATAGGGCTTACCTCTAGTCTTTACCACCAAGTGATTCTCCAAAAAAATGTCATGAGCCAGTGTTTTTTTGCAAAATCATATTTAATTAATTATGCTCTTTAAAGACATTTCAAAATACTCCCAATGATTTTATTTACTATACACAGGGCTTTTTTTTCACGGTATACCTGCCGGTACTCAGTACCGGCACCTCACCACTCAGTACCGGCACCTCACCACCAACCCGAACTAACAGGAGAGAGCATGATGCTCCTCCATCCTCCTGCAGTGGCAGGCAGAGAATCGGAAGCGTTCGGCGGCTCATGTTGCTCCTGAATGCTTCTGATTGTCAGGAGTGTATGTAGGGACTGATAACCCCCCTCTTCTCCCAGTAAGTGACAAGGGAGGGCTGGTTAACTAAAATCTCACCTCTGTTTCTTCAGTGCCCCAGCTCTGGCAGATGTGTGTAAACATGCTGCACCCCCTCTCTCTGCAGTCGCTGAAACTTTGAACAGCATGGGGAGGGAGGTTACACACCTGCCAGAGCTGCAGATTGTCAGGCACGTGGTATGATCAGAGGAGCTGGCACTGTAAGGCGGTACAGGTAGTCGCCTAAGAGCGCAAGACCAGGAGGGGGTGCAAAGGTAAAAATTTGAATTCCTGGTCACTTGCCTTGGCAGGGATCCAAATTTTTAACTATCTGCCTGGCACTGTGTCCCTGCTCTTAGATGCAGTCGGTGTCCAGCGAGCTACATTGTATCTGCCAAGTCCAAGAGCTGACTACCCCGCGTTGCTGGATACAAATGCCTGCGCTCTCTCTCATCTTGGTCCCTTCCTCCTTACTGGTGCCTGGCCCCCTCTGATGATGTCAAGAGGAGGGCATGCCAAAAGAAGTCTACACTGCCACCTTACCCCCAACCTCCCCAGCAGTTCCAGACAGTGTGTGTGGTGCACCCTGGAAGGTGAGAAGGTGGAAATTTAAGTCCTGTGTGCATTTCTCTACAGGGACTGAGTGACAGGCAGTCCTCAGAACAAAGAAAAAAACTGCTGCTGCTACCAGATACACTTCAGAACAGCATTTAAAAATATCAGCTGTGGCAACACAGGTATGTTCACCTGGTCCTGCTTTTACCGCCATGTGGGGGTGTTCTCAAAGTCAAACACCCTCTCATTGGAGTCCCCCAATATTATTCAAACAGTACTTGGTGGATAGTGGAGTTTTAATGCAGTGGAGCTCATGCACACTGCACATTACTGTGAGTTACATTGCTGTGGAGCTCATACACACTGCGCATTACTGTGAGTTTCATTGCTGTGGAGCTCATCCACACTGCGCATTACTGTGAGTGTCATTGCTGTGGCGCTCATACACATTGCGCATTACTGTGAGTTTCATTGCTGTGGAGCTCATACACACTGTGCATTACTGTGAGTTTCATTGCTGTGGAGCTCATACACACTGCGCATTACTGTGAGTTTCATTGCTGTGGAGCTCATACATACTCACAAATGCTAGGGGATTATCCACTCAGTGCCAGCGTTGCAAAAAAAACCCCAGCTAACTGCACTGCAATACAGATTTACTTGCAATAGAGGCACTTAGTGGATAACCCCCATAGGGTTACAACAATAGTTGTAGTTCATTTAAATGAACACAGTGTTAAACAATATGGTTCCCTTTTATAGTGTCTTCCTTTAAGTGAGCTACAACTACTGTTTATTAGGATGTGAAAACAGTCATAATAATCAGTTTTTCCCCGGACCTGAGAGTACCCCACCTACTTTTCCAGAAAAAAAACACTGACTATACTAATATATTTGACCAGTGGATGGTGCCATCTACTGAACTAAATTGAGTTACAGTTTCCGTAAGTTTTTTTCTGCAACATTGTATCAGCTTACTGAATGCCTGTCTGACATTCAGTTTGCTGATTTTACACAGTTTTAACTCTTTGGGCATTATGACCACAGGGCTAAAACTTTGGAGGCACCTTCTGCAGCCCAAAAGCGAACTAAATTCGTTTGCAGAAATCTTATCTGCTGCACACACCAGAAGCCTGCTTTAACCCCTGAATGACAAAACATGCACACAAAATTTGCCTTTATGTGCTAAATAGCAACAGAAAACAGGACTTTTTTTCTTTCATACACTGAAGTTTTGTATTCTCAGATTTATGTTAATTAAAATGAGCAGGAGCAGCTTTCAGGTTTTATTTTTAGCAAATAATAATAATAATCACTTTTTCACTTTTGGATTTTTTATCCACAGCAGTAAAACTCACAATCCATGCACAATGCGTATTATTCAGATTTTTATTTCTGTGGCGCTCTGTGATACACTCATACACGGCACACATCACTGTGAATTTTATTGCAGTGAAGCTCTGTAGTACACTCATTCACCTGCCCATTACTGGGAGTTTCATTGTTGTGTAGCTCTGTGATACACGCATACACACTGCACATTACTGTGAGTTACGTTACTGTGGAGCTTTATCATAAACTCATACACACGGCACATTACTGTAAGTTATATTACTGTGGAGCTTTATTATACGCTCATACACACTGCACATTACTATGAGTTTCATTGTGGAGCTCTGTGAAATCGTATCCTGATTTTACAATTTCACAGCATGTGAATCACTGTAATTTCGGTTTTGTCAACTTCTAGAGATATTTTTATCCATATTAATATGTATCTCTGTTTTTGTCTTATCTTATTGCAGAGCACGATTTTGACCCAGGAATCACTAATCACTTTACAACAAGACATTATATTATTTGTATTTGGTGAATATATTCTGTACAATGATAAGGTTTAATGCACGCTGTTTTTGGATTTCTTACTGCAGTGCTGCAATCTTAATGTTTTTGATATATCACAATAAAGCTAAAAAGGACGATTACTTCTACAAAACGTTCTACCATAATGTGGCTTTTCAGAATAAGAGTTTATGGACCATACAACCAGATGGACGTCTGGGAAATCTAATGGGGGAGTACGCAACGCTCTATGTCCTCGCCAAACTTAATGGCCAACAAGCCTACATCTTGCCAGAAATGCACAAGCACTTATCAAAGATATTTAGAGTAACGCTGCCTGTGATTCGGCAGGATGTCGTTGATTTGATTCATTTGAGAGAATATGCACTCCATGACTGGATGTCTCCAGAATACTACAGTATTAAAAAAAAACATATAATGTTCACTGGGTACCCGTGTTCTTGGACGTTCTATCATAATATAAGAGAGCAGATTCTCCGGGAATTTACTTTTCATGATTTTATCAAACAGGACGTTGATAGTCGCCTACGGAGGCTCAAAACTGATGACCGAAACGTCACTTTTGTTGGAGTTCATGTCCGTCGGGGTGACTATGTAGACGTTACGAGAGATGTCTGGAAAGGGGTGTTAGCTGACAAGAAATACTTGCGCAAAGCCATGGACTACTTCAGGAACAAGTATAACAACACTATATTCCTGGTCACCAGTAACGACATGGACTGGTGCAAGTCACATATCGACAATTTCTTGGGCGATGTTCACTTTGTCAGAGACGGGAAAGAGGATTCTCCGGCCATTGACTTCACCCTCCTTGCACATTGTAATTATACCATCATGACAATTGGGACATTCGGACACTGGGTTGGATATTTGGTTGGTTTTTTGTTTACCCCCGTTTGTCAGCTTGTTGGCTTTTTCTGGGGGCAGGTCTGTGCTATGATTGGCGGCTCGTTGACTTTTTCCCACGTGTCTGGCGGGTTTTTTGCCGCAGTTCTTGAAGCCATTTTTTGGTGAGATTTTGGCGGGTGTTCGGTGGGTGTGGCTGGCTTGCGGCGGGTTTTCCCTGCACTCCGGGGACACTGTGGTGAATGCTGAATTCACCACAGGATGGGGAACTTTGGTTCCCCGAAGTACAGGGAAGTGCAGGGAATGAGAGAGCAGCGAAATGTCAAAATTATGTTACCAACGTCATTACATTAAAGAGTGTCCAACTATGTGGTCCCCTTTCAGTTATGTCACTTCTGACAGATTACCCAGAAGTCAGATATCTGGGTAATCTGGCAGAAGTGACATCACTTAAAGGGGACCACAAAGTTGGACACTTTTCAATGTAGTGACGTTGGTAATGTGTTACGTGAGTGGTGGTACAACATCTCGTGATTGGTGGCCAACACCAGGTTATTGAGAAATGAGGACTATTTAAACACCGGAAATTACTAGAAACCTCAGGGCCCCGGTGCAAGAATCCATGAAGGCCCCCCCTTGTCGGGTGTGGGGAGGGGCCGAGGCGGGCCATTGAAGTCAGTGGGATGTACCAGACGCCCCGCGCCTTCAAGACCCTCTGTCCGCGTGGGCCCCAGATAATAGACAGCCAGTATCAGACCCCCAGTAATTAGCCAGTATCAGACCCCAGTAATAAGCCAGTATCAGACCCCCAGTAATTAGTCAGTATCTGACCCCCAGTAATTAGCCAGTATCAGAGACCCCCAGTAATTATCCAGTATCAGACCCCAGTAATTAGCCAGTATCAGAGACCCCCAGTTATTAGCCAGTATCAGACCCCCAGTAGTTAGCCAGTATCAGAGACACCCAGTAATAAGCCAGTATCAGACCCCCAGTAATTATCCAGTATCAGACCCCAGTAATTAGCCAGTTTCAGAACCCCAGTAATTAGCCAGTGTCAAAGACCCCCAGTAATTAGCCAGTCCCCATGTGAGCAGCTGTCCTCTTCTTCCTCCTACTCTCCCCCGGCAGGGTCTTTACTTCTGGTGCAGCGTGTGGGAGTTTCATCCCACAAGCTGCCGATCAAACAGGAGACCAGGTGCCTGACCCCTGCCTGGACTGTGGGGCAAGCAGGGCCAGTCCGGGCCCCCCACCCATCCGGTTGTGGGCCCCCAGACTCAGGGGCCCGGGAGCAGTGGCACCCGCTGCACCCCTGGTAGTTACACCCCTGCAGATACCAGTGAGGTCGGGGCTGACGGGTATGCCCTAGAAACTACCCGCAAGTGGATTCGTTTGAGCATCATGTGGTCATGAGAATGTGAGTGGTTCACTGTATGACATTGAAATTATGTATCTTTTTATGTACTGATTTACAGAGGGGTTACTGTATGATGATACTTGCTGGCCTGGCATTAAAGGCACAATATCTGGGTGCACTGACGCCCATTACCAGATCAAAAACTTTTCAATATAGGACCACATGGTCCACCCCTGCATTCTTCCACAATACTACAGAGCGGTTACTGTATGATGATACTTGCTGGCCTGGCATTAAAGGCACAATATCTGGGTGCACTGACGCCCATTACCAGATCAAAAACCTTTCAATATAGGACCACATGGTCCACCCCTGGACTCTTCCACAATACCACAGAGGGGTTAGGCTAGGGTCAGATGAGCGCATTTTCTACGGACTGTGGGTCCGTGCAGTACGGACGTACTTACTGACTGACGACAAGGTAGTGGCCACACAGTCCGTTTTTTTCACTGACGTATTTTTTGACTGATGTAGCAGGGAAAATAAATTACAATGAAAGAACATTCTGTCCGTCAAAAATGCTGGATGTACAAATGCAGTCCGTCTGACCTTGTTGCATCACTCACACACAAAGCTATGCGGAAGTTGTGGACATAGCGCACTCTGCATGTCCGTTCTAGTAGTATTACATTCTTGCCTAACCTGCGTCCGTTTGCAGCGTCCGTCAGCCCCCGCACTTCTGTGCGGACGTACTTCGTGTGTGGGGCTCCATTTAACACAATTGTATGCTATCACGGACGTACTTATGTGCGGGCAACACGGACGTTAACACTGCGTTCGTCTGACCCCAGCCTTACTGTATGATGATACTTGCTGCCCTGGCAGTCTTGCACCAAAGGCAGAATATCTGGGTGCACTGACGCCTTAACCAGATGCATATCTTTTTAATATAGGACCGCAAGGTCCACCCCTGCACTCTTCCACCATAACACAGAGGGGTTACTGTATGATGATACTTGCTGGCCTGGCATTAAAGGCACAATATCTGGGTGCACTGACGCCCATTACCAGATAAAAAACTTTTCAATATAGGACCACATGGTCCACCCCTGCACTCTTCCACAATACCACAGAGGGGTTACTGTATGATGATACTTGCTGCCCTGGCAGTCTTGCACCAAAGGCAGAATATCTGGGTGCACTGAAGCCCATTCCCAGATTCATATATTTTTAATATAGGACTGCATGGTTCACCCCTGCATTCTTCCACAATACTACAGAGGGGTTACTGTATGATGATACTTGCATGCCTGGCACCAAAGGCACAATATCTGGGTGCACTGCCACTGACGCTTGTATCAGATTCATATCCTCAGAGGGGTTACGGTGTGACGGCACTGTTGCCGACGCTAAAAGCCCAATTTTAAAGCACCTATTGTTACTTTCATCCAAAGCCTGCATAAGTTTCACAATAATTTAGCCAAAAAAAACACTAAACTTTTTCTGCGCGTCCTAAAATGTCTTTTCATACAGGCTGCCGCCCCAAGCAGTTGTTTATGGATAGATTAAAGGAAAAGCATTTACCGTCATATGAAACGTCATTTCTTTTGTTTTTAAATGTTTCTATACATCCTAAATCCGCCACTTCACGGGCAGGTTATGGGGACCTCCTAGGCACGATATTTGAAGGAATTTTTGGTTTTTATTTTTAACCCTTATTTCATGGAAAACTCACTGTCCCTTTAAAAACGTATTTTTTTTACTTTTTGTCCTTGTTTCCTGTCCCCCAGGGCACTACCCGGACCCCCATACACCTTTTATGGCAAATATGTAGCATATATGCCCTCTTGGAGGGCACTCTAAAAAAACCGAATTTTCAGCCCCATTGACTTGCATGGGGTTCGAGTTCGGGTTCGGGTTCGGTCCCGAACAAATGGGAAGTTCGGGTTCGGGCTCGAACCGAACTCGGGGAGTGTTCGGCTCATCCCTAGTTGTAACACCAGTTAGTCATTTTTGCTGCTGTTCCTTTTTCCATGTTTTTGTTTTCAACCTCAAATGGGAAGTTCTTGGTGCGTGTATAAATAAAACCCACCATTTTTCTGCCTCTCCTTAGCTGAAAAGTAGCAAGAGGCATACAGCTGCTCAGAGGAGCAGCTTTTGGTACATTGCTTAGGACTCACTCTACCGAGAGGTGCCTTGACGGAGCGAGTGAGCTTACGCTTCATTGGCCATTTAAGCAAACTAAAACCTCTGACAGTGTTTTGTTGCACATGGAATTATATAGAAACGAGCGCAGATGACATTTTTTTTTTCTTGTTATGCTCTACTAATTTTGGATAAGAGCTGGTGTTAAGTTTGCAGTAGCAGTGACAGGCAGAGCAGGCGGAGGATCAAAGGTTGCACTTATCACACTCACTCTTCCCTGTAGTTTGTGATGCTGCCTAAAAATTTGAGAACAGCCTAGTATCTGAGCCTGCCTCCAGCTGCATTTCTACATGGTATACGTCTATAGCTATATGTATGTGTTTATATCTTTATCTGAGTGGTATGTCTAAGTAAGAGCATCAGTCGGTGTCTGGACCTGTGGTGGTCCTCGATTCTCAGTGACAGACAGAGCATGCGTCAGAAGAATACAGAGCGCAGAACATTGCTGTGCGGGGTCTGCCAGGTGTCAACTGAACAGAAGGTGGACAGACCCTGTGCAGCGATGTCCTGGAGAGAGTGAGTGTGATGGGCGCAGTCTGCGATATGGTGCGTGTTCTGCCTGTTAGTGTTACTGCAAACCAGGGGTCCGGTCCATGGGGAACGCATTCCTGCACTATTTCTGCAGAGGGAACTGAGTTTCCTTTGGTCACACACAATATAAGGCTTGTATGCAGAAGTTCAATCATGTTTCCCTGTTAGATCATACATTTTTGCTAAAATTCATAAATATATACAGTATATATACTGTATATATATATATATACAGTTGTGTTCAAAATTATTCAACCCCCAATGCTGTAAAGGGTTTTAGGGAATTTAGTGTACATTTGTAATTGTATTCAGAATGAAATCCTACAAGGACTTTTTAAAGAACCATATGCAACTAAAATGACATCAATTGGTTTTGTAATACAGTAGTAAATGTTTCTTTTGTGAATTCTTCATTGACTCAATTATTCAACCCCTTAAAGACTACCACTCTGAAGAACAGAGGTTCATTCAAGTGTTTTCAATCAGGTATTGAAAACACCTGTGGATGTCACGGAGCAGCAATAAAGCATAATAAGCACCAATGAGGCAGCTTTAAAATGACTGTGATACTCAGCTCCTTCTAGACATTTACTGGTGTGGTTACAAACATGGTGAAGTCAAGAGAATGGTCCAGGAAGACAAGAGAAGAGGTGATTACTCTTCACAGGAAGGGCAATGGCTATAAGAAGATTGCAAAGATGTTAAACATACCAAGAGAGACCATAGGAAGCATCATTCGCAAATTCAAGGCAAAGGGCACTGTTGAAACGCTACCTGGTCATGGCAGAAAGAAGATGCTGACTTCGACTGCTGTGCGCTACCTGAAGCGTAGAGTGGAGAAAAGTCCCCGTGTGACTGCTGAGGAACTGAGAAAAGATTTGTCAGATGTGGGTACTGAAGTTTCAGCTCAGACAATACGGCGCACACTTCGTAATGAAGGCCTCCATGCCAGAACTCCCAGGCGCACCCCCTTGCTGTCTCCAAAGACTAAGAAGAGTCGACTGCAGTATGCCAAAAGTCATGTGGACAAACCACAGAAGTTTTGGGATAGTGTTCTGTGGACTGATGAAACAAAATTAGAACTGTTTGGGCCCATGGATCAACGCTATGTTTGGAGGAGGAAGAACAAGGCCTATGAAGAAAAGAACACCTTGCCTACTGTGAAGCATGGCGGGGGGTCAATCATGCTTTGGGGCTGTTTTGCTTCTGCAGGTACAGGGAAGCTTCAGCGTGTGCAAGGTACCATGAATTCTCTTCAGTACCAGGAGATATTGGATGACAGTGTGATGCAGTCCATCACAAACCTGAGGCTTGGGAGACGTTGGACCTTTCAACAGGACAATGATCCCAAGCATACCTCCAAGTCCACTAGAGCATGGTTGCAGATTAAAGGCTGGAACATTTTGGAGTGGCCATCGTAGTCACCTGACTTAAATCCGATTGAGAACCTCTGGTGGGACTTAAAGAAAGCAGTTGCAGTGCGCAAGCCTAAGAATGTGACTGAACTGGAGGCTTTTGCCCATGACGAATGGGCGAAGATACCCGTAGATCGCTGCAAGACACTTGTGTCAAGCTATGCTTCACGTTTAAAAGCTGTTATAACTGTAAAAGGATGTTGTACTAAGTACTAAGATTGAATGTCACTTGGGGGTTGAATAAAACTGATAATGATGTGAGCACAGAAAAGACATTTGTGGTTATTTCATTATAAATGTTATGTTATATTTGTCTGACCTACACGTGCCTCTTTGATTTAATTGTAAGCAAGATGACTGAATGATCAAACTCAATGTCAAACTGGCCAAAACACTCAATTTCAGTGGGGGTTGAATAATTTTGAACACAATTGTATCTGCTAAAAAAAAAGCCATCTAGTACGGCGAGGCATTGATTTAAGAGTTCTGTGTAATAACAGACCCAGGATGCAAAAAAAGTGAGACAGACGTCATTTGCATGTCCTACCCAGAATTCCTTGCTGCATATGGGGAATGTAGCACAGGAGCTCTGGGTTGCAGTTCTTTGAATTGCTGTGATGTGCAGATGGCTTCTGCAATAAAAGACTCGAGGGTGTTTTTGTGATAAGTGCAAGATGATAATTGCTAATTGGAGAACATAAATCTTGGTTAGTTCCCTCACTTCTTTTTATAGGACTTGACCCCTGCTGAAAACCAAACACCAGCTCTTAGCCAAAATTGGTAGAGTGCCCCAAAACGCGTGCCTGGATCCTCCCTTGGTTCCTTAAATATTGAGTTCACTGTAGGTTTGCTGTATTTGCTCCGCCATAGTTCAACTACCGCATTTTCATAGTAGGTTGGTTAGTGAATAAGCCCTTAAGTGCACATTCATAAACAGGTACTGTCTATATATATGTAGTTACCAAACCGGAACGCAGGAATTTTAAGAATATTCTGGCCGTAAGCTTGTTGTCAAATAAAGTAAAAATATCTTTTTGTCAAATAACCTTGTTTTTTCAGAGTGCAGTAATTGTAAGGAATGTGAACTGCAGGCTGATAGGCAGCAGGGGGACAAGTCCTGCAAAACGAAGGGCTTGAAAAACCCTCTAGCGTACACCCGATGCACGATGAAAAATGTTTTTGACCACGCAAAGCGTTTTCCCTACCCCCTTGGTTTTTTTATATCCTTTTTATTGTGCTGTTTCTTATTTTTAGTTGCATACGCCATGACGGTATCTGATGTGCACTTATGTTTATAAGCGGTTTACCGCCTCGGAGGTGTTTAGCTGTAAATAAGTATGACTTTTCCTGTACGAACCTTACTGTCTTTTTAATGGTGCATTGTATTTATTCGTCGACAAACTTTAATAAGGTTATATTGAACAAAAAAAAACGTTAGCGCGTCGGAGATTCCGCTAGTTTGCGCCAGCTTGCTGTACTTTGCGCCCCCTATGCTTAACATGGGGAGCGCAAAGAGTTAATTAGCATTATGATTACAAAGTCCTAACACTCATTTTTCACCGCTGCGGCCAACTGAAAAGTTAAACGCAGCTAGAAGCTGGTGCTAATTGATTTCGACTTCTGAGGAATCCGTCAGCAGCAGCTGAAAAGAAAAAACAGAAATCAGGTACTCACCTCTCATCCCGCGGCAAAAATGGCGGCCAGATCCGTCTCTTCTCGTCGACGGGAACATAGTGAGACTAGGGGGAAAAAGTCCCCAGTCTCCCTCTGCAATCACTCTGCCGACCTGCATGATCTCATGAGAGGCGAGATCCTGCAGGGCATTTGACCCGGCTGCAGAAGCCTCCATGGAGCCCTAAGAACTCCAGGAGGGGATGCTTGGGCGAGCTTTAGCGCTGCCTTGGCTATCCTCTGGCTTAGCGCAGCCTTACAGGCAGGCCGCTGAATCACCTGCCCTGTAATATGGAGCTAAAACGGGGATGCGAAGGAGAAACCTGCAGGCGTCTTCCGTAGTGTCCATGTTTCAGCGGGAAGATTGTAATACTGCCCTAAGTGTGGGAACTCAATCATTATGCCCCAAATTAAGAGCCCTATTACATTCTTCGCGCACAATTGTGCACGCGCACAAAAACGCATTAACGCGAGGGGCAAAACCCTTTGCGCTGAACGTCGTATTGCGACATTCACACACTAATTGCGCGTTAACGTCTAACGCGAGTGACCCTGCGCGAACCCTTTGCGTGCGCAATTTACTGCGCGCATCCTATACTTAACATTGTGAGCGCAAATACGTTTGTGCGCTGGTGCGCGCATGATATTACAATCTTAGCGCAAAATTTAACGGACAAGGTTTGCGCGCATAATTTTAACGTCTTTGAAAAGCTGGTGGTAAAGGCAAATTGTAACAACCTGACCGGACCAAACTGCGGATTCACAACGGAGAACGTCGATTATTATTATTATTATTATTCTTTTATTTATAAAGTGCCAGCATATTCCGCAGCGCTGTACAATAAGCACAGTATAGACAGGGTTACAATACATTGAACAACATTTGACAAACAGTACAGGAGGAGATGAGGGCCCTATTCCCGTAGGAACTCACAATCTAGGAGGGTTGGGGTTGGAAACAGGAGGAGAGGACTGTAAGGTGAGAGTGATTGATGGTTGTGTCAGTGAGTTGGGTGGTAGGCTTCCCTAAATAGGAACGTTTTTAAGGGAGCGTTTGAAGGAAGAGAAGTTAGGGGAAAGTCTGACAGTACGAGGGAGAGCGTTCCAGAGAGTGGGGGCTGCGCGTGAGAAATCCTGCAGTCTATCATGGGAAGAGGTGATGCGGGGAGAAGCTAGGCGCAGGTCACTGTTTGACCTTAGGGAGCGGCCGGGGTGTATTTGGTGATTAGTGAGGACAGGTAGTGGGGAGCTGAGTTAGTGAGGGTTTTGTAGGTAAGGATAAGGATTTTGAACTTAATTCTGCAGTGGATGGGGAGCCAGTGAAGGGACTCACAGAGGGGAGCGGCAGAGACAGAGCGGCGGGTGAGGTGAATTAGCCTGGCGGAGGCGTTCAGGATGGATTGTAGGGGGGAGAGGCGGGACAGAGGGAGGCCAGATAAGAGATTATTGCAATAGTCGAGTCGGGAGATTACCAGGGCGTGTATGAGTTGTTTTGTGGTGACAGCGGTAAGAAATGGCCGAATTCGGGAAATATTACGCAGTTGGTATCGGCAGGAGGAGGAAAGAGACTTGATGTGGGGGATGAAGGAAAGAGCAGAGTCAAGTGTAACTCCAAGACAGCGAACTTGGTTTGATGGGGAAATGGTGATACCCTCCACCGTGATAGAGAAGTCAGGAGGTGGGGAGGCATTGGAGGGAGGAATAAGTAGGAGTTCAGTCTTTGACATGTTGATCTTTAGGTGGTGGGAGGCCATCCAGGAGGAGATGCCAGATAAAAGTCACTGACTTTTGAAAGGACAGGGGAGAGAGATCAGGGTAGAGAGGTAGATCTGAGTGTCATCAGCGTAGAGGTGGTAATTGAAGCCAAAGCTGTTGATGATTTTGCCCAGGGAGGAGGTGTAGATGGAAAAGAGCAGAGGACCAAGGACAGAGCCTTGAGGTACACCAACAGATAGAGGCAATGAGGAGGAGGAGTTTCCAGCAAAGGACACACAGAAGGACCTGTTGGATAAATAGGATTCACCCAAGCGAGTGCTGAGTCACCGAGACCCAGAGAGTTGAGGGTCTGTAGAAGGAGGGGGTGGTCAACAGTGTCAAAAGCAGCCGAGAGGTCGAGCAGGATGAGAATAGAATAGTGGCCGTGTTTTTTAGCAGTTAGGAGGTCGTTGGTGACTTTGGTGAGGCAGTTTCAGTTGAGTGTAGGGGACGGAAGCCAGATTGCAGGGGGTCAAGTAGGGAATTGGAGGACAGGAAGAGGGAGAGGCGGTTGAAGACTAGTTTTTCTAAGAGCTTTGATGTGAAGGGAAGCAGGGATACAGGGCGGTAGTTGGATGGAGAGTTGGGATCGAGGGATGGTTTCTTTAGTAAAGGGGTAACTAGCGCGTGTTTGAAGGCGGATGGAAAGGAGCCAGTGGAGAGAGATAGGTTGAAGATGTGTGTGAGAGCAGGGGTGAGGGAGGAGGAGAGGGGAGGAATTAGATGTGAGGGAATGGGGTCGAGCGGGCACGTGGTGAGATGTGAGGAGGACAATAAGGAATTGACTTCCGCCTCAGTGGCTGGGAGGAAGCGACAGAGGGTGGCAGAGGGGACCTCTGGGAGTGGAGGTGGCAGATAACTATCTTGTGTTGGGATGTTGCTTCTGATAGTTAGAGTTTTACTGAGGAAGTAGTCTGCCAGGTCTTGAGCGCTGAAGGCAGCTGTGGGGGGGAGGTGCAGGTGGGTAGAGGAGGGTGTTGAAGGTGGACCAGAGCCGTTTAGGGTTGGAGGACAGCGTAGATATAAGAGATGAGAAGAAGGATTGTTTGGCCAAGTGGAGGGCAGAGGTGTATGACCGGAGAATAAACTTGAAGTGAACAAAATCAGCTTCAGAGCGGGATTTCCTCCAGGCACGCTCTGCGGTGCGGGAGCATCTTTGCAGGTAGCGTGTCTGGAGGGTGTGCCAGGGCTGAAGCTGGCGGCGTGGGCCCTTACAGAGTCGAAGAGGAGCGAGAGTGTCTAGAGCAGAGATAAGAGTAGTGTTGTAGTGATTAGTGGCAGCATCAGGGCAGGTGAAGGATGAGGTATGAGGGAGGTGGTGAAGTAGGTTGGAGAATTGATGGGGGTCCACAGCCTGTAGATTCCTGCGAGTGTGTGTGCGGGGTGGGGGAGCAGGGTGTTTAGGAAGTCCAGATAGGTTGAAGGAGAGAAGGTGGTGGTCAGAGATGGGGAAAGGGCGACAGTTGAACTCAGAAATGGAGCAGAGGTTGGAAAAGACAAGGTCGATGCGTTTTAAAAAAAAATAATCAAATATGACGGCCACTATCTTGTCTTCCGTCAGAACGTACGTCTGTTGTGCGCAGTCCGCACAAAATGACGGACTCGCGTTAAAAATTACATTGCGCTCACTGATTTCTGCGCGCAACGGTACTTTGCGCGCATTTCTGCGCGTCGGTTTTACGAGGGCAATTTCCCGACGGATGAAAAAATGCGCGAGGAATGTAATTCCAGCGGTGATTTACGCTTCGCGTAAAAAAACACGCGTTTAGCGTGCGTTTTTGCATTGAGAATGTAATAGGGCCTGGGAGAGAGTGACTGGGGATACTGGGAGAGAGTGACTGGGGATACATGGATAGAGAGAGTGACTGGGGTACTGCAAGAAAGTGGGAGTACTTGGAGAATGAGAGAGAGAGTGACTGGGGGTGCTGGGACAGAGTGACTGGGGGTACTGGGAGAGAGTGACTGGGGATACTGGGAGAGAGTGACTGGGGATACATGGATAGAGAGAGTGACTGGGGTACTGCAAGAAAGTGGGAGTACTTGGAGAATGAGAGAGAGAGTGACTGGGGTGCTGGGAGAGAGTGACTGGGGGTACTGGGATAAAGTGGGAGTACTTTGAGAGAGAAAGAAAGAGTGCGTGACTGGGCCTAAGTGTTGCTATCTTGTATGTAACCCATCATCTCCCAATCAAATTTATTGCATATAGGCGCACACACACAAGTGAGCTGGTTTTTATGTGATCATTAGCTAATCAGAATAAATAGCATATATTTAAAGAAAACATATGAATTATATAATAAACAAAAATTTCACAGAGTGTGGACCAAATAGGAACTGTGTTACTCCTGTAAAAACAGTGGAGGAACTGCATTCCCGCGCCTTCCTGCCGGACTTAACCCCTTCTAATAAGGTTTAAAATTTCTTCGGCAGCACTGCATGAGAAGAGCACAAAGTTAAATATAAAACAAGAACATTACTTTTAATGGCAGGGATGGGGTTTATCTTCTCTGGTGTGGATGGGACAAACAATGGGCCAAATTACATTCTTCACGCTAACGTTAACGCCCAGCTGTGTGAGCGTTAACGTTAGCTCTGGTTGTTCTACCGCGGGCGCACCATATCACAATCCGAACGCTAATGGGTTAAAAAACCCGTTAGCGATTCGGATCTTGCGCTATTCAGCACGAGCTTACTGTACTTTGCGCTCCCTATGCTTAACATGGAGCGCGAAATGTTAACTAGCATTAGGATTAAAAAGTCCTAACGCTAATTACTTACTGCTGCGGTTAACTCAAAAGTTACCCACAGCTAGGAGCTGGTGCTCACCGATAAGGCTTCTGCGGAATCAGTTATCACCAGCTGAAAAAAACACCAAAGAACAGATACTCACCTCTCATCCCGCAGCGAGAAAGGCAGCTCGATTCACTTCTTCTTACCACTGGGAGCAGAGGGAGACTGGGGGAAAAAAGTCCTCCAGTCTCCCTTTGCGACAGGCGAGATCCTGCAGGTCATGTGACCGGCAGTGGAAGCCTCAATGGAGACCTATGGACTCCATGGAGGGGATACTCGCAGCGGTGCATAGAGCTGCCTCGAGCATCCCGAGGCTTAGTGCCGTGTTACGGGGTGGGCTGCTGGATTAGTGCCTGCCCCGTAATATCACGCTAAAATGGGGACGCTAAGGAGAAACCTGCAGGCACATGTTTACTTCCGTAGCCTCCCCATTTTAGCGTGAAGAATGTAATATGACCCAATATGTATTATACCTACCAACATTTGAAACTCCCAAAGAGCAGCAATTTGGTTCCTGCTGAAATCATGGCCCAGTACAATAGACTGGTCCGATATGCATAGGTGATAAGGGTACCTACCGCAGGTGCCTACTCTGCAAGTAAGAAGATCAGCTTGTGGCAGTCCTAGTGGAGCTTCTCAGTCAGCAAAAACATTGCGGCAGCCAGAGCCCTGTATGACCAGCCTCCTTATACATAACAACAGGACTGCCATTATACATTTTTGGGGCCCTTTACTTGAACATTGTCGGGGTCCTGCTGACAATCAACAACCTCCTTATCTCATTTATTATGCATAATTTCATTCTTTAGTCACATTTTATTTTATGTCTTCCCATATTTCAGTTAGAGCCCCTTATATTTTCCTGTCACCGTAGAACTGCAGGACTATTTTTCCTAACAAAGGAGAGCTGACGGATCCTGGGCGATATCTCTGTGGCGTTGTGAGGCTGAATAGTTTGGTAACCAGTACCCTCTACTAGTGATGGGCCGAACACCCCCGTGTTCGGTTCGCATTCGAACTCAAACACCTGAAAAAGTTCGACTGCGAACTCGAACACAATTCAAAACACCATGCAAGTCAATGGGGCTCGAACATTCGAAAACTAAGGTCCCCTCCAAGAGGGCATATATGCAAGATATTGTCCATAAAAGGTGTATGGGGGTTCGGGTACTGCCCTGGAGGACAGGAATCAATCAATGAATTTTTTTTTAACCCTTTCACTGCTGAGTGCTGAGCCATTTCACCACTGTGCGCTGAACTCATTTTTTAAAAAAAATGAGTGATAAATGTTTGACCAACAATGAGTGGGAAATGTTTGACCAACAAGGAGTGGGAAATGTTTGACCAACAATGAGTGGGAAATGTTTCACCAACAAGGAGTGGGAAATGTTTGACCAACAACGAGTGTGAAATGTTTGACCAACAATGAGTGTGAAATGTTTGACCAACGATGAGTGGGAAATGTTTATGAATCCCATAGGCTTCAATGTTAAAAATATTCCCGTTTTAATCCAATATCTAATAAACCATTTATTATTATATTCTGCAGTAAAGAGTCTCTTTATTTATAGATTTTATAGGATATTTTAAGCACTTTTTGGAATTTTTTTGAAAATCTTTTTTTTTTTTCGAACTTTCCACGAATGTTTTGAAAAGTTGGAAATTCGAGAACTTTCGAACAGCCGATGTTCGAATCGAACTTCGAACTGATTCAAACCGGCAGCCCATCCCTACCCTCTACCCCTGTCCCGGTGACAGGGCACTCTATCCATCTTTCTACACTAATAAAGCTGCCCAGCCTACAAGTGGATTCACCAATAACCTTCTTGTGAATGTCTGCTGTTTGTCACTTGTATTATATTCCATCCTAAGTGCCCCAAAGCTTCAGTGCACCAATGGTAACCAGCAGCTGCTAGGGTGAAGACGGAGGGTGGGTTACAGGTTGTTTGGGAGGGAGTTGGGTCTGGTTAGAGAGTATTGGTGTGTTAGTTAGCCACTGCACTGCCTGCCTTATTTTGTCCTGCCATTATCTTTAATACAGAGATCTACTGTCTTACTGAAGCTGGTGTATTGTAGTTATTATTAAGTTCCTACCTGGGAAACCATCCATCGCCATGTATGCCCAGACAGGTGGAGGCACTGCTGAAGTTATTTATCCCAACTCCCATATTGCGGAGGCTCAGGATCACCATGTTAAGCAGGAAGACGTAACAGAGCATGAGGGTCCTATGGGTACAGGGATCTGGGGGCAAACATCAGTTACACAGTCATTATTGCCCCTCATATTTCCCTTATTATTCCCATTCATATTTCAATCATTATTCCTCACATATTTCAGTCATTATTTTTTACATATTTCATTAATTATTCCTATCTTATTTCACTAATTATGTCCACCCGTATTCCAGTCCTTATTCCCCATCATATTTACCCAATCATTATTCTTCACATATTGCAGTGCAATGGACAATGGAGTCCGTCCTCGGATGCCAGATTCTGTTCTAATTCGGTGGAGAAATCAGATAGCTTTGCGCATAAAGAAATCACACAGACAATGAATACGTCTATATAGCTTCCAAGCCAATGACTTCTCTGAGTCCTTTATTCGACAATTCACAAGCCTTTTTATGCTACCTCGTATGTAACGAAAACAGGCTGTTGCCCAACATTCTATTCGTCATTATATTGTGAAATTACAGACTTTGTTTAATAACAGATAAAGAAAATAAAACAATAGTGTCTCCGGATGTTCCTTTAGCCGTCAAGGATGTTCGTTACAGGACGTTCCAAAACATTCTCCAAGATGACCTCCAAGATGTTCTCTTCTTGAGACACAGGACAAGAAACTTCATGTGCGTACAAAAACAAAGATAGCGTTTAAAGAATAATATGCATTTGATTCAGAAATCTTGATTAACCATTTAAACTACTCAATTGAGCATTTTTCTAGGCCTCCTTCTAAGCCTTTGAATATTATAAAAGCGAATATATACATTTCTGTCCACAACAGCAGTCTTTATTCCCGTCATATTCAGTCATTTAGTCATTATTCCACCATATTTCAGTCATTATTCCTCAAATATACTCCTCATTTATTATGCCCACCCAGTTTCCATTCCTTTCTCCTCCATTATTCCTCCTATATTTCACTTATTATGCCCACCCATATATCAGTCCATATTCCCTTCATATATCAGTCAATATACATTATTCCCCTTTATTTCAATTATTATCAGGGTTATTCAAACCGCACGTTCGGTGACTTTTCGTTCTCTTCAATTTGGTGCGATTTGGCAATCCCATTTTGGAGACCTTGCGGTGTATTCAGCAAACACCACAGGGCCGTCGTAGTGCAGGGAAAAGCTGCCGAAAACCTGCCGAACACTCACCGCAAAACCCAGGCGAATGCACACCGAACCTCGCAAAAACATCTGGATTAAACCCGCCGAAGACGCCCGAGAAACCCGAGCAGGAGCCGATCAGAGCGCACAGCAGCCGCCGGAAAAACCCGACACCGCAGACGAATGGAGTGAAAAAATAAAATAAAACCGTACGCTTGAATGTTTGAAAAGTGAAACGTTGTTTGCAAACAAACTACTGAGCAAAAATGTCTGGAATTTACATATAAGATCCAATGAATGATAATAAAAAGGGTTGTTACAGAAAAAATAAAAAAACGTTTAAATTTTTAAAAAAAATAAAAAAAATTGAAAAAAAACCCTGAAAAATGCTTAAAAGATCCTAAAAAAATCTATAAATAAAGAGACTTTTTACTGCAGAATATTATAAACAACGGTTTTTAGATATTGAATTAAAATGGGAATATTTTTAACATTGAAGCCTATGGGATTCGCCTGAATAAACCTGTCGAATAAAGCAACTGAATGACAGGGCAATTCAGCAACTTTTCACTGCTGGTTTTTGTTCTCTGAATAGGCGAAGCTATGGGGATTTCACTGCCCTCGAACAGGCACCGAACAGGCACCGTATGTGCAGGCAATTCGCCAACATTTGGCAAATTGCCTGCTCTCTGAATAGCCGAATGGCCAAGAAAGGTAACCGAACGCTGAATTTCAGCGTACGGTTACCTTTCGGCAGCCATTCGGATATCTTTGAATAACCCCTTATGCTTTATTTTTCTCTATAAATCACTGACATTTGTATCCTGTGCAGAGGAGTTTTTGAATTGTGCACAGAGTCAATCACCTGGCCTCATTTTAAGCCTATTTGTACATTCATTTTACCCTCCCATGTTCACTGACGAAACAGTCAGTTCTTGAGGCTATAAACTCACCGGACGAGTAAATTTACAAGTTACGTCGCAAGCATGTAAAGGAGATTTAAACTGTACAGTAACTGATGAACCTACTGTAGCTGGAAACAATTCAACACGAAGAGAGTATTATTAAACAGGAAAAGGTAAGATTTGTGCTTCTGACTCATTGCTTTTCTTATAAAATATATGTGAAGTAGTGTAGTTTCTATGCCTATTATCTTTGTATTGTTAGCCCTTTCATAATCCTTTCACCGCAAAGCTTTTGTTTGTTAAAAATCAAGTTCTAGACTCTAGATGGTGTCCGTTATCTAGCACGATTTCAAATGTCGTCTGGTTTATTAACAAACAGGCAGAAACGACCAATGTCAAATATTGTATATGCGATAGATAATGAAACGGTGAGATCTCCTGCTTATGGGGATCTGTAGTGATTAGGGATGAGCTGTTCGGTTCGATCTGTTCGGAGTTCGCATCGAACATCGGCCGTTCGACAGTTCGCGAACTTTGAACTTTTTGGGACGTTCGCCAAAAGTTCTAAAAAGAATTTTTTTTGAAAAAAGTATAAAAAATGCTTAAAAAATACTAAAAAATCTAGAAATAAAGAGATTCTTTACTGCAGAATATTATAAGCAACAGTTTATTAGATATTGAATTAAATGGGAATATTTTTAACGTTGAAGCCTATGGGATAAAACATTCTTGTTACTAAAACATCAGGCAGACACAGCCCTCTAATCAGGCACTGTAGAGGGCAGCCTGCAGGGGCCTCCCAAGGATCCCCTTGAGGAGCATGCGGTGACAGAGCTGCGACTGTGCGGGCTAGCCGCCCGGGTGCATGTGGCAGAGACAGGCAGCGCAGGAAGGGAGCCACTGCAGCTGCGGCCACGGCAGACCCCCCCCACAACCAGGATCAAGGGAGCCCCCACTGACCACCAGGCTAAGGTAAGGCGACATATTTCTAAAAAAAAAAAATCCGAGGACATTTTTAAATGTCCCCAGGAACATAAAATAAAACTTTTTTTTCTTTCTCTACCTGCTGAATGTATTTAATTATATATATTAGATACATTCAGCCAGGTAGAGGGGGGTGGCATGTGGGCTGCGCGGGGTCTCAGGCAGTGGTTTGTTTTTTTTGTGTGTATATTTTTAGCAAATTTATAGGGGAAGGTAAGGACAGGTATGATATATATATATATATAGATAAGATATATATCTATATTCTTATAAATATATATATCCAGACTTGTATTACACACACATTTTGGCAACTAATTGCCCCCTCCATTTGGTTGATCCCTCCAGAAGAAATGTTGAACCCGATAGAGTAGAGAATAATATATATATATTCTCTGCTCTGTCGGGTTCAACATTTTTTCTGGAGGGATCAGCCAAATGGGGGGCGCATTTAGTCGAGATTGCCCACATGCCACCCCCATGTGCGTATGTGTATATATGGTCTGAGGTCTGTGGGTGGGTGCATATATATATCTGCGTGTTGATATATACGTATATATAGGTCTGCGTGTTGATATATACGTATATGTCTGTGTGTGGTATCAATGCATCCCTACTCTATACACGGCGCTCCGTGTCCCTATAATACATATGATCAGGGGTTACCTTTTTTTTATATTTTTATACTATTCCTATTAAATTAACAGTAATTTTTTATGTATTTTATTCAGTAGAAACTTTAATTTGCCTATATAACATGTGCTTTGTGAAAATAAAATGGTTTTGTGTGTACATTTTAATTTAGTTTGTGGATTCCTGTCCAGTGCTGTGAGAAGCAAACGTAATGTAGTGTAGACACGCAGCGAGGCGGAGCGGAGTGAAGTCAAGCCTGCAAAATGTTTGCTTCTCTTCGCTTCGCTACACTGTGCGTCGCTACATGCCCAGTGTGTCTCAGCCTTTATTCCCGCTTCGCTACCTTACCAAATCAGTTTGCTACTGACCCTGCTTGTACTGAGGACCAGATCTGTTGCTGACTTTGCCTGCCATTTGACTATTCTCTCTGTGTATTCCCTGCCTGTTCTGTTTGCTTCCTGTTGCTACTGGTGTGCGCCGATTCTCACCATCTACAGTAGCGCAGTACAAGTGTCTAAACATTGCTGACCCGGTTTTGTTATAGCTGCTGATGTAACTGAATAGATCGGAGATCTCTTCTGCATTACCAAAACCTCCACCACTGCACTCTTCCACAATACCACAGAGGGGTTACAGTGTGAAGGCAGTTGCTGCCACCAAACGCACAATATTTGGGTGCAATCCACTGACGCCTATACCAGATTCATATAATTTTAATATTGGACCACAGGGTCCAACCCTGCACTCTTCCACAATACCACAGAGGGGTTACGGTGTGACGGCACTGTTGCCGACACTAAAGGCCAAATTTTATAGCACCTGTTGTTACGTTCATCCAAAGCCTGCATAAGTTTCACCATAATTTAGCCAAAAAATCACTAAACTTGTTCTGCGTGTCCTAAAATGTCTCCTCTTTTCATACAGACTGCCGCCCCAAGCAGTTGTTTATGAATAGATTAAAGGAAAATCATTAACCGTTATTTGAAATGTCATTGTTTTGTTTTTAAATGTTTCTATACATCCTACAAATCCGCCACTTCACGGGCAGGTTATGGGGACCTCCTAGGAACGATATTTGAAGTATTTTTTCGTTTTTATTCTTAACCTTTATTTCATGGAAAACTCACTGTTTCTTTAAAAACTTTTTTTAAAACTTTTTTTCCTTGTTTCCTGTCCCCCAGGGCACTACCCGGACCCCCATACACCTTTTATGGCAAATATCTTGTATATATGCCCTCTTGGAGGGCACTCTAAAAATCGAACTTTCGAGTCCCATTGACTTGCATTGAGTTTGGTTCGTGTTCGCGTTCGAACTCAAACTTTTGAAATTGTTTGAGTTCGAATGCGAACCAAACACGGGGGTGTTCGGCTCATCCCTAGTAGTGATAACATTGACATTATTAGCACAGCAGCTTCCAAAAAATACAAAATAAAAAGAATATAAAATGACAGGATTGAGGTAAAAATTCTTGTGGTAGGTGTATTAGAATAGCGGGTATGGCAGATTCGCCCAGGCACACCCTAATGCCAGCATTTGCCCCCAGCCCTCTGAAAGACCTGCTCTATCCTGGGGATCACCGTGGAATCCATCGTAAATATCCAACGTAAATCTGAGCAGCCGCAGATCACAGCGCATAGCAGCCGCAGGAAAAAGCCGACAGGCAGACGAACGGGGTGAAAAAAACCCCAAAACAGTTCGCTTGAAAGTTTGAAATTTGAAACGCTGTTTGCAAAAAAACTACGGAATGAAAATGTCTGCAATTTACACATAAGATCCAATGAAGGATAATAAAAAGGGCTGTTACAGAAAAATTAAAAAAACGATTTAAGAAAAAGAACGGAAAAAAAAATTTGGCGAAAAAATCCCCTAAAAGATCCTAAAAAATCTAAAATTAAAGAGACTCTTTACAGCAGAATAAAATAATAAACGGTTTATTAGATATTAAATTAAAACTGGAATATTTTTAACATTGAAACCTATGGGATTCGCCCGAATAAACCTGCTGAATGAAAGCACCGAACGACAGGGCACTTCACTGACATTCCTCTGCTGTTCAGTGTCTCTGAATAGACGAACCATTGCTTCTCTATGGGGGATTTCACTGCCCTCAAACAGGCACCGTGCGACTGCGTGCAGGCATTTCGCCAAGATTTGGCAAATTGCCTGCTCTCTGAATAGCCGAATGGCCCCGAAATGTCCCCGTTCGCTGAAATTCAGTGTCTGGTTACATTTTGGGGCCAGATCGGCTCTCTATGAGTAACCCTGAAATACAGACATGGACACACATGTTCCATGCTTGGTCTCTGGAGCTCGCATTCACTGTATGTGGCTCAGCTGCTTGTCATATGCAGGACACAATGCTGCTCCTGGGGCTCCCGGGTTCCTCGTGCTGCTTTCATAGGACATGTAGGTCGCCTCTTGCATCTGCCAATATATGTATATAGGTAATTTATATCTGTATATAAAAAGGGAATTGAAGAAAAAAAGTGATCGAATATAATCTTGGTGTGAGCTAAATAGTATGATATAAGTCCTGCCGAACTTTAGGCATGTTTAGATGAGGTAAGAGGGGCTGTGGTTGCGTCAAGGTGACGTGCTTGCCGAGGGGGCATGACCTAGGTGTAAGCGTCACTACTACATCCCCAAAAAGGGTTGGCCCGCTGCCCTGCCGAGCAGTCAATCAGCAGCTCTTGGTATGTGTTTCAATAGATCTAATTTAAGCACTTCCACTGCCAATAAAAAAACACTTACAATGCATTCTTTGCTCAGTCCTCCTGAAAACCAGGTGACATCCTAGGGTTGCGGAGTGACCTGGAGGCCTAAAGGAAGCTCACATGTCACATGACCAGACCGGGTAAGTTGACAAGTCTGATATATAAGGGGGGAATTTCCCCTACGGTGCAATTTCGTGCCCATTCGGATATTCAAAAAAATGGCGGTGTGACAAATAATGGCGAATTGCAGAGAAATAGGATGAGATTCAATAGCAGGGAAATTCCCCATAGAGAAGTAATGGTTAATCTACTCTGGGAACACCCAGAACAGTAGAGACATGTCAGTGAAATGCCCTCATTTTCGGTGGTTTCATTCAACAGGTTTAATCAGGTGAATCCAATAGGATTCAATGTAAAAAATATTCTCAGTTTTTCTTAAATATTTATTCAACCATTTATTCTTTTCACTTGCAGCAAAAAATCTCTTTATTTATTTATTTAGGGGGGTTTTTAGGCATTTTTCAGGGTTTTTTTCGGTGACATTTTTTTCCTGATTTTTTAAAAATCAGGAAAAATCTTTTTTTTCTGTAACAGACTTTTTTATTATTATTCACAGGATGTTACATGTTATTTTCAGGAATTTTCATGCAGTAGTTTTTTTGCAAACAGCTTTTTAACCCGTTCACTTATAAATACATGTAGGTAATGTCATCCTACGGGATCCACCGTTATATGCAGAGGACGTTCCCCACACATCTTCCGCTAAGGGGGCTCCCCTTCCCTATACTTACCTCTCCCTCCGGGTCCCATGGTAGTCTGACTTCCTTGAAGTCAGAACCTGCTATTATACACCCTCCTGGTGCACTGACCTCGTTGTGACGAGCGAGATGACGTCAGTTTTAGGTGTGCCCCGGCAAAGCCGGAAGATAGCCTGAAAGGAAGGTGCGTTCCTTTGGATTGTGTCCTTTCCAGAGTTGCCTCTCTTTAACCCCTGAGGTGCTGATTATCTTGGTTATCTTGGATGTCAGCCAAACCTCCGGGGCCTCTCCCCACCCACTGATGTCACTGATGTCATTGCATAGCGTGAGAATTAACCCCTAGCTGCCAAGGGGTGTCCCTATGAAAACTTATGGTAGAGATAGAGCCCATATCCCCCAATCGGTGGCAGCTAGCAGTTCATGTTTGGTATCATTGGAAAGGCCAGAGCATGACATTTCCAATGTGTCACATCATATGCCATATTCTGAAGCCAGCTCCCGGCAGCACGTTCCTCGCTGACTGATATAGGACTCCGTAATGGTCATGGGTCAGGGATTTCTGATGGAGCGCGGCATGATGACACAGCACCTGCTGGGTTTAAAACCAGGTGCCTGAGATCCACTCGTTGCCCTGACGTGGTTTTACCTCCTCTCAGTGCTCGTCCATATTTTCTATATTGCGTTACTGTGTATAACTATTGCTTGTCCGACTACCATTCTGGTGATTAACCCCTTGGCTTCTCTTCTGACTACCCATTCTGTCAAGCGACTCTGGCATATGGCTGACACCCTATTCTGGCATATGACTCTGGCATACGGCTGACACCTATTCTGGCATGCAACTCTGGCATATGGCTGACACACTACCCTGGCAATACAATCCTTGACATTCTGGTGACATGTTCTGGCGATACAATCTTTGACATTTTGGTGATTAACAATTAACCCCCTTGGCTTCTCTTCGGACTACCCATTCTGGTTAATGACTCTGGCATACAGCTGGCACTCTATTTTGGCAAACGACTCTGGCATATGGCTGACACTCTATTCTAGCATATGCCTCTGGCAAACACCTGACACACTATTCTGGCATACAACTCTGGCATATGGCTGACACACTACCCTGGCGATACAATCCTTGACGTTCTGGTGACATGTTCTATTATTAACCCCCTGCTGAGTATTTGTGCTATTTACCTTGTCTGTCTGGTTCAAGATTATCCTGGCCTCAGGTTTACAGTTACACTTACTTTTAACCCTGTGTGTCTGCCCCTCTCAGCTTCCTCCTCTGGTTTTTGGTAATATGTAGCTGTGCCGAATATCTCAAGGATTGGAAGTGTAGGATAGTCGTTCTGCGCACAGGGACAAGTTTATTAGTTGTCGGGGAGGTATGTGACATTACGTCAGGGCCAATGGATCCTGCAAAGCTATCTGCACTGCTGGCCAAGATAGTGACAAAGCAAGAGGAACAGGACCACCACATGGAGCAGATAGCCCAGGCCCTGCATGCCCTCTTGTCTCAGCCAGGCATAGTGCCATCCTCACCTCCACCTTAGCACCAGCTAAGGGTGTTCCTTCTGTCTGTTAGACATCATGTAAGCATGACTGCTCTGTTACGGTTCGATGGAACACCGAATACCTGCAAGGGTTTTCTGATCCAACTGGATATATTGTTTGAGCTCAAACCTGGTTTGCAGTGTGCATACTGCGAGTTTTATTGCCGGAGAGCTCTGTGATACGCTCATACACACTGCACATTGCTGTGAGTTTTATTGCTGAGTAGCTCTGTGATACGCTCATACACACTGCAAATTACTGTGAGTTTTATTGCTGTGGAACTCTTGGATATGCTCATTAGTGATGGGCCGAACACCCCTGTGTTCGGTTCGCATTCGAACTCAAACATTTGAAAAAGTTCGAATTCGAACGCGAACACGATTCAAACTCAATGCAGGTCAATGGGACTCGAACGTTAGATTTTTAGAGTGTCTTCCAAGAGGGCATATATGCAAGATATTTGCCATAAAAGGTGTATGGGGGTCCGGGTAGTGCCCTGGGGTACAGGAAACAAGGACCAAAAAAAACGTTTTTAAAGGAACAGTGATTTTTCCATGAAATAAAGGTTAAGAACAAAAACTAAAAATTCCTTAAATTATCATGCCTAGGAGGTCCCCATAACCTGCCCGTGAAGTGGCGAATTTGTAGGATGTATAGAAACATTTAAAAAGAAAAAAATGACATTTCAAATGACAGTAAATGGTTTTCCTTTAATCTATTCATAAACAACTGCTTGGGGCGGCAGCCTGTATGAAAAGAGGAAACGTTTTAGGACATGCAGAACAAGTTTAATGATTTTTTTGGCTAAATTATGGTGAAACTTATGCAGGCTTTGGAAGAAAGTAACAACAGGTGCATTAAAATTGCATGAGCATTAACATTTGCTGCGGCGTTCACCGCATATTTGTAACTATTCCCCAGGATAGACCTGTTAGGATCCCTGGTAACAGACCTCTAACCCTCCGATCCTTAGGATGGTCGGGACTCGGGACCACTAAACCTAACCTCTAGCAGCCACACAGGCCAGGGAGACAGCAACAACAATATACACCACAGACTGAGACCAATATATGTTTGTACTGCGCTATAGTATATGGCAGAATGGAAGCGCACCAGCAGTAACAAGCAGCGGAATATACCAGACAGGGGCGCAGAGTGAGAGTAGTTGTTATAACAAAACCGGACCGGCAACGTTTAGGCACTTGTACTGCGCTACTGTATATGGTGAAAATCGGCACACACCAGTAGCAACAGGAGGCAAACAGAACAGGCAGGGAGTACACAGAGAGAATAGTCAAATGGCAGGCAAAGCCGGCAACAGATCGGGTACTCAGAACAAGCAGGGTAAGTAACAAGTATACTTCTGAGAAGATACACTATTAGTGTAGCGAGGAAGCCGGCTGCGCATTTTGCATCGCTCCCTCTACACTAATAGCATATCTTCTCAGAAGCTTCACACAGCGCGCCGGTGTATGCAGCATCTAACAGCGTGGGAGACGGGAGGCTGCGCTTGTTGGTGTATCCAGGAATCAGGTGAGTAATAGAAAGAAAAGAAAAAAAGTTTTATTTTATGTTCCTTGGGACATTTAAACATGTCCTCGGATTTTATTTTTTTAGAAATGTGTCGCCTTACCTTAACCTGGTGGTCAGTCAGTGGAGGCTCACTGGATCCTGGTTGTGGGGGGAGGGGGGTCTGCCGTGGCCGCAGGTGCAGTGGCTCTCTCCCTGCAACACCTCTCTGGCACATGCACCTGGCCGACCGGCCGGCCGGCCTGCCCGCACAGTCGCAGCTCTGTCATCCGGTGGCCGCATGCTCCGCAAGGGATCCTTGGGAGGCCCTGGCGGGCTGCCCTCTACAGTGCCTGATTAGAGGGCCTCGACTGCCTGATGTTTTAGCAACAAGATTGTTTTATCCCATAGGCTTCAATGTTAAAAATATTTCCATTTTAATTCAATACTTAATAAACCGCTGCTTATAATATTTTGCAGTACAGAGTCTCTTTATTTTTAGAAAAAAAAATTAGGATTTTTTAAGCATTTTCTTAAAAAAATTCAAAATTATATATTTTTTTAGAACTTTTTGCGAACGGCCTGAAAATTTCGAAGTTCGCGAACTTTCGAACGGCCGATGTTTGATGCGAACTCATGTTCGCATCGAACCGCCAGCCCATCCCTAATGCTCATACACACTGCACATTACTGTGAGTTTCATTGTTGCGGCTCTCTGTGTAATTGTATCCTGATTTTACCATTTTACAGCATGTGAATCACTGTAAATTTAGGTTTTGTCAACTTTTAATTAAAGATATTTTATCCCTATTTATATGTATCTCTGACTGTTTCTGTCTTATCTTATTGCAGAGCAAGATTTTGGCCCAGGAATCACTATTCACTTTACAACACAACATTTTCTATGTTATATTTGGTGAATAGAGTGTGTACAATGATAAAATTGAATGCACGCTGTTTTTGGATTGCTTACTGCAGTGCTGCAATCTTTTTGATTCTGATATTTTACATTGAAGACAAAAGGAATGTTAATTTCTATAAAAAGTTCTACTATAATGTGGCTTTTCAGAATAAGAGTTTATGGACCATACAGCCAAATGGACGTCTGGGAAATCTAATGGGGGAGTACGCAACGCTCTATGCCCTCGCCAAACTTAATGGCCAACAAGCCTACATCTTGCCAGAAATGCACAAGCGCTTATCAAAGATATTTAGAGTAACGCTGCCTGTGATTCGGCAGGATGTCGCTGATTTGATTCATTTGACAGTATATGCACTCCATGACTGGATGTCTCCAGAATACTACAGTATTAAAAAAAAACATATAATGTTCACTGGGTACCCGTGTTCTTGGACGTTCTATCATAATATAAGAGAGCAGATTCTCCAGGAATTTACTTTTCATGATTTTATCAAACAGGACGTTGATAGTCGCCTACGGAGGCTCAAAACCGATGACCGAAACGTCACTTTTGTTGGAGTTCATGTCCGTCGGGGTGACTATGTAGACGTTATGAGAGATGTCTGGAAAGGGGTGTTAGCTGACAAGAAATACTTGAGCAAAGCCATGGACTACTTCAGGAACAAGTATAACAACACTATATTCCTGGTGACCAGTAACGACATGGACTGGTGCAAGTCACATATCGACAATTTCTTGGGCGATGTTCACTTTGTTGGAGATGGAAAAGAGGATTCTCCGGCCAATGACTTTGCCTTCCTGGCACATTGTAACCACACCATCATGACGATTGGGACATTCGGCTACTGGGTTGGATATCTGATTGGAGGTGAGACTGTCTACCTCAGTAATTTCACTGTGTATGACTCCCCGTTCCTGAATCTTTTCAAATATGAAGCGGCATTCCTACCGGAGTGGATCGGGATTCCTGCAGATCTCTCACCTCTTCTGAGATGAAAAAACACTGTTACATCATGAAAATGTATTTCTTTGTTTATTATCAGGTCTATGATGATGATGTTTTTTAATATGATCATGGAACTAGAGATGACCAGATCTTGCCATTTTCTTCAGTATGTTATTAATCTTATTATTAATCTGTATTTACATAGTGCCAGCATATTCTGCAGCGCTGAACAATGGGCACAACATAGACAGGATTACAACAATTGAAGACTAAACAACAGTGAAACCAGTACAGGAGGAAACGAGGGCCCTATTACCGTGGGAACTTACAATCTTGAATGGGGGTGGAAACAGTAGGAGAGGACTGCAAGGTGAGAGTGATGGACTGCAAGGTGAGAGTGATGGACTGGTTGGGCAGTGAGGTGTATTAGTGATGACTCACATAGATAGGTGTAAAATAAGGCAAATTTTATTAGTAAAATATACAGTATACCAAAACATGTTTCGCATATAAAGCTTCCTTAGATGGTGCTACTGTCCGGTAGCATCATCTGAGGGAGCTTTTTATGCGAAATGCGTTTGGTATACGGTATATTTTACTACTAATAAAACTTGCCTTATTTTACACCTATCCCAGGTCCTGGATGCTTGTATTCCCCAAGGAGGTGGCTGAAGTCACTGGCTGCCTACAAATCTGGTGTCTGATCAATAAGACATCAGCAAATGTGAGTATGACTTGCTTCTCCTTATTTTGCACTTCATTTTATACAATATTGCTCTATGTGAATCATTTTATATTTTGAGGGACACGGAGGAAGGTAACCCTGTAAGAAAACCACGCTTCTGAGCCACGGGGTGTAGCATAAGGAACCATTAACAGGAGAAGAAGCGCCAACTTCAGCACATCTTTCTTTTATACTGACTTACAAGGTGGAAAAGGGATATACCACCAAGTGGTCTGGAGAGGCAGCCGACTCCACAAATACGAGATACTGTATGACTTTTATTCTTCCCTGCACTGATTATTAAGACTTTCTTTTTACAACCTGGAGAACACTGGATAAGACTGTAAATGTCACATTACATTGCTTTATCCTAGATTGTTTTATCCTATTTGCACCATTTTACTTGCATTGTATTTTATTTGATTGTATTAAGGTTGTTTAATGCCATCACCACCCGGTGGCGCCAGTGGCACAGACTATCACCATTATTACACAGGTGTATTAGTGAGTCGGGTGGTAGGCCTGCCTGAATAGGAATGTCTTAAGGGAGCGTTTGAAGGAAGGGAAACAGGGGAAAGTCTAACGGTACGAGGAAGAGCGTTCCAGACGATGGGGGCTGTGCATGAGAAATCCTGCAGTCTATCATGGGAAGAGGTAAAAGAGGAAACGTGACCACCCTCTGTAACAACAATAATAAGAAAAATACGTATCTGCATACTGCCAAGCACTGCCCTCTAGTGCTGATAAGGTAGAAGAAATGTGAAGCGGTATCTGCAAAATAAATTACAAAAACCAATGGTGCAGATCGCAGAAAAATTTATGAAATAAGCCCCTGCTTAAAATGAACTCACAAGAAGTGAATAGTATGTAGGCATGTATCAAATCTTATGGATGTTACCCCTCCTGGACAAATGGGAAGATATGCAGGTCTCTTTGGCAATCAGCTCAAATAGCAGAAATTGTGTTGCCTTGGACTCCTTCCAGAAATCGCCACCGGGATCATCCAAAAAATTATAGAAATATAAAGCGGGCGCTTTAAAAAGGATTTAATTATCAATAAACATAATCCAACGCGTTTCGTCTCTATGAGAAGCGAGACTTCATCAGGGAAATATTTATGAAATAGATTATAAGAGAGTCACACTTTATACAATTGAAAAACACTAAAACACGCCTCAAATTAAACCATAAAAGGTAACAGCCGGAATCGATTGAAGTGGGGCGGTCCGGCGTGCGCCTCAACCTGGAGCGCATCGTGATCGGAACTTATTTTTTGGTTTGTTTCGATTGAAATGGGGCAGTCCGACGTGCGCCTCAACCTGAAGCGCATCGTAGTCGGAACTTATTCTTCGCGGTTCGTTTCTGGTCCTCGCTGGAAATGACGTATCGCAGTAGAGATCCAATAGGAATTTGTTGGTCGCCATATTGGGAAGGTCAAATACGATGCATATTCTCAATACCGCTGCGTTCGTAGAGGGTCCATAAACAAATCCTTTCATCCCCATAAATGGAACCATGATGACCCCCAAAAACTAAACGATCTCTAAAGAACTCCTCTGCAACAAAAATAAAAATAGTAATAATAATAGTAATAAAACTTTTTAAATCAGTATCTCCACAATTGGGAATTACCAGCTGAACATATGTAAAAACATGAACACAGTCAGAAACGTAATGGGAACGAAATAGAAAGACATAAAAACAATTTCTCGGTAAAAAAATTTGTGTAAATAAAAAATGATACTGTGGATGGCAATGAGATACACTAGAGACACTGATGAATGTTCAAATCAGTGTTTAACCCTTTCGCTGCTGAGGCTTTTCCCGCCCCTGTGCTGAGGTCATTTTTTACCTGTTTTGCGCATCATGTTTAAACATGTTTTTAAGGCTTATTTTAGTATATGACCCAGACATATTATATATCGTTCTTTCCGTCAGACTCGGTAGATTCATAATATGTCATTATTATATGTATACGTTATGTCATGTCTGTATATTATAACAAAAAATGCAATAAAATATGAATTTTTAATAATTTACAATGTGTAAAGTGTTTTTTTCCACATTTTAACATGCGAGCAATTGCGGTTATATTTTGTATGGGGTGCGCTTGTTAAAAAAATTAGAGATGGGGTCTCGTTACATTTTTTTTTGGGGAAAATTACACTATTTTTAACAAACGCACCGCATACAAAAATCGTTAGTGCAGCATCATTGTTCACATTATAATTGAAATGGGAACAATATTGCTACACTAACAAACCAAAAAAAATAAAAAAAATGTGTTTATTTTTTTTTTTATTATTTTTTTTTTTAATTTTTTTTAATTTTTATTTTTAATTTTTTTTTTTTTTTTTACAAATTTTTTAACTTTCATGTTTGGTATCGTTGGAACGGCCATGCTCTGGCCGATCCAACGATATCAAAATTTAACCCCTAGCTGCCACGGATCGGGAGATAGGGAGTTCATTGGAACTCCCTATCTCCACACTTGGTGGCAGTTAGGGGTTAACGCTAGGACTGGCGTCATCGTGCTGCGCACGATGACGCCAGTCCTCTGGGGGAGTTCCCGGAAGCTTGGCCGACATCCAAGATGTCGGCCAGCTCCCGGGAAGGATCGCGAATCGGCGCTTTTCAGCGCCGATTTGCGATCCAGCTCCCCAGGAGTTAATGCCAGGCATCATTTGGAAGGGCAGGCTGTGCCCTTCCAAATGATGCCTGGGTTATTATTATTATTATTATTTATTTATAAAGCGCCAGCATATTCCGCAGCGCTGTACAATAAGCACAGTACAGACAGGGTTACAATACAATACATTGAACAACATTTGACAAACAGTACAGGAGGAGATGAGGGCCCTATTCCCGTAGGAACTCACAATCTGGGAGGGTTGGGGTTGGAAACAGGAGGAGAGGACTGTAAGGTGAGAGTGATTGATGGTTGCGTCAGTGAGTTGGGTGGTAGGCTTCCCTAAATAGGAATGTTTTAAGGGAGCGTTTGAAGGAAGAGAAGTTAGGGGAAAGTCTGACAGTACGAGGGAGAGCGTTCCAGAGAGTGGGGGCTGCGCGTGAGAAATCCTGCAGTCTATCATGGGAAGAGGTGATGCGGGGAGAAGCTAGGCGCAGGTCACTGTTTGACCTTAGGGAGCGGGCTGGGGTGTATTTGGTGATTAGTGAGGACAGGTAGTGGACAGGTGGTGATTAGTGAGGACAGGGTTAAGCCCCTGTGTGCCACCGATCGGGAGGGAGAGAGGTCCGAAGGACCTCCCCCCCCTCCCTTTCAGGCGCCTCCTCCGCACATGCGGGGGGGGCGCCTGAATTAGGTGTCATCGCGCCCCCGCGATGACACCTAATAATGGCGGCTGGTGGTCCGGATGCCGGGCTGACATCCAGGATGTCAGCCCGCACCGGAGGGGCCAGCGATCGGCCGGAACCCGGCCGAACGCTGACCCCAAACTGAGGACGCGCTCAGCGCGTCCTCAGCACACCAGCGGTAATGCTGAGGACGCGCTGAGCGCGTCCTTAGCATTGAAGTGGTTAACCCCCCCTCCTATCAAGTGCCCATTTTAAAAATCCACTCCGTTTCTCTCAAAATCAGGTCCTTGGAAGAATCACCTCCTCTCCAATTTTGAACCACCAGGTCTATACGAAACACTTGAAACGGTCAACATTAAAAGCAGGGCAATTGTTGCAGTGGACAGGTACACCATGAATAGTAGAACCCCTTCTAATATTACCCAGGTGTTCCAGAATACGGACCCATAATGGTCGTGCCGTTTGGCCTATATACTGAGAACCACATGGGCATTGGAGTAAATAGATAACCCCCTTACTGGAACAGTTAATAAAATGATTAATGATTAAAAAAAAATATTCCCAAAGGTCAATTAAAAAGACTGAGACGTAATTGCTCAAATCTCTCTCAGTTTGATATCCAAGCTAATATTATTCTAGAGAAATATGTAAAGAAAGGGTATGAGGTAAATAAAGTGTTGAGAGATTTACAAGAAGTGAGATGTATAGAAAGGGAGCTGAAGGAGGGAATTGGTGCCACAGACAGCAGTTTCAATTTTGCGTTCAGTACCAAATTTAATCCACACTCCTATCAAGTTAAAAGTATACTTAATAAACACTGGCATATTTTGCAATCAGACGACTATTTGAAACATCGTATTCCCACCAAGCCCCAAGTAATTTTTAGAAAAGCCCAAAATCTGAAAAATGAATTAGCCCCTAGTGTCTTACCGCCATACAAGAATGTGACTAATAATGATTCATTCTTCCCAATAAAACCCAAGGGTTATAACAAATGTGGAAGATGTAAGGCCTGCGTTAATCAAGATAGGAAGATTACAGAATTCAAAAGTAGTAACACAGGGAAGATATATAAGATTAATCATTTTATTAACTGTTCCAGTAAGGGGGTTATCTATTTACTCCAATGCCCATGTGGTTCTCAGTATATAGGCCAAACGGCACGACCATTACGGGTCCGTATTCTGGAACACCTGGGTAATATTAGAAGGGGTTCTACTACTCATGGTGTACCTGTCCACTGCAACAATTGCCCTGCTTTTAATGTTGACCGTTTCAAGTGTTTTGGTATAGACCTGGTGTTTCAAAATTGGAGAGGAGGTGATTCTTCCAAGGACCTGATTTTGAGAGAAACGGAGTGGATTTTTAAAATGGGCACTTGGAAGGAGGGGGGTTAAACACTGATTTGGACATTCATCAGTGTCTCTAGTGTATCTCATTGCCATCCACAGTATCATTTTTTATTTACACAAATTTTTCTACCGAGAAATTGTTTTTATGTCTTTCTATTTCGTTCCCATTACGTTTCTGACTGTGTTCATGTTTTTACATATGTTCAGCTGGTAATTCCCAATTGTGGAGATACTGATTTAAAAAGTTTTATTACTATTATTATTACTATTTTTATTTTTGATGCAGAGGAGTTCTTTAGAGATCGTTTAGTTTTTGGGGGTCATCATGGTTCCATTTATGGGGATGAAAGGATTTGTTTATGGACCCTCTACGAACGCAGCGGTATTGAGAATACGCATCGTATTTGACCTTCCCAATATGGCGACCAACAAATTCCTATTGGATCTCTACTGCGATACGTCATTTCCAGCGAGGACCAGAAACGAACCGCGAAGAATAAGTTCCGACTACGATGCGCTTCAGGTTGAGGCGCACGTCGGACTGCCCCATTTCAATCGAAACGAACCAAAAAATAAGTTCCGATCACGATGCGCTCTAGGTTGAGGCGCACGCCGGACCGCCCCACTTCAATCGATTCCGGCTGTTACCTTTTATGGTTTAATTTGAGGCGTGTTTTAGTGTTTTTCAATTGTATAAAGTGTGACTCTCTTATAATCTATTTCATACATATTTCCCTGATGAAGTCTCGCTTCTCATAGAGACGAAACGCGTTGGATTATGTTTATTGATAACTAAGTCCTTTTTAAAGCACCCGCTTTATATTTCTATCATTTTTTGGATGATCCCGGTGGCGATTTCTGGAAGGAGTCCAAGGCAACACAATTTCTGCTATTTGAGCTGATTGCCAAAGAGACCTGCATATCTTCCCATTCGTCCAGGAGGGGTAACATCCATAAGATTTGATACATGCCTACATACTATTCACTTCTTGTGAGTTCATTTTAAGCAGGGGCTTATTTCATAAATTTTTCTGCGATCTGCACCATTGGTTTTTGTAATTTATTTTGCAGATACCACTTCACATTTCTTCTATCATGGGAAGAGGTAATGCAAGGAGAAGCTAAGTGCAGGTCACTTTGTGCCTACTAAAATTTGCGTTTCCACCCAGGATGGAGTTTTAGTTTATTAATAATTGATACTTTTTGCACGTCTGTATTCTTGCAACCTCCATGTCTTAGTTTATAAACAGAGACAGATTCTTCTCCGTCTCATAGCACCCCTGACGAGCCGAGTGGTGAAACGCGTGCGTCGGAAGCGTGTTAGAGAGGGCTTACATGTGTGTGTCATCTATTATAAAAATCTATGTGAGATCTGAGCTTTTTTATAGATACTGTTGGAATCAAGCTTCTGTTTATGTGAACACTGAAAGATTGGTGACCCTGCACTCTGAAGACCATTTCTATTTGGATGATCAACCTTTATTTTAGGATACTAGAAGTTTGAAATTTATTTATGTTGGGCACTACTATACAAGACTGAGGAAGCAATCCTTGAACAGGAGTGGACCTTTATGTTTCATATGGTAGATTACTTATTTTCCCTTCTGTTTGGGGACACTAGTATCAGATGCTTTCCATGCATCTTCCCTTTCCCTTTCTAGTAATTTTCATATATACACATACTCTGACACAGTAACACTATTATAGTGATTAGGAGTCTGACCATTCTCCTGTGGTGTTAGCAGTAATTTATGTGTATATAGGGAGCTACAGGAATATCCCTGTTTTTGTGGTTTTAGTATTTGTTATGACATATTGTTGTGTGTATACCTTTTGGTTATTCGACTGTGTGACATTTTAGACCATAAGTAATACTTACGTTTTAATTTGTATTGATGGTCCATACTTTGGAGCCCCCTAGTGGGTGCTTTTTATCTTCGAGGCATATTCTTGTTCATTCATCAGTCGGTTTTTTTTTAGAAAGGATTTTACCAGGAAGGATACATTGAGATTTCTCTCGTTTTCAAGTATGTCCTGGGTGGCGAGTATGTACCGTTAGGTGTCTTGCCCAAGGACACTTACTGGAGAGGTTGCTCGCTGGGATCGAACCCATGACTCCACAGGCTCTCTCCATGCAGAGCAGTGATGTTACCTCTACTCCACCCACTTTTTATTGCAGAGATTAGTTTTTTTTTTATTAATATCTATTATAGAGAATCTGGTGAAAATGCAAGAAAAAAACAATTTTTGTTTCCGATTTTTTTTCGCTCTGCTTTTTTCGTTTAGGATCATTTTTTCTGATCATTTTGTTCCTGTTGTTTTATTTTGGGTCGTTCAGTATGTTACCACGATTCGTATTTTCGGACCGATCCAAAATTCGGGATGGCCGGTTTTCATTTTACGAATCCCTTCGTTTTCATTTTTCTGAGTTATTTAGTTTTTTGGGTTGATTTGTAATACGTTTTTATGAGTTATTTTGTATTTTCAGGCAATTCTTATTGTCAGACAGACGGTATTTCGTATTTCGGATAACTTCGTCTTTCATTTTTATTAGTCATTTCGTATTTTGGGTTGTTTCGTATTTCGTTTTTAGGATTATTTTGTTTTGTATTAGTTATTTTGGCATGTGAAAGGGATTACTACTACTAAAATAAAATGAAAATACCAGCCGTACAAAATAATCCCATAGGTTTCAATGTAAAAAATAATCCTCGTCTTTTTTTAATACTTTTTAAAAAATTTGTTTTTTTCACTTGCACCAAAAAGTCTTTTTATATATTTTTTTTAATATTTTTTAGGCATTTTTCTGGATTTTTTTGGCTGAATTTTTTTAAGTTTCCTAATTTGTTTTAAAGCAACGAGGCTTTTTTTCTACAGGTTTCAATGTAAAAAATATTCCCCATTTTTATTGAATATTTATTCAACATTTATTTTTTTCATTTACAGCAAAACGTCTCATTATTTCTTTGTTCTCAGAATTTTTATGCAGCATAACAAACTACAGGGCCAGTTATTTCAATAAAAACATACGTTAGAACAACAGCAAAATATCATATTTACACAGAGCAGTGTAAAAATTTTTTTATTATAGTTTAGACATTCATTGCTGGGAGGTTTATTGCTTTACATCCGCTCACCCTAAGGAGCAACCCCTAAAAAGAGGGATATTAGGAAAAAAGGACACAGGGATTTGGGACCAAAATAGGACATTTGGGAGGTATGCACCCAGATACACACTCATACACATACTTAGCTCTATATAAACGCCCAGAAACACACTTCTACACAAACACACAGATATACACTCAGGATGCACAGTATTGAGGTGTATACAGTGGCAAGAAAAAGTATGTGAACCCTTTGGGATTACGTGGAGTTTTGCATGAATTGATCATAAAATGTGCTCTGATCTTCATCTAAGTCACAACAATTTGAAAAACACAGTCTGCTTAAAATAATACAACACAAACATTATATGTTTTCATGTTTTTATTGAACAGAACATGTAAACATTCACAGTGCAGGGTGGAAAAAGTATGTGAACCCCTAGCCTAATGACTTTTCCAAGAGCTAATTGGAGCCAGGGGTGAGCCAACCTTGAGTCCAATCAGTGTGATATTATTGGATGTGTTGCTGAAAGCTGTCCTGCCCTTTAAAAGCACACACCAGTTTTGGGTTTACTGGTTTCAAGAAGCACTGCCTGATGTGAACCATGCCTCACAGAAAAGAGCTCTCAGAAGATTTACGATCAAGAATTGTTGACTTGCATGAAGCTGGAAAGGGTTACAAAAGTGTCTCCAAAAGCCATGATGTTCATGTGTCCACGGTAAGACAGACTGTCTACAAATGGAGAAAGTTCAGCACTGATGCTACTCTCCCTAGGCATGGTCGTCCTGTAAAGATGATTGCAAGAGCACAGCGCAGAATGCTTAATGAGGTAAAGAAGAATCCTAGAGTGTCAGCTAAAGACTTACAGAAATCTCTGGCACATGCTAACATTTTTGTTGACACATCTACAATAAGGAAAACATTAAACAAGAATGGAGTACATGGGAGGACACCACGGAGGAAGCCATTGCTGTCCAAAAAGAATATTGCAGCACCTTTGAAGTTTGCAAAAGAGCTCCTGGATGTTCCACAGCACTACTGGCAAAATATTCTGTGGACAGATGAAACCAAAATTGAGTTGTTTGGAAAAAACACACAACACTATCAGGGTTATTCAAAGAGCTCCGAATTGCTTGAGAAAGGTAACCGAACGCTGAAAATCAGCGTTCGGTTACCTTTCCTGGCCATTCGGCTATCCAGAGAGCAGGCAATTCGCCAAATCCTGGCGAATTGCCTGAACATACGGTGCCTGTTCGGTGCCTGTTCGAGGGCAGTGAAATCCCCATGTAAAAAGCACTGCTTCGGCTATTCAGAGAACACAAACCAGCAGTGAAAGGTTCCCGAAATGCCCTGCCATTCGGTGGATTAATTCGGCAAATTTATTCAGGAGAATCCCATAGGCTTCAATGTTAAAAATATTCCCGTTTTAATTCAATATCTAATAAACCGTTCATTATAAAATTCTGCAGTAAAGAGTCTCTATATTTATAGATTTTTTAGGATATTTTAAGCATTTTTCTGAATTTTTTTTTAAGTTTACTTATTTTTTCTGTAACAGCCCTTTTTATTATTATTCGTTGGATCTCAAATGTAAATTTCAGACATTTTCGCTCAGTAGTTTCTTTGCAAACAGCGTTTCATTTTCAAACATTCACAGAAACTGTTTTGCTAATTTATTCACTGCCTATTCTGCGGTGTCGGCTGCTTCGCTGTGGGTGATCGGCTCCTGCTCGGGTTTTTCGACAGGCTAATCCAGATGTTTTTGGGGGTTTTTGGCATGCATTCGGTGGGTTTTGCGCTTCGTTTTCGTCGGGTTTGCAGTAACTTTTCCCTGCAATTCGGGGACCCTGTGGTGTTTGCTGAATACACCGCAGGGTCACCGAAATGGGATCGGCAAAAGGAACCGATTTGAAGAGAACGAAAAGTCACCGAATGTGCGGTGACTTTTCGAATCTCTTTGAATTACCCTGTTAGCGTGCAGAAAAAAAGGCACAGCACACCAACATCCAAAACTTTATGGTTATACACTCTAAAGGGTACTCTTAAAAAAAAATCTGAAAAACAGGAGAACTTGTCTTTCTAAAAAATATTTACCGGAATTTTATTTTTAGTTTGTATATTGTACATGGTCATGTACTGCATATCATTAAAAAGGCCAGATCCTGACGTTTCCAATGACACCTTGATTGACTGTGCAGAGTGCATGTAACTGGAGATATAGAGGTCCAAATGATCCCAGCATCTCTTACAATAAAATTTAAGCTGGGGGGGGGGGGCACTTGCCCCTGTGCCACTTCTCTGGATCCGGCCAGTGGTGTATATGTGAGTTCACTGTAGTTTTCCTGTACTTTTTTTTTTTTTGAGAAAGTGTTTTACCAGGAAGGATACATTGAGATTTCTCTCGTTTTCAAGTATGTCCTGGGTGGCGAGTATGTACCGTTAGGTGTCTTGCCCAAGGACACTTACTGGAGAGGTGCTCTGCTCTGCGATAGTTCATCAAAGTTTAAATTACCGCACTTTCATAGTAGGTTGGTTAGTGAATAAGCCCTTAAGTGCACATTCACAAGCATGTAGGGTGCTACTACCTCCTTAACCCCTTCACTAACGATATCGAGATATCTCAGGCTTCAAAGGCACCATCGGGGTGCCCGATATCGAGATATCTCAGGCTTCAAAGGCACCATCTGGTGCCCGATATCGAGATATCTCGATATCTCGGTATTCTGATCTGCAGCCCAAAAGCAAATTAAATTTGTTTTTGCTGCAAACGAATCACCGCTGTCGCTAACTGAAAAAGTTTGTTGCAGCTTAGAGCTCTATATAACTGATTCCACTTCTGCAGAATCAGCAGCAGCATTAATCCCTCCCCCTAAAAAAATCTAATATTCATCTCTTATCCACTGCTTCGGACGTACAGAGTGCGCTGCGCCCGCTAGCGGTGTGTGTGTGTGATTTGGAGACGTCAGACCCTGCTCATGTCCGGCCAACATAACGTCCAGACGCAAAAAGTTTCCTGGTTTGGATTCGTAAAACATCACGCACGAAAATGCGCATCGTATGACCGTTTTCGCATATTCCGTGAAAAAATACATCAATGCGTTCGGACGCACTTTTTTACGTTCGCGTGTAAAAATGCTTTCGTTTGACCCTAGCCTAAAAGAGTGGAAAAATGATAAACTGGGTCCAAAGTGGAGAGGTCCTTACCTTGTCCTGTTATCAACCCCTACAGCAGTAAGGCTAGGGTCAGACTAGCACACTTTAAACGTGCGTTCTGGCGCACTTAATTACGGCCGCACTAGCAGCAAATGACGGCAATGACGGCCAATATACGAAGTACGGTCGCACGAAAGTCCGGCCGTGCAACGCAAGTGGCAAACGAACGCATTTTGTCGAGAACGTGAAACCACTAGTACGGTTGTACAGAGTGCGCTGCGTCCGCTAGCGGCATGTGTGCGTGATTTGGAGATGTCAGACACTGCTAATGTCCGGCCAACATAACGTCCAGATGCAAAAGGGTTTTATTGATGATCCGCACAAAATCACGAATGCAAATGCGCATCGTATGACCGCTATCGCGTACTCCGTGAAAAAATGCGTCCATTCCTTCGAACGCACTTTTTCACAGACAACGCGAAAATGCGTTCGTCTGACCCTAGCCTAAAGGTTGCCGAGGTGGTCCCGTGGCTACATCACTCCAGAGTAAAAGCAGCTGCAACCAGTTCTGAACCAGTATGGAAGGTCATCACCAACGAGACCAATCCACTGAGGCTGAAGCTGACCAAGACCACAGCCATGAGCACCTAAATGATCCAAACCCAGACAACCAAGAGATTCCACAAGTGGGTGTTTTGATGGGCCCAGGTCCTGACCACCCACCAACGGGGGATACCCAAAGAGTGTATTTTAGGGGCACTGCCCCCACCCTTGATCATCCGGAAGTGGTTCTTACTTTTGCAATTCCGGTGGGGAGGGATTGGGTTTATGTGACCGCAAAAAGAATTGCCCAAGGGATTCTGACACTCGGGGCATTTGTAATACTGATTTTATACCTTGCTAATCTGATTTATGGACTCTCACGTGGAGCATGCCCCAATTGTACAAACACCGCTGGGAAAGTGGATATTTCCCATATCTGGAATGGTACACACCCGTTGATGGAAAACCGTACCATGTGGAGACAGAAACGAGATGTGACATCTGAGATTTTGCCAAGAGGACATTTACTTGTGCAATTCAAATATGACTATGCCAAAAAGTCTGGGCAAACGGCGTGCTGGGTGTGTAGCAGGATGCACCCAGAGACAATCCATGTTCCATTTGCTTCTGTTCCAATGAATCTGAGTATGTTTGCACATTCTTATTTTTCTGTTTCTGATTTCTCTAAAAATCATTGACATTTGTATAATTTGCAGAGGAGTTTTGGAATTGTGCACAGAGTTAATCACCTGGCCTCATTTTAAGCCCATTTTTTGCACATTCTTATTACCCTCCCATGTTCACTGACGAAACACTGCCGGACGAGTAAATTTACAAGTTACGCCTCAAGCACAAAAACCAAAGAGAGTTTAAACTGTGCAGTAACTGATGAACCTACTGTAGCGGGAACAATTCAACGCAAAGAGAATATTATTAAAAAGAAATAGGTAAGGTTTATGCCATATTTCAGTCATTATACCTCTTATAGTCTATAGTCCAGTCATCATTCCTTAGGCTAGGGTCAGACGAACGCATTTTCACGTTGTCTGTGAAAAAGTGCGTTCGAACGAATGGACGCATTTTTTCACGGAGTACGCGAGAGCGGTCATACGATGCGCATTTTTCGTCCGTGATTTTGTACGGATCATCAATAAAACACTTTTTGCATCTGAACGTTATGTTGGCCGGACATTAGCAGCGTCTGACATCTCCTAATCATGCACACACGCCTCTAGCGGACGCAGCCCACTCTGTACGTCAGTACTAGCAGTTTAACGTTCTCGAAAAAATGCGTTCATTTTCCACTTGCGTTGCGCGGCCGGACTTTCGTGCGACCGTACTTCGTATATTGGCCGTCATTGCCCGTCATTTGCTGCTAGTGCGGCCATGATTATGTGCGCCTGCACGCGCGTTCGCACTGCCTCAGTCTGACCCCCAGCCTTACATATTTCAGTCATTATTCCTCCTATATTCCGGTCATTGTTCCTCCTATATCCCATATATTAAGGGTTATTCAGAGAGCGGTGAAAAGCAGGAGAATGGAAAATTCCAGGTCAAAATAGCCAAACCAGAAAAATTCTCCCATTTATCTCAATCCAAATCGGCTATTTTGACCTAGAATTTTCCATTCTCCAGTCATTCTCCTGCTTTTCACCACTCTCTGAATAACCCTGAGAGTTCCTTCCATATTTCAGTCGTTGTTCCTCCTATATTCCAGTCATTATAACTCCTATATTCCAGTCATTATAACTCCCATATTCCAGTCATTATTCTTTACATATTTCAGTCATTATACCTCCTATATTCCATTCATTATTCTTTACATATTTCAGTCATTATACCTCCTATATTCCATTCATTATTCTTTACATATTTCAGTCATTATACCTCCTATATTCCATTCATTATTCCTTACGTATTTCAGTCATTATACCTCCTATATTCCATTCATTATTCTTTATGTATTTCAGTCATTATACCTCCTATATTCCAGTCATTATTCCTTACGTAACAAGGAAAAAGAGTGTCATCTGCGCTCGTTTCTATGTGTTCCATGTACAACAAAAATGAGGTTTTTGTTTGTTTCAATGGCCATTGCAACGTAAGCCCACTCGCCACTTCAAGGCACCTCTTTAGAGTGGGTACCTAACAAATGTGACCAAAAGGCCGCTCTACTGAGCAGCTCCAAGCCCCTCCAGCTGCTTTTCAGCGAAGGAGAGGCAGAGATGGTGGCTTTTATTTATACACGCACCAAACACTTCCCATTTGGGATCAAAAACAAAAACATGGAAAGAGGAACAGCTGCAGAACGACGGACTGGTGTTACAAGCATGATATACATAAATACAGAAAAAATGGCGTCGCGCCCATACTCACTTATTTTCGGAGGGGCAGCAACTGCCAGGAGTAACAGCCCAGTCAATGCATAAAACATAACAAGGAAAAAGAGTGTCATCTGCGCTCGTTTCTATGTAAAAACCTAATTTTTGTTGTACATGGAACACATAGAAACGAGCGCAGATGACACTCTTTTTCCTTGTTATGTTTTATGCATTGACTGGGCTGATACTCCTGGCAGTTGCTGCCCCTCCGAAAATAAGTGAGTATGGGCGCGACGCCATTTTTTCTGTATTTATGTATATCATGCTTGTAACACCAGTCCGTCGTTCTGCAGCTGTTCCTCTTTCCATGTTTTTGTTTTTGATCCCTAATGGGAAGTGTTTGGTGCGTGTATAAATAAAAGCCACCATCTTTGCCTCTCCTTCGCTGAAAAGCAGCTGGAGGGGCTTGGAGCTGCTCAGTAGAGCGGCCTTTTGGTCACAATTGTTAGGTACCCACTCTAAAGAGGTGCCTTGAAGTGGCGAGTGGGCTTACGCTGCAATGGCCATTGAAACAAACAAAAACCTCATTTTTGTTGTACATGGAACACATAGAAACGAGCGCAGATGACACTCTTTTTCCTTGTTATGTTTTATGCATTGACTGGGCTGTTACTCCTGGCAGTTGCTGCCCCTCCGAAAATAAGTGAGTATAGGCGCGACGCCATTTTTTCTGTAATTATTCCTTACGTATTTCAGTCATTATACCTCCTATATTCCAGTCATTATTCCTTACGTATTTCAGTCATTATACCTCCTATATTTCAGTCATTATTCCTTACGTATTTCAGTCATTATACCTCCTATATTTCAGTCATTATTCCTTACGTATTTCAGTCATTATACCTCCTATATTTCAGTCATTATTCCTTACGTATTTCAGTCATTATACCTCCTATATTCCATTCATTATTCTTTACGTATTTCAGTCATTATACCTCCTATATTCCAGTCATTATTCCTTACGTATTTCAGTCATTATACCTCCTATATTCCAGTCATTATTCCTTACGTATTTCAGTCATTATAACTCCTATATTCCATTCATTATTCTTTACATATTTCAGTCATTATACCTCCTATATTCCAGTCATTATTCTTTACGTATTTCAGTCATTATACCTCCTATTTTCCAGTCATTATTCTTTACATAATTCAGTCATTATAACTCCTATATTCCATTCATTATTCTTTACGTATTTCAGTCATTATACCTCCTATATTCCAGTCATTATTCCTTACGTATTTCAGTCATTATACCTCCTATATTCCATTCATTATTCTTTACATAATTCAGTCATTATACCTCCTATATTCCATTCATTATTCTTTACATATTTCAGTCATTATACCTCCTATATTCCAGTCATTATTCCTTACATATTTCAGTCATTATACCTCCTATATTCCAGTTATTCTTTACATATTTCAGTCATTATACCTCCTATATTCCAGTCATTATTCCTTACGTATTTCAGTCATTATACCTCCTATATTCCAGTCATTATTCCTTTCGTATTTCAGTCATTATACCTCCTATATTCCATTCATTATTCTTTACGTATTTCAGTCATTATACCTCCTATATTCCATTCATTATTCTTTACGTATTTCAGTCATTATACCTCCTATATTCCATTCATTATTCTTTACATATTTCAGTCATTATACCTCCTATATTCCATTCATTATTCTTTACGTATTTCAGTCATTATAACTCCTATATTCCAGTCATTATTCCTTACGTATTTCAGTCATTATACCTCCTATATTCCATTCATTATTCTTTACATATTTCAGTCATTATACCTCCTATATTCCAGTCATTATTCCTTACGTATTTCAGTCATTATACCTCCTATATTCCATTCATTATTCTTTACGTATTTCAGTCATTATAACTCCTATATTCCAGTCATTATTCCTTACGTATTTCAGTCATTATACCTCCTATATTCCATTCATTATTCTTTACGTATTTCAGTCATTATACCTCCTATATTCCAGTCATTATTCCTTTCGTATTTCAGTCATTATACCTCCTATTTTCCAGTCATTATTCCTTTCGTATTTCAGTCATTATACCTCCTATATTCCATTCATTATTCTTTACGTATTTCAGTCATTATAACTCCTATATTCCATTCATTATTCTTTACGTATTTCAGTCATTATACCTCCTATATTCCAGTCATTATTACTTACGTATTTCAGTCATTATACCTCCTATATTCCATTCATTATTCTTTACGTAATTCAGTCATTATACCTCCTACATTCCATTCATTATTCTTTACATAATTCAGTCATTATACCTCCTACATTCCATTCATTATTCTTTACATAATTCAGTCATTATACCTCCTACATTCCATTCATTATTCTTTACATATTTCAGTCATTATACCTCCTATATTCCAGTCATTATTCTTTACGTATTTCAGTCATTATACCTCCTATATTCCAGTCATTATTCTTTACATAATTCAGTCATTATACCTCCTATATTCCAGTTATTCCTTACGTATTTCAGTCATTATACCTCCTATATTCCAGTCATTATTCTTTACATAATTCAGTCATTATACCTCCTATATTCCAGTTATTCCTTACGTATTTCAGTCATTATACCTCCTATATTCCAGTCATTATTCCTTACTTATTTCAGTCATTATACCTCCTATAGTCCAGTCATTATTCTTTACATATTTCAGTCATTATACCTCCTATATTCCAGTCATTATTCCTTACGTATTTCAGTCATTATACCTCCTATATTCCATTCATTATTCTTTACGTAATTCAGTCATTATACCTCCTATATTCCATTCATTATTCTTTACGTAATTCAGTCATTATACCTCCTATATTCCAGTCATTATTCTTTACATATTTCAGTCATTATACCTCCTATAGTCCAGTCATTATTCTTTACATATTTCAGTCATTATACCTCCTATATTCCAGTCATTATTCTTTACATATTTCAGTCATTATACCTCCTATATTCCAGTCATTATTCCTTACGTATTTCAGTCATTATACCTCCTATATTCCAGTCATTATTCCTTACGTATTTCAGTCATTATACCTCCTATATTCCATTCATTATTCTTTACATAATTCAGTCATTATACCTCCTATATTCCAGTCATTATTCCTTACGTATTTCAGTCATTATACCTCCTATATTCCATTCATTATTCTTACATAATTCAGTCATTATACCTCCTATATTCCAGTCATTATTCCTTACGTATTTCAGTCATTATACCTCCTATATTCCATTCATTATTCTTTACATATTTCAGTCATTATACCTCCTATATTCCAGTCATTATTCTTTAAGTATTTCAGTCATTATACCTCCTATATTCCAGTCATTATTCTTTACGTATTTCAGTCATTATACCTCCTATATTCCAGTCATTATTCTTTACATATTTCAGTCATTATACCTCCTATATTCCAGTCATTATTCCTTACATATTTCAGTCATTATACCTCCTATATTCCAGTCATTATTCCTTACGTATTTCAGTCATTATACCTCCTATATTCCAGTCATTATTCCTTTCGTATTTCAGTCATTATACCTCCTATATTCCATTCATTATTCTTTACGTATTTCAGTCATTATACCTCCTATAGTCCATTCATTATTCTTTACGTATTTCAGTCATTATACCTCCTATATTCCATTCATTATTCTTTACATATTTCAGTCATTATACCTCCTATATTCCATTCATTATTCTTTACGTATTTCAGTCATTATAACTCCTATATTCCAGTCATTATTCCTTACGTATTTCAGTCATTATACCTCCTATATTCCATTCATTATTCTTTACATATTTCAGTCATTATACCTCCTATATTCCAGTCATTATTCCTTACGTATTTCAGTCATTATACCTCCTATATTCCATTCATTATTCTTTACGTATTTCAGTCATTATAACTCCTATATTCCAGTCATTATTCCTTACGTATTTCAGTCATTATACCTCCTATATTCCATTCATTATTCTTTACGTATTTCAGTCATTATACCTCCTATTTTCCAGTCATTATTCCTTTCGTATTTCAGTCATTATACCTCCTATATTCCATTCATTATTCTTTACGTATTTCAGTCATTATAACTCCTATATTCCAGTCATTATTACTTACGTATTTCAGTCATTATACCTCCTATATTCCATTCATTATTCGTTACGTAATTCAGTCATTATACCTCCTACATTCCATTCATTATTACTTACGTATTTCAGTCATTATACCTCCTATATTCCATTCATTATTCGTTACGTAATTCAGTCATTATACCTCCTACATTCCATTCATTATTCTTTACATAATTCAGTCATTATACCTCCTACATTCCATTCATTATTCTTTACATAATTCAGTCATTATACCTCCTACATTCCATTCATTATTCTTTACATAATTCAGTCATTATACCTCCTACATTCCATTCATTATTCTTTACATATTTCAGTCATTATACCTCCTATATTCCATTCATTATTCTTTACATATTTCAGTCATTATACCTCCTATATTCCATTCATTATTCTTTACATATTTCAGTCATTATACCTCCTATATTCCAGTCATTATTCCTTACGTATTTCAGTCATTATACCTCCTATATTCCAGTCATTATTCCTGACGTATTTCAGTCATTATACCTCCTATATTCCATTCATTATTCCTTACATATTCCAGTCATTATTCCTTACATATTTCAGTCATTATACCTCCTATATTCCAGTCATTATTCCTTACGTATTTCAGTCATTATACCTCCTATATTCCAGTCATTATTCTTTACATATTTCAGTCATTATACCTCCTATATTCCATTCATTATTCTTTACATATTTCAGTCATTATACCTCCTATATTCCAGTCATTATTCCTTACATATTTCAGTCATTATACCTCCTATATTCCATTCATTATTCTTTACATATTTCAGTCATTATACCTCCTATATTCCAGTCATTATTCCTTACGTATTTCAGTCATTATACCTCCTATATTCCAGTTATTCCTTACGTATTTCAGTCATTATCTCTCCTATATTCCAGTCATTATTCCTTACGTATTTCAGTCATTAAACCTCCTATATTCCAGTTATTCTGTAACGGGGAGCCCCCTATAGGGTGAGGGGGAACCCCCAATCTGCAGAGATGAAGCCTTAAGGACAGGTATACAGCTTCCAGGGAACAAACCAAGATATTAACAGAAACTAGAGAGATCCCTAAGCCCTGACTGAGATCCTTGAAAGATGGTCTCGAAATACTAACTAGGCTAGGTGTGCAAGATGAATAAAACATAAACCAGACAGACAATAAATGCAGGTATACAGATTCCAGGGAACAAAGCAAGATATAACAGAAACTAGAAAGATCCCTAAGCCCTGACTGAGATCCTTGAAAGGTGGTCTCGAAATACTAACTAGGCTAGGTTTGCAAGACGAACAAAACATAAACCAGACAGACAATAAATGCAGGTATACAGATTCCAGGGAACAAAGCAAGATATTAACAGAAACTAGAAAAATCCCTAAGCCCTGACTGAGATCCTTGAAAGGTGGTCTCGAAATACTAACTAGGCTAGGTTTGCAAGACGAACAAAACATAAACAGACAGACAATAAATGCAGGCATACAGATTCCAAAGCACGGTACAGTACAGGGGACAGACAGAAGAGAGATCCAAATACAAGAGCCAAAAGTCATACACGGAATATCATACTAGAGGGGTCAGGCAAGAGAGGGATCCTAAATACATGAGCCAGAGGTCGTACACAGCAAATCAAAGTAAACCAGCATACAGGGACTAGGTATGAAAGACTATCCTGGTCCAAGGATCAAGGGGAATCCTGGTCGTACTTATAGGGCAGAACAGGTCATGTGACCGCAGACCAATTAGCCCAACAGATGGCCTGCAGGCTGAAAACAAAACAACAGGAATCCCTGCTACCACCAGCAGGGGGCAAGGCCGAGACGTGACATAACCCCCTCCCTTACGGGTGACCTCCTGGGCACCCAAGAAAGAAAACATGGATGGCATGAAAACGAACAAGACCAGTCACCAGTACCCATTGGAATCCCACTCAGACTCAGAGTAGTCAGCATGTGCCTGAGCAAGCAAAGCTCTTTCATAAACCTCCAGGTCCTCTCTGCAGATCACTGCACCATTAGAGGCCCGTACACAACCCTCGGCAACCGGGCTAGGGTCTCGTACCCGAGGGTCCGACGGCATGAGTACCTTGGACCTTGAACGGAGTGAATCATCAGTCCCAGGTTGTTTATGGTTAGTCCTCTTGCGTCTCCTGGACCGTGATCTAGGAGTTCCGTCCACACCATGGTACATAGAGGTATTAGAGGTGCTGCCAGATCCAGTGACGGTAGTCGTGCCCCGAGATTGTATATTACAACCCACAGTGGAACCACTAGACACAGTGGACTTACTGTCTACCCCAGAGACAATGACCTTGCCATTAAACGTGGCCCTGACCGATACAGTACAGGGTGTGTGCATGACTGGTACACTCTCGGGATATGGGACATCACCAGGACATGGTACAGTTGGCGCCACAATAGTCTTACACCTCTCCCCAGGAGGAGTATATTGTGAATCATCTGAATCAGAGTCTTCCACCAGCCCTTTCAGAATGTCAGGGTGTCTCTGGAGCACTACCCAGTGCCTCTCACGCATCCAAAAGCCAGAAGGCGTCCGTATATATTCCGTGGGAACACAATGTGATTTAGGGATCTCAATACCCTTTAAACCACCAGCTTGCTGAATTTCCCTGATTACTGTGCGGAGTAAGGCAACCTCGGAGTTAGAGGGTGTAGTATCAATGGAACCAGAACAAAGTGTGGCAGTTTCAGAACCAGATTGGCTAGGGTTGATCACCTTTTCTTGTCTTCTCTTAGAGCAAGACATAGACTTTGTGACCACCTCACAAGGCTTGACAATGGTGGGGACAACACTGGACTCACTGTGGGGCAAGGGCACAGTGGTCTCATGTGCCAATCCAGGCACATCGGCCTCATAACAAAACGTGGTCACAGCTGTCTCGTCTAACCTGGGTACAGCTGTCATTGCTGACGTACAGCTTGTCCCGGACACCACTGGCAAGGTACCAGCCTCAGGCATCACGAATGACATATTGTCAGTACCCGACATGGCTGGCTTCTCATTACCAGTACCCGACATGGCTGGCTTCGTGCCAGGGGAAGTAGACATGGCTGGCTTCGTGCCAGGGGAAGCAGACATGGCTGGCTTCGTGCCAGGGGAAGCAGACATGGCTGGCTTCGTGCCAGGGGAAGCAGACATGGCTGGCTTCATGCCAGGGGAAGCGGACATGGCTGGCTTTTCATTGCCAGTGGGAACAGACATGGCTGGCTTCGTGCCAGGGGAAGCAGACATGGCTGGCTTCGTGCCAGTAGATACAGACATGGCTGGCATCGTGCCAATAGATACAGACATGGCTGGCATCTCATTGCCAGTGGGAACAGGCATGGCTGGCTTTTCATTACCAGTGAGAACAGGCATGGCTGGCAGCGTGCCAGTGGATACAGACATGGCTGGCATTTCATTGCCAGTGGGAACAGGCATGGCTGGCTTTTCATTACCAGTAAGAACAGGCATGGCTGGCAGCGTGCCAGTGGATACAGACATGGCTGGCTTCGTGCCAGTAGATACAGACATGGCTGGCATTTCATTGCCAGTGGAACAGGCATGGCTGGCAGCGTGCCAGTGGATACAGACATGGCTGGCATCATGCCAGTGGATACAGACATGGCTGGCATCGTGCCGGTGGATACAGACATGGCTGGCATCGTGCCAGTAGATACAGACATGGCTGGCATCGTGCCAGTAGATACAGACATGGCTGGCATCGTGCCAATAGATACAGATATGGCTGGCAGCGTGCCAGTGGATACAGACATGGCTGGCAGCGTGCCAGTGGATACTGACATGGCTGGCAGCGTGCCAGTGGATACAGACATGGTTGGCAGCGTGCCAGTGGATACTGACATGGCTGGCAGCGTGCCAGCGGATACAGACATGGCTGGCAGCGTGCCAGTATATACAGACATGGCTGGCAGCGCGCCAGTGGATACAGACATGGCTGGCAGCGTGCCAGCGGATACAGACATGGCTGGCAGCGTGCCAGCATATACTGACATGGCTGGCAGCGTGCCAGCGGATACAGACATGGCTGGCAGCGTGCCAGTGGATACAGACATGGATGGCAGCGTGCCAGTATATACAGACATGGCTGGCAGCGCGCCAGTGGATACAGACATGGCTGGCATAGCATTCCCAACCGAGACACTGCAACCACACTGGGAGACGAGGGCATAGTGATCCCATGATTCAACAGATTTGAGGTGGCTATTCTGCCAGTCTGGATGCCTATGGAGGACACACCAAGTACCTCCATAGCGATACCTGGATACATGGTTCCCCTGCCATTGCTTAACAGGTTTTAATACACAATGTTCAATAGTGTGATTTGGATCTGCACAATAAAAACAGAGACCATACAACCTGCGTCTTTCCTTCTCCGGTATGGGTTTGCAAGTAGTGCAGGGTGGTGCTGCATCGTTAGCTGCAGCAGGTGATAGGCTCAGAGCCTCTATTAACCTCTGCAGCTCTTTCAGCATAGCAAGCACCAAGTTCAATACAGCTTCATACATATGAGACATACCTGCCAGCTTCTATTTGGACCAGGATAATGTAACGGGGAGCCCCCTATAGGGTGAGGGGGAACCCCCAATCTGCAGAGATGAAGCCTTAAGGACAGGTATACAGCTTCCAGGGAACAAACCAAGATATTAACAGAAACTAGAGAGATCCCTAAGCCCTGACTGAGATCCTTGAAAGGTGGTCTCGAAATACTAACTAGGCTAGGTTTGCAAGACGAACAAAACATAAACCAGACAGACAATAAATGCAGGTATACAGATTCCAGGGAACAAAGCAAGATATTAACAGAAACTAGAAAGATCCCTAAGCCCTGACTGAGATCCTTGAAAGGTGGTCTCGAAATACTAACTAGGCTAGGTTTGCAAGACGAACAAAACATAAACCAGACAGACAATAAATGCAGGCATACAGATTCCAAAGCACGGTACAGTACAGGGGACAGACAGAAGAGAGAACCAAATACAAGAGCCAAAAGTCATACACGGAATATCATACTAGAGGGGTCAGGCAAGAGAGGGATCCTAAATACATGAGCCAGAGGTCGTACACAGCAAATCAAAGTAAACCAGCATACAGGGACTAGGTATGAAAGACTATCCTGGTCCAAGGATCAAGGGGAATCCTGGTCGTACTTATAGGGCAGAACAGGTCATGTGACCGCAGACCAATTAGCCCAACAGATGGCCTGCAGGCTGAAAACAAAACAACAGGAATCCCTGCTACCACCAGCAGGGGGCAAGGCCGAGACGTGACATATTCCTTACGTATTTCAGTCATTATACCTCCTATATTCCATTCATTATTCTTTACATATTTCAGTCATTATACCTCCTATATTCCAGTCATTATTCCTTACGTATTTCAGTCATTATACCTCCTATATTCCAGTCATTATTCCTTACATATTTCAGTCATTATACCTCCTATATTCCATTCATTATTCTTTACATATTTCAGTCATTATACCTCCTATATTCCAGTCATTATTCCTTACATATTTCAGTCATTATAACTCCTATATTCCATTCATTATTCTTTACATATTTCAGTCATTATACCTCCTATATTCCAGTCATTATTCCTTACGTATTTCAGTCATTATACCTCCTATATTCCAGTCATTATTCCTTACGTATTTCAGTCATTATACCTCCTATATTCCATTCATTATTCTTTACATATTTCAGTCATTATACCTCCTATATTCCATTCATTATTCTTTACATATTTCAGTCATTATACCTCCTATATTCCAGTCATTATTCCTTACGTATTTCAGTCATTATACCTCCTATATTCCAGTCATTATTCCTTACGTATTTCAGTCATTATACCTCCTATATTCCAGTCATTATTCCTTACGTATTTCAGTCATTATACCTCCTATATTCCAGTCATTATTCCTTACATATTCCAGTCATTATACCTCCTATATTCCAGTCATTATTCCTTACATATTTCAGTCATTATACCTCCTATATTCCATTCATTATTCTTTACATATTTCAGTCATTATACCTCCTATATTCCAGTCATTATTCCTTACGTATTTCAGTCATTATACCTCCTATATTCCAGTTATTCCTTACGTATTTCAGTCATTATACCTCCTATATTCCAGTCATTATTCCTTACGTATTTCAGTCATTATACCTCCTATATTCCAGTCATTATTCCTTACGTATTTCAGTCATTATACCTCCTATATTCCAGTCATTATTCCTTACGTATTTCAGTCATTATACCTCCTATATTCCAGTCATTATTCCTTACGTATTTCAGTCATTATACCTCCTATATTCCAGTCATTATTCCTTACGTATTTCAGTCATTATACCTCCTATATTCCAGTCATTATTCCTTACGTATTTCAGTCATTATACCTCCTATATTCCAGTCATTATTCCTTACGTATTTCAGTCATTATACCTCCTATATTCCAGTCATTATTCCTTACGTATTTCAGTCATTATACCTCCTATTTACATCACCTGGCCTCATTTTAAGCCCATTATTTGCACATTCATTTTACCATCCCATATTCATTGACGAAACAGTCAGTTCTTGAGGGTCGTAACTCACCGGACGAGTAAATTTACAAGTTATGCCTCAAGCACAAAAAACAAAGAGAATTTAAACTCTACAGTAACTGATGAACCTACTGTAGCGTAAAACAATTCAACACAAAAAGAGTATTATTAAACAGTGAAGATAGGATTCATGCTTCTGACTCACTGCTGTTATAATAAAACCAGATTATTATAAGGAATAAAAGTGAAGTAGTGTAGTTTCTATCTATATTATCTTTGTTTTGTTAACCCTTTCACTACAAAGCTTTTTTTGTTTTTGAAAATCTCCCTGTATCGGCTGCTGAAAGTTCTAGACTCTAGATGGTGTCCTTTATTTTACATGATTTCAAATGCTGTCTGGTTTATTAGCAAACAGGCAGAAACGGCCATTGTCAAGTACGGTAAATAAAGCACAGGCTGGCCATTTCCTGCAGTCGACAGCCATGAGGCTTGGGCTCAGAGCAGCTGCATAGCTTGTGGGTATGGCATTGTTGTTATACACATGCGACTCTCTATATCTACATAGCTATATACTTACTTGGCCATCTCTATATATTCCCAATGATAAACCTGCCCAGCCATATATCTTTAATTCTATATATCTGCCTGGTTTTATATAAGTATCTGTCCGGCTTTAGATATATATATATTAGAAAAAATTGGATACCTGGGGACCCGATATCAACCGCGCTCAACAGAATGATGGAAAAAGTGTGTGAATCGATACTCTAACACTCCTATTCGCCAAATACCTATAATTAAACTCAATAAAACCAAAGAACGGAGTGGAGCACACATGTGGACAAAGGCATGCAGATATACAGTATGTGCAAAAATTCACATGCAGTGGCACATACAAATAGTTAAAAACAGGCTTACACACTATATTGACGCTTCTTAATACAGAATTGATACGTGGATCAGGAGGCCAGGTGCTCTCAATGAAAGAAAAAAAGACAGGCAATGGCGCAATATCAAAAGGTCAAAATAGAGAGCGTAACATATATGTAGCGATACACTCAAATTTTAAAGAGCTCTGTAGCTCTAGTCAATCTGCCTTAGGCTGGGTTCACACTTGGACATAGCGCTGCGTCGCGCAATGCGCGCATTTTTTTTACGCGCGTTCGCGCATATGAAAAACCGCGCGAACACGCATTGCAGCGCGTTCGCGGCTATGTCTATGGCCGCGAATGCGCTGCTGTAGGCCCGAAAAGAAGCTCCTGGACTTCTTTGGGCGCAGGATGTTTTAAAGCACGCTCCTGCGCGCTTTAAAACGCCCAGGTGTGAACGGGTCCCATTGAAAACAACAGGATTTCCCCGTTCATTCGCTTTAAAGCGCGCACGAACGCACTTTAAAATGTCTAGGTGTGAACGGGGCCTAAGGGTGGTTAGGAGGCCTCCTCAAACGCCTTACAGCTCACGATTTTTCTCAGAAGGAAGAAAAGGGAGGCTTCATCTGAGTGAGATTATCCTATACACCATCAAATTCATAACAATTGCAGGTAAAAGGCTTACTCGCCCTTTTTATGGTCTCAATCAGACCCAGATGTGGACGCTTCAACAGGTCTTAAGTGGGAGACCTGCCGGTGTCAATGCACCTCTGGTAAAGGTGAGTCCTAACCAATGAAACCACAGGCTGCTTTGGAGTTAACCACATATGCTCCTGCTGCTTTTCAGCATTTAATGTTTGTTTTTTATATTTTAAAGAGAAAGGGTTAAGCCCATGGTGAGCAAAGACATGTAATTATTGATTATAGCTCAGGCACTCATAATGGCAGTTTCGTTGAATGATCTAATACACGTGTTAGACACCTGTGATACTTTAATCCAGTGATTCCCAAACCTGTCCGCAGGTCTCACAAACAGGTCAGGTTATAAGGTTTACCTTTGGAAAATGCAGACTGAATCCGGCAATCACTGAGCAGCAAATCATATGACCTGTGCTGTGCTTCAGATATCTGGAAAACCTGGCCTGACAGGAGGACCTGAGGACCAGGGTTGGGAAACACTGCCTTAAAACAGACTAATGACTACCTACTGTACTTTTACCGGTGTATCATTACTATACAAAAAGCACACATGGATAAAAGGTTTTTTTCTAACATGCAACAGTTTACAATATGCATTACTGTGAGTTTTATTGCTGTGGAGCTTTGCGATACACTTATACATGCCATACATTACTGTGAGTTTTCTTGCTGTGGAGCTCTGTGATACGCTCGTACACACCGCACATTACTGTGAGCTTTCTTGCTGAGGAGCTCTGTGATACACTCATACACACCGCACATTACTGTGAGTTTATTGCTGAGGAGCTCTGTGATACGCTCATACACACTGCACATTACTGAGAGTTCTATTGCTGTGGATTCTGTGATACACTCATACGCAATTCACAATACTGCAAATTTTAATGCTGTGGAGCTCTGTGATATGCTCATACACACCGCACATTACTGTGAGTTTTATTGCTAAGGAGCTCTGTGATACGCTCATACACACTGCACATTACGGTGAGTTTTATTGGTGAAGAGCTCTGTGATACGCTCATAAACACTGCATATTACTGTGTATTATTGCTGAGGAGCTCTGTGATACGCTCATACACACTGCACATTACTGTGAGTTTTATTGCTGAGGAGCTCTGTGATATGCTCATACACACTGCACATTACTGTGAGATTCATTGCTGAGGAGCTCTGTGATACGCTTATACACACTGCACATTACTGTGAGGTTTATTGTCGAGGAGCTTTGTGATACGCTCATACACACTGCCTATTGCTGTGAGTTGTATTGCTGTGGAGCTCTGTGATAGGCTCATACACACTGCACATTACTGTGAGGTTTATTGCTGAGGAGCTCTGTGATATGCTCATACACACTGCACATTACTGTGAGGTTTATTGCTGAGGAGCTCTGTGATACGCTCATACATACTGTACATTACTGTGAGGTTTATTGCTGAGGAGCTCAGTGATACGCTCATACACAGTGCCTATTGCTGTGAGTTTTATTGCTGTGGTTCTCTGTGCAATTGTATCCTGATTTTACCATTTCACATTTCACTGTTATTTTCTGTTTTGTTAACTTTTAATTAAAGCTATTTTATTCCTGTTTATATGTATCTCTGTTTCTGTCTTATCTTATTGCAGAGCACGACTTTGACCCAGGAATCACTAATCACTTTACAACAAGAAATTATCTGTTTTACATTTGGTGAATATATTCTGTACAATGATAAGGTTTAATGCACGCTGTTTTTGGATTTCTTACTGCAGTGCTGCAATCTTAATGTTTTTGATATATCACATTAAAGCTAAAAGGGACGATTACTTCTACAAAACGTTCTACCATAATGTGGCTTTTCAGAATAACAGGGTTATCCAAAGAGATCCGAATTGCTTGAGAAAGGTAACCGAACGCTGAAAATCAGCCTTCGGTTACCTTTCCTGGCCATTCGGCTATCCAGAGAGCAGGCAATTCGCCAAATCCTGGCGAATTGCCTGCACATTCGGTGCCTGTTCGGTCCCTGTTCGAGGGCAGTGAAATCCCCATGAAAAAGCACTGCTTCGGCTATTCAGAGAACACAAACCAGCAGTGAAAGGTTCCCGAAATGCCCTGCCATTCGGTGGTTTAATTCGGCAAATTTATTCAGGAGAATCCCATAGACTTCAATGTTAAAAATATTCCCGTTTTAATTCAATATCTAATAAACCATTCATTATAAAATTCTGCAGCAAAAAGTCTCTGTATTTATAGATTTTTTAGGATACTTTAAGCATTTTTCTGAATTTTTTAAAAAAAAATTAAAAGTCCGATTTTTTTTTTTTTTTTTTCAGTTTACTAATTTTTTTTGTAACAGCCCTCTTTATTATCATTCCCTGGACCTCCTGTGAAAATTTCAGACATTTTCGCTCAGTAGTTTCTTTGCAAACAGCGTTTCTTTTTCCCAGATTCATACAAATGGTTTTTCTAATTTATTCACTGCCTCCTCTACATCACAGCTGCTTCGGCTCTGTGTGATTCGGCTCCTGTTCGGCTCCTGTTCGGCTCCTGTTCGGCTTTTTCGAAGGTTAATCCAGATGTTTTTGCTTGTTTTCAGCGTGCATTCGGTTAGTGTTCGTCAGGTTTTCGGCAGCTTTTCCCTGCAATTCGGGGGCCCTGTGGTGTTTGCTGAATACACCGCAGGGTCACCGAAATGCAATCGGCAAAAGGAACCGAATTGAAGAGAACGAAAAGTCACCGAACGTGCGGTGACTTTTCGAATCTCTTTGGATAACCCTGTAAGAGTTTATGGACCATACAGCCAAATGGACGTCTGGGAAATCTAATGGGGGAGTACGCAACGCTCTATGTCCTCGCCAAACTTAATGGCCAACAAGCTTACATCTTGCCAGAAATGCACAAGCACTTATCAAAGATATTTAGAGTAACGCTGCCTGTGATTCGGCAGGATGTCGCTGATTTGATTCATTTGAGAGAATATGCACTCCATGACTGGATGTCTCCAGAATACTACAATATTAAAGAAAAACATATAATGTTCACTGGGTACCCGTGTTCTTGGACGTTCTATCATAATATAAGAGAGCAGATTCTCCGGGAATTTACTTTTCATGATTTTATCAAACAGGACGTTGATAGTCGCCTACGGAGGCTCAAAACCGATGACCGAAACGTCACTTTTGTTGGAGTTCATGTCCGTCGGGGTGACTATGTAGACGTTATGAGAGATGTCTGGAAAGGGGTGTTAGCTGACAAGAAATACTTGCGCAAAGCCATGGACTACTTCAGGAACAAGTATAACAACACTCTATTCCTGGTGACCAGTAACGACATGGACTGGTGCAAGTCACATATCGACAATTTCTTGGGCGATGTTCACTTTGTTGGAGACGGAAAAGAGGATTCTCCGGCCAATGACTTTGTCCTCCTGGCTCATTGTAATCACACCATCATGACGATTGGGACGTTCGGCTACTGGGTTGGATATCTGATTGGAGGTGAGACTGTCTACCTCAGTAATTTCACCGCGTCCGACTCAACGTTCCTGAACGTTTTCAAATATGAAGCGGCTTTCCTACCGGAGTGGATCGGGATTCCTGCAGATCTCTCACCTCTTCTGAGATGAAAAAACACTGTTACATCATGAAAATGTATTTCTTTGATAGTTGCCATGTCTATAATGGTGATTTTTTTTATATGATCATGGAACTAAGGATGACCAAATCTTGAAAAACTAATTACAGTTTGTTCTCCGACGTATAAACATCGGCAGTTATTGCTTCAGCAAAACACAGTCAGGGTTATTCAGAGAGCGTGAAAAGCAGGAGAATGACAGGAGAATGACTGGAGAATGACAGGAGAATGACTGGAGAATGAAAAGTTCTAGGTCAAAATAGCCAAACCAGAAAAATTCTCCCTTTCATCTCACTTTCCAAATCGGCTATTTTGACCTAGAATCTTTCATTCTCCAGTCATTCTCCTGTCATTCTCCAGTCATTCTCCAGTCATTCTCCTGTCATTCTCCAGTCATTCTCCAGTCATTCTCCAGTCATTCTCCAGTCATTCTCCAGTCATTCTCCAGTTATTCTCCAGTCATTCTCCTGTCATTCTCCAGTCATTCTCCAGTCATTCTCCTGTCATTCTCCAGTCATTCTCCAGTCATTCTCCAGTCATTCTCCAGTCATTCTCCAGTCATTCTCCTGTCATTCTCCAGTCATTCTCCAGTCATTCTCCTGCTTTTCACGCTCTCTGAATAACCCTGACTGTGTCTGTGTTTGCTTTAAGATTCATTCACATGTTAACAGATGACAGCTCTTTGGGTTTTTCTTTTATAGTAGCATAACGGGTCAAGTCGAGGAGGAACGCGTGGGAACGTAGTTCCTCCACTATTTCTGCAGCAGGAACGGAGTTCTCATTGGTCCCAATACACTATGAAGCTTGATATCAGGTGCTCAATCCTGTGTTTCCCTTTTACGTCACAACAAATATATGATTTACAACATATTTTTGCAAAAGTCATCATAAATATAAGAGTTGAGTAGATGTTTGCGGTAAATGCGAGGTGATAATAGGGGGAGAGGATTCTCGTTGAGTCCTTATGCTTATTTTTTTAAGACTTGACCCCTGAGTAGAGCAATTAGGGTTGGAGGTGCGCCTGGCAGACATTGAAGGTGACCGTGCAGTCCGGAGCACTATATATAAAGAAATAGAACACTCAATACAAGATGTACGGCTGAATTAACATAGGCGCACAGGAGCAGTCTCAGTTTTTCTTGGTCACAATAGAGTACTCTATCGGGGTTATTATTATTATTATTCTTTATTTATAAAGCGCCAGCATATTCCGCAGCGCTGTACAATAAGCACAGTATAGACAGGGTTACAATACATTGAACAACATTTGACAAACAGTACAGGAGGAGATGAGGGCCCTATTCCCGTAGGAACTCACAATCTAGGAGGGTTGGGGTTGGAAAAGGAGGAGAGGACTGTAAGGTGAGAGTGATTGATGGTTGTGTCAGTGAGTTGGGTGGTAGGCTTCCCTAAATAGGAATGTTTTCAGGGAGCGTTTGAAGGAAGAGAAGTTAGGGGAAAGTCTGACAGTACGAGGGAGAGCGTTCCAGAGAGTGGGGGCTGCGCGTGAGAAATCCTGCAGTCTATCATGGGAAGAGGTGATGCGGGGAGAAGCTAGGCGCAGGTCACTGTTTGACCTTAGGGAGCGGGCTGGGGTGTATTTGGTGATTAGTGAGGACAGGTAGTGGGGCGCTGAGTTAGTGAGGGTTTTGTAGGTAAGGATAAGGATTTTGAACTTAATTCTGCAGTGGATGGGGAGCCAGTGAAGGGACTCGCAGAGGGGAGCGGCAGAGACAGAGCGGCGGGTGAGGTGAATTAGCCTGGCGGAGGCATTCAGGATGGAGTGTAGGGGGGAGAGGCGGGACAGAGGGAGGCCAGATAAGAGATTATTGCAATAGTCGAGTCGGGAGATTACCATGGCGTGTATGAGTTGTTTTGTAGTGACAGCGGTAAGAAATGGCCGAATTCTGGAAATATTACGCAGTTGGTATCGGCAGGAGGAGGAAAGAGACTTGATGTGGGGGATGAAGGAAAGAGCAGAGTCAAGTGTAACTCCAAGACAGCGAACTTGGTTTGATGGGGAAATGGTGATACCCTCCACCGTGATAGAGAAGTCAGGAGGTGGGGAGGCATTGGAGGGAGGAATAAGTAGGAGCTCAGTCTTTGACATGTTGATCTTTAGGTGGTGGGAGGCCATCCAGGAGGAGATGCCAGATAAACAGTCACTGACTTTTGAAAGGACAGGGGGAGAGAGATCAGGGTAGAGAGGTAGATCTGAGTGTCATCAGCGTAGAGGTGGTAATTGAAGCCAAAGCTGTTGATGATTTTGCCCAGGGAGGAGGTGTAGATGGAAAAGAGCAGAGGACCAAGGACAGAGCCTTGAGGTACACCAACAGATAGAGGCAATGAAGAGGAGGAGTTACCAGCAAAGGACACACAGAAGGACCTGTTGGATAAATAGGAGTCAACCCAAGCAAGTGCAGTGTCACCGAGACCCAGAGAGTTGAGGGTCTGTAGAAGGAGGGGGTGGTCAACAGTGTCAAAAGCAGCCGAGAGGTCGAGCAGGATGAGAATAGATAGGGCTGCATTTCCTGGCCATTCGGCTATTCAGAGAGCAGGTAGTTCACCAAATCCTGGCGAATTGCCTGCACATACGGTGCCAGTTCGGTGCCTGTTTGAGGGCAGTGAAATCCCCATAGAGAAGCAATGCTTCATCTATTCAGAGAACACAAAACAGCAGTGAAAAGTTGCCGAATTGCCCTGCTGTTCGGTGGTTTCATTCAACAGGTTTATTCAGGAGAATCCCATAGGCTTCAATGTTAAAAATATACATGTTTTAACCAATATCTAATAAACCGTTTATTATTTTATTCTGCAGCAAAAAGTCTCTTTATTTATAGATTTTTTAGGATCTTGAGACATTTTTTGGAATTTTGTTTGCAAACTTTTTTTATCATTTTTTTTCTTTTTTCTGTAACAGTCCTTTTTTATTATCATTCATTGGATCTTATATGTAAATTCCAGACATTTTTGTTCTGTAGTTTCTCTGCAAACAGCGTTTCACTTTTCAAACATTCAAGCGTACTGTTTTTTGTTTTTTTCACTCCATTCGTCTGCGGTGTCGGGTTTTTCCGGCGGCTGCTCTGCGCTCTCATCGGCTCCTGCTCGGGTTTCGGCGAGGTTAATCCAGATGTTTTTGTGGGTTTCAGTGTGCCTTCGCCGGGTTTTGCGGCGATTGTTCGGCGGGTTTGCGGCTGCTTTTCCCTGCACTACGACGTCCCTGTGGTGCTTGCTGAATACACCGCAGGGTCGCCGAAATGGGATCGTCAAATCGCACCGAATTGAAGAGAACGAAAAGTCACCGAACGTGCGGTGACTTTTCGATTCTCTCTGAATAACCCTGACGGAGCTTAATATGTTGCCTGAAAACTTTGGCGAACTGCCAGCTTTTTGATTAGCCGAATGGCTATGAAATTGTACCGTACGGGGAAATTCAATGTTCGGTGCAATTTCGTGGCCAATTTGGTGCTCTTTGAATAACCCCTTTTATAAATCACTGGCACATGAAAAGGAACAAAAGAAGATAAACATCTGGCTTTCTATATATTTCTATATATTTCTTTTACTATATGCAATGCTGGACAATACTGGAAAAGTGCAGAAAGAGGAGTCTTACATCATCCAGACCAGTACAAACCCTGTTGCAGTGGTAGCGCCCGTGTACTGCAGATGGATTAATTTCATGACTTTGTCCACTCGATCCGGAGAACCTAGAAATAAATGATGGAAGCCTGTTACTGTAAAAGAGAGAAACTGTTAACACTTTTACTTTTACTTAACCCAGCACACCGTGGGTTAATCAGAATGGAATGGTTTAGCTTTGTTTGCAGGAGGAGCGCACAGGTATATGAACCCACGATTTCTATTATGACGAGTGCAGACAAGTGCAACTTGGCCTCTACAGCTGAGTAGCACGCGGTATGCTGAAGCTCTGCATATGGTGAGTAGTGTGTGAATAAAGCCCAATATATTGGGCAAATAATAATAATATTCATGTCCGAGGAGAGAACACTAGAGTAATATACCCTGCCCGGAAAAAATAAAGTCACACGCTGTAATATTTGGTTGTGTCGCCTTTTGCTGTGATTGCGGCACGCATTCGCCGCGGCATCGTTTGGATAAGTTCATGCAATGTCACAGCATTTATTCGCGTCCAGAGTGGCATTAATTTGTGGCCAAGATCTTGTATTGATGATGGGAGAGTCGCGGCGCTGCGTAAAGTCTTCTCCAGCACATTATCCCAAAGATTCTCAATGGGGTTAAGGTCTGGACTGTGCGGTGGCCAATCCATGTGTGAAAATGATGTCTCGTGCTCCCTAGGGATGTGCGTTTCGGGTTTCGGAATTTCGGAATTTTCACGAAAGTTCCCGATTCGTGTCTTTGGATTCGGCCGAATTTCCGAATCGGATCGGACCCGAAAACCGATAGATCCGAAAAGTTTTCCGAGCCGAAACGAAAAAATTTCGGATTTTTCGAATGGACTTGAAATGTGTCAAATCGAAATTTATTTTCGCTCTATTCATGATTTCGGTTCCATTCGTGATTTCAGTTCCATTTCGGTAATTCTGGACATCGTATATTTAACTATTATCGGTTATATCGCTGATTCTGTAAATTTTGTATTTGTAAATGCGTATCACTTGTTTCTTGTGGCATTCGGGTCAGTTAGCGTTTTTTAAATCGTTTTGTTCATTTTTTTGTTCCTTGGCTTTCATACCATTTTAATATGATTAAATAAAGTTGTGAAATGTATATTCAATTATTCATAAGAAAAAAAGGATCTTTATTTAATAAAAAAAAAACACGATAGAATCGCCAGAATTATCTTAGACACTTTGAAACGAGGAGAACAGACATTCCGAAAAAACGAAAATTTCCGAAATTTCCGAAAAGTCGATACAAAAAACGAGCAAAGTGACCCGAAAACACGAAAAATGGTCGATATTCCGGAAAAAAAATGTACACGAAAAACGATCCGAACCGAATCGAAACAGAAATCGGTCAAAACGAGCCGAATCGAAAAGTTTAAACATCCGAACAAATCGAACCGAATCGAACCGAAAAAGAAATCGGTGCACAAGCCTAGTGCTCCCTGAACCACTCTTGCACAATTTGAACCAGATGAATCCTGGCATTGCCATCTTGCAATATGTCCGCTGTGCCGTCAGGGGAGAAAAAACCCATTGATGGAAAACCTGCTCATTCGGTATATTCAGGGAGTCACATGACCTTGTTTTTTTAGGCACATGACATTGCTGAACCTAGACCCGAAGAGCTGAAGCAGCTCCAGATCATAACAGACGTGCATGGGAGGCAGGGACTTTTTTTGGCCAGGCGCTGTACTTTAGTAACACCTTCTATTGGACAAATAATAAAAGTGCTGCACTTTCAGAGTGAAGAAACTATTTCACGAGCACAAACCTGGAGAACAAAAACGAGAATAAAAGAACGCTCTGGTTTTTGACAGAAGAAAATGGTAAAATATCACACTCTAGTGGACAGATAGTAAAATGACATAAAGCTGTGTATATTAATGCATAAGGCTCTATATCAATGCATAAAGCTGTGTATATTAATACTTAAGGCTCTATATCAATGCATAAAGCTGTGTATATTAATACTTAAGGATCTATATCAATGCATAAAGCTGTGTATATATTAATGCACAAGGCTCTATATAATAATGCATATGGCTGTGTACATCAAAGAGATGAAAACCATAAAAAACACTTTCAGGGTAATTCAAAGAGATTCGAAAAGTCACCGCACGTTCGGTGACTTTTCGTTCTCTTCAATTCGGTTCGTTTTGCCGATCCCATTTCGGTGACCCTGCGGTGTATTCAGCAAAGAGCACAGGGTCCCTGAATTACAGGGAAAAGCTGCCGCAAACCCGACGAAAACGAACCGCAAAACCCAGCGAATGCACGCCGAAAACCCGCAAAAACATCTGGATTAACCCGTCGAAAACCACAGAAAAACCCGAGCAGGAGCCGATCACACGCAGCGAAGCCGCTGGAAAAAGCCGAGAAAGCCGACACCGCAGACGAGTGAAGTGAATAAATTAGGAAAACAGTTTGCATGAATGTTTGAAAAGTGAAACGCTGTTTGCAAAGAAACTACTGAGCGAAAATGTCTGAAATTTGCATATGAGGTCCAGGGAATGATAATAAAAAGGGCTGTTACAGAAAAAAGAAGTAAAGTTAAAAAAATAAAAAAAATCGGACTTTTAAAAAAAAAAAAAATTAAGAAAATGCTTAAAATATCCTAAAAAATTCTATAAATAAAGAGACTCTTTGCTGTAGAATTTTATAATGAACGGTTTATTAGATATTGAATTAAAACCGGAATATTTTTAACATTGAAGCCTATGGGATTCTCCTGAATAAACTTGCCGAATTAAACCACCGAATGGCACGGCATTAGGGGAACCTTTCACTGCTGGTTTGTGTTCTCTGAATAGCCGAAGCAGTGCTTTTTCATGGGGATTTCACTGCCCTCGAACAGGCACCATATGTTCAGGCAATTCGCCAGGATTTGGCGAATTGCCTGCTCTCTGGATAGCCGAATGGCCAGGAAAGGTAACCGAACGCTGATTTTCAGCGTTCGGTTACCTTTCTCAAGCAATTCGGATCTCTTTGAATAACCCTGTTTGTTTCACAAGATACAGAAACAAATAAAATGCAATGAAGGGAAGAGATAAAAAACATAAAACATTCACACGCAGTCGTATAAAGTAATTTTTAACTACCCTAATTGTTTTGCCATATAGACAGAATCTCTTTACACCTGATCATCTTCATTCAAAATGAATTCATAGATTCAAAGTTCTTTGTACTCCCATAAATCATGCTTTTCGCTCACGTTAAGCTATTTAATGATTTACAGTAGTTCTTCTGGATTCTTTGTGTGAAAGATTTCGTTCCTACATCGGACGACTTCTCCAACTGCAGGGAGCAGCTTTCCAGAGGTCACTGTCATCTGTGTAAGAATTAACCCCTTCACTACTAAGCGATTTTTGTTGAAATCATTCTTTATCACAACATTTATTTGACAAGTGGGGTGCAAAGTTAACAATTAAAGTAAAGTATAGAGTTAAATGGAAATTCTGCAGAGATTGTCGTTGTGTCTGAAAATAGAAATAAAGTAAACTCTGTCCTTTTTAATTTTTCTCACATTCGTTTATACATTACAAAAACATTGTTGGAATGAAATATTATGAAATCTAGATGGTGTCCTTTATGTTACACAGTGTCACTTGGGGTCTGCATTATCAACAAACAGGCAGAAATTGCCTTTTTTGTCAAATACTGTAACCGTGATAAAGATAAATAATAAAAATGGTCAGATCTCCTGCTTTTGGTGATTTGTAGTGATCCTAATGAGATTATTAGCAATGCAGCTTCCAAAAAATACCAATGGAATATGAAAATAATATCTGTATGTGACATAATGCCTGTATAAAGAGATAGAGATTACAGTAGCACCTTGAATCTGTACTATACACAGATTTTCCATCATTATTAGGGATGTGCGTTTCGGGTTTCGGAATTTCGGAATTTTCACGAAATTTCCCGATTTGTGTTTTCGGATGCGGCCGATTTTCCGAAAATGGCAGATCCGAAAAGTTTTCCGAGCCGAAACGAAATATTTTCGGAATTTTCGAATGGACTTGAAATGTGTCAAATCGAAATTTATTGCTTTGAAACGAGGAGAACAGACGTTCCTAAAAAACGAAAATTTCCGAAATTACGAAAAGTCGATACAAAAAACGAGCTAAGTGACACGAAAATACGAAAAATGGTCGAAATTCCGACACCATGTACAATTCCGAAAAACTAAAATTTCCGAAATCACGAAAAGTCGATACAAAAAACGAGCAAAGTGACACGAAAATACGAAAAATGGTCGAAATTCCGAAACCATGTACAATTCCGAAAAACTAAAATTTCCGAAATCACAAAAAGTCGATACAAAAAACGAGCTAAGTGACACGAAAATACGAAAAATGGTCGATATTCGGAAAAAAAAATGTACACAAAAAACGAGTCGAGCCGAACCGAATCGAAACAGAAATTGGTCAAAACGAGCCGAATCGAAAAGTTTAAAAATCCGAAAAATCGAATCGAACCGAAAAAAAAATCGGTGCACAAGCCTAATCATTATAACTCTGACACCTGAGCTCCCTTGTATTCTACCCTCTCCCTGGCTGCTGTAATGCAGTAGTAATCTATTTGAACATTTTGTGACAGTGAGGTTTGGGGTTGCTATTTGCAGCTGGTTTTGTGTCTCTCCAGGATGCTTGGAGAGTCATAAAACAAAGGATTAGAGGAAACACTAATCCTGCTTTAAAAAGGTGTGAAAATGTTTTTTGATATGCTAATGAGTGCTTATCAATGCATTACAATGCAAGATCGAGATAACTCAATTTTGGGTGTGAATGGGTTAAAGTTTCACCTGTAGGAAATATTTTGATTTTTTTATAAACATTCACATATCTACCTTTCACAATGTAATATGCTTTCACTACATGTTTATTTAAATGCATTCATACAAAAAACTGGAACCAAGGACTACCATTTATAAAGTATTGTTGCCATAACAAAATGCATACTACATAATGCAATAGTGGTAAGAGCAACACACCTAGAAACTACATATTAAATACTTATATGTATATATATATGACTCAAAACAAAAAAACTTTGTTAACTAAGATTACAAATATACATATGCAAATCCAACTTTTCAGCTCATGCTGAGCCTTAATTAGCCCCTTCACACTCAATATCGAGTTATTTTGATTTTGCATTGTAATGCATTGAAAAGCACTCATTAGCAAACCAAAAAACCATTTTCACACTTGTTTAAAGCAAGATTAGAGTGTTCCCTGCGGAGAAACAAAATCCTTTATTTTATGTCTCTCCTAGCACCCTGGAGACATAAAACCAAATGCAAATACAAGCCCTAAACCTCACTGTAACAAAAAGTTCAAATAAATTACTGCCATATTACAGCTGCCACCGAGAGAGTAGAATAGAAGGGAGAGTTCTGGGGTCACTGACTACTGTACAGGGATAAGATTCATGGGATTATAGTGAGTGAAAATCCCTGTACAGTACAGATAAAAGATGTTAATGTAATTTCCATACACAGGCATTTTGCAGCACATACAGATATTATTTTTATGTTCTATTGGTATTTTCTGGAAGCTGCATTGCTAATAACCTCATTATAATCACTACAAATCCCCATAAGCAGGAGATCTCACCATTTTTATTATGTATCTGTATCACAGTTACTGTATCTAGCACAAAGGTCTTTTCTGCCTGTATGATAATAATGCAGACCCCGTTTGAAATTGTGTAAGATAAAGGACACCATCTAGAGCTCAGAATCTTACATTTCAACAATATTTCTGTAAAGGATAAACGAATACATGAAAAATTTAGAATTAGCAAATTAACATTATTTAAAAAATTGTAGCTATCGTAGAATAACAATTTCTGTTCGAATCGTCTATTTCACCCTATATTTAATTGTTAGCGTCACATCCCATGTTTGATAACATTTTTTTTTAACAAAAATCGCTTGGTAGTGAAGGGATCACTTACACTACGTTGCATGTTGTTACATTAATCATTTAACATCATTATTTAAGATTTTTGGAGAACAGTAGCAGCGTTTTACATTCTAGCTTCTTTCACCTGCACAGACGACTTAGGAGTAGGCATGTGCATCGATTTTTTTTTCGATTCCATTCGGTTCGGTTCGTTCGGATTTTGTAAATTTTCGTTTCGACTCATTTCGGCCGATTTTCGGTTCGGTTCGTTTCGTTTTTTGTATCGACTTTTTTTTCGTGATTTCGGAAATTTTCGTGTTTTTCGGAACGTCTGTTCTCCTCGTTTCAAAGTGTCTCTTCGTTTTGACGTAAACTAATGGTTTTTCGGATACGATAAGTATACGATACGATAATTCTGCCGATACGATAATTCTGCCATTGAGATTTCTCATGTTTTACAGGAAGGATACATTGAGATTTCTCTGGTTTTACAAGAAGGATACGTTGAGATTTCTCTGGTTTTACAGGAAGGATACATTGAGATTTCTCTGGTTTTCCAAGAAGGATACATTGAGATGGGAATGATACAAAATTTAATTACAGAATCAGCGATATAAATACGATGTCCGAAATTACTGAAATGGAACCAAAATCAGGAATGGAGCCGAAATCACGAATGGAACGAAAATGAATTTCGATTTTACACATTTCTAGTCCATTCGAAAACTACGAAAAATTACGTAAAAAAATTTACGTTTTCGGATCTGAAAATTTTCAGAAAATCGTCCGAATCCGATAAAAAAATCAGGAAATTTCGTGAAGATTCCTAAATTCCGAAACCCGAAATGCACATCCCTACTTTGGAGAACTAGGGCAGCTTGACAAGCAATGACAATACGTTCTACTTGTTTCCTGCCACCCTCGCTCTGCTCCGCTCCTCCTCGGTGCTGAACAAAGTGGCAGAAATTCCCACTACGTGATGGAAGACATATGGATCTGAAAGCGAGAAACCTCAGGATGTGACTCAATGAGTAACTATGACATTGCTTTCTGTGTGGCTGCTTTCACTTTAAAAACAAATAAATCTAAATCCAATAACTTATTTTTGGCTCGTTATAGCAGGACAGTAAAGTTGTGTAGTCATGTAATCATAGCGGTGTTAATGTTTAGCCACACTGTGATGTTCAGCGCACTCCTACACCTGTCGCTTGAGGCTAGGGTCAGACGAAAGCTGTTTTAACGTGCGTTTAGACGCACAAAATCACGGCCGTGCTAGCAGCAAATTACGTCCAATGCCAGGGAACACACGAAGTACGGCCGCACGAAAGTGCGTCCGCGCAACGCAAGTGGCAAACGAACGCATTTTTTCTAGAACGTCAAACTGCTAGTACGGACGTACAGAGTGCGCTGCGGCCGCATAGCGGCGTGTTTGCGTGATTGGGAGACGTCAGACGCTGCTAATGTCCGGCCAACATAACGTCCAGACACAAAAAGTGTTTTATTGATGATCCGTACAAAATCACAGACGAAAAGGCGCATCGTATGACCGCTATCGCGTATTCCGTGAAAAAATGCGTCCATTCGTTCGAACGCACTTCTTCACAGACAACACGAAAAATGCGTTAGTCTGACCCTAGCCTTAATGTCACTGGGTGCACAAATGTAACATTCGCTTTAGCTTTGAGGAGTGGATGTTTAGACTCATAAAGAATTTATAGACATTGATGTACTATATACAATACATTCCGAAAGGTGTAGTGCTTTGTCCTGAACTCTTCAATAAATTTTCATAGGTTCCATAATGTCTCAAAAAGATAAGAAAAAAAATCACTGCATAGTGTAACCGCTGTATGTATATCAACATATATTCAGCTCAAGGACAAATGTCAACTCAAAGGAAGTATGCACAAATAGGGATGAGCCGAACACCCCCGTGTTCAGTTCAAACTCGGAAAATTTCAAAAGTTCGAGTTCGAACACGAACACGAACCGAACTCAAAGCAAGTCAATGGGACTCGAAAGTTCGAATTTTAGAGTGCCCTCCAAGAGGGCATATATGCAAGATATTTGCCATAAAAGGTGTATGGGGGTCCGGGTAGTGCCCTGGGGGACAGGAAACAAGGACAAAAAGTTAAAAAAAAGTTTTTAAAGGAACAGTAAGTTTTCCATGAAATAAAGGTTAAGAGTAAAAATTTTAAATTCCTTCAAATATCGTGCCTAGGAGGTCCCCATAACCATCGCCTGCCCGTGAAGTGGTGGATTTGTAGGATGTATAGAAACATATAAAAACAAAAAAATGACGTTGCAAATGACGGTAAATGGTTTTCCTTTAACATATTCATAAACAACTGCTTGGGGCGGCAGTCTGTATGAAAAGAGGAGACATTTTAGGACACGCAGAACAAGTTTAGTGATTTTTTTGGCGTGATTTTTCCCGAATGGACGTATTTTTTCACGGAATACGCGTTAGCGGTCATATGATGCGCATTTCCGTCCATGATTTTGTACGGATCAGCAGTAAAACTAGACTTGTGCACCGATTTTTACTCGTTTTGGCCGATTTCCATTTCGGTTCAGTTCGTTTCGGCTCGTTTTTCGTATCGACTTTTATTTCGGAATATCGGCCATTTTCGTGTTTTCGGGTCTGCTCGTTTTTCGTATCGACTTTTTTTTCGTGATTTTGGAAATTTTTCTGTTTTTCGTAACGTCTGTTCTCCTCGTTTCAAAGTGTCTATTCGTTTTGATGTAAACTAATGGTTTATTGGTTTGTTTTTCGGATCCGATATTTTCTGTCGATACAATAATTCTGCTGATTCTGTCGTTTTTTTTTATTAACCCCTTAAGGACCCCTGACGTACCCTGTACGTCCTGTCCACAGGTCTCCCTTAGACCCACGGACGTACAGGGTACGTCAGCGGCGCCAAATCCCCCTCCCGCCCGATACTCACCTCCCTCGCTGGATCCCTCGGTGATCTGGCAGGGAGGAAGCCTGCCCATGTGATTTACATGGGCAGGCGAGGCTGATGATGTTGCCACGCTGTGTGGTGACGTCATCAGCAGGTGCCCCCATTCAAATCAATGGAGGGGAGGGGGGCTCCTTCGGAGCCCTCTATCTCCCCAACCATTGAAGCTGGGGAGATGCTTTTTGCACCGCTGAAAAGGGGAGAGTCTCCCCTTTTCAGCGGTGTATAGCATTAAATGTTTCGCCACCGGATCGCGTTTTAGCGCGAATTGGCGCCAAAACGCGATTCGAACCTGGAGGGGGGCTGACATCTTGGATGTCAGCCTAGCCTCCAGGTCCCCCCCACCCACTGACAACCTCACCATATGTGTGAGGATGTCAGTGGGCCAGTTAACCATCTAGCTGCCATGTAGAGATAAGGGGATCCTAAGGATCCCTTTATCTCCAGATTATGGCCTTTCAAATGATACCAAACATGACCAGGTTTGGTTTTAAAAAAAAATGTAAAAAAAAAATTAAATAAAAAAAAAATAATAAAAAAATTAAATAAAATAAAAAAAAAAATTTTTTTTATTTTTTTTTGTCTGGGGGGGTTTAATTAAATAGGACCTAGGCTGTCATCTCAAAATAATTAGCACAAAATGGTCAGAATGAGCGCAGCGCACAAAGGTGAACTGGCTCAGCAGTGAAAGGGTTAAAAGGCAAAAACATGTAAAAATTGGGTATTTCTATTCTCGGGATAAAATTTTGAAACTATTTAGCCGGGGTCTTTATTGGTGGTTGTAGCTTTTGGGGATTAAATTACGAAAAAGTGTGTTTTTACCATTTTTTTCATCATATTTCATGTTTTTTTTATAGTAAATTATTCAATATGATGGAAATAATGGTATTTCTATAAAGTCCATTTGATGGCGGGAAAAAGGGTGTATAATATGTGTGGGTTGAATAAACGAGTAAGAGGAAAATTTCACCTAAACACTAACAGCGCAGAAACGTAAAAACAGCAGCGGTCACTAAAGGACGGATTTGTGTAAAACCGCCCGGTCACTAAGGGGTTAAATAAAGATCCTTTTTTTCTTATGAATATGCATTGCACAACTTTATTTAATCATATTAAAATGGTATGAAAGGAACAAAAAAAAATTAACAAAACGATTTAAAAAATGCAAAACTGACACAACCCAAATGGTCTGAAAAAATAAAAACCAGAACAAAAGCTTTAAAACGGAAAAAAGTTGATCAAAATTATCTGAAAAGCACTGTGCTGTGCTGCTGAGCTAATTTTTACCGGATTCGCTCATCATGTTTAAATGCGTTTTGAAGCTTTATTTTATTATTTGACCCAGACATGTTATATATCGTTCTTTCCGGCAGACTCGGCAGATTCATAATATATTATTATTATATGTATGCGTCATGTCCTGTCTGTATATTATAACAAAAAATTCAATAAAATTTGAATTTTCAATAATTTACAAGGTGTAAAGTGTTTTTTTTCACATTTTAACATGCGAGCGTTTGCGGTTATATTTTATATGAGTTGCGCTTGTTAAAAAAATAAAAAATGGGGGACTCATTACATTTTTTTGGGTGAAAAGTACACTATTTTTAACAAACGCACTCATACAAAAATCCTTAGTGCAGCATCATTGTTCACATTATAATTGAAAGGGGAACAATATTGCTACATTAACAAAACAAAAAACCTGTTTATTTTTTTATTTTTTTAAAAAATGTTTTATCCCGTAGGCTTCAATGTTAAAAATATTCCCGTTTTAATACAATATCTAATAAACCAGTGCTTATAATATTCTGCAGTATATTTTTAGATTTTTTTTAGGATTTTTTAAGCATTTTTTATACTTTTTTCAATTTATTTTTTTTAATTCGAACTCGAACCGAACACGCGGAAATGTTCGTAGTTCGTGAACTTTCGAACGGCCAATGTTCAAATCGAACTCCGAACAGATCGAATCGAACAGCTCATCCCTATGTACAAACACCCGTACCAGGGCGCTGGATAGGGAGGTGTGAAAGTGAGTACCATATTGAATGCAGCTTTGTAGTGAATGTGTTGACAGAGTCAATCTCCAAAACACTCCGTCTGAAACATACAATATTTGAAGAAAAATACACACTCTAAAAGCATTTAAAGTCCTACGCATAATACAATTGCCACAGTAGTCGAAACCCTACTTGTACCATGTGGATAGAATTGGTGGGGATTTTCCGTATGGTTTGGATGTATTATTTTAGTGGTGGGCGTGTGGAGGAGATCCGGGGTGTCCAGTTGTGGGCATCGTCCTGCGTTCCTCTGGTTACAATGCACCAGTAGGGAGGTTCCATGCATACTAATCGCATTACCGGAAGTGACATCAGGCCTTGGGGATATTAGTGCGCATGCACGGCATCTAACCGGAAATGGCCCGGCGGCTATGTTTGTAGTCCGGAAGTGGTGCCGGAACTGCAAATAACGTTCGATTTACACACCAGAAATGGTTGATTATAGAATTTTAATGCTTGGGAAGGGTATAAAATGAGGTTTTATGATCAGTATGACTTGAACACCAACTGAGGAAGCCACAGCAAAGACGAAACGCGTTTTGGGGACTATGTCTTTGACGTTATTTGCGGTTCCGGCACAACTTCCGGACTACAAACACAGCTGCAGGGCCATTTCCGGTTAGATGCCACACATGCGCAGTAACATCCGCCAGGCCTGATGTCACTTCCGGTATCGCGATTAGTATGCACGGAATCTCCCTACTTGTGCATCGTAACCATGGGAACGCAGGAAGATGCAAACAACTGGACACCCCAGATCTCCTCCACACGCCCACCACTAACATAATACATCCAAACTATACGGAAAATCCCCACCAATTCTATCCACATGGTACAAGTAGGGTTTCTACTACTGTGGCAATTTTATTACGTGTAGGAGTTTAAATGTGAAAAAATCCAGTGTTCATACTTTTAAAGAGAACCGTTCTGGAAAGGAATATGGAACCCTTTCCCTAACCCTTGGCAAAAATCAGATCTCCCTACCTCCCAGCATTGGGGAACTCAGATCTCAATGGAGGAACAGACTTCGACACAAAGGGCAACAGCATATCAGGATCTAGGTTTCAGTTAAACCCGGCACATAATTCAGAACCTAGATTGTCCAGGTCAATTCCAGACCGGTGGAAACCTTATGAACAGAATGACTCACAAACTGGTGTGTCTGTATAAGAAGTTTTATAGCGCATAGGATTTTTCTGTACATTTTTACTTTTGAATACCTTTTTAAAGAACACAGCTACAATAAAGAAATGTATTGCAATGAAACATTAGAGGAGATGGAATGTGTTTCTGAAGTGTTGAATTTTCAGAGTGTTTTAATAATGCTTTTCATTGTTTAGTTTTGGTTTGTTTTTTTCCGAGACTGGTCAGGTGAGTCTCACATGATCTAGTTTCCCTTTGTCTCCTATCCTTATCGTACAGAAAAAGAGGTGTCGCGCCTATTTCCACCAGGGCAGCTGCAACAACAACCAGGAGTAACAGCCCAGTTCATGTATAAAACATAACAAGAAAAAAAGGTGTCATCTGCGCTCATTCCTAAAGCTCCATGGGAAACAAAACGCAATCAGAGGTTTTGTTTTACTTGAATGGCCATTAAAGTGTAAGCTCACCTGCCCCATCAAGGCGCCTCAGGTAAGGCGGGTCCAACCTAATGAAACCAAGAGTCGCTCCTCTGAGCAACCCCACACTCTCACGCTGCTTCTCAGCTAAGAGACAGAATGGTGGGTTTTATTTATACCCTAACCAAATATGTCCACTTTGGGGTTAAAAACAAAAACCTGGAAAGGAACAGCAGCAAAAATGACCTGGCTGGTGTTACAACAAAATATACATACACACAGAAAAAGCGGTGTCGCGCCTATTCCCGCCAGGGCTGCTGCAACAACCAAGAGTAAAAGCCCAGTTCATGTATAAAACATAATAAGAACATCTACGCTCATTCCTTTAGTTCCATGTTAAACAAAACACAATCAGAGGTTCTGGTTTACTTGAATGGCCATTAAAGTGTAAGCTCTCCAGCTAAATAAAAGGACGTACAATAATAAATATCAGGATTTACTGGCAGCAATAAATTATTTGTGCGTCTTTCGAATACAATTGTCTGAAATAAGCATGAAGAAAATTAGAACTATTATGGAAACAACAAATTTCATTACAAAAAAATATTTATTTTCCAAGACTGTCATACAAGATATAACAGATATAAATATACATACAACAATATAGATAAATTAGTATTGGCCAGTAAAATCATATTTATAAACACTCATAGTAAACTAGGTTTCTGCTTCAAATTGATTATGAATGATTATTTTTCTTCAGTATTTATCAAAGAGAAACCTATAGCAGAAGACATGCAATTCATTGAGAAAATCTTACAAATAAAATGTGATTGGTTGACTCAAGAAAAGGTGTTGCAGCAACTAAACAAAGTGAATGTCAACAAAGCCCCAGGGCCGGAGCGAATTCACCCGCGAGTTCTGAGGGAGCTATGTGTTGAAATATGTAAACCTCTGTTTTTCATCTTTCAAGATTCTTTTCTTTCAGGAATCGTGCCAGAGGATTGAGAAAAGCTGATGTTGCTTATAGGCGGAGCACAGAGTGAGGCTCTCACTCTCACCCTGTGCAGGGGAAGGAGGGAGTTTGTTTCTGAATGGATATGTACTGCCTCTCTCCCCCGAGCCTCACCATTTCCTAGCAATGGCCCCCGCAACACTGCATGTCCAGTTCCGTGGCAGTGGACCAATCAGGAGGCAGCTGATCGGGCATTGTGCTGTGAGCAGAGGAGACACATGTCAGGTGGCCGGGCTGTGGGAGCCCAAGATGTGACTGCGGTATCCGGCGATGCGCGAGACAGGCAGGAGGCTGAGCCACACGGGAATGGATGCTTACACTCCATATGCAACAGGAGAGCAGGGGAGAAAGAGGATCCTAATCACATCTGTCCATCCATCAGTGTCATTTTTTTATTTTGAGAAAGTATTTTAACAGGAAGGATACATTGAGATTTCTCTCATTTTCAAGTATGTCCTGGGTGGCGAGTATGTACCGTTAGGTGTCTTGCCCAAGGACACTTACTTGAGAGATACTCTTGCCGGGATTCAAACCTTTGTCTCCACGGTTGTAGAGCAGGTGATGTTATCTCTACTCCACCCAGCCTGTACCTATCTATTCATCCCTGTCTGTCTGTTCATTCATCTATCCCTGACTGTCTATCCATCCATCCATCCCTGTCTGTCGATCCATCCATCCATTAAAGTGTGTCTATCCATCTCACTGTCTGTCTGTCCATCCATCCATCCCACTGTCTGTCTATTCATCCGTTTATTCATTCATTTATCATCTCTAATAAACCAGCCTATCAATACCTCTATCTGTGTGCATGCATCTATCTAGACATTCTGACAGGACATGACGTATACACATAATAATGATATATTTTGAATCTGACAAGTCTGCTGGAAAAAAAAGATATATGTCTGGGTCCTAAATTAATACATGACTTCAAAGCAAGTTTAAACATGATGAGCAAAAACTGTCAATATGAGCTCAGCACGTCAGGAGGAAATGGCTCAGCAGTGAAGGGGTTAAGGGGTAATTTTAATATTGATAGCTGTTTACTTTTACTATGCACTCCTCACCATAAGTTTATCAAGTACACTTCAGTTTTAGGCAGCAGGTTCTAAAGGAGCAGAATCTGTGACCTAAAAATGAAGTGTGCATGATAGAGTTGAATGGCAGTGAAGATTGCATAGAAAAAAAACGAATAGAATCTTCTGGTTATGGCTGGGGTTAGGGTTAAAGCTAACCCCAAAGGTAAGCCTAACCCTAATACTAAAATAAAAAGAAATACTAACCATAACCTTAATATTATTCCTAAACCCAAAAACATAAATACTAACCATAACCCTAAAACAAACATAAATACTAACCATAATACTAACCCTAAACAAAAACAAATGCTACCCGAACCTTAAAACAAACACGAATGCTAACCACAACCCTAATACTATCCCTAACTGTATAACAAACACAAAAAGTAATCCTGATGCTACCCCTAATCTTAAAACAAACACATATACTAACCATAACCCTAATACTATCCCTAACTGTAAAACAAACACAAATAATAGCCCTGATGTGACCCCTAATCCTAAAACAAACACATATACTAACACATATACTAACCGTAACCCTAATACTATCGCTAACCCTAAAACAACCACAAATAATAACCCCGATGTGACCCCCCTAACCCAAACACAAATACTAACACTACCCCCTAATCCTAAATCTAGTGTCATTTTGCAGCATTCTCACATCTGAAAAATTGCATGAATAGTATCAACTTGCAACTGCTAGTGGTTTTCTTTTTGTAACAAAAACTGCTTTTTTAAGGCGGTCGAATCCACACTACATTTTAGAACAGGTAATAGTTTTCACGCTGCAATCTTATTTGTGGCCACCAGGTGGTGAAACTTTCATAGGATTCTTTTATTACCCCTTGTACAATAATCCAGCAAAAACTGATTTGAAGTAACAGAAAAAGGACATATTTGCAGATTAAAAAATATGAATTCTTTTATTCATTATCGAAATATTATAACTCCGCAAGCAATGTTTCAAAATTACAGTCAAAATTCCAAAATATACCTAAAACAGCCAAGCTAGTAACGAATGGAAATCCTTTTATATAATGTTTTTATATAATTTTTTTCAGTAAAACTCTTATAACCATTAAAACCTGGTTATTTATTGTAACCTACTCGTAGGTACTCCAGTAAACATTTGTATATTATCTATTAAATAATAACACAACCATACTTATTAACCATTATCTACAATAGACGATAATGCCGTGCATTAAAAACATGTTTACTTAATAAATTAGATATTTGGGGTGAAATAAATAGTGCATATCTCTACCAACAGATGGTCTAAGTCACACGCCGGGGGGGGGGGGCATTTCACAAAGGCACAGTGAGTTTTGAATTGTCAATGTGCAAAAAACAAAGCCAAATCAGCCAATTTTGGAGATTTTTCTGCTGCTTTTGGTTTAAATTTTGCCATTGGCTTTTCAGTTTGTCACAACTGACTATTTCATGAATTGAGACGGTGCTACAAGTAAATAAATAACAGGACGGACAGGCGCATTTCTCATTGTATCTCAATACCCAGTGAGCACCCAGAGGTAAACGGTGATAAATAAAACATGAAACTGTATTAAACTTGTGTAAAATTATTAAATCAATCATAATCCAGTTTAAATTTCACTTGAATTTTTTTTTTTTTTTTTAATATCATCTAATGCATTTTTAAAAAATGTCACGTTTCCAGTCTGACATGTTGAGTTTTTTTCCTTTTTTTTTTTTAATTTTAAAATTTTTTGCGCAGACTACTAAATAAAAAAGTGCTTGGACCTCCTTCGTCTCCTAAAAAATTCAATATTCTACCATAACTATCATTCTGACCCCTGAAATCCTTCGATACTAGTTAATATATATAACAGTTCCCCTAACATTTAAAAAACCATCCTGTTTCAGGTTTTTTAACCAGTTATAGACACATTAGATCTTGGTACAGCATTATTATTTCTTTCCTGTGTCTTTAGGCTCAAATATGTATAAAAAATATTTCACATCAAGTCACGGACTTTACGTTATCACTCAAGGAAAGGTACAGTGCTGTTGTAGCATCGATCGAGTGGCTGGACGGATTTTATAGTTATGTCGACTTTTTTTTTCATTTTTTCCCCCCATTTTTTTTTTTTTACTATTTTGTAGCCTGTGACTTTAAAAGTGCATGGTCGTCCTTCATCCTCTATAAAGAAATTAGATATTCTAACAAAAGTATCAGTCCGACCCCTGAATTCCATGGATATTTGTCCATATCTGAGACGTTGCGTTATTTCTTGCCTTTTTTGAGTAGGGGTGAAAGATCTGCTGCAATTCCAATCCATTCTGGAAGGAAAGCAGCTTCGTACTTGAAGAGGTTGAGGAAAGGCGAATTGGGTAAGGTGTAATTCGTAAGGTATACAGTTTCTCCTCCCACCAAGTATCCCACCCAGATGCCAAATGTCCCGATACTCATTATAGTGTGGTTACAATGTGACAAGAGAGCAAAGTCCCGTCCTGGAGAACCTTCTTTTCCATCACCGGCAAAGTGGATATCCTCCAACGAATTGTTCATATTTTCCTTGCACCAATCCATTCCATTACTGGTCACCACGAACAAAGGGTTTTCATACTTGTTCCTAAAGTAGTTCATGGCTTTTTCCAAATACCCTTTATCAGCAATGACTCCTTTCCATGTGTTGGGCATTACGTGGACGTAGTCTCCTCTCCGGACGTGTATCCCAACAAACGTGACGTTTTTCTGGTCTCCCCGGATCTTGGCCAGGTAATTGTTGCTTTCTGCTTTAACATAATCGTGAAAGGTAAATTCCTGGAGAATCTCATCCTTTATGTGATGATAGAAGGTAAATGAGCATGGATAGCCGGTCAGTCTAACGTATTCTCCTTGAATGTTGTAGTATTCCGGAGACATCCAGTCGTGAAGCCCGTAATTCCGCCATGGAATCCGACTGACAACCTCCGACTGCAGCACCGGTAGGCGGATTTTAAAGATCTTGGATAACTGGCTGTGCATTTCCGGCATGATATAGGCTTGGTGGCCGTTGAGTTTTGCGAGCGCATACAACGTGGCGTACTCTCCCATTAGGTTACCTAGGCGACCAATGGCATTGACAGTCCACATACCTGTGAGAGATGGCTTGGTGGTTGTTGGCTTCTCAGTCCATTGCGCTGCCGTAAAAGCTGATTGGTTTGGTTGAATGATTTCCATAATCGACCTAATTACAGGAACCGACTGAAGTGCTGCACCAGTGTGGTAAATAAATGACACTTTTACGATAAATATAAATATCACGATGAATGCGCTGGCCTTTAATATGTTGACTTTTGTTTTTGAACCGGTGCCGGCTGCTGCTGCTTCTGCTGCTGCAAAATATAAAAATATAAAGCATTAATGACAATACACTGTATAGTTATATAATTATACTCAAAAGGCAATATTACAGTCTTGACGCTAACATTAGCGCTCAGCCTGCCCATATGACAATCCGAACGTTAACGGGTTAAAAAATTCGTTAGTGAATTGGAGATTGCGTTCCTTTGCGAGCGATGACTGTACTTTGCGCTCCCTATGCTTAACATGGGGAGCACAAAGAGTAATTAGTGTTAGGAAGAACTTTTTAAATTTTCGTTTTGAGGTAAACTAAAAAGACAACACACTTTAAAAAACGGAAAACCAGTTTCTCTCTGCGCTCAAATCAGAAGGGGCAGAATCTGTTGCCTTAGTTGAGTTAGTGCAGCGGCATTATTTGTTTTATATGTAAAAGCATATTTTGCCTCTGCTGCAGAACAGAGAAAAAAAAAAAATTCTATTTACTTTTTTCAATATGTTTATTGTTACACATTACATGGTCATGTTGGGTATCATTGTAAAGACCGGACTCTGACCTTTCCAATGAAACCTCACTTAATCTTGTGCGGTGTACACTACACAAGATGCAGGTTCCGAAGTCCCCTGTCTCTCCTCACTGCAGTGCCACGGTCTAGGTTGTCGATGAAACAGTGCTTTGCATCATCAGCTCCACACTTGCTGGCAATGTGGGAAATGATAAGGTGGGTTGGCGCAGCACCACTGTGCACTTTATAATTGTAAACTGAATAATAGCGCTGCATTATAAAAAAAAAAGAGAATAATATTATTTTATTTGATATTTTATTCTTACATAAATCTAATCTGACTATATTTGGTATCACTGGAAATGCCATAATCTGCCCTTTCCGATGCTACCTCATATGTCCGTGTAGCCCTTACGGCTCCAGAGATACAGGGGTCTAAATCATTGTAAATTGTAAAAAAGAAAAAAAAGGATTTTTTTTTTTACAGAGCAAGGTGCCCCCTTGTGGCAGGCGCCTGTAGGCACATGCCTAATCTGCCTAGTTTTAAATCCGGCTCTGTGTACTTACAAGTGCCCAATACAAGTAAATCCTTCATCTAATGCGAAATCAACATTCCAGCTATGTCTAGCCTTGATCTTGCAAACGATAGAACCCAGGTACTACTCACAATGTCATACAGTACTATATAAAAATAAAAGGTCCTCGCGCACAATGGAAAAAAATCTTTATTTCTTCTTCTTTGATATTCCCTCTAGATTCCTAAAATACATAAAAATGTACATACATTGTGCAGTATGTCTGAAGAATGGGGGATCAAAGCTGGAATTTATTTTCCATTCTGCGCCAGGACCTTTTATTTTTATTTGGTATCTATAGTTGTGTGGACTTAAGGAGTGGATCCATATGGGACCTTGCTGCAATCATTGTTTCTACGTTTTTGTATTGTTTGTCATGTCTATTCAGTGATCTGCGCCCATTTACTTTTCTTTAATCTGCATACAGTACTATACAAATCAGTTTCCTGGATACTCTGGTTGTTGAAAGAGACGGGAAATTGGTGACCGATCTCTTCCGGAAACCAACAGATAGGAATTTGTTGCTGAGATATGATAGTGCACACCCTGTTACACTGTTGAACTCACTCCCCAGAAGTCAGCTTTTGCGGGTTGATAGGGACAAAAGACTTGAGGAAAAGGAAATGGTTGATAGGTTTAGGGCCAGAGGATACCCTAATAAAATACTTAAACAGGAATTGGTTAGGATTAACCAACAACAGGTCAGGCCTCGTAATCGCCATAACCTAAACCTTGACAGAATTGCCTTTGTCTCTAAGTATGGTACCCATACTAATCAAGTAAGGAGAATTCTGTCAAAATACTGGTACATTTGTCATTTTGAGAGATGCACACCCAGATGTGCCAGAGTTTCAGAATACTCTTATGTCGTTTAAAAAAAGGTAGGTCATTAAGAGATACATCGGTGAGAGCAGAATTAAAACATGATCCAGGAGGGAGGATTTTTTTTTTTTGAAAAAGGATTTTACCTGGAAGGATACATTGAGATTTCTCTCGTTTTCAAGTATGTCCTGGGTGGCAGGTATGTGCCGTTGGGTGGGTGGCAGGTATGTACCATTGGGTGTCTTGCCCAAGGCCACTTACTGGAGAGGTTGCTCGCTGGGATCGAGCCCATGGCTCCACAGGCTCTCTCCATGCAGAGGAGTGATGTTACCTCTACTCCACCCAGCCGTAGGCCCAGGAATGGAACTTTCCCGTGTTTAAGCTGTTCATGTGCAATGCGGTTATTCGTGGTGATTCTTTTACACACCCTCATTCAGGACATGGGTTCAAAATTATGGGATACTTCACCTGTAATTCCACTTTTGTGGTATACCTGTTGAAGTGTCCCTGTGGATTGATCTATATTGCAGAGACTATGCAAAAGGTAAAAAATCTATTTATTAAATATAAATCAGATATTAGAAGTAAACAAATTGAGCTCCCGGTGCCACAGCATTTTTTGGAGAGTGGTCATGAAATCTCTCAACTACGTTTTCAAGTGATTGACGAAGTACCAAAATTATCAAGAGGAGGGGACATAGAGAAATTACTTAAGAGGAAAGTGAAAGATATTTCTTAATTTCCTGTATACTGTATATACATATATAGATGTAATATGTATTATGATTCAAATATGTACTGTAGTAAAGATTTTGGGCTGTGGTTTACCCCCTCCCTTTCATTGCACGCGACCCAGGGCTTAGGAACGTTGGAAAAGTGCGTGAAAGCTGGAAGAAAGGAAAAAGATTTCTCTGAACCATATATGGTAATAAGTGTTTTTTGTTTAACTGTGCTGGGCAAATTCTGATGTGGAAATATATCTGTATACTGATTGGCTGTTATATCACATTCCTGTTTGGGGTGGAAATGAAACCCTGTCTATAACAAACGTTCTCATTGGTTGTTTGAAATCTAATAAATTGGTCTGCCTAACAAAGAAAAAATCAGACAAGACATGATGAAGCTATACATTGTTTAGTTGATTTTACTGTCTCCGCTAGCATCAGCGTGCGTCCTTTATGTACATTTTCTTATTTGGGAAGGAACTTGCAGATGTTTATTGGAATTCCAATTATGGTAATTATAAATAGGAAAATCGATTTTGTTTGTTTAAAGTTATTATTTAACAGAAAGAATTATACTGGATACACCATCTAAATACTCTTGCGCCCCATGGTCTTAATCGAGAGGCAGATTTTGTGCCTTTTTTATAGAATTTTTGAATAGACAGTTTTTCCTTTTATGTTTTAAATGGTAATCTATGATAGTCTCATGATACATAAATTATTTTATTGTGTCTTTACAGATTAGATCCTGCGCGGATAGCTGTGGAGCTGTAAGAATTAGGTAGAGTGCTATACATTAGTTTGGCTTTAGAGTTATATGTACGATTTGTATATAGGCTTCTAGTATTGTCTAATTATTTGGAATATATTTAATATGTAATGCGTTAATAATTATGATGAATTCAGTAGCTAATAGACATGATAATGTTGTAAACCAGGATTGTAATTAGACATAATTGTTTTTATACCACTGTGTTTAACAAATGCAAATTTTCACTGATTGCCAACTGACTATGTGATTGGCAATTTGTAAACAATATTTAAATGAGGTTTTGTACAATTGTTATTTAGACTTGACAAAGACCAGTTCTGGTCGAAACGTCATCTTTGTTGGTGCTGGAATAAATCCACTTTTGATTTAATAAGTGGGTTGTTGGAGTTTCTTTATGTAGCCTTCATCTTGTTCTTGTAGAAGATTAATAAAGGATTTGTTTGTATTTCAGACCTGCAAGTGTGTCCATCCATTCATGTATACAGGGGTTAAGTTGGGCAAGAATGTTTGGGAAAGCAGTTCCTCCACTATTTTTTAGGGGGAACTTATTTCCCTTTTGGCCCGCACACCGAAAAGCTTTTATTGGGTTTTAATCATATGTTTCCTTATTAACCTCCCTGACGGTGTTCCCGAGTGTGGCTCGGGGTTAACTTTCAGTGCTGAAAGTGTTAACCCCGAGCCACACTCGGGGCTGTATACATTACCTGTCCCTGCGCTCCCTCGCTGACCTCCGCGATCGCATTCTCCTCCGGCAATCGTGGCATTTTGCTTCCTGGATACCTTCTCGCGAGAAGGGAACCAGGAAGTGTGACGTCGCGATCGTCCGGAGGCGACAGCGGGGGACAGCGAGGGAGCACAGGGCCAGATAATGTATACAGCGCCGAGTGAGACTTGTGTTTAACGCTTTCTGCAATGCATTTAACCCCGAGCCACACTCGATTTACCACCAGGGGGCCAAATAAATCGTTACGATTCTGACATATAACATCGTAATGCCAGGGAGGTTAAGTCACCAGAAATATATGATTGTATGATATATGATTTATTGCAATTATCATCATGATTCCATAAAATCTAGTTTATCATTCTATATAAACATTAATATCAAAGTAAACAAAAACAAAATTATGAAATCACTGAGACTGATCAGCAGTAGGGATGAGCTGTTCGGGTTCGGACGGTTCGGGGTTCGACCCGAACTTAGCCTGTTCGAGCAGATCGCGAACACCGAACATTTCCGGGTGTTCGCCGCATGTTCGACCACAATGGACCACAATGCATTTTCCCACTGCCTGAAGCTCATAATTGGCTGCAGCCTTGCACCTGACCACAGGTCTGGTGCAAGACTGGTTGAACACTATGCCAATCACCGCTCAGAGTCCTGATTGGGCAAATTTTGCCCAATCATGGGCACACAGAGCTAAGTCCCGCAGCACACTATATAAGGTTTCAACGCAGTGCTTCTGCACGTATTTCAGAGGAGATTTCAAAGAAGATAGTTGTGTGTGTTGTTACTGCCGGTCTGCCACGCTACTGGGGGGGTCTCATTTCGACCAAATATCAGGGAATATAGGTGATGTGTGTCTTGTCACTGTGCCAGCAAGTTTTTTTGGGGTTTACAACTTTATTTAAAACATTTGTGTATTGAGGTGATTTTCTGGGTCTTGTCACACAGCCAGCAAGTCTTTTTGGGTCTCATTTCTACCAAATATCAGGGAATTTATGTGATGTGTGTCTTGTCACTGTGCCAGAGTGACATGCTGCTTGAGGATGCGCAGCAAGTACAGTGCTCTGATTCAATCTCTGAGGTTGAGCAAGGGAGTATAATCAACCTAGAGGAAGGGGGTGCCAGTGATGACACACAAATAACTGGCACTCATGTTGCCCCAGCAGCTGCAGCATACTGCCAAGTTGGCTCCAGTGACGAGGAGATAGGGGGTGAAGATGACATTGATGATGATGAGGTCACTGACTCCACCTGGGTGCCAGATCGAACTGAGGAATCAAGTGAGGAGGAGGGGGAGGAGGAGGAGGAGGCTGTCAGGGTGCTGGTTCCGGGGTGGCAGGTTTGAGCCCAATATGCAACGATGGGAAATAGAGAAACGTATATGAACAAAAAAGGGGTTTATTAAGAATAAGACATAAGAGGCAGTAAACAAATATGAATAAACAATAATATAGCTGGGTAATAAGAAAGGAAAACACTGTATAAATAATAATCAGCAATAATAAACTAAAGGGCGAGATGAGAGAAAGGTAGACCAAAAGTAACAAAACTAAACTACACTAAACTATACTACTACATATAAAGAAAAAGAGTAGATTAAACTTAGAGCAGGGTTAAACCAGATATGGAGAGAAATAGGAGAAGGAAGAGAGAAGGAGATCTTTAGAAAAATAAATAGGAAGATAGAAACGGAAGAGTCTTTGAGGCAGAGGGTCCTGGGTATGCAGGGGTCCTGAATCTGCGGAGGGGATCTTGGATCTGTAGAGGGGTCCTGGATCTGTAGAGCGAGGGGGTCCTGGATCTGTAGAGCGAGGGGGTCCTGGATCTGTAGAGCGAGGGGGTCCTGGATCTGTAGAGCGAGGGGGTCCTGGATCTGTAGAGCGAAGGGGTCCTGGATCTGTAGAGCGAGGGGGTCCTGGATCTGTAGAGCGAGGTCTGGAGAACCTGCGGGATGCAGGGCAGCGAGGTCTGGAGAACCTGCGGGATGCAGGGCAGCGAGGTCTGGAGAACCTGCGGGATGCAGGGCAGCGAGGTCTGGAGAACCTGCGGGATGCAGGGCAGCGAGGTCTGGAGAACCTGCGGGATGCAGGGCAGCGAGGTCTGGAGAACCTGCGGGATGCAGGGCAGCACCTTCTATAAATCCTGCGAGATACAGGGCAGCAACTACTGTAGATCTTACGAGATGCAGGGCAGCGATAACTGTAGGACCTGCGGGATGCAGGGCAGGAACTACTGTAGATTTTACGAGATGAAGGGTAGCAGGCTGTAGATTCTGCAGGATGCAGGGCCGCAGGATTCTTGTTGCAGGAACTATGAATAGTATGGTGGTAATCAAGACAAAAAACAGGTCATAGCAGGCAGAGACAGAAGACAGCTCCTTCCCAGCGAGGGGTTCACTGGAACAATGCAGAAGCGTCTTGCTTTGGGAGTGACCCTTATTTATAGTGGAGAAATCAAGATGTTATGGCTAGCACCTGGTGGCTGGAACAACTTGGTTCTGTAGGAGAATCATTGTTATTTCGCTGAGACACCTTGCCTTTAGTTCTTTTATGGCGCCGGCGGCTAGGAACCTGACAGAAGCACAGCATACACGAGGCACAACATCCTCTGTGACCAACCGTAGCACTAGCCTGTCCAAGGCATCACATGTCAGAGCTGCTCCGGTGCAGAGCGCTGCTGTCTCAAAGAACACATGCAGGAACTCTGCTGTCTGGGAGTTCTTTAAGAACTGTGCAGCAGACCCCTCCGTTGCTATTTGTAATCTATGTCAGAGGAGGCTGAAGCGTGGGATAAACACCGGACACTTGGGTACCACGTGCTTAAGGCGACATATGAACAAGTGCCACACATCCCGTTGGGGCAAAACTTTGCGTAGGTCCTCCTCCTCCTCATCTGTCTCTACCCACACTGTATGTCCTGCCATGCAATTGCCTACAACCTCCACCGACAGGGATGATGCTACAGTAATGGATGTACCAGCAGGTCCTTCCTCACAATGTGACATCATCCCAGTAGCTGAAGATTTATGCAGTCAGATTACGTTGCCGCAGCTGCTGCAGCGAAAGAAAAAATATAGTCCCAACCATCCCCAAGCACAGCGTCTAAATGCCAGCTTAGCAAAATTACTCGCATTGCAGCTGCTGCCTTTCCAGCTGGTGGACTCTGCTCCCTTCCGTGAATTTGCTGAATGCGCTGTACCACAGTGGCACGTTCCAAAACGCCATTACTTTTCACGCAAGGATATTCCAGCACTATACCAGCATGTGGAAGACAATGTTATCCAGTCATTGGGAAAGGCAGTCAGCAGCAAGGTGCATGTCACTTTAGACACGTGGTCCAGCAAGCATGGACAGGGTCGTTACATTTCCTTCACGGCACACTGGGTAACTCTGATTGCAGCTCGGAGGGATCCAAGACGGGGCTCTGTGCTGGAGCTTGTTCATCCACCACGCCTCCAGAAAGCTGCTTGTATGAGGTCTGTCTGCTCCACCACCACCACCTCTTCCTCCTCCTCCTCCTTCTCTGTCTCTGGCGAAGTGGCAGTTAAATAAACGCCTGACAGGGTCTACGCAATGGCTCAAGCAAAAAGATGCCATACTGTGCTTGAGCTGGTTTGTTTAGGGGACAGGAGCCACACCGGGTCAGAAATTTTGTCAGCTCTGCAGGGGCAGGTGCAGAGATGGTTAACACCATGCCAGCTTGAGCTGGGAATGATCGTCTGCGATAATGCCAGCAACCTTCTCTCCGCCCTACGCAAGGGTAAATTGACGCATGTACCATGCCTAGCACATGTCCTAAATCTGGTGGTACAGCGTTTCCTAACCAAGTACCCAGGGCTGCCAGAGCTTCTCATCCAGGCCAGAAAAGTCTGCAGCCACTTCAGACGGTCATTCCCAGCAAGTGTTCGCCTGGCAGAAATTCAAAGAGAATTCCACCTTCCCACAAACCGTCTGATCTGTGATATGCCCACCAGGTGGAATTCGACATTAGCAATGCTGCAGCGTCTGCACTAGCAGCAGAGGGCCATCAACGAGTACCTGTGTGAGTATGGCACAAGGACAGGTTCAGGTCAACTTGGTTTTTTTTTCCCCCGCAGTGGCTGATGATCAAGGATGCATGCACTGTACTGTCACCATTTGAGGAGGCAACGAGGATGGTGATCAGGGACAGTGCATGCATCAGTGACACAATTCCTTTAGTGTTCCTGCTGGAGCACACTCTGCGAGGAATTATAGATGTGGCTCTAGAGGCAGAGCAGCGGGAGGAAGAGGAGGCCTTCCCTAGCTCTCAAGGCCCCAGTCTTTCCGCAGACAGCATTCCAGCGGGTCCTACTCAGATCAGACAGGAGGAGGATGAGGAAGAGGACTATTTAAGTAGTGGGGGCATTGAAGGTAGGGATTCCTCAAGGCAGGGTTTTGTGTGCCCAGAAACAGAAGGGCTTGTGTGTGGCTGGGAGGAGGAAGTGCACGATACGGTCATCCTCATTGACCAGGAAGACTCGGCAGCTAATGCCACCTCCAACCTACGCTGCATGGGCTCCCTAATGATGCAAAGCCTGCTAAAGGACCCCAGGATTCGTGCTATCAAGGAGAGGGAACATTACTGGTTGGCAACCCTTCTTGATCCACGATACAAGGGGAAAGTTGCAGAGCTCATCCTGCCCGCACAGAGGGAGCACAGGATGACAAAACTTGAGGATGCTCTAAAGCGAAACTTGTGTAACACCTTTCCAGGCACTGTTAGATTACCAAGTGCTGACACACGTGCTTCTGAGGCTGCAGGTGATCAGAGGAATAGCGGTGAAGGCCAGGGCCGCTTGACGGATGCATTTTTAATTTTTTTTAGTCCTCAACGCCCAGGGACGTCAAATGTAGGCATCCATTGCCAGTGTCTTCATCATATGGTGCAGGACTACCTAGGGGCAAGGGCATACCTGGATACCTTTCCAGCAGATGATCCACTGGCTTACTGGGTGTTGAGATTGGATCACTGGCCAGAACTTAGCCAATATGCTATGCAGCTACTAGGTTGCCCTTCATCTAGCGTGCTTTCCGAAAGGACGTTCAGTGCCGCTGGAGGTTTTGCCACAGACAAAAGAGTGCGTCTGTCTCACCGACTCTGTAGACCGGCTGACATTTATAAAAATGAATCAGTCTTGGATCAGCAGCTATCAATCCCCTGATGCTGAAGTAATGGAATAGATAGGGGATGTCCTCTTCGGCATTCACAAAACCTCCAGCACTGAACTCTTCCACAATACCACAAAAGGGTTACGGTGTGAAGGCACTTGCTGCCATGAAAGGCACACTATCTGGCTGCACTGACGCCCATTAAAAAAAAAAAACTTTTCAATATAGGACCACATGGTCCACCCCTGCACTCTTCCACAATACCACAGAGGGGTTACTGTATGATGATACTTGATGGCCTGGCATTAAAGGCACAATATCTGGGTGCACTGACGCCCATTAACAGATAAAAAAAAACACTTTTCAATATAGGGCCACATGGTCCACCCCTGCACTCTTCCACAATACTACAGAGGGGTTACTGCATGATGATACTTGATGGCCTGGCATTAAAGGCACAATATCTGGGTGCACTGACGCCTTAACCAGATGCATATCTTTTCAATATAGGACCACATGGTCCACCCCTGCACTCTTCCACAATACCACAGAGGGTTACTGTATGATGATACTTGATGGCCTGGCATTAAAGGCACAATATCTGGGTGCACTGAAGCGCATTAACAGATAAAAAAAAAACACTTTTTCAATATAGGACCACATGGTCCACCCCTGCACTCTTCCACAATACTACAGAGGGGTTACTGTATGATGATACTTAATGGCCTGGCATTAAAGGCACAATATCTGGGTGCACTGACGCCCATTAACAGATAAAAAAAAACACTTTTCAATATAGGACCACATGGTCCACCCCTGCACTCTTCCACAATACCACAGAGGGGTTACTGTATGATAGTACTTGCATGCCTGGCACTAAAGGCACAATATCTGGGTGCACTGCCATTGACGCCTGTATCAGATTCATATCCTCAGAGGGGTTACGGTGTGACGGCACTGTTGCCGACGCTAAAATCCCAATTTTAAAGCACCTATTGTTACTTTCATCCAAAGCCTGCATAAGTTTCACAATAATTTAGCCCAAAAAAACACTAAACTTTTTCTGCGTGTCCTAAAATGTCTTTTCATACAGGCTGCCGCCCCAAGCAGTTGTTTATGGATAGATTAAAGGAAAAGCATTTACCGTCATATGAAACGTCATTTATTTGTTTTTAAGTGTTTCTATACATCTTAGAAATCCGCCACTTCACGGGCAGGTTATGGGGACCTCCTAGGCACGATATTTGAAGGAATTTTTCGTTTTTATTTTTAACCCTTATTTCATGGAAAACTCACTGTCCCTTTAAAAACTTTTTTTTTTAAAAACTTTTTGTCCTTGTTTCCTGTTCCCCAGGGCACTACCCGGACCCTCATACACCTTTTATGGCAAATATGTAGCATATATGCCCTCTTGGAGGGCACTCTAAAAAACCGAATTTTCAGCCCCATTGACTTGCATTGGGGTTCGGGTTCGGATTCGGGTTAGGTCCCAAACAAATGGGAAGTTCGGGTTCGGGCTCGAACCGAACTCGGGGAGTGTTCGGCTCATCCCTAATCAGCAGCACTATTTATTTATTTATTTGCAAAGTATTTTAGCAGGAAGGATACATTCTCGTTTTCAGGTATGTCCTGGGTAAAGTTACTCTAACACTAGCAGCCTGCTCTACGGTGGGTCCCTACTCAAGCCTCAAAAGGTTTTGGCTCAATGGCCCCATTAAAGAGATGGCGTTACCATATGCAAATCAATCTGCTATCACTCTGAAAAGGCAGCCAGTGCTGAAATGCCAAGGAAACCTCATCTGTACAAGAGATACAGCAACCACCGATGGCCGTTTCGCCTCGCTAGGCTTCGTCAGCAGCTATACCTTCCTAGCTACTGCTGGAGCAAAGAATCCACGTCTAGACCCAAAAAATATCAAATGGCAGTGGCGATCTTACCTCCATTACAAAAATGGTTGTGAAAAAAGTTCTCTGCTGTCAAACAGCCGTCACAGCTTGAAGACGAGAGTATAAAAGCACACGTTTCAGTCACAGTGAAAGCATTTTAACCCCTTCACTACCACGTAATATTTGTTGAAAAATGTTATCTTAACGTATGAAACATGAGAAGTGAAGCTAACAATAAAATATGGGCTAAAAAAAAATAGAAGGTTTCGCACAGAAAACGTTATTCTGAGATAATTAAAAAAATATAATAAATAATAATTTGCTCAGTTTTAATTTTTCACGTATTTGTTTATCCTTTACAGAAATATTGTCGAAATGTAACATTCTTAGCTCTAGATGGCGGGACGTGAGGGAGCGCAGGGACAGGTAAAGTATACAGCCTCTAGTGTGGCTCGGGGTTAACGCTAGGCTTGTGCACCGATTTTTTTTTCGGTTCGATTCGGTTCGATTTTTCGGACTTTTAAACTTTTCGATTCGGCTCGTTTCGACCGATTTCGGTTTCGATTCGATTCGGTTCGGCCCGTTAGTCGGGTACATTTTTTTTTCGGAATATCGACCATTTTTCGGATTTTCGTGTCACTGTCCTCGTTTTTTGTATCGACTTTTCGTGATTTCGGAAATTTTCGTTTTTCGGAATTGCACATTTTTCGGAATATCGACCATTTTTCGTATTTTTCGTGTCATTTTGCCCGTTTTTTGTATCGACTTTTCGTTTTTTCGGGAATTTTTCGTTTTTTACAAAATTTTCGTTTTTACCAAATTTTCGTTTTTCGTAAAATTTACGTTTTTCGGAAAATTTTCGTTTTTCGGAACATCTGTTCTCGTTTGACACATTTCAAGTCCATTCGAAAAATCCGAAAATATTTCGTTTCGGCTCGGAAAACATTTCGGATCTGAAATGTTCGGATCTAAAAATTTTCGGAAATTCGGCCGCATCCGAAAACACGAATCGGGAAATTTCGTGAAAATTCCGAAATTCCGAAACCCGAAACGCACATCCCTAGTTAACGCTTTCAGCACTGACAGTTAACCCCGAGCCACACTCGGGAACACCGTCAGGTTATCTTACACAACTTCAAACAGGGTCTGTATTATTATCATACGGGCAGAAATGGCCTTTGTGTTAGTTACAGTAACTGTGATAAAAATAAATAATAAAATACTGAGCTCTCCTGCTTATTTATTTATAAAGTATTTTTGTACTGATCGTAATGAGATTATTAGCAATGCAGCTTCCAAAAAATACCAATAGAATCTGAAAAAAAATAATATCTGTATGTGACATAATGTCTGTATATAGAGATAGAGAGTACAGTAACACCTTGTATTTGTACTGTACAGGGATTTTCACTCATTATAGCCCCCTGAATGCTATCCCTGTACAGCAGTGAGTGACCCCAGAGTTCCCCGTGTATTCAGCCCTCTCCCTGGCAGCTGTAATGCAGCAGTTATCGATTTGAACTTTTTGTTACAGTGAGGATTGGGGGTTACTATTTGCAACTGGTTTTATGTCTCTCCAGGGTGCTTGGAGAGCCATAAAACAAAGGATTTTGTCTCTCCACAGGGGACACACTAAACTTCCTTTAAAAAGGTGTGAAAACGATCTTTTGATTTGCTAATGAGATGAGTGCTTTTAAATGCATTACAATTAGGGATGTCAGGTCGGTCATGTTTTCCTGGACACATACTACCATTTCATGCAGAGTGGGAGCACAGGGAAAGGTGCTAGCCTGCAACATGTATAATTCATATACTGCAGGAAGGAAGTCAAGCCAGGTTACCTGGGATTCCTCTTTGGTTTCTACCTGCAGCATATGGATTATACATGCTGCGGGGTGGCATTATTCACGCACTGCCCATCAGCATGAATAAATTATATGTGTCCAGGAAAACATGTCCGATCTGGCAACCCTAATTACAATGCAAAATCCAAATAACTCGATTTTGGGTGTTTGGAACGTGCAGTGACTTTTTGTTTTCTTCAATTCGGTGAGATTTGGCGATCCCATTTCGGTGACCCTGCGGTGTATTTAGCAAGCACCACAGGGCTGTCGTAGTGCAGGGAAAAGCCGCCGCAAACCTGACGAAAGCTCACCGCAAAACCAGGCGAACGCACACCGAAACCAGCAAAAACATCTGGATTAAACACGCCAAACACGCTGGAGAAACCCGAGCAGCCGTCAATCACAGCGCAGAGCAGCCGCCGGAAAAAGCCGACACCGCAGACGAATGGTGTGAAGGAAAAAAAAACAGTACACTTAAATGTTTGAAAAGTAAAACGCTGTTTGCAAAGAAACTACAGAAATAAAATGTCTGGAATTTACACATAAGATCCAATGAATGATAATAAAAAGGTCTGTGACAGAAAAAAGAAAAAAATGATTTTAAAAAAAAAAACGAGAAAAGTTTCGATAAAAAAAATCTTGAAAAATTCTTAAAAGATCCTAAAAAAAAATCTAAAAATAAAGAAACTTTTTACTGTAGAATATTATAATCAACGGTTTATTAGATATTGAATTAAAACAGGAATATTTTTAACATTGAAGCCTATGGGATTCGCCTGAATAAACCTGTCGGATGAAACCACTGAACAGCAGGGCAATTAGACAACTTTTCCCTGCTGTTCGGTGTTCTCTGAATAGACGAAGCATTGCTTCTCTATGGGGGATTTCACTGCCCTCGAACAGGCACCGAACAGGCACCGTATGTGCAGGCAATTCGCCAGGATTTGGCGAACAGCCTGCTCTCTGAATAGCCGAATGGCCAGGAAAGGTAACCGAACGCTGAATTGCAGTGTTCGGTTACCTTTCGGCCCCAATTCGGATCACTTTGAATAACCCTGATAGAAAATACATCTGACTCCGCCGCTGCACTACAGAAGCACATACATCAAATAAATGGCACAGCAATCAAAATAATTAATGAATCTTGACCAATATTTCCATTCCGTGCGCAGAAAATTTCCTTTTGATAAGTACTTCCTTGGTTGCATACGTGTTTTATGTGCTCGTTCTATTTGTACATTGTATTTGTATATGTAAACAAAAGTCTAGCAGTCACCTAGAAAAATGATTAAAGTATATATATGAAAAAAATGTGTTGGGCTGGGGGCCATGTAACCGAATGTATTCTGGTTCCCCTGATTTTCACCTTTCTCTGAATAACCCTGCTAGAAGCAGATCTCACCGAAGATAACCAGCTTTCTGGGTCTCCATTAAGGCTGGGGTCAGACGAAAGCAGTTTTAACGTGCGTTTAGCCGCACGAAATCACGGCCGTGCTAGCAGAAAATGACGTCCAATGCCGGGGAACATACGACGAACGGCCGCACGAAAGTTCGTCCGCGCAACGCAAGTGGCAAACGAACGCATTTTTTCTAGAACGTCAAACCTCTAGTACGGACGTACAGAGTGCGCTGCGCCCGCTAGAGGCGTGTGTGCGTGATTGGGAGACGTCAGACGCTGCTAATGTCCGGCCAACATAACGTCCAGACGCAAAAAGTGTTTTATTGATGATCCGTACAAAATCACGGACGAAAAGGCGCATCGTATGACCGCTATTGCGTATTCCGTGAAGAAATACGTCCATTCGTTCGACCGCACTTTTTCACAGACAACGCGAAAAATGCGTTAGTCTGACCCTAGCCTTAACCCTGAGGTCAATCAAGGAGGTGTGATAATTTTGGCGAATTGCCAGCCAGTAAGGTGCCTGTTCGGCAAGAGTGAAAATCCCCATAGAAAAGCAATGGTTAATCTATTCATAGACACCGAACAGCAGAGAAATGTCCGAAGTGCCCTGCTGTTCGGTGTTTTCATTCGGCAGGTTTAATCAGGTGACTCCCTTAGGCTTCAATGTTAAAAATATTCCAGTTTTTATTCAATATCTAATAAACCGTTTATTATTTTAATCTGCAGCAAAAAGTCTCTTTATCTTTTAGAATTTTTTTTTAGGAATTTTTTCGGGAATTTTTTTTCCCCGATTTTTTTATAATAGCTGTTTTTCTTTTTTAAGTAACAGACCTTTTTATTATCATTCATAGGACCTTACATCTTAATTTCAGACATTTTTGTTCAGTAGCTTTTTTGCAAACAGCGTTTAAATTTTAACTTTCAATCAGCTTTTTTTTTTCTTTACCCGTCCAGCAGCATGTTGGCTTTCTCCTGCGGCTGGTCGGCGCTGTGCTCGGCAGCTCGTCGGTTTTGTGGTGGGTTTGCGGCAGCTTTCTGCGGCCGATAGCCTGCACTTCGGGGACCCTGCAGTGAATGGTTTATTCACAACAGGTTGGGGAAATTTGATTCCCCGGAGTACGGGGAAGTGCGGGAAACGACAGAGAACCGAACTGTCAGCGACAGTTCGGATCTCTGTGAATAACCCCTATAGATAGATGGATACGTCAAAGCATCCAAAAATGAACATGGACTCCAATAATTTAATTTATATTCCAAAACATTATGTCATCCATTAAAAAATAAAGAGCGACCTTTTGACCCTCTAGGACAGTGGTTCCCAACCGCAATCCTCAAGTCCCCCCAACAGGTCAGGTTTGCAGGATATGTGAAGCACAGCACAGGTGATATGATTTGCTGCTCAGTGATTGCAGGATTCAGTCTGCGTTTCCCCAAGGGAATCCTTAAAACCTGACCTTTTAGGGGTACTTGAGGTCTGCGATTGGGAACCACTGATCTAGGATATTGATAAACACCCATAGAGGGTCAAAAATTTATGTCTTTATTCTTTAATAGATTAAATAAAAAAATTGTACATTTTAATTAAAATGTATATCAATGAAAACATTTAGGCTAAGGTCAGACTAATGCAGTATTAACGTGCGTTTAGCCGCACTAAATCACGGCCGCGCTAGCAGCAAATGACGTCCAATGCCGGGCAGCATACGAAGAACGGCCGCAGGAAAGTGCGCATCGTATGACCGCTAACGCGTATTCCGTGAAAAAATACGTCCATTCGTTCGAACGCACTTTTTCACGGACAAAATGCGTTGTCTGACCCTAGCCTAATGCTTAACTTTTCCTAGGGGTGTCTATGATAATTCCCAAAATGCACCTGTCACGCCCAAAACAAATTGGACTCATTTGACAGGGAATGCCTCACTTTATAAGTATCAACCTTTGTTTAGATGACACATGTAATTGAAAAATAGGAGTTACACCCTGCCAAGGTTTTGCTGTCCTTCACTTCTCTGCGGCATGCCAAGGGGAGGAGTGAGAGCTCTGAAAAGAGGGCCATCCTACAAGACAACTCTCCAATCAGAGGGTGTGATTGACTGTCGGCATGATGAATAAATCAGTGGCATCAACGTCAAGGCTGAGAGCCAATCTGACATCACTGTGCAACAACAAATGGTTAGCTCCACCCACAGAGGGAAAAAGATGGCGGCGCCTGTCGCTGGATCGAGGTGAGTTCAAACAGTGATATCAAGGGATCAGTGGTGTAACAACCGGGGGCAGTCGGTGCGGGTGCCCCGGGCGCAGGGTTAAGGGGGGTGCCGTCCGCCGGTTATGCCACTGCTGCCGATATTGCCACTCGCCAAGAGACGAGTCCTGCAGGAACGCTGTGGCCCGAGCACGACAAAGTGTAGTGCTGGTGAGCGCACAGCATGCTGCCGCCGGCCTTCTGAAGACTGTGATGCGGCCTGCAGGCGAGATCTCACAAGATCTCGCGAGAGCGCATCAACAGCCTTCAGAAGCCGGCGGAGAAGCATGCTGGCACGCGCGGGTCCCCATCTGACTCTGAGGTCTGTGACTGAGTGAGTGCTGCTGGCTGGATATATAAAAATCTGGGGTCCAGTGCCTGTGTATTAAATTCTGGGGTCCAGTGTCTGTAATAAATTCTGGGGTCCAGCACCTGTATATAAAATTCTGGGGGTCCAGCTCCTGGGTATAAAATTCTGGGGTCCGATATTTTGTCCCAGTCCGGGCCTGCTTATAACCAGGGTGGATGTTTATATAATGGGGGGTATTTCTGCCCTGGGCACCCATAACTCTGGTTACGCCACTGCAAGGGATGAGATATTGATTTGATCTTTAAGAGCAATGAACCCCGGATGGGGTAATACAAAGTGTATGTGGGCAGTACCGGCGCACTTTATGTTGACACATGAGAAGGTTGAAGGATTCTTCACGGGGTTCTCCCATTATAAACAACATTATTTTTAGCAACGTACAGAGATGAACATGTCAGCTCTTTTCATTGCTAATCCTTGTAAAAAGAAATCTCATATAGGGAGGGAAATACTGAAAGGTAACACGCTCTCACTTCTTTAGAAATGTCTCCCATTGAATTTCAAGTTCTGCTTTGTCAACAAAGCCTTGTCCTTCTCAGAAGAGCATCTCCCATACATTCCTGAGCGTGCCGTGCCAAGTATGACCTTCAAGGAGCACAGAAGACAGAAACCTGAGAGTCAGAGGTGTCAACATTAGCAAAAATGGGTGGAATAAGAGAATATAGCCATGGGATGAGAAAATATACCCAAAGACACTAGCTTCCCGTAACGGTCGTCCAGGTAGTTTTTGGCATATGGACTTTCAAAATGTATCATTAAGGGACATTCTAGTGCAGTGATGTCTAATCCCGACCCCCCCCCCAGTTGGTTCTACACTTCAACTCCCATGATTCTCAGGCCATCTATTGTATGTATGGATTTCTGGAAACTCTAGGAGAAAAACATCAGTTTGATACCCCTTTTCTAGTGGTTTTTGAACCTGACTCAAGCCTTATTTCAACCTACATTTGCTGTTACTGTGTCAGTATTGAAAACAGAGTTTCTTTTATTTGCCCTAAAGCAGTTGGGCAGATGCGGCTGGAAGCCTCTGCCCGATTTATTAGTATTATTATTTTTTATTTTAGGTTTATTTACTCACCTTTTGACCTTCAACGCGTACTGCTCCGCCTCTTCGGCTCAGGGACTCGCAAACTCGGAAGTCCCTGAAGCTTTCCGACCTGATATGCGCTCCTATACAACTTGTGTATTGTAGGTACTGCAAATTACGCACCGATATGGGACTTGCCCACTTCACGTATACAAATTCCTGCGCAGAGCCATAGATTGGAGCTGTGCGCATGCGCAGATCCAATCCATCGCCTGCCTCTCTGAGACCCCTTGATATCGTGGACGGTCTCAGAGCGTGACATTGGCGCACTCTCTACATGCTGATATCACTAATGATCGATCTAGAGATTGGCAGCCGGGAAATTCTAAATCCTGGCTGCTAGTGACGCTGAGTGGGGCAGAGGGAACTCCTCCACTTCACATAGCGATATCTGCAGATCAGGGCAGGAGGGAGGGCTGGGAGAAGGGGGGCACGCCTCCCATCCTGACCACTTTAAAAAGATAAAATGGTTAGGATGAGTGGAGTGTTCTTTTAAGTAAAGGGAATGGGTGCAAAAGAATGAACCTGTCTCCTCCGGTCTTTCTCCTTGTGGTTTATCACCATAGGCAGAAGGTTCTACCTGAAGAAGGTGGAAGAGATACATGCTGCCTCATACCATTATCACACATCCTTGCTTGACCTCAGGGTTGGATGGAAACCCAGAAGCTGGATATATTCAGCGAGATCTGCATCTAGGTATCACGTTTGTGGGTGCTGGACAAAATCCCTACAGCCAGGTTCCCTAATGCCAACATCCTGACGGCCAACTTCCAGACAGAACAAGTGCCGGACATACCAAGTTCCCTACACTGCCAACTTCTAGACATCCATAATCCCAGCGGCTAACCCTAATACTAAAACCCTAACCCTTAGGGAGTTTGGGTTAGGGCTAGGTTTAGGGGGGCTAGGTTTCAGGGGGTTCGGGTTAGGTTTAGGGGGGTTAGGGTTAGGGCTAGGTTTAGGGGGGTTAGGTTTAGGGTGTTAGTGTTAGGGTTAGGGCTAGGTTTAAGGGGTTAGAGCTAGGTTTAGGGGGTTAGAGCTAGGTTTAGGGGGTTAGGGCTAGGTTTAGGGGGTTAGGGAGAAGGGTTAGCGTTAGCCGCTGGGATTTTGGATGTCTGGAAGTTGGCCGTCAGGGATTTGTCTGTGTAGGGAAGTTGTCAGTGTAGGGAAGTTGGCCGTCGGGGAGTTGTCTGTGTAGGGAAGTTGGCCGTGTAGGGAAGTTGGCCGTCAGGGAGTTGTCTGTGTAGGGAAGTTGGCCGTCAGGGAGTTGTCTGTGTAGGGAAGTTGGCCGTGTAGGGAAGTTGGCCGTCAGGGAGTTGTCTGTGTAGGGAAGTTGGCCGTTGGGATTTTGGCATTAGGGAACCTGGTTGTAGGGATTTCGACCCAAACCCCACGTTTGTATCTCCTTCACCCTGTGGATCTTATTAGCTCCGCAATGACTGGTCATGACGAAACTAGCAATGTGGGTGCATGGGAAGACCTTCAGCCGTCGAATCGTGATCAGAAGGTAAATTCCCTAAAATATGAAGTTCATCCTGCAACACGGCTAATACAGGTGCCATTAAAAGCTCCTGTGTAATCCCAAAGTAAATATACCCTGCTGGGTTATCTGCATAAGCATGTTTTTATTCCAGGACTTTAGGATTGCGTAACACTGTGCAGGTGCATGGAGTGAATTGTACCGGCACTAACAGGAAGATAGGCAGGTTGCTTTTATTTCCTTCCCCTGTCACGACACCACATCCTCCTAATCCAATATGAAGCCTCATTAATTAAAAAAGAAAAACATTAAACTAATTGGCACTTTAACAACACGCCCTGAATCCTTAATAAGTTTATTTAAGGCTAATCTTGGAATTCGGGAACTCCTGTACTTCTTAATGTATGGGAATGTATGAATGAGAGCAGTTACTGGTTTATACCATAGATACATTTGATACATACAGACAGACAATAGACACATTTATAGCAAACATTTTTATGTTTTGTTTGCTACCATATTCCATCAGATCATTCTATTTCAATATATGATTTGTCTTAGATGTACTCACTTTTGTTGCTTGCTTGGGTTGAGTGCAACCTTTCTACTATTGTATGAGACATACTTGAAAGCGAGAGAAATCTCAATGTATACTTCCTGGTAAAATACTTTATAAATAAATATATTGCATACTTTGGATACATCGTGATATATAAGGAAAAAGTGTGTGTGTGGTTTTTAAACAGATCGGTGGCTGGGCAACGGTATGTGTCCTGGATTCCCAGCGGAGTGTCGCCCTTCCGGGTCCGTCAGTTTGTCTGGATTCACCTGTACGGTATTGCTAATTTGTGTGGTTTTTTTTATTATATAAAAGATAGTGTTTTGCTATTCTATCATTGTCTTTTGAAAAGTTCGGTGGGTCTGAAACTTTAATTAACTGTAATAGAAGCTTTCATATAATTCACTAAGTCTCTGAGTGGCGGAATATCGAGAGGTTATATATATATACAGTGGCAAGAAAAAGTATGTGAACCCTTTGGGATTACGTGGAGTTTTGCATGAATTGGTCATAAAATGTGCTCTGATCTTCATCTAAGTCACAACAATTTGAAAAACACAGTCTGCTTAAAATAATACAACACAAACATTATATGTTTTCATGTGTTTATTGAACAGAACATGTAAACATTCACAGTGCAGGGTGGGGAAAGTATGTGAACCCCTAGCCTAATGATTTCTCCAAGAGCTAATTGGAGCCAGGAGTGAGCCAACCTTGAGTCCAATCAGTGTGATATTATTGGATGTGTTGCTGAAAGCTGTCCTGCCCTTTAAAAGCACACACCAGTTTTGGGTTTACTGGTTTCAAGAAGCACTGCCTGATGTGAACCATGCCTCGCAGAAAAGAGCTCTCAGAAGACCTACGATCAAGAATTGTTACTTGCATGAAGCTGGAAAGGGTTACAAAAGTATCTCCAAAAGCCTTGATGTTCATGTGTCCACGGTAAGACAGACTGTCTACAAATGGAGAAAGTTCAGCACTGTTGCTACTCTCCATAGGCGTGGTCGTCCTGTAAAGATGACTGCAAGAGCACAGCGCAGAATGCTTAATGAGGTAAAGAAGAATCCTAGAGTGTCAGCTAAAGACTTACAGAAATCTCTGGCACATGCTAACATTTTTGTTGACACATCTACAATAAGGAAAACATTAAACAAGAATGGAGTACATGGGAGGACACCACGGAGGAAGCCATTGCTGTCGAAAAAGAATATTGCAGCACGTTTGAAGTTTACAAAAGAGCACCTGGATCTTCCACAGCACTACTGGCAAAATATTTTGTGGACAGATGAAACCAAAATTGAGTTGTTTGGAAAAAACACACAACACTATGCGTGGAGAAAAAAAGGCACAGCAAACCACTTGTGTCAAGCTATGCTTCACGTTTAAAAGCTGTTATAACTGTAAAAGGATGTTGTACTAAGTACTAAGATTGAATGTCACTTGGGGGTTGAATAAAACTGATAATGATGTGAGCACAGAAAAGACATTTGTGGTTATTTCATTATAAATGTTGTTATATTAGTCTGACCTACACGTGCCTCTTTGATTTAATTGTAAGCAAGATGACTGAATGATCAAAATCAATGTCAAACTGGCCAAAACACTCAATTTCAGTGGGGGTTGAATAATTTTGAACACAACTGTAAGTCACAACAATTTGAAAACCACAGTCTGCTTAAAATAATACAACACAAACATTATATGTTTTCATGTGTTTATTGAACATAACATTCACAGTGCAGGGTGGAAAAAGTATGTGAACCTTTGGACTTAATAACTGGTTGACCCTCCTTTGGCAGTAATAACCTCAACCAAACGTTTCCTGTAGTTGCAGATCAGACCTGCACAACGATCTGGAGTAATTTTGGACCACTCCTCTTCACAAAACTGTTTCAGTGTAGCAATATTCTTGGGATGTCTGGTGTGAATCGCTCTCTTAAGGTCATGCCACAGCATTTCAATCGGGTTGAGGTCAGGACTCTGACTGGGCCACTCCAGAAGGCGTATTTTGTTTTGTTGAAGCCATTCTTTTGTTGAATTACTTGTATGCTTTGGGTCATTGTCCTGTTACATCACCCATCCTCTGCGGAGCTTAAGTTGGTGGACAGATGGTCTTACGTTTCCCTGCAAAATGTCTTGATAAACTCTGGAATTAATTTTTCCATCAATGACAACAATCCGTCCAGGCCCTGAGGCAGCAAAGCAGCCCCAAACCATGATGCTCCCTCCGCCATGTTTTACAGTGGGGATGAGGTTTTGATGTTGGTGTGCTGTGCCTTTTTTTCTCCACACATAGTGTTGTGTGTTTTTTCCAAGCAACTAAATTTTGGTTTCATCTGTCCACAGAATATTTTGCCAGTAGTGCTGTGGAACATCCTGGTGCTTTTTTGCAAACTTCAAACGTGCTGCAATATTCTTTTTGGACAGCAATGGCTTCCTCCGTGGTGTCCTCCCATGTACTCCATTCTTGTTTAATGTTTTCCTTATTGTAGATGTGTCAACAAAAATGTTAGCATGTGCCAGAGATTTCTGTAAGTCTTTAGCTGACACTCTAGGATTCTTCTTTACCTCATTAAGCATTCTGCGCTGTGCTCCTGCAGTCATCTTTACAGGACGACCACGCCTAGGGAGAGTAGCAACAGTGCTGAACTTTCTCCATTTGTAGACAGTCTGTCTTACCGTGGACACATGAACATCAAGGCTTTTGGAGATACTTTTGTAACCCTTTCCAGCTTCATGCAAGTCAACAATTCTTGATCGTAGGTCTTCTGAGAGCTCTTTTCTGTGAGGCATGGTTCACATCAGGCAGTGCTTCTTGAAACCAGTAAACCCAAAACTGGTGTGTGTTTTTAAAGGGCAAGACAGCTTTCAGCAACACATCCAATAATATCACACTGATTGGACTCAAAGTTGGCTCACTCCTGGCTCCAATTAGCTCTTGGAAAAGTCATTAGGCTAGGGGTTCACATACTTTTTCCACCCTGCACTGTGAATGCTTACATGTTCTGCTCAATAAAAACATGAAAACATATACAGGGTTATCCAAAGAGATCCGAATTGCTTGAGAAAGGTAACCGAACGCTGAAAATCAGCGTTCGGTTACCTTTCCTGGCCATTCGGCTATCCAGAGAGCAGGCAATTCGCCAAATCCTGGCGAATTGCCTGCACATACGGTGCCTGTTCGGTGCCTGTTCGAGGGCAGTGAAATCCCCATAAAAAAGCACTGCTTCGGCTGTTAAGAGATCACAAACCAGCAGTGAAAAGTTCCCCTAATGCCCTGCCATTCAGGTGGTTTAATTCGGAAAATTTAATCAGGAGAATACCATAGGCTTCAATGTTAAAAATATTCCCGATTTAATTCAATATCTAATAAACCATTCATTGTAAAATTCTGCAGCAAAAAGTCTCTTTATTTATAGATTTTTTTAGGATACTTTAAGCATTTTTCAGATTTTTTTTTTTTTTTAAAAGTCCAATTTTTAAAAAAAAAAAAAAATTATGTTTACTTATTTCTTCTGTAACAGCCCTCTTTATTATCATTCCCTGGACCTCCTGTGTAAATTTCAGACATTTTCGCTCAGTAGTTTCTTTGCAAACAGGGTTTCATTTTCACAGATTTATACAAATGGTTTTGCTAATTTATTCACTGCCTCCTCTGCGTCTCAGCTGCTTCGGCTCTGTGTGATTCGGCTCCTGTTCGGCTCCTGCTCGGGTTTTTCGAAGGTTAATCCAGATGTTTTTGCTTGTTTTCAGCGTGCATTCGGTGGGTTTTGCGGTTAGTTTTCGTCAGGTTTGCGGCAGCCTTTCCCTGCAATTCGGGGACCCTGTGGTGCTTGCTGAATACACCGCAGGGTCACCAAAATGCAATCGGCAAAAGGAACCGAATTGAAGAGAACGAAAAGTCACCGAACGTGCGGTGACTTTTCGAATCTCTTTGGATAACCCTGTTAATGTTTGTGTTGTATTATTTTAAGCAGACTGTGTTTTTCAAATTGTTGTGACTTAGATGAAGATCAGAGCACATTTTATGACCAATTCATGCAAAACTCCACGTAATCCCAAAGGGTTCACATACTTTTTCTTGCCACTGTATATTTTAGGCTAGGGTCAGACGAACGCATTTTTATGTTGTCTGTGAAAAAGTGCGTTCGAACGAATGGACGCATTTTTTCACGGAGTACGTGATAGCAGTCATACGATGCGCATTTGCGTCCGTGATTTTGTACGGATCATCAATAAAACCCTTTTTGCATCTGGACGTTATGTTGGCCGGACATTAGCAGCGTCTGACGTCTCCTAATCACGCACACACGCCGCTAGCGGACGCAGCGCACTCTGTACAACCGTACTAGCGGTTTTACGTTCTCGACAAAATGCGTTCGTTTGCCACTTGCGTTGCGCAGCCGGACTTTTGTGCGACCGTACTTCGTATATTGGCTGTCATTGCCCGTCATTTGCTGCTACTACGGCCGTGATTAAGTGTGCCTGCACGCGCGTTCGCACTGCCTCAGTCTGACCCCAGCCTAAAGAAAAGGCTGCTGACAATGCTTTTTTTTTCTTGCAGCAATCAGCAGATTGCAAACCACCAGGCTGAAGTCCACATTGATGTATAAAAATTCATTAGATAGGGCTCCAAACTGAGATTAACTCCTTTCCACTCAGGATTGTGTGTGACATTATTGCACTGTAAAAAAAGAAAAAGTCACCTTTGCACCTTTTTTTTTTTTTTTTTTTAATTCTTTATTTTGAGAATTGCTCAATCAGAGAAAGACATATGCAGAATATACACAGCAGCGTATACAAACCACGAAAGGTGCAACTCTGTACATTTTCAGAATAATAACAATAACCCGACAATATCGGGAAAAGGAAATTAAAAATAAAAATACACAAAAAGCACAAAAAGTAAAAAACATGACTACTAAAGGAAAAACAAAAAATAAAAAACATAAAGCCATCCAATACTGGGGTGAGGTGTTGGATTGTTAAGGGAGGTCAATCGGCAAGATAGGGGTCACCATAGAGAAAGGGAACAGCCAAAATCACGTTTAAATCAAGGAGGCCGGTACTCAGTCCACGTCTTAGAAAAGGAGCGCGCCGTGTCCCTAACCTTGGCAGTAAGGTCGTCCAAGAGACAGGCGTCATCAATTTTGTCAGCTACGACATCCCAGGACGGTAAAGAGCTCTGGCGCCATACAGCCGCCAAGGCTCTCCTGGCCGCTAAAGCCATTCTATTAAACAGTCGCTGCTCTGCGGAGGACATATCAGGGAGAGGGCGAGAGAGGAGAAGAGCCCAAGGATCCCAGGATAGTGGGCGTTGAAAAATATCCTGAAATTTACCATGTACCAGCCTCCAAAAACATTGCACAACCGGGCATTCCCACCACATGTGTATGTATGTACCTTTCTCACCACAGTCACGCCAGCAAAAATCACTGGAAGATACTCCCATACGGTGCAAGAACACTGGGGATACGTACCATCGCATTAATATTTTGTATGCCTGTTCTTGGTGTGTCGCACAGATAGATGAATGGGCCGTGTGTTCCCAGATATCCTCCCATTCGTCACCCGGTAGGGGGTCATGTAAGTCTGTTTCCCATTTACTACAATAGGTAAGAGGACCCCATTCCCCAGGTCTAGAGCAGAGTAAAAAGTAAAGTTGTGAAATAAGACCTTTAGGAGAGCCACCTACATCACAGAGGCGTTCAAAAGTCGTGAGGGGGGGGCAGTCGAGACCGTCTTTAGTTCCGAAGATAAAACATAATGTCGAAGTTGCATATATCTAAAAATAGTCAAACGGGGTCAGACTCGCCCGCTCCTGCAGCATTTGAAACGTGATCAGTTGGCCCTGTACAAACAAGTCGCGGTAACGTTGCAGCCCAACTCTAGACAAGCCAGCAAAGTCATTCTCACGAAGACCTGGAGGAAAAGTGCGGTTACGTAGGTATGGTGTAAGGGGGGAGGAATCGCCCGTAAGACCGAATGTCTTCCTAGCGGCATCAAACAAGCGTAAAGAGGTAAGTATAGACGGGCATACCGTTCGCAAAAGGGGTCTAAAACGTTTAGGGATCCAAATATAAAGGGCCAGGGAGTTAGCTGACATAAAAGCAGACTCCAGAGCAACCCATCTCCTAGATTCTGGTGGAGAATGCCACGCTACCACCTGGGCCAATCGTGCAGTGCAGTACTAAAGGTAAAGGTTTGGGAGTCCTAAGCCCCCTCTGATCTTAGGACGATACAGCAACCGCCTGGCCAATCTATGTCTCTTGTGTTGCCATACAAAAGAATCTATCACCTGTTGAAGTCCCGCCAGATCTCTACGTGAGACAATTAGAGGGAGAACATTCATTTTGACACTGTTGATTCTTCCCAGCCACGATATAGGTTTATCTTCCCAGCTTTCTAAATCGCCTTTAAGTCGTTGGATCAAAGAGGTGAGATTACGGGAGAACAAGTCCGCGGGATCCCTAGTTAGGGAAATTCCCAAATAGGCGATGTCAGTGTGAGTTATTTGGAATTTATATTCTGTCTCCACCGCAGCTATCTCCGCGCGTGACATGTGGAAAGGCATGGCACAAGATTTGTCATAGTTGACTCTAAAACCCGTCAATGCTCCATAATCCTCCAATACATCCCGCAAACAAGCAAGCGAAGAGAGGGGTTCAGCCAACGTAAGAAGAATGTCATCTGCGTAGGCCGATACGGTGAATAACTCTTTTCCCACCTTAACTCCCTTAACATCCGGGTGGTCCCTAAGTGTAGCTAAGAGAGGTTCTAGGGAGAGTAGGAATAATAACAGGGAGAGGGGGCAGCCCTGGCGTGTACCGTTCAGGATGGGAAACCGCGTGGGATAGCAGCCTCGTATCCGAACCTGAGCTGATACATTGGTATAAAGTGCTCGCACCGAATGAAGGAATCTGTCAGGGAGACCTGCCTGCTCCAGAGTAGCAAAAAGGTACGGCCATTCCACCCTGTCGAAAGCCTTCTCGGCATCAACAGACAGCCCAAGAGAAGGATCAGCAGGTTCCGACATCCACCAGAGCAAATCACCGCCTCTTCTGGTATTATCATAAACCTGCCGGCCGGGGACAAAGCCCACCTGATCCGGGTGTATCAAATGCTGCAGAAGGGGACCCAGCCTATTCGCCAAAACCTTGGCCAATATTTTGATATCAAAATTCAAAAGCGATATTGGGCGGTAGTTCCCTACATCCGTCAAGTCCTTCCCTTCTTTAGGAATTAAGCCAATATCTGCTAATAACATGTCCGGGTGGAGGACCTCTCCGTCAGCGCAACCATTAAACAGTTTAGTGAGAGTGGGGACCAATTCCTTGCGAAAAGTCTTAAAGTAACCTCCCGAAAACCCGTCAGGGCCCGGGGCTTTATTGCCCCCTAATACCTAAATAGCGCAGCGAACTTCATCCTCAGTAATACAGTTTTGTAAGTAACTAATCTGATCCAAATCCAGTCTCCGCAGGGGAACAGAAGACAAAAAGGAATCAATAGCGGACACATAAATTGTGTCGGTAGGAACGTGGTTGGGGGAATGTTGGTAAAGTGCTGAGAAATAAGCAGTAAAAGCTGAGCTGATGTCTGCAGGTGAGGTTACCAACGTCCCATTAGCGGTGCGTATGGTCGATATAGGAGGGTGCCTCCCTTTAGGTTTTAGAGAACGGGCCAGTAATGGATCCATTTTATTAGCCTTTTCATAGAAGAGGCGCCTGGACCAGAGTAATTGTTTAGCGACATCGTCCAATAACAATTTCTTAATGGATGTCCGAGTGCGTACTAGCTCTTCCAAAATTGTAGGCGAAGGGGAGGTATTATGTTTCTGTTCCAGACTGCGGAGAGAGGACTGGAGGGAAAGTAGTTGTTGAAGCTTAAGACGTTTACGATGAGTAGCGATCTTAATTAAGTGACCCCTTAACACCGCCTTATGTGCGGCCCACAATGTGGACGGTGAGACATCCTCCGCAGGATTTTCAGCAAAATACTGTATTAACAAGTCGCGCAATTGTTGAACAACTACAGGATCTTTCAGCAGGGAGGAATTCAGGCGCCACGACCAGGGAGCCGCCACCCGCGGGGTATGTAGATATAGAGCAATGTCCGCGTGATCAGACCACGAGATAGAATTAATTTCTGCTCGGATCACATGAGACATGGCCGTTCCGTTAAGAAGGAAAAGGTCGATGCGGGAATGGGAACCATGGGGGGCCGAATAAAAAGTGTAACCCCTCACACTCGGGTTAGTAACACGCCAAACATCAATCAAGCCTATCCGTTGCAGAAATCGAGCGAATGTCTTATCCTGCGTGCTCACAGAAGGGAGGCCTGACAAAACAGGGAGATCGCTTCTGTCAACGGCAGGGCAAGGCGTCGCGTTCATGTCCCCTCCCAATACAATCGCTCCATGGGGTAGTGTGTCAAGAACGGCACAAATACTGTAGCGCTCCAGAAATCAGTAGCGGAAGCATTGGGTGCGTACACATTTAAAAAATGATAGGTTTTTGAGTACAGGGAACCAGAAAGTAAAACATAGCGGCCGTCAACATCACACTTATACGATACCACTTGAAAGGGACATGGTTTACGGATCAAAATTGAGACACCATTACGTTTTCCCAATGCCAATGCTCTGGAGGAAAATTCTCTAGTGAAAATAAAAGCAATGTCCACTCTATCAGATTTCAAAGTGCGTAAAAGGAGTCGACGTTTGTTGGGCGAATTCAATCCCTTCCCATTTAGTGACGCGAGTTTCAAAGCCATATCAAAAGCAAGAAATACTCGCGGGCAGACCGCACCCAGAGTATGAACGTCGGGATCATCTTTTAGATATGTGGTATTACTGACACCTTTGCACCTTCTGTGCAGGCATTATGCAGTCACTCACATACAGATATTGGTAGTAGCTGCATTGCTAATAATCTCATTACGATCACCACAAAAACCCCATAAGCGGGAGATCGCACCTTTATCTGCATCACATTTACTTTATCTGACACAAAAGCTATTTCTGCCTGTATGCTGATAATGCAGACCTCAAGTGAAATTGTGTGAGGTTAGGCAAACCATCGAGAGTTTAGAACCTTTCATTCCAGCACTATTTACATAAAGATAAAATGAATAATTAATACACACGAATACAATATCCTAAAAATAACAACTAACACTCAAAACAGCTTTTTTTATCTTCCAGTAACTGTTAATTACACATCCCAGGTTTCAAATGAATGCTGTGCTAGTATTTTCTCAACAATAAAGGACTCAGTAGTGCAAAAGTGACTTCATTCAGCTGTGACCGTTACAGTTACAAGCATTTATAAAGCGCCAACAAGTTCCTCAGCGCTGTACATGTAAAGACGTTGATGCAATTTGTTACCCAGCATCTCATACATAATCTGATAAGCAGAAATCACAATTGTATTCAAAGAGCACTGAAATTTCAGCGTACTTCGGTGAGCTGAATTTGCTCACCCTGCAGTGAATTCAGCATTTACCGCAGGGTTCCGAAATGCACCAAATGGATACGTTAAATAAATCCACCAAACTCATTGCATAAACTGCCGAATCCCATCAAAAAATCACCGATAGCACCCAATAAATTGGCGCATGCTGCCGAAAAACCACTGACCGCAGCCGACGATCCGCCAAAGAGACCACCGCATGCCTCCAATCAGCCGGCAAATGCCGCCGAAAAAAGCCGAACAGCCGCCGAACAGGAGTAAAAAAAACAAACAAAAAGAAACACTATTTTTAAATGGCGTTTTAAACAAAAATAATGCATGAAAATGCCTGAATTAATATATAAGGTCCTATGAATAATAATAAAATGGTCTGTAACAGAATAACAAAAAAAAACGCCATTACAAAAGGATCGGAATCAAAAATTTTGCCAAAAAAAATCCAGAAAAATACCTAAAAAAATAAGTTAATAAAAATACTTTTTGCTGCAAGTGAAAAGAATAAACGGTTGAATAAAAATTTTATAGAAATAAGGAATTTTTTTGCATTGAAACCTATGGGATTCGCCTGTTTAAACCTGTCGAACGAAAGCACCGAAAATCTGTGCATTTCGCCAACTTTTACCCTGCTGTTCGGAGTTCTCTGAATAGATTAACCATTACTTCTCTAAGAGGAATTTCACTGCCGCCGAATTGCATCATATTTTGCTGGCAATTCGCCAATATTTGGCGAATTTATTGTTTTTTTGAATAGCCGAATTGGCAATTTATGCAGTTCGGTGGCAAGTTTGGTTCTCTTTGAATAACCCCATACAGCGTGTTTTACACATCTGTATACATGATAATTTTATTAGTAACGCAATAAAATATATTACTTTTTTAATGAAAAATAAGCAACTTAATTGTAGGCGCATATAAGTTATGATTTTCATGATTTTTTTCAAATCGCCGATTTCACGGTTCACGGTGTTGTCTTTTAATGTGCTCAATCTATATTTACAATGCATGGAAATTAAAAGTTTGGTATTATTTATTCCTAAATAATTTTACATTTAATTTTATAAGCAAATAAGGGAAAAAAATTAAAAGCTGCCTCACTTATTGTCAAGATTAACAAATCAATACCACATTAACATAAATGTAGTTTTCTTAACGAACTTTGTTATAATTTTTGTTATATTTTTCGCTGGAACGCTCTCCCTCGTACGGTCAGACTTTCCCCTAGTTTCTCTTCCTTCAAACGCTCCCTTAAGACTTTCCTATTTAGGGAAGCCTACCACCCGACTCACTAATAGACCTCACTGCCCCAACCAGTCCATCACTCCCACCTTGCAGTCCTCTCCTCCTGTTTCCACCCCCAACCCTTCCAAATTGTGAGTTCCCACGGGAATAGGGCCCTCGATTCCTCCTGTACTGGTTTGGCAATTGTTGTTCAATGTATTGTAACCTTGTCTATATTGTGCCTATTGTACAGCGCCGCGGAATATGTACCATGGAAGATGAACTCTGAGACTCAAAAAAATAAAACAAAAAAGTTTATTGTATCATTTAAAATACATATAGCCCGACGTCCCGGCTATATGTACCTTGACAAAAGGCTCAGATAGAGCCAAGACGTCAGGTTATATGAATTTTAAATGATACAATAAACATTTTTGTTTTATTTTTACGAGTCCCGGAGTGCGTCATATACGGTATATATATTATTTTTTTTTGTTGCTTTTTACATGTCCTTGAGTGCCTCTCCTTCAGGTACCTTTACATTTTGTACGAGAGATTTATGCACTGGGCAATTGGAATTCATTTTTGGTGAATGCTGTACCCAGTGGTCTGTGCTACATATATATATATATCCAAATGAAGGTGCTCAGCTACTCAAAAATCACCCTTAAGCGATTCAGCTTTGGTGCAACCTCCACAGCACAAACAGTTTAAACAAACTAAAGGCTCTCTCAGGTCTTCACATAAAAGTCTAAAACGAATTGCAAATTAACCATCAACATTTCGTCTCTTTGGAACATTGATAAAGCTTCAAATGAGCTGAGATGGTGATGATTAATATGCAATAAATTTTGGACTTCTATGTGAAGATCGGTGAGTGCTCTTGGTTTGTTTGTAATATATATACCTCATCATAGACTGGATTATATATATAGAGAATTTAAATGCAATTCATTAATATGTAGAATGGAATATATATGAATATATATATATATCTATATCATCATAGACTGGATTATATATAGAGAATTTAAACGCAATCCTAAATATGTAGAATGGAAAATATATAGCTATATATATATATATATATCATCATCATAGACTGGATTATATATATATAGAGAGAGAATTTAAATGCAATTCATAAATATGTAGAATGAAATATATATCATCATATACTGGATTATATATATAGAGAGAATTTAAATGCAATTCATAAATATCTAGAATGGAATATATATATGTGTATATCATCATAGACTGGATTATATATATAGAGAATTTAAATGCAATTCATAAATATGTAGAATGGAATATATATATATATATATATATATAGACTGGATTATATGTAGAGAGAATTATTGCCGCTGCCAGCGAGAATTAGATATAGAGAGAATTAAATGCAATTCAAAAATATGTAGAATGGAATATATATATATATATTAATTACTCGTTACTAACCTGACATTTTTGCACTGTGTATCAGGCAGTTGTTGTTTTCTTCTTCCCTGAGATCCAGACCGGTTTAAACGGATATTGGCATTTGTAACGTAGAACAGAGTCTGTGTAATGCGAAGGTTTAAGCCGAGGGAAAAGTGTTAAGAAGTGACAGGTGAACCTTTTCCTGAAAGCTGCAGGTAAGGAGGGAGGGTGTAAGGTGTGGTTTGCTGTATCCTGCTACTATTAAAGATTAAGTAATGTGCACAAGATCCAGCTTTTGATATATTTCTCGCTGATAAGACAAGCGTAGACGGAGTAGAAGAACTTTCTTTCATTATATGTAGGTAGAGCTACCCTTTATTTGACACGTTTTATCACTGGGCTTGATATGCTACACTGCTATACATCTGTAAATTAAGTTTAAAGTCAGCCCTGGAAAACATGTATAGAACGAGTATGTAATAAATATACTGTATATATATATATAATGCTACCTTTTTTTAGTATATATATATATATATATATATGTATGAAATCAGGAGGAGAGCACACCAAATATAAAGAGAACAACAGCAGCCTTATACCTTAAGCTCTGTATAAAATGGTGGAAGTTTAGTTCACAATTGATGGCCATGGATTGCTTAAGCCTGCCAACAGCAACAATGTATTCCACCTTTTGCTGTTGGCAGGCTTAAGCAATCCATGGCCATCAATTGCGAACTAAACTTCCACCATTTTATACAGAGCTCAAGGTATAAGGCTGCTGTTGCTCTCCACCTGATTTGTTGTATTTTTCTGCTTGAGATGCACCCACACAGAATGCTTAGCTGAGGTTGAGTGCTGCCCCCCCCATGTATTATATATATATATATATACACACACACAATACAATCCTGCACTCAAGGAAAACAGCGGTCAACTGCCCAGTGCAACGCTAAGCTATTCATGAAATAGTAGAAAGCAGCCTTCCTGGGTTTTCATATAATTTGCTTGAAAACGTTGCACATAAGAGCAACGTTTAAGTTTGTTCACCGCAGGCTTCCATCAGAAACAAGCAAATTATAAGCAAATTAGGCAAATTATATGAAGACCCAGAACTGCCACTTCCTACACTATTATAGTTTGTCTGTAATAGCAACTTTATGAAGCTCCATCTCCAAGCTCCATCTTTCCAATCTTTCATGGCCATCATTTTATTGATACTTTATTCACTGTTGAACGCTAGTATGATACAATATAATATATTGCCTCAATAAAAACATTGAGTGCACTTCTCCTTCTTTGTTAAATATTCAAAGGTCGCTTGTTCCTGTCACTATCAGATGGTATAAGAAAAAAATACGTGTTCAGCTTCTTGTAGACGATAACGCTGGGGCGAAAAAAAAAAGACAAAAATCCAGGACTTAACTCTTTTCCAGCAGCAACTAGGACAATGCATTCTGTATCCTCCCCTGCCTGAAGATCAAAGAACACAGAGAACAAACAGCTCTACATCCACCTTCTGTGTGCCCTGCACTATAGCCCAAGATTGCATGTACCTTCCTGGGCTCAAGCAATTATTAATGAGGTCCGATGGTCCCAAGTAGGGATGAGCTGTTCGGTTCAATATGTTCGGAGTTCACATCGAACATCGGCCGTTCGACAGTTCGCGAACTTCGATCATTTCCGCGTGTTCGGTTCGAGTTCTAATTTTTTTTTTTAAAAAAAGTATAAAAAATGCTTAAAAAATACTAAAAAATCTAGAAATAAAGAGACTCTTTACTGCAGAATATTATAAGCAACGGTTTATTAGATATTGAATTAAAACGGGAATATTTTTAACATTGAAGCCTATGGGATAAAACATTCTTGTTACTAAAACATCAGGCAGACACGGCCCCCTAATCAGGCACTGTAGAGGGCAGCCTGCAAGGGCCTCCCACGGATCCCCTTGAGGAGCATTGAGGAGCATGCGGCCGCCGGATGACAGAGCTGCGACTGTGCGGGCTAGCCGCCCGGGTGCATGTGGCAGAGACAGGCAGCGCATGGAGGGAGCCACTGCACCTGTGGCCACGGCAGACCCCCCCCCCAGCCCCCACAACCAGGATCCAGGGAGCCCCCTCTGACCACCAGGCTAAGGTAAGGTGACACATTTCTAAAAAAAAAAATCCGAGGACATTTTAAATGTCCCCGGGAACATAAAATAAAACTTTTTCTTTCTCTACCTGGCTGAATGTATTTAATTATATATATTAGATACATTCAGCCAGGTAGAGTGGGGTGGCATGTGGGCTGCGCGGGGTCTCAGGCAGTGTTTTTTTTTTGTGTGTATATTTTTAGCAAATTTATTGGGGAAGGTAAGAGCAGGTATGATATATATATATATATATACAGTGGTGTTCAAAATTATTCAACCCCCAATGCTGTAAAGGGTTTTAGGGAATTTAGTGTACATCTGTAATTGTATTCAGAATGAAATCCTACAAGGACTTTTTAAAGAACCATATGCAACTAAAATGACATCAATTGGTTTTGTAATACAGTAGTAAATGTTTCTTTTGTGAATTCTTCATTGACACAATTATTCAACCCCTTAAAGACTACCACTCTCAAGAACAGAGGTTCATTCAAGTGTTTTCAATCAGGTATTGAAAACACCTGTGGATGTCACGGAGCAGCAATAAAGCATAATAAGCACCAATTAGGCAGCTTTAAAATGACTGTGATACTCAGCTCCTTCTAGACATTTACTGGTGTGGTTACAAACATGGTGAAGTCAAGAGAATGGTCCAGGAAGACAAGAGAAGAGGTGATTACTCTTCACAGGAAGGGCAATGGCTATAAGAAGATTGCAAAGATGTTAAACATACCAAGAGAGACCATAGGAAGCATCATTCGCAAATTCAAGGCAAAGGGCACTGTTGAAACGCTACCTGGTCGTGGCAGAAAGAAGATGCTGACTTCGACTGCTGTGCGCTACCTGAAGCGTAGAGTGGAGAAAAGTCCCCGTGTGACTGCTGAGGAACTGAGAAAAGATTTGTCAGATGTGGGTACTGAAGTTTCAGCTCAGACAATACGGCGCACACTGCGTAATGAAGGCCTCCATGCCAGAACTCCCAGGCGCACCCCCTTGCTGTCTCCAAAGAATAAGAAGAGTCGACTGCAGTATGCCAAAAGTCATGTGGACAAACCACAGAAGTTTTGGGATAGTGTCCTGTGGACTGATGAAACAAAATTAGAACTGTTTGGGCCCATGGATCAACGCTATGTTTGGAGGAGGAAGAACAAGGCCTATGAAGAAAAGAACACCTTGCCTACTGTGAAGCATGGCGGGGGGTCAATCATGCTTTGGGGCTGTTTTGCTTCTGCAGGTACAGGGAAGCTTCAGCGTGTGCAAGGTACCATGAATTCTCTTCAGTACCAGGAGATATTGGATGACAATGTGATGCAGTCCGTCACAAACCTGAGGCTTGGGAGACGTTGGACCTTTCAACAGGACAATGATCCCAAGCATACCTCCAAGTCCACTAGAGCATGGTTGCAGATTAAAGGCTGGAACATTTTGGAGTGGCCATCGCAGTCACCTGACTTAAATCCGATTGAGAACCTCTGGTGGGACTTAAAGAAAGCAGTTGCAGTGTGCAAGCCTAAGAATGTGACTGAACTGGAGGCTTTTGCCCATGACGAATGGGTGAAGATACCCGTAGATCGCTGCAAGACACTTGTGTCAAGCTATGCTTCACGTTTAAAAGCTGTTATAACTGTAAAAGGATGTTGTACTAAGTACTAAGATTGAATGGCACTTGGGGGTTGAATAAAACTGATAATGATGTGAGCACAGAAAAGACATTTGTGGTTATTTCATTATAAATGTTATGTTATATTTGTCTGACCTACACGTGCCTCTTTGATTTAATTGTAAGCAAGATGACTGAATGATCAAAATCAATGTCAAACTGACCAAAACACTCAATTTCAGTGGGGGTTGAATAATTTTGAACACAACTGTATATATATATATATATATTCTTATAAATATATATATTCAGACTTGTATTACACACACATTTTGGCAACTAATTGCCCCCCCCCCAATTTGTCTGGTCCCTCCAGAAGAAATGTTGAACCCGATAGAGCAGAGAATAATATATATATTCTCTGCTCTGTCGGGTTCAACATTTCTTCTGGAGGGATCAGCCAAATGGGGGGGGCGCATTTAGTTGAGATTGTCCACATGCCACCTCCCCATGTGCGTATGTGTATATACGGTCTGAGGTCTGTGGGTGGGTGTATATATATATCTGCGTGTTGATATATACATATATGTCCGTGTGAGGTATCCAGGGCTGGTGCAAGCATTTTTGTTTACTCAGGCGAAGTTGTGTTTTGGTGCCCCCTCCACCCAATCCGTGCCATGCCAATCGGGAGTGTTTGGTGTCCTCACGCATTGCCAATCTATGCTGTGCCTGGTGCCCCTCCTGTGCCACAGGGCCAATCTACAGAGTGTGTGGTCCCCTCCTTTGGCAATGTGGCATAGGAGGGGCACCAGGCACTGCACAAATTTGCAATGTGGCCTGGTGGTGCCCCCTGGTCTTGCTGTGTCAATATACCCACATATTTCAAACTGCCTGCCAATCCCAGTGTTTCCCTGTGATCCTGCTACCTACCACTCTCACTCTGTTGCTGTGGTCCACTGTCTGACTCCAGGTTTCCAGAAGCAGACTGGCAGCAGGGTCCTCGTCCTCTAATTCAATTCACTCCCCCTTAATTCATTTTTCCCCTTTAATTACTTTCACCCCTTCCCCCTTAAATTCATTTCATATAGTGTATGACAGAGCTCCACAACAATAAAACTCACAGTAGTGTGCAGGGTGTATGAGCGTATCACAGAGCTTCACAGCAATAAACCTCACAGTAATGTACTGATATCAGTTTACTCAAACCCCCCAGCAGAACATTACACACACACACCCCCAGCAGAACATTACACACACACACCCCAGCAGAACATTACACACACACACCCCAGCAGAACATTACACACACACACCCCAGCAGAACATTACACACACACCCCCAGCAGAACATTACACACACACACCCCAGCAGAACATTACACACACACACACCCAGCAGAACATTACACACACACCCACAGCAGAACATTACACACACACCTCCCCAGCAGAACATTACATCCCCCCAGCAGAACATTACACCCCCAGCAGAACATTACCCCTCCCAGCAAAACATTACACCCCCCCAAGCAGAACATTACACCCCCCCGAGCAGAACATTACACCCCCCAGCAGAACATTACACACACACACACACCCTCCCCTCCCTCATTTTATTCAAACCTTTTAAAAATCTTCTCTCGGCCTCTCTGCCCAGTCCTCCTTCACACTACAGTGGAAGCACGCAGGCTGACTCTGCTGCGGGGCCGCACCCTAGGCTTTGGGGTTTGTCCTCCAGGCTTTTCTGCTGCTGCGTGTCCTGGCTATGCGTGTCACGTGAGGGGGCGGTGCCACATTATGCAGCGTGCCTGCTCATGTTTAGAATGTGGGACTGAGGCCGGCACACTGCATCGGTTTGAGAGTGCGCGGCTGGGCCCCTGGTTGATGTCTGATGATCATTCATAGCTCCGCTTCCGGTATTTTAAAAACAGAATTTTTCCGCCCCTCACACTGACAGCAAGCCAGGACAGTGAGGCTGGGGTCAGACGAGCGCAGTGTTAACGTCCGTGTTGCCGCACATAAGTACGTCCGTGATAGCATACAATTGTGTTAAATGGAGCCCCACACACGAAGTACGTCCGCACAGAAGTGCGGATGCATGACGGACGCTGCAAACGGACGCAGGTTAGGCAAGAACGTAATACTGCTAGAACGGACGTGCGGAGTGCGCCACGTCCACAACGTCCGCATAGCTTTGTGTGTGAGTAATGGAGCATGGTCAGACGGACTGCATTTATACGTCCAACATTTTTGACGGACAAAATGTTTTTTCATTTTAATTTATTTTCCCTGCTACATCAGTCAAAAAATACGTCAGTGAAAAAAACGGACTGCGTGGCCACTACCTTGTTGTCAGTCAGTAAGTACGTCCGTACTGCACGGACGCACAGTCCGTACAAAATGCCCTCATCTGACCCTAGCCTAAGGCGGCCACCTGTGCTGCCTTACACTAGCGCCGGCCCTGGTGGTATCAATGCATCCCTACTCTATACACAGCGCTCCCTGTCCCTATAATATATACAGTATGATCAGGGGTTACCTTATTTTTATATTTTTATACTATTCCTATTAAATTAACAGTAATTTTTGATGTATTTTATTCAGTAGAAACCTTTTTTTGCCTATATAACATGTGCTTTGTGAAAATAAAACGGTTTTGTGTGTACATTTTAAATTAGTTAGTGGATTCCTGTCCAGTGCGGTGAGAAGCAAACATAATGCAGTGTAGACACGCTGCGAGGCGGAGCAGAGTGAAGTCAAGCCTGCAAAATGTTTGCTTCTCATCGCTTCGCTACGCTGTGCGTCACTACATGCTCAGTGTGTCTCAGCCTTTATTCCCGCATCGCTAGCTTACCGAATCAGTTTGTATACTTGTTACTGACCCTGCTTGTTCTGAGGACCCGATCTGTTGCTGACTTTGCCTGCCATTTGACTTTTCTCTCTGTGTATTCCCTACCTGTTCTGTTTGCTTCCTGTTGCTACTGGTGTGCGCCGATTCTCACCATATACAGTAGCGCAGTACAAGTGCCTAAACATTGCTGACCCGGTTTTGTTATAGCTGCTGATCGGGGATCTCTTCTGCATTACCAAAACCTCCACCACTGCACTCTTCCACAATAAAACAGAGGGGTTACGGTGTGAAGGCACTTGCTGCCACCAAAGGCAAAATATTTGGGTGCACTGACGCCTATGCCAGATTCATATCATTTTAATATTTGACCGCAGGGTCCAACCCTGCACTCTTTGACAATACCACAGAGGGGTTACGGTGTGACGGCACTGTTGTCGACACTAAAGGCCCAATTTTAAAGCACCTATTGTTACTTTCATCCAAAGCCTGCATAAGTTTCACCATAATTTAGCCAAAAAAAAATCAGTAAACTTGTTCTGCATGTCCTGAAACGTCTCTTTTCCTACAGGCTGCCGCCCCAAGCAGTTGTTTATGAATAGATTAAAGGAAAATCATTTACCGTCATTTGAAATGTCATTTTTTTTTGTTTTTAAATGTTTCTATACATCCTACAAATCCGCCACTTCACGGGCAGGTTATAGGGACCTCCTAGGCACGATATTTTGAAGGAATTTTTCGCTTTCATTCTTAACCTTTATTTCATGGAAAACTCACTGTTCCTTTAAAAACATTATTTTTTTTACTTTTTGTCCTTGTTTCCTGTCACCCAGGGCACTACCCAGACCCCCATACACCTTTTATGGCAAATATCTTGCATATATGCCCTCTTGGAGGGCACTCTAAAAATCTAACTTTTGAGTCCCATTGACTTTCATTGAGTTCGGTTCGTGTTCGTGTTCAAACTCGAACTTTTGAAATTGTTCGAGTTCGAATGCGAACCGAACACGGGGGTGTTCGGCTCATCACTAGTCCCAAGGAGATGATACCAATGGCGGCGTAACATTTAGCAGCTCCCTATAAGTTTGAGGTACCTAACCCCCAGAATTACATACACAGGCACTGGACCCCCAGAATTACATACACAGGCACTGGACCCCCAGAATTATATACACAGGCCTCCTAGAATTATATACACAGGCCTCCCAGATATATATACACAGACACTGGACCCCCAGAATTATATACACAGGCACTGGACCCCAGAGTTATATCCACAGGCGCAGGACCCCAGAATTATATCTACAGGTGCAGGACCCCCAGAATTATATCCACAGGTGCAGGACCCCCAGAATTATATCCACAGGCACAGGTGGACCCCCAGAATTATATAAATAGGCACAGGACCCCAGAATTATATAAACAGGCACAGGACCCCCAGAATTATATCCACAGGCACAGGAGGACCCCCGAATTATATATACAGGCACTGGACCAGTCCCGCAGGACTCGAGCCCAGGTCTCCGGGCGATGGTGGTGGCATGAGAACCGGCGGCCGGCGCCCCCCTCGCCCCACCCTCTCGGCCCTGCGCCCGGGGTACCCGCACTGGTTGACCCCCTGCTTGTTACGCCACTGGGTGAATAGATGTTCTTTGGAATTTAACATTATTAACATTTTTATGGGATGAAGTTTATCATTCTCATGGAGATAAGAGACGATATCGCTATACTACTCCCTGTCTGCGCTATAATAAACCATAACGGCCACTAACTAACAGCTACTCTGATTAAAAAGAAAAGAAAAAGATAATAACGTTGATATTATTAAATTAAAAAAAAGATCGAATCTGCCTTCAGTAATGCAAAGGAAATAAAGAGCAGCCTTTGCAGGGGCGTGAAACAATAGGTCTAAAAAATGTTTGCCGCTAATTAATAAAAAGAACAAAATACCCTGGGCCCTATTACATTCTTCGAGCACAATTAACGCATTAACGCGAGGGGAAAAAACCCTTTGCGCCGAACGTTGTATTACAACGTTCGCGCACAAAATGCGCGTTAACTTCTAACGCGAGTGACCCTTTGCGAACCCTTTGCGAGCGCAATTTCGTGTGCATCCTATACTTAACATTATGAGCGCAAATGCGTTTGTGCGCTGGTGCGCGCATGGTATTACAATCTTAGCGCAAAATTTAACGGACAACTTTTGCGCACATGATTTTGACTTCTTTGAAAAGCTGGTGGTAACGGCAAATTGTAACAACCTGACTGTACCAAACTGCGGATTCACAACGGAGAATGTCGATGCGTACGCTTTTTTTACTAGATCCGTCAAAAAAGACGGCCACTACCTTGTCTTCCGTCAGAACGTACGTCTGTTGTGCGCAGTCCACACAAAATGACCGACTCGCGTTAAAAATTACATTGCGTTCACTGATTTATGCGCGCATTTTTGCGCGTCGGTTTTACGAGCGCAATTTCCCGACGGATGAAAAAATGCGCGAGGAATGTAATTCCAGCGGTGATTTTTGTGCGTTAACATTTAACGCTTTGTGCAAAAAAACACGCGTTTAGCGTGCGTTTTTTGCGTTAAGAATGTAATAGGGCCTCCTATTTCTACGATTCTACGACTCCCCTTTTTCCTTGTATGAACATCTCTAAAAATAGGGAGCATCTTAGAATGTCTGCTGATGTTTGATTCCCCCCCTCGCTTCGCACAAATATAAAACACACCGTTATTGTGCATAGAGATTGTTATTCTGAAAAATACAATAGATGTGATGCAGAAATCCAAACGCATCCAAAAACTGCCAAATCAAATTGGAAACGTGCTGCATCGATCTGAAAAACCACCAAATGCATCCGATGATCCACCGCAAAACCGCCGAAATCGATCCAAAAAAAGCCAGTGACCTGCCGAACAGACCGCCGACCAGCCACCGGAAAAAGCCAAAAAGCCACCAAATGGGGTACAAAAGAAAAAAAGTGCAAGATGTTTGCAAAAAAACTGCTACATGAAAATGACTAGAAATAATATATGAGGTCCTAGGAATAATAATGAAAACGGTCTGTTACAGAACAAAATATATATTTTAAAGAAATCTGAAAAAAATTGCCAAAAAATGCAGAAAAATACCTAAAAGATAAATAAAGAGACTTTTTGCTGCAAATGAAAAGAATAAACTGTTGAATAAATATTTAATAAAAACTGGGAATCTTTTTTACATTGATACCTATGGGATTCGCTTGATTAAACCTGTCGAACGAAACCACCAAAAGTCTGGGCATTTCACTTACATTTCGGTGCTGTTCGGTGTTCTCTGTATAGATTAACCATTACTTCTCTATGGGGTCACTGTTGCAATTCACAATTTGTGGCAAATTGCCAGGTTTTTGCGTAGCGAAATGGCGCTGAAATTGGACCTTACGGGGAACAACAGTGTACAGTGTACTGTACAGTAGGGATGGGCTGGTGGTTCGATGCGAACATGAGTTTGCATCGAACTTTGGCCGCTCGCCCAACAGCGAACATTTCTGCGTGTTTGCCGCGTGTTCGCCCACAATGCACAACAATGGACCACAATGCACTTTTCCACTGGCCTGAAGCTTGTAATTGGCTACAGCCTTGCACCTGACCACAGGTCAGGTGCAAGACAGGTGCAAGACTATGCCAATCAGGGCTCAGAGTCCTGATTGGGCAAATTTTGCCCAATCATGGGCTCACAGAGCTAAGTCCCGCAGCACACTATATAAGGCTTCCCTGCTGCCCCAGCATGTGTTTGTTGCAGGAGTGAATCAGAGAGGAGAGGAGATTGTTGCATATCAGGGTGTATCACTGAGTTATACCAGAGTTCTGGGAATTTGAATCTGTGTGTTGGCACTGCCAGCTATCAGGGTGTATCACTGAGTTATATGAGAGTTCTGGGAATTTGAATCTGTGTGTTGGCACTGCCAGCTATCAGGGTGTATCACTGAGTTATACCAGAGTTCTGGGAATTTTAATCGGTGTCTTGGCACTGCCAGTTATCAGGGTGTATCACTGAGTTATACCAGAGTTCTGGGAATTTTAATCTGTGTCTTGGCACTGCCAGCTGTCAGGGTGTTGCAGCCTGCAGGAGAGGAAGTGAATCAGAGAGAGAGTAGAGGACATTGGCAGCCTTGCATGGAAAATATCAGTGAAATCGCTGACTTATAGCAGAGTTCTGAATATCTTTAATCTAGATAACACAATTGAATCAGAGTTCCGCATATCTCCAATCTTTATACCAGAGTTGAATCAGAATTCTGCATATCTCCAATCTTTATACCAGAGTTGAATCAGAATTCTGCATATCTCCAATCTATATACCAGAGTTGAATCAGAATTCTGCATATCTCCAATCTTTATACCAGAGTTGAATCAGAATTCTGCATATCTCCAATCTATATACCAGAGTTGAATCAGAGTTCTGCATATCTCCAATCTTTATACCAGAGTTGAATCAGAGTTCTGTATATCTTTAATCTATATATCACTCACCATGTCAGAAAGACCAAAAAGGACAGGCAGCCGCTCCCAGGCAAAGATAAGAGGGCAAGCAGCCTCTGTGTCGGAAGGCTGTGCCCCTGGTCGTCGTGGACGTGGTGCATCCTCTGCAGGGGCACGCTTGTCCTTTCTAACTGGTGCTGGCCGTCTTAAGCAGCAGCAACATACAGAGGATTTGCAGGATTGGCTAACCAGGCCATCCTCATCCACCGAGTCCTCTGCCAGCCAGGCTTGTAGTGGTTTACAGTCCACCTCAGCTGCCAAAACATCTAATTCAGCCTCCATGTCCACAGCTACTCCTGCCGTAGCCTCGCTATCACACACGGAGGAGTCAGGTGAATTGTTTGACTACAATGAGACTACAATTGGGCCAAATATGAGCCTACAATGGGTAATGACAAGACAATTCTACAATACACCAAAAAGGCAAGTCAATATTTCACCAAGACATACAGAAGAAATTGATGGCCCTGTTCCCCGATATATCTATATAAGATATTATCTCTTTATCATAGTGTTTAATAAATAAAATACATATAAACTGCTGGTATTTTGGAATGTTTTGGAGAATTTTTGTTATTTCTACACCTGTCAGAGATCAGAAAGGAAACAAATGAGAAGGCGAATTCTTCAGCTCGCGAACATTTCACTTCTCAGAATCATTTTATGCGCCTCCGGGAAAGAACACACCTTCTTTCAGTCACAAATGACAGAACTTCTCATACAGGGTTATTTAAAGAGAATCGAAAAGTCACTGCACGTTCGGTGAGTTTTCGTTCTCTTCAATTCGGCGCGATTTGGCGATCCCATTTCGGCGACCCTGCGGTGTATTCAGCAAGCGCCACAGGGCCGTCGTAGTGCAGGGAAAAGTCGCCGCAAACCTGTTGTACAGCGCTGCGGAATGCGTTGGCACTTAATAAATAATAATAATAATAATAATAACAAAAGCTTCTAAAGAAATGGCAAAAGCTGTTCTAACGGTGCTGGGAAACAAACACTATAGGGGTTATTCAGTGAGCACCAAAATGTCGCCAACAAATGTCGCCCTTTCGTTCCCCGCAATTCGGGGCGATTCGGCGACTCTAGTTCACCGACTTTGTGGTGTATTCAAGTACAACCGCAGGGCCCCAGAATGCAGGGAAAACCTGCCCCAAACTCGCCGAACACTCACGGAAAACCTGCAGACACCGCCGCAAAAACCACACCGGAAAAAACCCGACGAGCCGACGATCACAGTGCAGACAAGCTGCCGGAAAAAGTTGACAAGCTGATGAACGGGGTTAAAAAAACAAACAAAAGACAAAACGCTTGAAAGTTTCAAAAATTGAAACGTAGTTTGCAAAATACTACTGAACGAAAATGCCTGTAATTTACATATAAGATCCAATGAATGATAATAAAATCGGCTGTTACAGATAAAAGAAAAAACGATGTAAAAAAAAACCACAGTAAACAATTTTGCCGAAAAAATCCCAAAAAATGCCTAAAAGATTAAAAAAATCTATAAATAAAGCGACTTTTTACTGCAGAATAAAATAATGAACAGTTTTATCAATGTATCTCTGGCTTCATTCTTGCTTCACCATCAAGTCACAGGTATGATGTGATTATAGTGTGACCATTGTTCTAGTGTTAACTTGTGTTTACCCGGTGTCTGAGAAGTGACACATATTATACTGTCGGTTACACATTCTTAACGCAAAAACGCACGCTAAACGTTAACGCACGAAAATCACCGCTGGAATTACATTCCTCGCGCATTTTTTCATCCGTCGGGAAATTGCGCTCGTAAAACCGACGCGCAAAAATGCGCACAAAGTACCGTTGCGCGCAGAAATCAGTGAGCGCAATGTAATTTTTAACGCGAGTCTGTCATTTTGTGTGGACTGCGCGCAACAGACGTACGTTTTGACGGAAGACAAGGAAGTGGCCGTCATTTTTGACGGATCTAGTAAAAAAAGCATACGCATCGACATTCTCCGTTGTGAATCCGCAGTTTGGTGCGGTCAGGTTGTTACAATTTGCCGTTACCACCAGCTTTTCAAAGAAGTCAAAATCATGTGCACAAACGTTGTCCGTTAAATTTTGCGCTAAGATTGTAATACCATCCGCGTACCAGTGCACAAACGCATTTGCACTCACACTGTTAAGTATAGGATGCGCACGAAATCGCGCTCGCAAAGGGTTCGCACAGGGTCACTCGCGTTAGAAGTTAACGGCATTTTGTGCACGAACGTTGTAATACGACGTTCCAACGATACCAAACATTAACCCCTAGCTGCCACGGATCGGGAGATAGAGGGTTCATGACGTCTATTGTCCACGCCAGGGTCCCGGAGTGCGCAGCAATCGGGCAGAATCTCGGCAGATTGCTGCTAGGGATGAGCTGTTCGGGTTCGGACAGTTCGGGGTTCGACCCGAACTTAGCCTGTTCGAGCAGATCGCGAACCCCGAACATTTCCGGGTGCTCGCCGCATGTTCGACCACAATCATTGAATTTAGGTGATGTGTGTCTTGTCACTGTGCCAGCAAGTCTTTTTGGGTCTCATTTATACCAAATATCAGGGAAATTAGGTGATGTGTGTCTTGTCACTGTGCCAGCAAGTTTTTTTGTGGTTTACAACTTTATTTAAAACATTTGTGTATTGAGGTGATTTTCTGGGTCTTGTCACCACTGTGCCAGCAAGTCTTTTTGGGTGTCACAGGTATGATGTGATTATAGTGTGACCATTGTTCTAGTGTTAACTTGTGTTTACCCGGTGTCTGAGAAGTGACACATATTATACTGTCGGTTACACATTCTTAACGCAAAAACGCACGCTAAACGTTAACGCACGAAAATCACCGCTGGAATTACATTCCTCGCGCATTTTTTCATCCGTCGGGAAATTGCGCTCGTAAAACCGACGCGCAAAAATGCGCACAAAGTACCGTTGCGCGCAGAAATCAGTGAGCGCAATGTAATTTTTAACGCGAGTCTGTCATTTTGTGTGGACTGCGCGCAACAGACGTACGTTTTGACGGAAGACAAGGAAGTGGCCGTCATTTTTGACGGATCTAGTAAAAAAAGCGTACGCATCGACATTCTCCGTTGTGAATCCGCAGTTTGGTACGGTCAGGTTGTTACAATTTGCCGTTACCACCAGCTTTTCAAAGAAGTCAAAATCATGTGCACAAACGTTGTCCGTTAAATTTTGCGCTAAGATTGTAATACCATCCGCATACCAGTGCACAAACGCATTTGCGCTCACACTGTTAAGTATAGGATGCGCACAAAATCGCGCTCGCAAAGGGTTCGCACAGGGTCACTTGCGTTAGAAGTTAACGGCATTTTGTGCACGAACGTTGTAATACGACGTTCCAACGATACCAAACATTAACCCCTAGCTGCCACGGATCGGGAGATAGAGGGTTCATGACGTCTATTGTCCACGCCAGGGTCCCGGAGTGCGCAGCAATCGGGCAGAATCTCGGCAGATTGCTGCTAGGGATGAGCTGTTCGGGTTCGGACAGTTCGGGGTTCGACCCGAACTTAGCCTGTTCGAGCAGATCGCGAACCCCGAACATTTCCGGGTGCTCGCCGCATGTTCGACCACAATCATTGAATTTAGGTGATGTGTGTCTTGTCACTGTGCCAGCAAGTTTTTTTGTGGTTTACAACCTTATTTAAAACATTTGTGTATTGAGGTGATTTTCTGGGTCTTGTCACCACTGTGCCAGCAAGTCTTTTTGGGTGTCATTTTTACCAAATATCAGGGAATTTAGGTGATGTGTGTCTTGTCACTGTGCCAGCAATTTTTTTGGGGGTTTACAACTTTCTTTAAAACATTTGTGAATTGAGGTGATCTTCTGGGTCTCGTCACACAGCCAGCAATTATTTTTGGGGCTCGCTAATTTCTTTAAAACACTTGTGAATTAAGGTGATCTGTGTCTCGTCATACAAAAAGTACCACGCTGTATTTTGGGGCTCACTAATTTCTTTAAAACACTTGGGAATTAAGGTGATCTGTGTCTCGTCATACAAAAAGTACCACGCTGTATTTTGGGGCTCACTAATTTATTTAAAACTTAATTTAATTTATTTAAAGGTGATCTGTCTCTTGTCACTGGCTGCCAGCTATCAGTGTGTCTCACTGAGTTATACCAGAGTTATTTAAATCTTTATACCAGAGTTGAATCAGAGTTCTGTATATATTAATCTATATATCACTCACAATGTCTGAAAGAACAAAAAGGACTAGGGATGTGCGTTTCGGGTTTCGGAATTTCGGAATTTTCACGAAATTTCCCGATTCGTGTTTTCGAATGCAGCCGAATTTCCGAAAATTTTTAGATCCGAAAATGTCAGATCCGAAATGTTTTCCGAGCCGAAACGAAATATTTTCGGATTTTTCGAATGGACTTGAAATGTGTCAAATGAGGAGAACAGATGTTCCGAAAAACGAAAATTTTCCGAAAAACGAAAATTATCCGAAAAACGAAAATTTTCTGAAAAACTAAAATTTTCCGAAAAAACGAAAAGTTGATACAAAAAACTAGCAAAGTGACACGAAAAATACGAAAAATGGTCGATATTCCGAAAAATGTGCAATTCCGAAAAACAAAAATTTCCGAAATCACGAAAAGTCGATACAAAAAACGAGCACAGTGACACGAAAATACGAAAAATGGTCGAAATTCGGAAAAAAAAATGTACCCGAAAAACGGGCCGAACCGAATCGAATCGAAACCGAAATCAGTCGAAACGAATCGAATCAAAAAGTTTAAAAATCCGAAAAATCGAACCGAATCGAACCGAAAAAAAAATCGGTGCACAAGCCTAAAAAGGACAGGCAGATGCTCCCAGCCACAGATAAGAGGGCAAGCAGCCCCTGTGTCGGGAAGCTGTGTCTCTGGTCGTGGTGGACGTGGTGCATCCTCTGCAGGGGCACGCTTCTCCTTTCTAACTGGTGCTGGCCATCTTAAGCAGCAGCAGCAACATACAGAGGACTTGGTGGATTGGCTAACCAGGCCAGCCTCATCCTCCGAGTCCTCTGCCAGCCAGGCTTCTAGTGCTTTACAGTCCACCTCAGCTGCCAAAGCATCTAATGCAGCCTCCATGTCCACAGCTACTCCTGCCGTAGCCTCGCTATCACACACGGAGGAGTCAGCTGAATTGTTTGACTACAATGAGAGTGACATGCTGCTTGAGGATGCACAGCAAGTACAGTGCTCTGATTCAATCTCTGAGGTTGAGCATGGGAGTATAATCAAGCTAGAGGAAGTGGGTGCCAGTGATGACACACAAATAACTGGCACTCATGTTGCCCCAGCAGCTGCAGCATACTGCCAAGTTGGCTCCAGTGACGAGGAGATAGGGGGTGAAGATGACATTGATGATGATAAGGTCACTGACTCCACCTGGGTGCCAGATCAAACTGAGGAATCAAGTGAGGAGGAGGGGGAGGAGGAGGCACAGCAAACACGAGGCACAACATCCTCTGTGACCAACCATAGCACTAGCCAGTCCAAGGCATCACATGTCAGAGGTAAGGTCTGTTGTATTGGACAGCGATAGCTGGAGAGGGAAGCCAGAGGTAGAGGAGAGACTCTAGCCACTAAAACCATTTAATTTAGTTTAAGTGTTTGTGGTGGCTAGATTATCCCTACGTGCAAGCTGTCGTTCAGAGCATGGACCCAGCCAAGTCTCCAAATGTGCCAACCCAGGAACCCAACTCCTATCACGTATTTCCCTTTGCGATTTATTTAACCTAAACTTTTTTCCTGGGGCTAGCTGACCATAAGACACACTGCAGCACTTTTGGGCGAATATGGATACCATCCACTACCATGCCTCATGTTCTGTCACATAAATGTCCTTGATGTTTGAGTTGATGATAGACCCTCAAACATGGCGTCACATCAAAATTATTACAAAACATGCCGTTTACTACAAAGCAACAGCATGCCTTTCTTTTTTAGTTTGATTCAATTGACAAGAAAAAACAAAAAAATAAGCCGACATGTACAACAAATTCAAGGATCAAACCATTAATATGACTAATATTGGCTAAGATCCCAAACATGTCCGCCCGTGTCAACTGCACCTGCTCATTCATTAATGCATTTAGGTCATGGTCTATCTCTGAACTCAATTCCCTGGGCTGAGTGCCAAGGTAAGGTCAGAGTCATTAGTAAAACCTGTTTTACTTTATAGCAAAACCCAAGATAAATAAATCTTAATTAGAAACCAGAATTTCTTAGAACATCAACACTGACAGATGAAGTGCTAGAGAGAAGGGGAGACCGAATCCTCTTTTAGGTGGTATATTAGGAACTTCTACACCATTTCTTCATGTTCTCATACTACGGGCCATATTACATAGTTGGTGCTAACTTAACCAGATCTGTTGTTAACTTCCCAGAGCCATTCTAGCCTATGTTTACAACAGCTCTCTGGTTAAGTTAGCACCAACATTGTAATACTGCCCTACATGTGGCCAGTGGACTTATAGCGGCTCGATAAATCAGCTTGATTCAGGAATCCCTTGCTCGATCCCCAGGAGACAGCCCATTGTCACTGAAGCCCAGTGGTCAACCATTGTCGACATGATCATTCGTGATGTCTCACATTCCTCGTCCACATTTCTTTGCATCCTGTGTCTGCTATATCTTCATATTCAATTTTTATCTCCAGGATAAACTGATGCTGGACATGCAGATACTGTGACTTTGGCTCTAGTATTTGACCCCATGGATGGTGAAGGCCAGTGGGCCTTTCAGCTGAAGAGTTGCAAGGTGGTCAGACCTCCTTTTTGGATATGTAGCTCCTGAATGCCATGGCCTCCCTAGAGACAGGTGATTCCTGTCTCACCTATACACCCAACGACTCGTGGACATTTGGTATGCACCATGACATCCTATCCCGAAAAGAAAAGAAAACGGAAAGGAAGGAAAAATAAAAAAGTGAAAATGAAAAAAATAGATACGAATGAAAAGGAAATAATGAGGAAGGAAAGAACTAAAGAGGTATGCATAAGATGGACATTGGAAAATACACATATGTGGATATATTATAGGTATAAGTATAGTAAGAAGAAAGATATATGTGTGTGTATACACTGAGTGGCCAGATTATTATGACCACCCCATCAGCACTTCGTTGGGCCACCTTTTGCAGTCAATACTGCAGCGATTCTTCTTGGCATTGACTCCACGAGATGTTGAAAGGTGATGTGAGGAATCTGACACCATGCCTGATGAATAGCACTGTCCAGTTCTGTGAGATTTGATGCTTGTGGAACCAGCTGCCTGATGGCGTTTCAACTTTGTCCCACAAATGCTCAATAGGATTGAGATCTGGTGATTGTGGGGGCCACTTAAGCAAGGTAAATTCTCCCTCATGTTCTTGAAACCACTCCTGCACAATATGGGCACCATGGCATGAGGGCGCATTGACTTGTTGGAAGAAGCCATCTCCATTGGGATATGCCATCAACAAGCTAGGATGAACTTGATCAGCAACGATACTTTGGTATGTTGTGCTATTCAGACGTTGTTCCACACGAATTAAAGGGCCCCAAACCATAACACTGCCCCCACCAGCTTGAAGGGATGTACTCATACATGTGGGGTGCTGCTTTCATGCTGTTTCCGCCAAATTCTCACTGCCATCTGCATGATGCAACTGGAAACGTGATTGATTGGACCACATGACTTTTTTCCAATGCTCGACTGTCCAATCCTTGTGTCCCTGTGCGAATTGGAGACGTTTTATCTTGTTAACTGCTGACAGCAAAGGTGTTCGAACAGGCCTTTGGCTTCCATATGCCATACGATGCAGTGTACGGTGAACAGTGCGTTCAGAGATCATTTGAGAGGATCCCTGATTAAGATCTGCAGTAATTTGATGCACTGTTGCCCTTCTGTTGTCTTGTACCAGTCTTGCCACTCTCCGTTCTGCCCTAACATTGACTAGTCGCTGTTGGCCACATGACTGCTTAGGCCTGTGACCTTCCCGGCCCATACCCCTTAACCGGACTATAATAAAAAACACAACACTTATATAAATTGGAATGGGCATGGGCCACAGCTTTATTTAAATTAATATATAACTTATAACTTGCAGTGCTTTGCATATTCCCTCTGCCCTATTGCCCAACGCAATAGGCAGTTCCACCAGTATAATAACCAAGAGCTCTTCCCCCCGCAAGCGAGGTTCGTCTCCCTATAGCCTCACCCGAAGGCGGCTTATCCGTCCTTAAAGCAATGCTGCCCAGGAAACCCGCCAACGCCAGGGTCTGCCCTAGTGTCCTAGCGGCTGCCCCTACGCCCCATCCGCAGACAGCACCTCCTCCACTCCCAAAGTTAAACCAGCCAAAAATATGTCCAACCCGATCTCCGTGAGATGAACTCCATCTCTCCTAATGACATTACGATTGTCGCCCTCCAGCTCCGTATGGTGAACCGTCACCCCCCTAGACTACGACAAATTTGGAGACCTCCCGGTTAACCCTCTTACGAGCCCTGTCCAGAGCCCTTGGGGCCGCAAACTCGTCCCAACGGGGGCGAGATATTATTTCCGAAAAAACTAAAGATAAACTTTGAAACATGGCAAAGCAGCGGGCCAAATCTAACTTCGTGGAATTAATCAAATCCACCGATCTAAGGGGCCCCAAGTCGTTCCCCCCTGCATGTAGCACTAAAACCACCTCCTTAGAAACCCGACCCGCCAAACTCTCACATTCCCAAACCACCTGGGCCCAACGTAATCCCCGAATACCTATCCAATGAATCTTCACCAAGTCCGCTGATAAACCCAGGTTCCTGCCATGCGGTCGTTGCTCAGCCCGCTTGGCCGCCGAATGCACGTATGAGTGCCCAAGAATCCAAACCGTCCGTGGAGGAGAACCTGAAATCAAAGAAGGTTAGGGCGCACATAGGAACGAAAGCGGTTCGAATGCCACCTACCCAAGCGCCGAATCATTTCGTCTGACGCTCCAGCATCTGCTGCCATAGTCGCCGCGCCAATGCGAAACGAATGCGGAGCGAACAGCTTCGAATCATAACCTAAATAGCTAACGCATCGTTTGAAGATCGACGAAAATTGTAACCTCGTAAGGGGGCCCCCAAAAGATGAACTAAAAAGGAACCCCCAACATCTGGACGAACGTCCAAATATTGCCGAGACAAAAATACTGGACATTCTGCCCCCCCAACCGCACACAGGGTGACCAGAGAACCGCTGCCCAATTGATCCGTTTTGGACCTAGCCACTAATAACTGCACCCGATCTGTTAACCAAGTGACATGCTCCAGACGCAAAGAAGAAGGCACCCGAGCATTAGGAGCCACCAACTCCCCTATCCTCAGAGCACCATAAAAACAAAACGCAAATGCCACCCGGAACAAGCAAGCCTCGAACTGGTCCCTACAAATCGATCCCAAAGCTACCAACAAATCAACCAACAGCTTCCCGGACACGGGACGCCTGACCTCCGGAGCCATAGTTCTATGCCAGCCCCGAACAATACGACGCAACAGAAAGTCATTCCCCACATCATCCCAACCAAGTGCTTTGCATAAAAAAGAAAGGGCAGACAAAACCTTGGCTGCCCCGGAACCAGAACACCCCCGTTCCTGAAGAGAGCAAAGATAGACCAGCGTCGCCCACCTGCGATCCTCGGCAGTCTGCCAACCCCGTTCACCCTCAGCCACAGACCCCCACGCCCGCCAGGCCTGAGAATAGGAACTCCACGATGCCGCCGACAGAGAACCTTCCTATAATAGCCTCAGTCCAGCGAAGCAAGAGTCCAAAACCACGGAGGAAAAGGGGTCGCAATCTTTGCCGCTCCCGGAGCCACCTGCCAAAAATGGTCCCACTGGAACCGGGAGAGAGCATCAGCAACCACATTCTGCACACCCGAAACATGCCTAGCCCGCAACCATACGCTACGCTCGAGGCAGTGCAGCACCAGGCGTCGCAAAAGAGCCAAGACGGGAGGGGAACTGGACGACGAACGATTCACCACCTGAACCACACCCAGATTGTCCGTCCAGAACACCACCCATCTATTTGCCAACTGTTCCCCCCACAGCTCCAGGGCCACTAATAGCGGGAACAGCTCCAAAAAAGTAAAATTACGAATTAAGTCCGAAGAGGACCACTCCGGAGGCCAAGCCTGCACGCACCAGTCACCCTGAAAATAGACCCCGAAGCCGTGCGCCCCTGACGCATCAGCAAAAAGCTCGATGGACCCGTTATCCACCTCTGCCTCTTGCCAATACGTCAGCCCGTTGTAATTCAATAAAAAGGACTGCCAGACAATGAGGTCCGCCCTCAAAGAACCGGTGATCCGCACAAAATGGTGCGCCTCCCGAATTCCTGCAGACGCCAATGACAACCTCCGGCAAAAGGCACGGCCCATCGGCATCACCTGGCATGCAAATGCCAAGTGACCCAACAACGACTGAAGCTCCGACAGCCTCAATTTGGTGACTCCTCGGGCCCTGACCACCAGTCGCAGCAAAACCTTAATCTTCTGTTTAGGTAGCCGAAAAACACGTAGCACCGCGTCAATCTCTATACCCTGGAAAGCGATTAAACGGCTAGGACCCTCGGTTTTATCCTCCACCAGCAGCACCCCGAACTCCCCCGCCACCTCCTGAAAAACCTGCAGCAGCTCCGCGCAGTCAACGGAATTCGCCGGTCCCACGAACAGAAAGTCATCGAGATAATGGACCACCGAATTCCGCCCAGCACGCCGACACACTACCCAGTTCAAAAAAGAAGAAAATAGCTCGAAATAAAAACAAGAAATTGAGCAGCCCATGGGGAGACATCGATCGTAGTAGTATTGGCACCGAAACTCACAACCGAGCAAATGGTAACAGTCCGGCCTAATCGGTAACAAACTAAAAGCCGATTCCACGTCAGCCTTGGCAAGCAAACAATCAGGCCCAGCGTCCCGCACCAGTTGTAAAGCCTCGTCAAAAGAGGAATAACGCACCCGACAGTCGTCCCTGCCTAAAAGCAGCGACAATGGTCTCCATCAACCCCGTCGGTAAAGAGCCAGCAGAGTTGAATGCCCTGCCGCCCGCAGAGCCCAGCAAACCCGCAACAGCCCCCAGGTCAGACTCACGTGCCGCCAAGAGAAGAGATGAACCTCCAGCAGCCACCGGGACCTCAGGCTCCAGGCTTAACCGTTTCACCTCTTTCACAAACAGGCACCTCTTGTCTCCCACTGGAACCAGGAATCAAGCCACTCCCCGACTGAGAGTGCTGATCAGGGCCCCCCCGAACCGCAGCATTGCCTCCAGAGGGCAGGGATAGCAGCACCGGTCTCCTCCCAGCCATCGCTGCCGGATTCGTACCCCCAATCTGGCCAAAATTGGATCCTTGCCAATTTTCTTCACTCCTCCGGTGGGCGCCGCCATTTTGTGGGCGTGTCTGATGCGCCGGCCGTGATGCCGCCAGTCTGTGCCGAGCAGGAGGGGGTCTGGGAGCGGAAGTCGATGCTCTCGCCGCTGGAAGCGCAGGCTGCGCACCTGGGCTTCTGGACCTCGGGAGCCGGCAGCCATCTTGTCGGGTACGCGCACCCCCCTCTTCCTGCTCACCACCATCCTGAAGGCCCGGCATGACAGGGGGAGCCACCGCACGCTGCACCACGTTCACCCGCCTTCTCAATCCCGCACGAGGGGCCCTCTGTGGGGTGTCCATCACGATGGACCTTTCAGAGGAAGGGGAACCAGGAGCATCCGCCAACACATCTTCACCCCTTATCCGCGTCCCGCGAAGCCTCGGGGGACTTGGGCTCAACCTTGTTGGGGGTCTTGATTTGAACGCCGCTCTCTCCTCCACTGGCGGGGCTCCACTCGCTCCTCTGGGGACCGCTCACGGGACGGCGCCATGGCCTCCACCATCAGGTCTTGCAGGGAAGCACCACGGGCTGCAGCATGCTCTCTTAACTGTCATATCAACCATCAAATTCACCTTCACTTTCTCTCTCTCTCACCAGGCAGCCCTGAATCTTTTTGCTGTACCTCTCACGTTGTCAGGAAACAAGCGACAGAACACTCCCCAACACAGGAATATAAAGCCAGGTAAGAGAAACATTGTTGCAAACCTCCACCGATGCTTATCCAGATCTTTACTTAACTGACAGGCACCGGCCATCAGTCATGCTCCCCTTCCTGATAGGTCCAGGGGATTCTATTCGCACGTTCAGACCCAGATTTTCGGCTGAAAGTCCAATCTTTACACACTTTAACAACAGCTGCTATTGAACATTTAACAAATTCTGCTGTTTTGTTGATACTCTCTCCATGGCTTTGAGTGTCAACAATCAGCCCACATTCAAAGGCTGTTAAATCGCGTTGTTTACCCATATCTTTAGAAAAAAATCACTTCTACTGTCGTGGTAAACAACCTGCTTCCCTATTTATAATCGTCTGGCCCTCTAGGAACTTCAGCGCCAAATTATAGCTAATTTGCCTAAAAAAGTCAGGTGGTCATTATAATCTGCCCACTCAGTGTACAGAATAATACAAATCACAGCGCAGCGCCAGTCAGCCTCAGCTTACTGGTAAGCAGAAAATATACATTATGGTACAGAAAACAGGTTGTATAGAAGGCGCTCGGAAACAATGGATGGATCGCTACACGTTCTTACAAATGTGGTATTCCCTTCACCACAAGAAAGACAAATAGAAAGTGAACCGGGTGGAAGAACAGCGCTCCTCCTTAGTGTGAAATTACCTCTCCTCAATTTCGAACACCTAGGGTGTATAAAACAAATGGCAACTGTCTTACATTTATATAATTCGAGGGAGATGGTTTCCTCGAATGTACTCCCAGTAGCCAAATATTTGCTGTTCAATGACCAAAATTGACCTCCAAAATAAGCAACAAAGAGAAGACAATAGTGCAGATCAATGCAAACATTTTTGCAAACATTTTTTGCCATATTGTTACTGCTGCTAGTTTATTTTTTTATTTTTTACTTCTTTTTTTTGATAGTTTAATTCTGTGCTGATGCGCAGTCTGCTCTGCTCCCCCCTGGTGTAAATACTCTGCATGAACAAATTGTTACCCCTCTAAACTCTGTATTTGTTTTATCCAGTCACACTTCACTTCCATTTTTCCCTCTGCTCTCCCACCCTCCCACCCAGCCCCTATCCTAATTATATAGCCTCCTTTTCTCAGCTGTTTCAATCCTCGCTCGGTTTAACCTCATCATGCCCAAGCTCTTGGTCTATCTTCTTGCAGTGTCTGCTATACTCTCTCTGTTAATTATCTCCACACTCCCCCTGTTACCTTTTGTTTCACTTGCCTTAGTCCCTTAGATTGTAAACTCACGGGATGTCTGGCTGAGCACTCTTATAAAGTGCTGCATTTATAGGACAATTGTCCTATGGGCAGGACCGTCTGTTCCTTAGGTTTTATTATTTATTATGTCACCTGTAATGTGCTTCCCCACTGCTACAGAATCTGTTGGCGCTGTATAAGTACTTGTAACTGTATAACATATAATCTGATACCCAGAAACAAGACCTCGGGGCTTCTCTGACACGACAATCTAAAACAGACTTGTTTAGTAAGTTCCAGCTAACAATGGAAACCATTGCATGGCACTGCTCGTTCAACGGTGACGGGTGGAACACGGTGAACTCAGGCTTGTGGAATCCTAATTCTGAAGAAATGACAATAGCAAACCTGTTCATACACATCTTTAAATATTCCCTCAATGCAAAAATCATAGGCGTGTGCACTGGAAAATGTACTAATAAATAGTGTTTATTATATCTACGTGTTAAAATACGATGAAATGGATTTCGTTTTAGCTATCAAGCTCCAAATGTTTCTGTTTGAAGGGACATCACCACCTGAGATACACTGCCTGGCCAAAACAAAGACACACAAAGTAATATTTGGACCCTTCTAAGGCTAGGGTCAGACTAACGCATTTTTATGTTGTCTGTGAAAAAGTGCGTTCGAACGAATGGATGCATTTTTTCACAGAATACGTGATAGTGGTCATACGATGCGCATTTTCGTCCGTGATTTTGTACGGATCATCAATAAAACACTTTTTGTGTCTGGACGTTATGTTGGCCGGACATTAGCAGCGTCTGACGTCTCCTAATCATGCACACACGCCGCTAGCGGACGCAGCGCACTCTGTACGTCAGTACCTGCGGTTTCACGTTCTCGAAAAAATGCGTTCATTTTCCACTTGCGTTGCGCAGCCGGACTTTTGTGCGACCGTACTTCGTATATTGGCCGTCATTGCCCGGCATCTGCTGCTAATGCGGCCGTGATTAAGTGCGGCTGCACGCGCGTTCGCACTGCCTCAGTCTGACCCTAGCCTATCTCCTCATCTGTAACGGCTACAATTCTAAATGAGGTGTCGTTTGAAAGTGCAGAGTCTGATATCTCACATGAGTTTTTTTGCAGCAGCATATTTGCTTTTACTTAGAAAGCAATTATGGCACTTGTCTAAATCACGTTTCATTTCCCACGCTGGGGGCATGTTTGGAGGTGATGGCGCAATGCAATATTACCATTGTCCTCAGCCCCATGTTATTATCGGTGTATTTCTGCCCACGCATCTGTCACTTACTGAAAATGCTATCATGTTCCTGTTGTTCACTGGAAACCTAAGAGTTCTTTAATATGAAATTCCCAGGAGATCAGCAGTTTCTGAGATACTCATAACATTCTTATGTCAGGCACTAACTGTCATGCCCCATGATTTAGGATTTATTTGTATATTTTTACTGTTATGTGTTGAATCTGCCTTTTGCTGCTAGCAGCTATCTTTCATAGCTATTTTGTCCCTGCTGGGTTTCCATAGCCTTGCTGCATCCAGCTAGTTTCCACCCCTTTCTCAGTGTCTTGTTTCTAAGGTACTTCCTGGTCACATAGGAGCCATTCTGTGCTCACTGCTGGACAGAAACTAATGTCTTTTCACCTGCATTGCTGTTCACTATTACAAAGATTGTCAGTCTGATCATTAAAGGTTTTCAAATGGATTCATCTTTCTACGTGTCAGTTTTGCTGAGTTGACACTATCTGTGGACTTTCATCGTGTGAGTACTGGTCAAATACAGACTTAGCTAGTCTCAAGCGCCCACGCCTCACAGCTTTGTTAGGGAAACAGAATACTAACAATTATCTGAACCTCTTGCCCATGTCTGCATGTTTTTATGTAAGGCTGATTATACACCACCTGGCCAAAAACAAAAGGCACACTCTGTAATACTTGGGTTGTGTAGGCTTTTGCTGTGATTGCGACACGCATTCGCCGTGGAATTGTGTTGTTCAGCTCTTGCAATGTTACAGCATTTATTCCCGTCCAGAGTGGCATTAATTTGTTCCCAAGATCTTGTGTTGGGAGAGTCGCAGCTCTGCGTAAAGTCTTCTCCAGCACATTATCCCAAAGATTCTCAATGGGGTTAAGGTCTGGACTGTGCGGTGGCCAATCCATGTGTGAAAATGATGTCTCATGCTCCCTGAACCACTCTTACACAATTTGAGCCCAATGAATCCTGGCAGCGCCATCTTGGAATATGCCCGCTGTGCCATCAGGGGAGAATAAACCCATTGATGGAAAAACTTGCTCATTCAGTATATTCAGGGAGTCACATGACCTCATTTTTTTTACACATAATGCTACTGAACCTAGACCTGAGCAAGTGAAGCAGCACCAGACCATAACAGGCTTCCACGGCAGGTGGCAACTTTTTTTTGGCCAGGCAGTGTCTATTTGCATTAAAGGGACATGCATGCTTTGCTAGTGTGATTTGAAAAACATGCTATGCCTTTTCAATGAGTCAGTAGTGTTATTCAGCAGGCATAAAAAGCAAGTAAATATGATATTTTTTCATATTTACCTGATCTTCCTTCTTGGCGCTTGCCACGCTACCTCAGGAGGCATTTTAAGCTAACCAATCAGTGCCTATACCTAGGGAGAGCTAAAAAACACACTGAGCATGTGCGACTGAGTTGCTCCTCCTCCCTCCTGCACTGTGAGCTTAGGGGAGGGCAGGGCTGTACTTTCACCCCCAGCTACTGCAGAGACAGGGAAGGAAAGAAATCCATACACACACGGAACAAAAGAGACAGCAGAGAGAGGGACAGCAAAAAAAAAAGCACAGAGACACATGGTAAAGAGAGAAAGACAGAAAGATAAAGCAGAGAAAGCACAAGAAAAGGTACAGTGAGAGAGAGCGCGCACAAGAGACACACAGCACAAGAAAGAGTGAGAGGGAGTGACTGTGTGAGGGAGTTTGAGTGAGACAGTGAGTATGCATAGGCGTCTCTACAGGGGGCAAGGGGGGGCAATTGCCCCCCTAGGTTATTCCTTGCCCCCCCATGTGCCCCCCCCACCAAAAATCAGCATCCAGCTTCCCACACATCTTCGAACCGCTTTATCTACGTCGCTATGCATCGTATATGGACGATCTAGGTGTCATTGTAAAGGGCAGATTCTGGCCTTTCCAGTGATACCCCAAAATGACCATATTCAGTGTGAAGTAAAAGTCATAAAACATTAAATAAAAACGGGCACTTAAACATTTTCACAGAGTTGAAATGGCTCAGCAGTGAAGTGGTTAATGTTCAGACTATACATTACATTGTGTATTACGTTAGTTTTTGCCTTGGTTTAGTTGTATATTAAGGGTTAATGGGTAGGCTTCATCCCTCACAGTATACATTTTATTTTTTCCATGATTAATGGCATTTTAGGGGTTAATGGGTAAGCTACATGCCTCACAGTGTATTGATTTCATGTTTTCCCTTGATCAATTGCATTTTAGGGTTTAAGGGGTAGCTAAATGCCACATTGTTTATTATTTTTATTGTATTTCCCTGGGTTTATGTCATTTTAGGGGTTATTATGGAAGTTAGAATCTAAAGGGTCTAATCATCTTTACATCCTCTGCTTTTCGTCACATTTCGGGGAATTAATTTAGCTGAAAATATGGTGAATTCCCTATTTAGCGAATGGTCACTGTAATTTGCTAAAAGTGCAGTCGCTGAAGCAGTTATCAGACATTCAGTGAAAACTGCCGAATTGCGGCAAATAAAATATTCAATTAAAGTATCAGGTTAGTACAACAAAAAGCATCATTGCATCACATTACTCGGGGGTTTTGGAATCTTATTTATATATACTTATTTAGGGCACTATTACCTGGTGTGAGCTAACCCTTGCGTCGGCGTGGTTTCGCGTTAGCGCCAGGTTAATTGAGTCTAGCGTCTGACCAACAGATCGTTTGCCTCATGCTACAAACGGGAAAAATCACTTAGCGCGATGCAACTAGTGATTTGTACCGCGAGCTTACTGTACTTTCTGTGTCCTTTACTTAACACGGGGAGCGCTAAAGATCCCTAGCGCTTTTGCAGCTAACAGAGCACTTGGTGCCAGCGCTAATTTTTGGAGGGCCGCTAGTTGCAACATTTTACCTACTGCTCAACTCCTAAAAAACAGATCCTTGCCCAAAATTAACAGGCAATTGAAAGGAATGAACCACAGATGTTCTCTTGCCCCATACACCATAGTAATGGATCTGGTCAGCAATAGGGATGAGCGTTCGGATCAGTTCGGAGTTCGATTCGAACATCGCCCGTTCGGCTGCTCGTCGAACTCCGAACATTTCCGCCTGTTCGCCGCATGTCCTCCCACAATGCACCACAATGGACCACAATGCACTTTCCACTGGCCTGAAGCTTGTAATTGGCTACAGCCTTGCACCTGACCACAGGTCAGGTGCAAGACAGGTTCAAGACTATGCCAATCACGGCTCAGAGCACTGATTGGGCAAATTTTGCCCAATCATGGGCTCACAGAACTAAGTCCCGCAGCACACTATATAAGGCTTCACACAGCCTTCAGCACGTGTTTTTTGAGAGGAGATTGTTGTGTTAGTGTGTGTTCTCACTGCCAGTCTGCCACCAGCTATTGGGGGGGGGGGGTCTCATGTCTACAAAATATCTGGGAATTGTTCTAATCTTTGTGTTCTCACTGCCACCAGCAATTGTGGGGGTCTCAGTTCTACAAAAAATCTGGGAATTGTTGTAATCTTTGTGTTCTCACTGCCACCAGCAATTTTGGGGGTCAGTCATTTATACAAAATATCTGTGAATTGTTGTAATCTTTGTGTTCTCACTGCTACCAGCAGTTTTGGGGGTCAATCATTTATACAAAATATCTGGGAATTGTTGTAATCTTTGTGTTCTCACTGCCAGCAACTATTGTGTGGGTCTCATTTCTACAAAATATCTGGGAATTTTTCTAATATGTGTGTTCTCACTGCCACCCATCAGAGAGTCTCACTGATTTATAGGAGGTTTCTGGGAATTGTAATCTGTGTCTTCTCACTGCCAGCTATCAGGGGGTCCTATCAGGGGGTCTCATTGACTTGCAGGTGGTTTCTGGGAATTGTAATTTGTGTCTTGTCACTGCCACCCATCAGGGGGTCTCACTGATTTATAGGAGGTTTCTGGGAATTGTAATATGTGTCTTGTCACTGGCTGCCAGCTATCAGGGTGTCTCACTGAGTTATACCAGAGTTTTGGAAATCTTTAATCTTTATACCAGAGTTGAATCAGAGTTCTGCAGCATATCTCCAATTTTTATAACAGAGTTGAATCAGAGTTCTGTATATCTTTAATCTATATATCACTCACCATGTCAGAAAGACCAAAAAGGACAGGCAGACGCTCCCAGGCAAAGATAAGAGGGCAAGCAGCCTCTGTGTCGGGAGGCTGTGCCTCTGGTCGTCGTGGACATGGTGCATCCTCTTCAGGGGCACGCTTGTCCTTTCTAACTGGTGCTGGCCGTCTTAAGCGGAAGCAGCATACAGAGGATTTGGTGGATTGGCTAACCAGTCCATCCTCATCCTCCCAGTCCTCTGCCAGCCAGGCTTGTAGTGCTTTACAGTCCACCTCAGCTGCCAAAGCATCTAATGCAGCCTCCATGTCCACAGCTACTCCTGCCGTAGCCTCAATATCACACACAGAGGAGTCAGCTGAATTGTTTGACTACAATGACAGTGACATGCTGCTTGAGGATACGCAGCAACTACAGTGCTCTGATTCAATCTCTGAGGTTGAGGAAGGGAGTATAATCAACCTAGAGGAAGGGGGTGCCAGTGACACACAAATAACTGGCACTCAAGTTGCCCCAGCAGCTGCAGCATACTGCCAAGTTGACTCCAGTGATGAGGAGATAGGGGGTGATGACAATGATGATGAGGTCACTGACTCCACCTGGGTGCCTGATAGAACAGAGGAGTCAAGTGAGGAGGAAGAGGAGGAGGAGGTACAACAAACATGAGGCACACGTCCTCTATGACCAACCGTAGCACTAGCCAGTCCAAGGCATCAGATGTCAGAGCTGCTCAGGTGCAGATTGCTGTTGTCTCAAAGCACACATCCAGGAACTCTGCTGTCTGGGAGTTCTTTAAGAAATGTGCATCAGACCGCACCATTGCTATTTGTAATCTGTGTCAGATGAGGCTCAAGCGTGGGAACGACACTGGACACTTTGGTACCACGTGCTTGAGGCGACATATGACCACCTGCCACTCATCCCGTTGGCGCAACACTTCGCGTAGGTCCGCCTCCTCACCTGTCTCTACCCCCACTATATGTCCTGTCATGTCATTGACTCCAACCTCCACTGACAGGGATGATGCTACAGTAATGGATGTACCAGGTCCTTCCTCACAATGTGACAGCATCCCATCAGCTGAAGATTTACACAGTCAGATTATGTTGCCCCAGCTGCTGTAGCGTAAAAAAAAATATAGTCCGAACCATCACCAGGAACAGCATCTAAATGCCAGCATAGCAAAATTACTCGCATTACAGTTGCTGCCTTTCCAGCTGGTGGACTCTGCTTCCTTCCGTGAATTTGCTGAATGTGCTGTACCACAGTGGCAGGTTCCAAAACGCCATTACTTTTCACAGAAGGCCATTCCAGCACTATACCAGCACGTGGAAGACAATGTTATCGAGTCATTGGGAAAGGCAGTCAGCAGCAAGGTGCATGTGACTTTAGACATGTGGTCCAGCAAGCATGGACAGGGCCATTACCCAATGTGCTGTGAAGGAAATGTAACTCTGATTGCAGCTGGAAGGGATCCAAGACAGGGCTCTGTGCTGGAGCTTGTTCATCCACCACGCCTCCAGAAATCTGCTTGTATATGGTCTGTCTGCTCCACCACCACCTCTCTCTCTTCCTCCTCCTCCTCCTTCTCTGTCTCTGGCGAAGTGGCAGTTAAACCGACGCATGACAGGGGCTACGCAATGGCTCAAGCAAAAAGATGCCATACTGTGCTTGAACTGGTTTGTTTAGGGGACAGGAGCCACACCGGGCCAGAAATTCTGTCAGCTCTGCAGGGGCAGGTGCAGAGATGGTTAACACCACGCCAGCTTCAGCTGGGAATGGTCGTCTGTGATAATGGCAGCAACCTTCTCTCCGCCCTACGCCTGGGTAAGTTGACGCATGTACCATGCCTAGCACACGTCCTAAAAAAGACCGAAAAGTCTGCAGCCACTTCAGACGGTCATTCCCGGCAAGTGTTCGCCTGGCAGAAATTCAAAGAGAATTCCACCTTCTCACAAACCGTCTGATCTGTGACATGCCCACCAGGTGGAACTCGACATTAGCAATGCTAAAGCGTCTGCACAAGCAGCAGAGGGCCATCAACAAGTACCTGTGTGAGTATGGCACAAGGATAGGTTAAGGTCAACTTGTCCCCCCCCCGCAGTGGCGGATGATCAAGGATGCATGCACTGTACTGTCACCATTTGAGGAGGCAACGAGGATGGTGAGCAGGGACAGTGCATGTATCAGTGACACAATTCCTTTAGTGTTCCTGCTGGAGCACACTCTGCGGGGAATTATAGATGTGGCTATAGAGGCAGAGCAGCGGGAGGAAGAGGAGGCCTTCCCTAGCTCTCAGGGCCCCAGTCTTTCCGCAGACAGCATTCCAGCGGGTCCTCCTCAGATCAGACAGGAGGAGGATGAGGAGGAGGAAGAATATTTAAGTTGTGGGGGCATTGAAGGTGGGGATTCCTCAAGGGAGGGTTTTGTGTGCCCAGAAACCCAAGGACTAGTATGTGGCTGGGAGGAGGAAGTGCACAATGGGGTCATCCTCATTGACCAGGAAGACTCGGAAGCTAATGGCACCTCCAACCTACGCTGCATGGGCTCCCTTATCCTGCAAAGCCTGCTAAAGGACCCCAGGATTCGTGCTATCAAGGAGAGGGATCATTACTGGTTGGCAACCCTTCTTGATCCACGATAAAAGGGTAAAGTTGCAGAGCTCATCCTGCCCGCACAGAGGGAGCACAGGATGAAAAAACTTGAGGACGCTCTAAAGCGACACTTGTGTAACACCTTTCCAGGCACTGGTAGATTACCAAGTGCTGACACACGTGCTTCTGAGGCTGCGGATGATCAGAGGAATAGTGGTGAAGGCCGGGGCCGCTTGACTGATGCCTTTTTAAATTTTTTTAGTCCACGACGCCCAGGGACGTCAAATGTAGGCACCCATTGTCAGCGTCTTCACAGTATGGTGCAGGACTACCTAGGGGCAAGGGCAGACCTGGATACCTTTCCAGCAGATGATCCACTGGCTTACTTGGTGTTGAGATTGGATCACTGGCCAGAACTTAGCCAATATGCTATGCAGCTACTAGGTTGCCCTTCATCCAGCGTGCTTTCTGAAAGGACGTTCAGTGCTGAAGGAGGTTTTGTCACAGACAAAAGAGTGCGTCTGTCCACCGACTCTGTAGACCGGCTGACATTTATAAAAATGAATCAGTCCTGGATCAGCAGCTATCAATCCCCTGATGCTGACGTAACGGAATAGATCTGGGATGTCTTCTACATTCACAAAACCTCTACCAGTGAACTCTTCCACAATACCACAAAGGGGTTACGGTGTGAAGGCACTTGCTGCCACCAAAGGCACAATATTTGGCTGCACTGACACCTGTATCAGATTTATATAATTTTAATTTTTTGAACCGCAGGGTCCAACCCTGCACTCTTCCACAATACCACAAAATGGTTACGGTGTGAAGGCACTTGCTGCCACCAAAGGCACAATATTTGGGTGCACTGACGCCTGTACCAGATTTATATCATTTTAATTTTTTTAGAATGCAGGGTCCAACCCTGCACTCTTCCACAATACCACAGAGGGGTTACAGTGTGACGGCACTGTTGCCGACACTAAAGGCCCAATTTTAAAGCATCTATTGTTACTTTCATCCAAAGCCTGCATAAGTTTCACCATAATTTAGCCAAAAATCACTAAACTTGTTCTGCGTGTCTTAAAAGGTCTCCTCTTTTAATACAGACTGCCGCCCCAAGCAGTTATTTATGAATAGATTAAAGGAAAACCGTTTACCGTCACTTGAAACATATTTTTTTTGTTTTTAAATGTTTCTATACATCCTACAAATCCGCCACTACACAGGCAGGTTATGGGGACCTCCTAGGCACGATATTTGAAGGAATTTTTCGTTTTTATTTTTAACCCTTATTTCATGGAAAATTCACTGTCCCTTTAAAAATGTTTTTTTTTTTTACTTTTTGTCCTTGTTTCCTGTCCCCCAGGGCACTACCCGGACCCCCATACAGAGGGGTTACGGTGTGACGGCACTGTTGCCGACACTAAAGGCCCAATTTTAAAGCACCTATTGTTACTTTCATCCAAAGCCTGCATAAGTTTCACCATAACTTAGCCAAAAAAAATCACTAAACTTGTTCTGCGTGTCCTAAAACGTCTCCTCTTTTCATACAGGCTGCCGCCCCAAGCAGTTGTTTATGAATAGATTAAAGGAAAACCATTTACCGTCATTTGGAATGTCATTTTTTTCTTTTTAAATGTTTCTATACATCCTACAAATCCGCCACTTCACGGGTAGGTTATGGGGACCTCCTAGGCACGATATTTGAAGGGATTTTTCATTTTTATTCTTAACCTTTATTTCATGGAAAACTCACTGTTCCTTTAAAAACGTTTTTTTTAAAACTTTTTGTCCTTCTTTCCTGTCCCCCAGGGCACTACCCGGACCCCCATACACCTTTTATGACAAATATCTAGCATATATGCCCTCTTGGAGGGCGCTCTAAAAATCTAATGTTCGGGTCCCATTGACTTACATTGAGTTCGGATCGCGTTCGAGCTCGAACTTGAATTTTTGAAATTGTTCAACTTCGAACCGAACACAGGGGCGTTCGGTTCATCCCTAGTCAGCAATGTCGCTGCTGTTGCAGTCGGCTCTATTATGATATATATGTATCGATTATCCACATACTGTATATTCTAATTGTAATATATTGCCTAATTCTAAACATTTTATGCTAGGGTTATTCATTGTATGTAAACGGTTGATTATTAGGGTGACTGTGTGGACCATGTTTAAAGGGACACGTAAGTCTTGCCCTGAAACATGTATTATTTATATGCTGCAGCAGGGAAATTATTGTCGCTCACCTGGCCTTCTTTTTGGATCTATTAAATGTATGATAATGATTCTACTTACTTTTGGGTGGCATTTATCATGCAATGCCCATCAGCCTCGATGTATGTGTGCATCAAAACATGGATGATATGACCACGTTGGAGGATTTTAATAATGCAGGGGGTGTGAGGTTATTCACTGGATGTGTTCATAACACGAGCTTGTGAGGGCGGGGGATAGGTATGGTCCAGCACTCTCCACTGGAAAAAAAAAATAGTTCTATCCTGTGCTGTACACAACCACAGTAGCATTGGGTCTCAGCCCGGGTCTTAGGCTAGGGTCAGACGAAAGCATTTTTCCCCGCGAACGTGAAAAAGTGCGTCCGAACGCATTGACGTATTTTTTCACGGAATGCGCAAAAACGGTCAGACGACGCGCATTTTTGGGCGTGATTTTGTACGGATCGTCAATATAACTCTTTTTGCGTCTGGACGTTATGTAGGCTGGACATTAGCAGCGTCTGACATCTCCTAATCACGCAAACACGCCGCTATGCCGCAGCTGCGCACTCAGTACGTCAGTACTAGTGGTTCATCGTTCTCAGAAAAATGCGTTCAAATTCCACTTGCGCTGCACGGCCGGACTTTTGTGCGACCGTACTTCGTATATTGGCCGTCATTGCCCGTCATCTGCTGCTAGTGCGGCCGTAATTATGTGCGCCAGAACGCACGTTAAAAGTGCGCTGGTCTGACCCCAGCCTTAGAGTTTCCCTAGTGGGCACTAAAAGACCTTTTTCATGGACTACTGCAGACAAGGTGATCTGTTAGTAGGTCGTCCGGCACTAAGTTTTAGCGACTCGCGCAAAATTTTTCCTTTAGTGATGGTGTTTTAGTTCACACCAGATGATAGGGCCCTTAGTTTTATTCAGTGGTATGATTTAGTGGTGAAAATAGTGCCCCCCCCCAGTTTTGACTGCGGTATTTTATGTGCCCCCCCTAAATATTGTTGCTAGAGTCGCCACTGTGAGTATGTAAATCTTGAAAGAGTGCATGGGAGCGAGTAAGTGAGTGAGTGTGTGAGTCTGTGTGTGAGCGAGTCAGCGGGTTAGTGTGTTTTGCTTTCACAGTTGCAGAGAAGCTAATATTCAGTTCCTCGGTTTCCCCAGTTTGAGGTCCTGAGCTGCACAGCTTGTGTTAGTTCATACAGGCACAGGTATTTATAAAGCGCTAGCAAGTTCTGTAGCGCTGTACAATGGGGAGACAGAATAACAAATGTCCATAAAAGTTAAACACACAGAACAGTAGGAAAGTGGCCCCTGCCCAAGAGCTTACAATCTAAGAGGAGAGGGGTGACACACCTGAGTATGTGAAGTAGTGGGGTGCATGGGGGGCTGTGGACAAGATGGAGCAAGAAATGTAGTTCGCTGAAGCTTTGATGGGTGCAATAGTGGGTGGAGTAATGGACATGGAGGAGGCGGGGAATATTCAGGAAGTATGAGCTTTAGAAACACCCCTAGCTGAGGGGCGTTGCCGGAGAAGATGACATGACAGAGTTTAAAGCAAAAAAAAAAAAAAAAATTTACTCATTTTTAAAACTTTTATTGATTTATTCTAGTTTGTCTATAGGTAGAAAAGTGTTTAAATGTCAATTTAAAAAAACTTTTTCTAGACATGCATATCCCTTTAAAGGAGCCGGAGTAAATGTGCAGATAATAAGGCGGCCACTCGGTGTATAAAGGTTTCTATGAGCACAAAACCACACAAGAATATAACAACAGTAACCATTCAATAATTGAACGCAGATTATATTACCTGCCATGAATGTATTGATTAAGGACATTTTTCTAAATATTAAAAATCTTTTTTTCACCAGATTTTAATTGTTTAAGTCGATCACCTTTTGTTTCTTCCATACTTAATGATTTTGCTTTTCAGTAGGTTATTTGCATTTCATCCTTAAATTGTGACCTTTTCCATTTAGCGTGTCACATATTTCACATTAATACACTTTAATATTTACTTTATGATCTCTTGCATGGTGGAACGGTTGGAAACTGGAATTCCGTGTAACACCAGGTGTCTAAATCTCTCAGATGGAAAGTCTATAATAAAGGTTCGGTAACTTAAAGGGATACTCCACATACTACAATCATTTTTACATCATGCGATGGTTGTATGTAATGCGTGCTCTGTGCAAATTCCTGCTTAATGAACCAACACCATTGCGGACTAAATTAAAGAATGCATTTGAGCAAAAGTATATGAAGGCCACAGGAACAGGCAACATCACAAGGTTTGTGCGGGTCCTGAGAATGGACAACGTCAAGGTTTGTGCGGGTCCTAAAAACAGGCAACAGCATTAGTGGCCTGCCCTACATTAGGGCCCACTCGGGTCGCACAAGGTTCTAGCTCAATTGTGCCATTACAGAGGAGCCTAAACCATATGCAGATCAGTCTGCTATCACCCAAAAAGAATGGCCAGAGCTAAAATGCCAAGGCAGCCTCCTCTGTAGGGGAGTAACCAGAGCCCTCAACGATCGTACCAGGCCATGTTAGGCCTCGTCAGGAGGGCATAGTCAATACCTCTCTAGGCACATCGAGCAAGGGGTCAATGTTTAGATTATCCTGTACACTAATAGCGAGCAAGTATGTGAAAGCCCTGAGAATGGGCAATGACACAATGTTTGTGAGGGTCGTGAGAACGGGCGACTGCATAAGTGTCCTGCAGTCGGTGGGTCAACGCTCAGGTCTCCCAAGGTTTTGGCTCGATGGTGCCATTACAGAGGAGCCTAAACCATATGCAAATCAGACTGAAATCACCCAAAAAGGATGCCCAGAGTTGAAATGCCACGGCAGCCTCCTCTGCAGGAGAGAAATCAGAGCCCCGACGATCGTTCTGGCCTTGTTAGGCCTGGTCAGGAAGACATAACAGATACCTCTCTAGGCACATCGAGCAGGAGGTCAATGTCTGGATTACCCTGTTCACTAATAGTGAGCCAGTAAGTGAAAGCCCTGAGAATGGTCAATGTCACAAGGTTTGTGAGGTTCGTGAGAACAGGCAACTGCATAAGTGTCCTGCTTTAAGGTGGGTCAACACTCAGGTCCTACAAGGTTTTAGCTCGATGGTGCCATTACAAAGGAGCTTATACCATATGCAAATCAGACACTATCACCCAAAAAGGGTGGCCAGAGCTGAAACACCAAGGCAACCTCCTCTGCACAAGAGTAACAATGATGCTTGTTTCATTTAATTAATGCATGTATTTTACCAATTTTCTTCTTGGGTTTCGTTCTGGCAATTTGCCAATCTCTGGAAACTGGAGATTAACCTAGTCAATGTTTGTTTTGTCAGAGCATACATGAAAGAGGCAAGAACATCCAAGAATGCAACGTAATATGTTGGACTGAAATAGAAGAATAGGCTAATGATGCAATGAGTGACCCATCTCATTGACCCAACAGGTAAAACAAGCTTGTGATCACTTCACTTTACGTTAACACATGTTTGAAGCATTTCACTTAATTATTATGAGTCACCAAGTGGCTTTTATTAACATCTGAGTTATTTGTATTCATCTCCTCTGGCCATTTATAAAGTTTTTGTGGTCAGGGTTACTATATACTAAGGAACTTTCGGTAGAAAGTTGACTTCAGTTATATATTACTCACCAAACGGAGTGTAAACCAGGACCAGCCTGACTACTGAGATAACTGGACTGGCAAATTTGTTGTCTCATATCTCTATTATAATTGAACAAAAACAATTGACGCACACGCCTCTTCTCTTGGTGGAGCAGTTTAACTGGAGAAGAAGACAGAAAGGCAAATCAGTAGATGCTCTGTCAAACCTTTTTCTGTTCTTTGCTTCTTTGATGTTCAGGGACGCATACCTTACATCACGGTAGGAGTACCAACATCTTCATTGGCTTCCCCACTTGTGTAACTACATTTACGTATGTGTGTCCAAAGGCACAGCGAGTAAAGCAAAGGAGAGAAGGTAACCCTAACCCTGAGACAGAGCTACCCTTTATCCTTAATATATCATATAGAAAATTATCCAAAAACATACATTTTCTTTTCTTTTCGACAGTTGAAAAAATTTAGCCCAAGCTAAAATTCTAAAAAATGTTCCTGTTTAAATGAAAATACTGGACAGTTAAAAACCAAAAACAGAGTGTAAATATGTGTGCACTGATATGCGTTTCACTAACTTAATCTTAGATCCCAGAAACGCGAGTCTTACCGCAAATCTTGGACTTGGGCACTTTTACTGCAACAGTGGAGATATTACAGCAGGGACTCGTGGGTTGTCAATATAACGGTGGAATATTAAGGAGGGACTTGCACGTTATAATTGTAACAGTGAAAAATTTACTAACGGACTTGCATTTCGCAACTGTAAGAGTGGAATCATAATGTACAGACTTGCACATTATAATAGGACAGTGTAAATGTCAGTTTCTGAACTTACGAGTTTTAAAGGTATAGTATGGAGGTTGGTTGTCTTTATTGTAAATGTGGATTCGAATTGGGAATCCAAATGCCGGTAAGCTCAGACTTGAATCTCCTGAACCAAAAAATGGCCATAATGCGACCGAAGAAGGTCCAAATTTCGACTATAGAGACAAATTAAAACGAGGCTCAAATCCCTAGATATTTAACAATTACTGTTTACAAAAAGGAAACGTCAAATGAAGAATAGTTAAGACCCAGACTTTGGACATTTTATTGCACGTACCCAAAAAAGCAAACAAAACTGCTTGTAATGTGCATACTGTATAAAAACTGCATACAAGGTGCAAGTTGCAATGAGAAGCTAGCCGACTGCTGATCTGGGGCTTAGCAGGGCTGTAATTTAGCCTGTGTTCAACACTGATTTGTTTACTGAGGCAGGATACTGCAAAATCAAATGTACTAAACTCATTTAAAATAATGAGTCAAGTGCCCACCTAAGAAGAATAAGTCTGACCCACACTTTTTGATTTCATTTTCAGGTCATTTAATTTCACGGACTCAAAAAAGCAAAGGAGACTGCTTGTAATGTGCATACTGTAAAAAAAAAAATGCATACCATAACAAGGTGCAGTTTGCAATGTAGAGAAAATGTAGAAGTGAGGTTATGTTCAAGTTTAACAGTTAAAAATCATCTAGTGTTAGATATCACTTCGTAAAGGTTATAGACATCAATTGAATATTATGCGCTATGTCAGTAAGGGTTAATGTATTTTAAAATATACAAACAGTAGGAGTATGGCGCTTACTAAATACAATACGTGTAGTCCGACTGCTGCCAGGAAATTGCACATTTCTTTACTCTTTTTTTAATCCGCTTCCAACCTTATAGAAAAACCAAACATGGTTTCAATAATTTATTTTTTTGAGAAAGTGCGGGGGGGGGGGGGTTGTGAAAGTATTTTACCAGGAAGGATACATTGAGATTTCTCTCATTTTCAAGTATGTCCTGGGTGGCGAGTATGTACCGTCAGGTGTCTTGCCCAAGGACACTTACTGGAGAGATGCTCATCAGGATCGAACCCATGACTCCACAGGCTCTCTCCACGCAGAGCAGTGATGTTACCTCTACTCCACGCAGCCTGGGAATAGTTGGTTACTGGTGGCAGTTGGACTGTATGAATTGTGTTTAGTAATCGTAGCACTCATATTGTTTGTAGATTTATTATATGTTTCGGACGCTATGTCAGATATAGCATTTGGTTTGTGAGTACTAGGCGGTTGTCATTTGTAGAATTAGCCCCCGCCCCACACATCACAAGATTTAAGGTTGCCAGTGTCTACATTCTTTCGTTAAAGTATTTTTGGCTGCGGCATTCGAAAATTTGAATAAAAGGTCTCTCATCACGCACACAGACAATTTCCTTGTTTTGTTAATAAGTAGTTGTAACAGATCTCTGTGCCCGGACAGGGTCACATCTGCCAAATGCTGCTTCCTCGCTGGACACCCAGTTTCTCCTCGTGACTCTCACACCTTTCTCTGTTACCTTAGCCACAGCTGTATGTAGAGAGCCTGGCTAGCACCCCCAGGAATAAGCCGAAGCTGTAGACCTGGAGCAGTGGCGTAGCCTGGGGGGGGCAGGGGGGGCCGTGGCCCCGGGCGCAGTTTTGTTAGGGGCGCATAATTTCTTTTGAAATTATGCACCCCTAAAACTTGTGGCCCGACTGACCCGCCGGGCCCTCGGGCGCCGCCCAAAGGCCCGCGGGTTGAGGGGACCCAGATGCCGGGCAGCGGGAGTGCCTGCCGGCTGCCCGGTCCTGAACAGTGAGTCCGTCCTGTTGATTGAAGGGGATGCGGCTGCGTGCAGACGCAGGTCACGTGGTCCGTCTAATCAGGTGGTACTGAGTCTCTGTACCACCTGACTGGCCGGACCGCGTGACCTGCGCACGCACGCAGCCGCATCCCCTTCAACAGGACGGACTCGCACGCTGTTCAGGACCGGGGCGGGCAGGCACTCCCGCTGCCCGGGAGCTGGGGCAATATCCAGGTGAGAGTTGGGGCAAATCCATGAGCTGGGGCAAATCCATGAGCTGGGGCAAATCCATGTGCTGGGGCATATCCATGAGCTGGGGCATATCCATGTGCTGGGGCAAATCCATGAGCTGGGGCAAATCCATGAGCTGGGGCATATCCATGAGCTGGGGCATATCCATGTGCTGGGGGGCAAATCCATGTGCTGGGGCAAATCCATGTGAGAGCTGGGGCAATATCCATGTGAGAGCTGGGGCAATATTCATGTGTGAGCTGGGGCAATATCCATGTGTGAGCTGGGGCAATATTCATGTGAGAGCTGGGGCAATATCCATGTGAGAGCTGGGGCAATATCGATAACGTGTCCACAGGTTGGGGGGGGGCACACAATTCTTGGCTGGCCCCGGGCGCTGACAACCCACGCTACGCCACTGACCTGGAGCCTTTCCTTGGAACAGCGGGCAGAAGATTCCTGGTCCTCCAAAACATATATTAGTTCCTGAAGTGTTAGAGGCTGTCAGAGAGCCTGCATTCACTTCAGGGAGATTACCGGAACTTCCGGGAGACTTAGGATCCCCGAGCAAGTCTTTTTTTTTTATATATATATATACGCGATGCAAATGTCTCGAATATAATGCAACCCCTCCAATTTTAAGGTACATTTTTGTCACCAAAATCTAATGGTATACTCGAGTATCTTTTATGTACATTTCTTCAGTCCAAAGGCTACAGGGAGATAATGATCACAAATTAAATATAGGTCATCTCCCACACATCCTTGGGATTAAAAGGGGTTAAAAACAGTTTGCAACAAGTTTATACATTGCTGACTTGATTAATTGCTCTAAAACATTGGAACAAGATACGTATCTGGTCAGCGCGAATGAACGTGAGGGGACTCGGACGGCTTCTCAAATGACGTCACCAACAATATTGCATAATAGGATAAAACAGAAGAAAAAACAAAAACTAGGTGCAGTAAAATCACAGGTGGGTGGATACTTTCGGTATTCTTATGGTCAATAAACTCACAAAAAAAGAGCCTCAACACTGGCTCTGAGCGGGTAGATGCCTTTGGGTTGTTTGTCTGGAATATTTTCACAGGTAACCCACTCCTTAACGTCGGGGATTCCTCACCACATCCGTTGGAAATAGGACAGAAAGACAGAGACAGACTCTTGTGTGTATCTGGCGCAAATTATGCGATATAAGACCATGACAAGTGGGAACTCACATTTGGTGGAGCTATTCCAAGCTCGAAACGGAAGGCACATGGTTTTCGTTTGGTCAAACCCAATTAAAAACCAAACATGCAGGAACTGGTTCTTCTTTAAAATTTATTAGTTTGGTTTTTAATTGGGTTTGACCAAACAAAACCAAACGAAAATGTGTAATTTGATTCTAATTTATGACTCTGCTACTAGTGTCGTCAAAGTCCGGGGGAAATTTTATTCCCTGTGCTGTTAGATCACATGTGCCGTGCCAAAGGTATTTAAAAGGAAATAACTTAAGAAACAATTCCACCTATAGTTACACACAGTGTATTTTTATTGTTGTTATGTGACCTCATAATGTCTTCGGCCATTTATGAAACTAGTTGTGTCTCTTAAAAAAGTAAAATGTGCTGTTTTAAGCCAATAAAAATATTTATTTTCATTTAACCCTTTCGCTGCTGAGGCTTTTCCCGCCCCTGTGCTGAGGTCATTTTTACCGGTTTTGCTCATCATGTTTAAACGTGTTTTGAAGGCTTATTTTAGTATATGACCCAGACATATTATATATCGTTCTTTCCGTCAGACTCGGTAGATTCATAATATGTCATTATTATATGTATACGTTATGTCATGTCTGTATATTATAACAAAAAATGCAATAAAATATGTATTTTCAATAATTTACAATGTGTAAAGTGTTTTTTTTCACATTTTAACATGCGAGCAATTGCGGTTATATTTTGTATGGGGTGCGCTTGTTAAAAAAATTAGAGATGGGGTCTTGTTACATTTTTTTTTGGGGAAAATTACACTATTTTTAACAAACGCACCGCATACAAAAATCGTTAGTGCAGCATCATTGTTCACATTATAATTGAAATGGGAACAATATTGCTGCATTAACAAACCAAAAAAAATAAAAAAAAAGTGTTTATTTTTTTTTATAATTTTTTTTTTTTTTACAACATTTTTCACTTTCATGTTTGGTATCGTTGGAACGGCCATGCTCTAGCCGATCCAACCATACCAAAATTTAACCCCTAACTGCCACGGATCGGGAGATAGGGCGTTCATTGGAACGCCCTATCTCCACCGTTGGTGGCAGTTAAGGGTTAAGTCCAGGACTGGCGTCATCATGCTACGCACGATGACGCCAGTCCTCAGGGGGAGTTCCCGGAGGCTTGGCCGACATCCAAGATGTCGGCCAGCTCCGGGAAAGGATCGCGAACCGGCGCTTTTCAGCGCCGATTCGCGATCCAGCTCCCCAGGGGTTAATGCCAGGCATCATTTGGAAGGGCAGGCTGTGCCCTTCCAAATGATGCCTGGGTTAACCCCCGCAGAGCCGCCGATCGGGAGGGAGAGAGGTCCGAAGGACCTCCCCCCTCCCTTTCAGGCGCCTCCTCCGCACATGCGGGGGGGGCCTGAATTAGGTGTCATCGCGCTGCCGCGATGACACCTAATTCCGGCGGCTGTGGTCCCGGATGCGCGGCTGACATCCAGGATGTCAGCCCGCCCTGGGGGGGCCAGCGATCGGCCGGAACCCGGCCGAACGCTGACCCCAATGGGAGGACGCGCTCAGCGCGTCCTCCGCATACCAGCGGGAATGCTGAGGACGCGCTGAGCGCGTCCTCAGCATCCAAGTGGTTAAACACTCATTCTTCAAATTTTATTGCCTTAAGGTTCAACCACTCCCTCAAACACAACCCCATACTGTACCCTGGCTGACTGTCTTCTTCTAGAACAGGGGTAGGGAACCTTTTTTCTGCCAAGGGCCATTTGGAGATTTACAACATCATTCAAGGGCCATACAAATCTAACAACTTAAAAGTTAGTCAGTTATATTTAGGAAGATTTTTTTTATAATTATTAAATTTATATAATATATATATATATAATTAGATTTTAGGGATCTGTGTAATACCAGACCCAGGATGCATAAAAGTGAGACAGATGTCATTTGCATATCCTACCCAGAATTCCTTGCTGCATATGGGGAATGTGGCACAGGAGCTCTGGGATGCAATTCATCGAATTGCTGTGATGTGCAAGTGGCTTCTGCAATAATAAACATGACTAATTATGGTGTGGAGGCTTTTTATCCTCCACCATAACTCTTTATATATATATATATATATACACACACACACACACACACACACTTTTTTCTGCCTTTACTTTAGGTTTGATCTAAGGCTAGGGTCAAACGAAAGCATTTTTACACGCGAACGTAAAAAAGTGGGTCCGAACGAATTGACGTATTTTTTCACGGAGTGCGCGAAAACGGTCATACGATGCGCATTTTTCGTGCGTGATTTTTTCGGATCGGCAATAAAACTCTTTTTGCGTCTGGACGTTATGTAGGCCGGACATTAGCAGCGTCTGACATCTCCTAATCACGCAAACACGCCGCTATGCCGCAGCTGCGCACTCAGTACGTCAGTACTAGCGGTTCAGCGTTCTCAAAAAAATGCGTTCATTTTCCACTTGCGTTGCGCGGCCGGACTTTCGTGCGACCGTACTTCGTATATTGGCCGTCATTGCCCGTCATTTGCTGCTAGTGCGGCCGTAATTATGTGCGCCAGAACGCACGTTAAAAGTGCGCTGGTCTGACCCCAGCCTAAAAGATAAAGCAATTTTTCTTATTTTGTGCTCTTAAAATAAAAATTTAAAACATTTAAAGAAAGAAATATGGGGGGGTGAATTAATTTCACCCCCTCCCCATTTAACCACTCGGCTGCTAAGGACGTGCTCAGCGCGTCCAGCAAACTAGTTTTCCTGTGCTGAGTGCGTCCATAGCACCAGAGGCAGCGATCAGCCGGGATTTAGCCATGGATGTCAGCCCAGCAACCGGGACCCCGGCGGGCACAATAGACGTCATCGCACTTAAGGCTAGGGTCAAACGAACGCATTATTCGTAGCGACCATCAAAAAGTGCGTCCGAACGCATTACCGTATTTTTTCACGGAATGCGCGAAAACGGTCATACGATGCGCATTTTCGTGCGTGATTTTTTACAGATCGTCAATAAAACACTTTTTGCGTCTGGACATTATGTAGGCTGGACATTAGCAGCGTCTGACATCTCCTAATCACGCACACACGCCGCTATGCCGCCGCAGCGCACTCTGTACGTCAGTACTAGCGGTTCTGCGTTCTCGAAAAAATGCGTTCATTTTCCACTTGCGTTTCGCGGCCGGACTTTTGTGCGCCCGTACTTCGTAAATTGGCCGTCATTGCGCATCATTTGCGGCTACTGCGGCCGTGATTAAGTGCGGCTCAACGCACGTTAAAAATGCGTTCGTCTGACCCCAGCCTTACACGTTGTAAATTATTGAAAATTCTATTTTTTTATTGCATTTTTTGTTATAATATACAGACAGGACATGACATATACATATAATAATGATATATTATGAGTCTGCCGGAAAGAACGATATATAATTTGTCTGGGTGGTATTATAAAACGTGGCTTCAAAACGCATTTAAACATGATGAGCGAAACCGGTAAAAATGAGCTCAGCACACAGGCGTGAAATGGCTCTGCAGTGAAGGGGTTAATTAATTTCATTGGCTTCCCATTTAATTTACTACAGGGGTTATTCGGAGACTGCTGAATTGCACTGAATGGTGAATTTCCCCGTACGGTGAAATTTGAGCCATTCGGCTAATCAAAAAGCTGTCAATTCCGCAAATATCAACGAACTGCAAACGAAATACGGTGCCTGTTCAACGGCAGTGGAATCCCCAATGGTTAATCTATTCAGAGAACACCGAACAGCAGAGAAATGCCAGTGAAATACCCTGATTTTCTGTGGTTTCATTTGGCAGGTTCAAATCAGGCGAATCCCATAGGTTTCAATGTAAATAAAATACCCGTTTTTCTTAAATATTTATTGAACCATTTATTCTTTTCATTTGCAGCAAAAAGTCTCATGTATTTATTTTTTTAGGCAAATTCTTTTCCCCCATATATTTTTAACATGGCATTTGTTTTTTCTGTAACAGACCTTTTTATTATTATTCATATGGCCTTATATAGTATTTTTCCAGACATTTTCATTCGGCAGTGTTTTTTAAAACGCCTTTTAAGGCTAGGGTCAGACGAAAGCAGTTTTAACGTGCGTTTAGCCGCACGAAATCACAGCCGTGCTAGCAGCAAATGACGTCCAATGCCGGGGAACACACGAAGTACGGCCGCACGAAAGTTCGTCCGCGCAACGCAAGTGGCAAACGAACGCATTTTTTCTAGAACGTCAAACCGCTAGTACGGACGTACAGAGTGCGCTGCGTCCGCTAGAGGCGTGTGTGCGTGATTGGGAGACGTCAGACGCTGCTAATGTCCGGCCAACATAACGTCCAGACACAAAGTGTTTTATTGATGATCCGTACAAAATCACGGACGAAAATGCGCATCGTATGACCGCTATCGCGTATTCCGTGAAAAAATGCGTTCATTCGTTCGAACGCACTTTTTCAGACAACGCGAAAAATGCGTTAGTCTGACCCTAGCCTAAAAGTTGCAGTGTTTTTTGTTTTTTTTTTAACCCCTGTTCGGCAGCTGATTGGCTTGTTTGGAAATGATGTGGCGGATCGTCGGATGCATTTGGCTATTTTTCCCAGGGTCATGTGACTGATTAAGCGATTTTGCAGGATCGGCGAATTTAACTCACCGAAGTGCGGCAACCAGGAAAGCACCGAAATGCCAGTGACATTTTGGTGCTCTCTGAATAACCACTTGGGTTTCGATGTGAAGCTAACTCCAACTGCCTTTAAACTTGTATAAATGCTCCATACGTTTGTGTTACCCCAGTACAACAGGGTAGACCAGTGGTTCCCAACCGCGGTCCGCAGACTGAATCCTACAATCACTGAGCAGCAAATCAGATCACCTGTGCTGTGCTTCATATCTGGAAAACCTGACCTGTTAGGGGTACTTGAGGATCAGGGTTGGGAACCACTGGGTTAGAGGATCAAGCAGCTTTACCATGTATAGCAAATGATAAAGTAGGTAATAATTTTCCTAGAAAGCATGAACTACTTAACCAATTTCAAAAGACGCCTTTCAAACAGTCAAAGAGTGTATTTACACATGTGATCTCTTCTAACAGTCTGCTTCTTATAATCCTGGAACTTTTTGTGTCAAAAGTCACAAAAGAAAATGAGAGACTATCCATGGTGTTGACTGGTGAAATATTTATTAAACAAACAGATTTGTCATTTTCCTCATTCACACCAAGCTCCTTAGCTTTTCTATAACAACACAGAAAGAGAAAACCTGTCAACTCCCTATGACTGAACGGAGCTACCGACTTGCGCCTGTGCGCCTTTCGAACATATGTTGCAATCCTCAGCCACGCGGACACACCTTAAGCCAAAGTAAACGAGGTCCTTTGGTTAAAGTTCAGGAGAATGGTTATTATCGACAAGCCTCTGTCTCGACAGCTCTGTCACTGTATAAAATTGTAATTAATTGGAAAGGAACTGCGAAGTTCTAAAAATGGAATCCTGAGGGATTCTTGATGATTGGTCTAGTTTAGTTTTAGAACCTTGGAAAACATTTTTCCGTAAGGTGATCCAATGAGGTCTACTCAACCTCACACCAAAGAAAATAGCAAAAAAGTGGCCCTAGTTTGGTAAATCTGTCCATAAAACAAATCTATTTAATGCTCTGTTGATGTTTGTTTGTTTGTTTGGAAAGTATTTTGCCAGGAAGGATACATTGACAGGGTTATTCAAAGAGATTCGAAAAGTCACCGCACGTTCGGTGACTTTTCGCTCTCTTCAATTCGGTTCCTTTTGCCGATCCCATTTCGGTGACCCTGCGGTGTATTCAGCAAACACCACAGGGTCCCCAAATTGCAGGGAAAAGCTGCCGAAAACCCAACGAAAACGAACCGCAAAACCCACCGAATGCACGCCGAAAACAAGCAAAAACATCTGGATTAACCTTCGAAAAACCCGACCAGGAGCCGATCACACGCAGCGAAGCAGCCGAACAGGAGCCGAATCACACAGAGCCGAAGCCGCAGAGGAGGCAGTGAATAAATTACCAAAACCGTTTGTATGAATCTGTGAAAATTAAACGCTGTTTGCAAAGAAACTACTGAGCGAAAATGTCTGAAATTTACACAGGAGGTCCAGGGAATGATAATAAAAAGGGCTGTTACAGAAAAAAAGAAGTAAACTTAAAAAAAATCAAAAAAAAAAAAAATCGGACTTTTAAAAAGAAGAAAAATGCTTAAAGTATCCTAAAAAAATCTATAAATAAAGAGACTCTTTACTGCAGAATTTTATAATGAGCGGTTTATTAGATATTGAATTAAAACGGGAATATGTTTAACATTGAAGCCTATGGGATTCTCCTGAATAAATTTGCCGCATGAAATCACCGAATGTCAGGGCATTAGGGGAACCTTTCACTGCTGGTTTGTGTTCTCTGAATAGCGGAAGCAGTGCTTTTTCATGGGGATTTCACTGCCCTCGAACAGGGACCGAACAGGCACCGTATGTTCAGGCAATTCGCTAGGATTTGGCGAATTGCCTGCTCTCTGGATAGCCGAATGGCCGGGAAAGGTAACCGAACACTGATTTCCAGCGTTCAGTTACCTTTCTCAAGCAATTCGGATCTCTTTGTATAACCCTGTGAGATTTCTCTCGTTTTCAAGTATGTCCTGGGTTCAAGAACATTGTATTTCTGTAACGACTGTAAAAATTCAAAGTAATAAATGCAAGATATTAAAAACAAAACATAAATATACAGATTAACACAGAAAATAAATATGTAGGGAATATATTCACTGTTACATGTTTACAGGTGCATTCTGTATATAGTCACTATGTTACATGTTTACAGGTGCATTCTGTATATAGTCACTGTTACATGTTTACAGGTGCATTCTGTATATAGTCACTGTGTTACATGTTTACAGGTTCATTCTGTATATAGTCACTATGTTACATGTTTACAGGTGCATTCTGTATATAGTCACTATGTTACATGTTTACAGGCGCATTCTGTATACAGTCACTATGTTACATGTTTACAGGTGCATTCTGTATATAGTCACTGTTACAGGTTTACAGGTGCATTCCGTATATAGTCACTGTGTTACATGTTTACAGGTGCATTCTGTATACAGTCACTGTGTTACATGTTTACAGGTGCATTCTGTATACAGTCACTGTGTTACATGTTTACAGGCGCATTCTGTATATAGTCACTGTGTTACATGTTTACAGGCGCATTCTGTATATAGTCACTAGGTTACATGTTTACAGGTACATTCTGTATTGAGGTATGTTAATAGAGATCTCTTAAGTGACTTTAGACTGGGGGAAGATTTGATGGCGTCTAGAAGGTTATTCCAAAATTGCGGTGCTATGTAGGAAAATGATGAGACACTTTCTTTTTGTTTTGTAGTATTGCAAGTAAGTTGCAGGTCCTGGATCCGAGGTTATAGGACGAGGGGACTGTTAGGGGAAGCAGTCTATTCAGGTAGGGTGGTAACTTCCCAGAACAGCTCTTAAACACCAGGTTAGAAAGGTGAAGGGTGCGTCTGGATTGCGGCGACAGCCAGTTTAGCTATTTTAACATGTCACAATGGTGGGTCATGTAGTTACATTGTAGCACAAAGCATGTGCTTCTGCTGATGTGTTTCTGCTCTCACTGTATCAGTAATCAGTCTCTATCAAACAGTGCGATAACAATACAACATCCCATGCCAATTCTTTAAGGATATATCCTGTTACGGCTTCACCTTGCTTTCCTTCTTGCGGTGACTCAGCTTATTATCATTGCAGGGAGAGGTGCAGTTATACACCGGTATTCCACCAAAGGGAAACCGCAATAGTACTTAATCTGGAGTTTTTTTTAGTACAAACTAAAATAAAATAATGTTAGAGCTGCCTCCCTTGGTGGTAAAAGCTACGCAATGGGTAAATACAGAGAGCACGTTTGATACTAGCTGTTCTGCTTGCCAACAGGTGTCTCGGGTCACCATAAGGTGCCCTGCTTCTCAAGCAAGATAAAGCAGTTCTAATATTGCGAAATGATCAGCTGTAATTAAAAGGTTTAATCAAAAGAAAATAAAACACCTACATGATGGTTCGTTACCCTTTGGTGTTTGCAAGATTTCATCTAGGTCAGGTTTCCTTTTTGACAACATGAAGTCTAATTACAGAGCGTACACAATGTATATATCAAAGAATACACAATGGTGCCAAGAAGATCGAAACAAAGATGATCTGAACGTGGGACACTTCTAAGAAGGCGGCCATGTCAGATGAAAAGGTTTATAAAGTAGGTCACAAGTTGCTGGATAAACAGGGCTAGTGATTGTTGACCTTGATATCCCAGATGTTTCAAACCAAATTTATCCCATGATGGACACCCAGTTATAAAAGGGCACTTCCAACAGCAGAACCTTCAGAGTGGAGTGCTGTGTTCACGATGGAAGGAAGTTGCCCCTGCACCTTATTGGGGAAAACAGCCTCTAACTGTGCCGCCGAGTAACTTTTTGGCAAAGCAGCATAAGATACCACCTTTCCAGTTTGTCTGTTCATCTTCTTGGTCTGATCCACCTTTCTGCGCAAGCCAGAAACTTGAATTCATGACCAGGGACTTGAACGTCCCTTTTCGAGACCAGCCCCCATTTTTTTGGGCATTGCCAGTGATGCAAATCGCTTCAACAGAGAAATCAAAACAAAGAGGACTGGGCGCTGAGGATGGACCATGACGTAGCTGTATTACATGGATACCATCACAATGTTTCGGCACAGCCACAATCTAATTTCAAGACTTGAAAAAGGCTCATGGTGGGGCCAAAACATTCTGATGGCATCCATCCAATAGATCTCCTTCATCGTCCATCCCGAGTGCTTGGTCCTCTCCGTTTTCACTACACGATATGAGGTTTGAGCCACACCGGTCTGTCTGGCACCAGTGATTTGGACCCTTTAGTAGGAGAGTGCTCTTCCTCCTTTTTATTTTGCAAACCACAACAATGTCACGCCTCCTCATGGGTCCCCATCGCATTCCTCTCCATTTACTTCAGTGTAGTGTAACGGAGTGCATCATTCCTGTGGTGTTCATGTGTGTGTACCTTTTCAGTCTATATGACTTTGTACCCATCAGCCTATGTCTGTATCGGTCTGTTTGCACCCGTCAGTTTGTGTAACTGTCTGTACGGGGTTTTATATCTGTCAATGGGGGGGGGGCGGTCATGTTCTATCTGCCTGTGTTTGAGCCTGCGTGTGTTAGTTTCTATCTCAAAATTTGTAGGAGTTGAAATGAATTGTGGACGAGTAACGTCACTAGTGGCCTGCTCTACGGTGGGGCCCGATCAGGTCTCACAAGGTTTAAGGCTAGGGTCAGACTGAGGCAGTGCGAACGCGCGTGCAGCCACACATAATCACGGCCGTGCTAGCAGCAGATGCCGGGCAATGACGGCCAATATACGAAGTACGGTCGCACAAAAGTGCGGCCGCGCAACGCAAGCGGCAAACAAACGCATTTTTTCGAGAACGTGAAACCACTAGTACTGACGTACAGAGTGCGCTGCGTCCGCTAGCGGCGTGTGTGCGTGATTAGGAGACGTCAGACGCTGCTAATGTCCGGCCAACATAACGTCCAGACCCAAAAAGTGTTTTATTGATGATCCGTACAAAATCACGGATGAAACTGCGCATCGTATGACCGCTATCGCGTATTCCGTGAAAAAATACGTCCATTCGTTCGAACGCACTTTTTCACGGACAACGTGAAAAATGCGTTAGTCTGACCCTAGCCTTAGCTCGATGGTGCCATTACAGGGACAACTGCTCCATATGCAAATCAGATGCGATCACCCAGAAAGGGTGACCAGCATAGGTGTGGATAGGGTTGTGCCCAGGCACACCCTAATGTTGGGTGAAGAGGTCCTTTTTAATCTCCTACAATGACATTTCAGATGCTCCTTATCTGGTTAATGATGAATAGCATAAACCTGTATCTCTGATTGCAGGATTGTTAATTCTAGTGAAAATTAATGTATTTTGTGGGAAAATCTCTTATGTATAAGTTTGAATTTATTAAATGTTCCACGGGTGCAAACCCTAATGTAACGGGCTCTGCGCGCCAGTGGTGGCCAGTACTGAATGCCAAGGACGTCATCCCTGCACGAGAGGTGCAGCAACCCCCAACGATCGCTTCGGCCTTGTTAAGCCTCGTCAGGAGGGTATAGCAGACACCACTCTAGGCACCTCGAGCGAGGGGTCCACATCTGGATTACCCTGTAAACAGTTTATTTTGGCCTTAAAGGGAGACAAGCAAAAAGAAATGAGAGCAGACTAAAAGTAGCACTTCTTAATCTTCTTTTTGTGTTTCTTCATTGATCGAAGTGGATGAACAAGCTACTGGAAATCCAAGTGATCTCGATTAGCTCAAGGACGTTTTGTGTCAACAGAGCGGATGTAGTTATTTTTTTCCCCCCTTTCTTTTCATTCTTAAGTTATTACGTTATTGCAGATTGCGCACCCCCCCCCCCATTTCACAGATGGACTTAATCCATTAAGACTGGATTTCAGTGCACTTCAACCAATTCATGAGAAAACAGAGTGTTATCACCCTCGCCAAGTTAATCGGTTGTGTGTGAGGCGCTTCTTAACGTAATACACAAATACAGTGGAGCTAATGGGAAAAACAAACAAAAAACAAAGAAGGGAAAAAAAAGAAGATTTGTAGGGTGATAACCAAGTCTATCTGGGAAGTGGAATAAAGGCAAGTTAAGCATGATTCATGGCATTCACTTAGAGCAGAGTTACATATTAATATGAATTAAACGAATAAAAAATTAATAAAAAAAATGGGCGAAAAAAAAAATAAAAAAAAAAATAAGCAAACACAGCCCATTTAATAAGGAGGGACACTCATGGAGCCATAGTAAGGAATAAGGGGTTACATATTAATCGCTGATGAACCTAAAGCTAGTTTCCTTTGGGAAACGATCATCCTGTGCCGTACGACTCTTCCTAAAAATGGGAAATGGTTGTTGCCGACCTGTGGAGATCAATGCATGCAAGGTCAGTGAGCATGCAGCCAATCAAACTGCGTCTTATTGGAGAGCAACCATCAAAGGATTCCTCAATTGGACATAAACGAGCCAATAAAACGTGTTTCAGAAACAGATTCCTCCATGAGCCACGCAAAAAAAAAAAAAGCGGTGGTTCCCAACCATGGTCCTCAGGTCCCCCCTACCAGGCCAGGTTTGCCAGATATCTGAAGCACAGCACAGGTGATAGGATTTGCTGCTCCTTGATTGCAGGATTCAGCCAGGGAATCTTTAAAACCTGGCCTGTTAGAGGTAAGTGAGGTCAGGGTTTGGGAACCACTGTTATAAATAAAAAAGTCATGGCACTTCCAGACCTACAAATCAGACTTTATGATTTCTACTTTGTACAATGTTTATTCAGCCAACAATGGATGAATCAAAGCAGACATTATTCATGATCCAACAATTGTGAACGTAGCTAACAATAGAGGACATGGTTGACAGCGTATAATTAAACCAACATCACAGAAGGCAAGACGCCACGCATGGAGTTGGCTTGTACTGTTCAACAAGCACGTTTCATCAAGCCATCACTAGGCTTGTGCACCGATTTTTTTTTTCGGTTCGATTCGGTTCGATTTTTCGGATTTTTAAACTTTTCGATTCGGCTCGTTTCGACCGATTTCTGTTTCGATTCGGTTCGATTCGTTTTTCGTGTACATTTTTTTTTTCGGAATATCGACCCTTTTTCGTATTTTCGTGTCACTTTGCTCGTTTTTGTGTCGACTTTTCGTAATTTCGGACATTTGGGTTTTTCGGAATTGTACATGTTTTCGGAATTTCGACCGTTATTCGTATTTTCGTGTCACTTTGCTCGTTTTTGTATCGACTTTTCGTAATTTCGGAAATTTTCATTTTTCGGAACGTCTGTTCTCCTCGTTTCAAAGCAATAAATTTCGATTTGACACATTTCAAGTCCATTCGAAAATTCCGAAAATATTTTGTTTCGGCTCGGAAAACTTTTCAGATCTGCCATTTTCGGATCGAAAATTTTTCAGAAATTAGGCCGCATCCGAAAACACGAATCGGGAAATTTCGTGAAAATTCCGAAACCCGAAACGCACATCCCTAGCCATCACTTTAATTAAATCAACAGAATTATTCTGCCCTCCGGCAAATACCATCCCACGCCAAACACGGCAAAATGGTTGTCCACCCCGGAAAAATGTGTACAGCGATCACAAAGAGAGGTAGAAGCATGCGAAAAGGTGTAAAACACCCCTATTGTAGTAACGTACAACTACACACTTCGATTTTGTGCGAGTGCGGAGAACGGGCATCAGCATCAATGGCCGGCCATACGTTGAGCCCCTGCTCAGGTCCCACAAGGTTTTAAGCTTGATGGTGCTATTACAGACTATTCCGTAAGGAAATCAGCCCGGGACACCCTGAGAGAATTTTTGAAGGATTGAAGATTAGGAGAGTCTGATATGGCGAGGTAGGTCATTCCACAGGACCAGAGCTGCCCTTGAGATGACTTGGAGGTGTGAATTGGTGGTGCAGGAGACCTCAGAGGACTAGTGGAAGGCGCCTGCAGACCAGGGTGATCTAGAAGGAGTGTACTTGTGAAGTAGTGTAGACATGTACGGACGGGCCGAGGTATTGGGGGCTTTAAACGTGAGCGTCAGTATTTTAAATCGTGTCCTGAACAATACAGGAAGCCAAAATGGGACCAGCAGAGGGGGGAGGTATGTGAGGAACGTCAGGTAAGAAATACAAGAGCGGCGGGGGGGGGGGTATGTGAGAAGCTTCGGGTGAGAAATATAAGCCTGGCAAAAGGTGGGGGTTATGTGAGGAGTTTCGGTGAAAAATACAAGCCTGGCAAACGGGGGAGGTATGGGAGGAGCATTGGGTGAGAAATATAAGCCTGGCAGAGGGTGGGGGGGGGGTATGTGAGGAACTTCAGGTGAAAAATGTAAACCTGGCAGAGGGGTGAAGGTATGTGAGGAGTTTTGGGAAAAAAAATGTAAGCCTGGCAGAAGGTGGGGGGTATGTGAGGAGCTTCAGTGAAAAATATAAGCCTGGCACGGGGGGGGGGGGGGGGGGAGAGGTATGGGAGTTGCATCGGGTGAGAAATGTAAGCCTGGCACGGGGGGGGGGGGGGAGGTTGCCGCACAGTTTAACATCCATCGTAGCATAGAATCATGATCAAGAGAGACCCACACACGAACTACGTGCGCACGTACAACGCACGTGGCAAACGGACGCAAGTTAGGCAAGAACATAAAACCGCTAGATGGATGCGCAGAGTGCGCCACGTCCGCGTAGCGTTCTGTGTGAGTGATGAGATGTCAGACGCAGCGCATTTGCAACGTCCAGCACCTTGACGCACACAATGACTTTTCAAATTTATATCATTTTTCATATTAAATTTTATTTCCCATAATTCCCTTTTTTTCTACGTAAAAAAAAAAACACGAAAAGTGTGTCTACAGTATCTTCCGTCAGTCCGTTATGCACGCACGCAGAGTGCGCTCAGACTGCGTTCATCTGACATTAGCCTTATATCTCTCCTTTTCACCCCATCTTACTGTAAGCCACAAGGTGCAGCGCTCACACTTACTGTAACAAAAAGTTTAGAAGCTTTATTGAAGCATTACAATAACCAGAGAGAGGGCAGAATACAGGGAGAGCTGTGGGGCGGGTCACACAATGCTGTACAGGGATATGATTCAGGGGGTTATAAGGAGTGAAAATACATGTAAAGTACAGATACAAGGTGTTGCTGTAACTCCCCTACACAGGCATTATTCAGCACATACAGATATTAGCATTTTTTTGGAAGCTGCATTGCTAATAGACCTCCATAAACAGGAAATCTCACCATTTTATTATGTCTTTATCACATTTACTGTATTAGACACAAAGGTTATTTCTGCCTGTATGCGGATAATGCAGACCCCGTGAGTCACTGTGAAAGATAAGGGACATTATCTTGAGTTCAGAATCTGTCATTCCAACAATATTTCTGTACCAGAAAAACGAAGAGAGGAAAAAGTAAAAACTTTCAAGTTTACACTACGTTCATTTAACGATCTCAGAACAACGATTTCTGTGTAAAATTTTCTATTTTACGCTATATTTGTTAATCTCGCATCCCATGTTTCAAGTAAATGTTTTGATAAAAATCTGTTTCAACAAGAATTACTTTGTAGTGAAGGGGTTAAAGTGTATTGAGGTCATCAAGGTTTACCCACCGCTATGTAAATAAGGAAAATGCATAAGCGGTTTCTCACACACAGCAAACAGAGGTCTTTAAATAAACAAAACAATTCTAGAGAACCTGTACTTCCTTTTATGAAGAAATAAGGACTTTTCATACTGTTTTTCCCCCTCTAAAAGACAAGTACAGCTTTGAGTTTCTCACACTTGTGATGGAGATGCTAATCCATGGATATAAAACAAACCATAAACCTAGTAATGAATATTGAAATATAAATGGGGGGGGGGGGGGTTAAAAATAAATAAAAAAAGATTAAAAAAATAAACACAAACACTTACCGTATTTTTCGCTCCATAAGACGCACCTGACCATAAGACGCACCTAGTTTTTAGAGGAGGAAAACCGGAAAATAAATATTCTGAATGAAATAGTGTAATAATGGATATTGCCCCAGCTCGTGGATATGCCTTAGCTCACACGTGGATATGCCTTAGCTCACACATGGATTTGCCCCAGCTCACACATGGATCTGCCCCATCAGCTCATGGATTTGCCCCAGCTCCCACATGGATTTGCCCCAGCTCACACATGGATTTGCCCCAGCTCACACATGGATTTGCCCCAGCTCACACATGGATTTGCCCCAGCCAGCTCACACATGGATTTGCCCCAGCCAGCTCACACATGGATTTGCCCCAGCCAGCTCACACATGGATTTGCCCCAGCCAGCTCACACATGGATTTGCCCCAGCCAGCTCACACATGGATTTGCCCCAGCCAGCTCACACATGGATTTGCCCCAGCCAGCTCACACATGGATTTGCCCCAGCCAGCTCACACATGGATTTGCCCCAGCCAGCTCTCACATGGATTTGCCCCATCAGCTCACACATGGATTTGCCCCAGCCAGCTCTCACATGGATTTGCCCCAGCCAGCTCTCACATGGATTTGCCCCAGCCAGCTCTCACATGGATTTGCCCCATCAGCTCACACATGGATTTGCCCCATCAGCTCACACATGGATTTGCCCCATCAGCTCACACATGGATTTGCCCCAGCCAGCTCACATGGATTTGCCCCATCAGCTCACACATGGATTTGCCCCATCAGCTCACACATGGATTTGCCCCATCAGCTCACACATGGATTTGCCCCATCAGCTCACACATGGATTTGCCCCATCAGCTCACACATGGATTTGCCCCAGCCAGCTCTCACATGGATTTGCCCCAGCCAGCTCACACATGGATTTGCCCCAGCCAGCTCACATGGATTTGCCCCATCAGCTCACACATGGATTTGCCCCATCAGCTCACACATGGATTTGCCCCATCAGCTCACACATGGATTTGCCCCATCAGCTCACACATGGATTTGCCCCATCAGCTCACACATGGATTTGCCCCAGCCAGCTCTCACATGGATTTGCCCCAGCCAGCTCACACATTGATAATTACCCAGCTCACATATGGATATGGCCCAGCAGCTCGTGGATGTGCCTCCGCTCACCTGCCGCCGCCGCCACCGCGTTTGTCTCCCTCTGAGCATGCGTCCGGCGGCAGGAAGCTTGGGCACTCGCCTGGGGGAGCCACGTGACCGCGATCTCGGGAGATCGCGGTCACGTGGCTCCCCCAGGCGAGTGCCCAAGCTTCCTGCCGCCAGACGCATGCTCAGAGGGAGACGAACGCGGCGGCGGCAGGTGAGCGGAGGCACATCCACGAGCTGCTGGGCCATATTCGCTCCATAAGACGCACCCACTTTTCCCCCCACTTTTTGGGGGGAAAAAAGTGCGTCTTATGGAGCGAAAAATACGGTACATTTAAATATAAAATAGACAGCGAGACACAGAGATTGGTATGCCGAGGTGCAGCGTAAGGAAGGCTTCTTGTTGTAGGTCACTTAAAGGGTTATGCAGAGAGCGCAGGTGTTTGTCGATCTTGCGAACTTGGGCAAAAATCACCATCTCTGCATTTGCAACAAATGCCAGCACTTCATAGACAGATACAAACAGCCACAATAGAAGAGTCTCCTGCCATTATTTGGGTTTTTCTTTTGTGAAGTGCCGGTGTTTGTTGCCACTACAACAACGAACATTTTTGCCGGTGTTTGCAACATGGGCAGATACCAGCGCCTTACCAATAACCCCCCCGTTCTGATTTTTCTCTTATTTGGATAAAGATATATTGGATACATTATATATAATTTCCGTCTTTGGCACAGTGGGAAAAAAATGTGTTTTCTCACAGTCCGTCTGCGTTCAGCAATGAATTGGATACATTGTGTCAGAACTATGGACAGCTCCGAGTGACCCTTAGCCATGGTCCTGACTCCTGAAAGTGAAACCTAGTATCCTATTATGTTGTTTCACTTACAGGACCAGGGCTAAGGCTCCTCAGAGCTGTCCATAGTTCTGACACAATGTATCCAATTCATTGCTGAACGCAGACTGATTGTGAGAAAACACATCTTTTCCCACTGTGCCAAAAGAGGGAAATATATATATAACAAAACAAGAGGAGAGCACACCAAACATATTCAAACAATACAAAAGAAACCACAACAGCAGCTAAATTCTTTTACACAGAGATTTTCCAGATTTAACCCTTTAAAAGCTTACAAACATTTCTTAACTCCTTCAAAGACACTGCAGTTATTAACCCTTACACAAATTCAATGCTGAGCTCTGTTGAACAATGGTGGAAGTTTAGTTTGCAATGGATGGCCACGGATTGCGTAAGCCTGCCAACAGTAACAATGTATTCCACCCCTGGCAGGTCCTATCATACTAACCTAATGACTGCTCTTTTGGGATAAACTTGAGGACCCAGTCCTTTCTGAAGCTCCCTGCAGATCAAGATTTAAATAGAACCTGCGGGTGGAGCACCTGTGACGGGAGGGGTGCTTGGCCATCCATTGCAAACTAAACTTCCCCCATTGTTCAACAGAGCTCAGTATGGAATTTGTGTAAGGGTTAAGAACTGCAGTGTCTTTGAAGGGGTTAAGAAATGTTTGTAAGCATTTAAAAGGTTAAATCTGGAAAATCTCTATGTTTAAAAGAATTTAGCTGCTGTTGTGGTTTCTTTTGTGTTGTTTGAATAGGTTTGGTGTGCTCTCCTCCTGTTTTGTTGTATATCATGTTGTCTTGAGATGCACCCGCACTGAAAGCGTAGTTAAGGTTGAGTGCTGCTCACTTCCGTGCCAAAGGGCCAACGAAAGAACGAGTGGTGAAGAATTTCACTGCAAGAGACTCCCTTGTCATTGCACTCGTTTGTCTCCGTGAACCTTCAGCAAGTGGTTTCTTGAGTTCAGACCAACAATTCGTTAAGCTAAAAGGACCATGCAACAAGCTTTCAAGTCCAGCTTCTTTCTAGGACCCAACAAGGCAGGGGGTCAGCCACCTTGTTCCCCCCTATGATTTGGGACTACATGTCTAATGGGCCTCAGCCAACCTAACGAGTGGTTGAGCATCATGGGTGATCTAGTCCAAAAGCATCTGGAGGGCCAAGATTGCTGACCCCTGCTATAAGGATTTCTTTCGCCATCATGGAAAGAAAAACAGTTGTGTGTTTGTGTTACCCATGGATACGTCTACCAGCCCTTAGAGTTTCTCTGCTCTGCTTCCTGTCACCGTCACTCTTTACGACATCGGAGAATGGACTTCATAGCATTTGCATATTGAAAGGAACCTACAGCGCACGACACTGTCCTGCCAAAAGAAATGTTAGCCAAGGGTGGGCTATGTACGTCAAGATAAAGGATCAGAAGGAAGTGGGATCTTTGTGCTCCAGCAGATATTCACTAGCTGACGCTCGTTCCACCCAGGATCAGGACACTGAAGTTACTAATGAGGAGAGGAATTTGCAGAACGCCTCCACCCTATTGTTCCCACCTGATCATTAACCAGAAAAAAAGATAAAGTCCGGAACAAACCCAGAGCGGTCAGAACGGGAAATCCTTGCTGAAGAGCTGCATGGTTTTATTAGCGATGGCTCGCATGCTGAATGTTGGAACGTCGGCGCTGAAGAGAAGGAAGAGCAGGTGCGCTTCGGTTTTCATCCCGTAGCATTTGTGCGTGCTGGACACTGTGTAACACTGGTGCGCGCTATGCGTGAAGCTGTTTGGAAACGGTTCCTCGAATTGAAGACCTGAAAAAGGCGAGAAATAAAATATACATGACAGTACACACGTTATCAGTCATACCTAAATCCGGTACAATGCAGATTTACAACAGCATAAGGAGGTAGAGAGATAGCAAATAGACGAAGACCTCCCCACGGATTCCAGGAGGACTGAGGATGAGCCAATCAGAGACCAGGCTGTGGTTCTTTAAAATGTTGCAACGTAGGAGTCTAAGTATTTATTCCAGGAGATTATAACTAAGAAGCAAAGTCCAGAGCTGTCTCCTCGCTCGCACTGGGTAACCCCTAAAAGAGAGCCACCTCTCTATGGCCGGGGGCTGTAGGATGACAATAACTCCATTTTGGGCCATGGAACCTTACATAGCACCACAGAATCCCACCGATTGGAGGACAGATATAAGCCAGACAAAAGTTCCAAGGGATTGAAAATGCATCCATCCAGAACGTGGGGTCAAACCCAATACCCAACCTTAAAGGGGCACAATACTTACATAAGCTGTAAGTAAATTACTTGTGCATTACAAACAAAACCACATTATAAAACACACGCTGCGGTTTTCTTTCTTTGAAGTAATTGCATGTAAAAATGAAAAATAAAATTAGGTTTTTATCTCCTGTTTCCATTTTGTGGATTTTTTCCACAAAAAAGTGGGTTTTGCGCACGGTTCCCCCCCTGGGCGGCTCATGGAGTCATATTGATAAGCGCAAATGACAACCTTTTTTTCTTGTTATGTTTTATACATGAAGGGGGTTGGATATTTCCGGTTTACACAGCCTCCCTGGTAGGGAAAAGTGTACACAACAGCTTTTTGTGCATAAATTGTATATTTTGTTGTATTCCCAGCCAGGTCACTTTTTGCTGCTGTCCCTTTCCGTGTTTTCTTTTTCAATCCTAAAGTGAAAACGTGGTGAGGGTATAAATAGAAACCCAAAATTTTTTGTCTCTTAGCTGAGGAGCAGCAGGAGGACATGTAGCTGCTGGTAAGCAATTTTTGGTTACAATAGGTTAGGACCCACCTTGAAAGAGGTGCTGTGACGTGGCAGGTGGGCTTAACACTTCAATGGCCATTTAAGTGAACAAAAATCTGTGTTTTGCTTTATCATGGCGCCACAGGGATAAGCGCAAATGACAACCTTTTTATTCTTGATAGGTTTTATCAATGTACATATAGACTACACACATGAAAGAGCAAAAAGGCACCCGCAGCACCTGAGTTTGCCTCTTGTGGGCATGATGTGAAAAGCACTGCTTTGATGAGGTCCATTAATGTTGCCAGATCGGCCATATTTCATGCAGAGGGGAGCACAGGGGAAAAGTGCTGCCCTGCAATATGTATAACTCATATGCTGCCGGAAGGAATTCAAAAAGGAATCCCCGGTGTCCTGCCTTGATTTCTTACCTGCAACGTATGGATTCTACATGCTGCGGGGTGGCATTTTTTCATGCATTGAGCATCAGCATGAATTATGTGTCCAGGAAAACATGGAGGACCTGGCAACCCTAAGTACTGCAATAAACTAGTCACATCAGAATGCTCCCATGTGCACCGGATTTAAACATCTCACTGTCCAGGAAGCCCCCCACCCCAAAAAAAAAAGGCAGAAGCCCCCCCCCCCATAACATTTCAGCCAAGCCATGCGAATTCAGAATAATGTGGAGGAGCTGTGCACTACCTGGACGACAGGAATGAACTGGGGATCTTCTGTCAAGGCTTGGTTTAAGTGTCCAAAGGGTTCTCCCACCAAAGGAAGGCTGAGGGGTTGTAGCCATTTAGGCCGGCGGTCAGCCGAGCGTCTGTGAGCGCAGAAGGAACGTCCGTTAGAGTGGACGTTCCTTCCCCTCTGACGCCCCTCTGGCCACCTCGCTGAGGGCAGTTAGTGCGCTCAGTGCTGCAAGGCTCGATGCTCCTATGGAGGATCGCACTTTGCAGCCCAGTTGAACACGCGTCGTAGAGCTTCTATGGGGAGGCTTTCAGGACAGCAAGCAGGACGTCCACTGTAGCATGCGCAATTCATTTGCGTGTGGCCGGCCCCGTCGAAGCGTCACAATGCTGTGACGGATGCCGGGAGGCGCGTCAGTACGGGCGCACGCAGTGCACTCATCTGACCCCGGCCTTCGATGTATAGCCTGCGTTCCAGTCCGCAGGAGGGAGTAAGCCCATTCTGCTGCAGGGTGTTTGGAAAAAGTGATGCAAGCGATTCTTTGTTGGTTTTATTACTTTATTCTAATCTGAGAGTTTAACGGATGTGACATTAGGATTAAAGGCCGCAGAAAAGCAGACAGGTCTTCCATTAGCGGCCATTCAAGGAAAAATAAAATCCGGATGAATTTGGCAAGAATAAAAAGGGATTAAACATTAAGGCTAGGGTCAAACGAAAGCATTTTTACACGCGAACGTAAAAAAGTACGTCCGAACGCATTGACGGATTTTTTCACGGAATTCGCGAAAACGGTCATACGATGCGCATTTTCGTGCGTGATTTTTTTACGGATCCAAACCAGGAAACTTTTTGCGTCTGGACGTTATGTTGGCCGAAAACGAGCAGGGTCTGACGTCTCCAAATCACACACACACACACCGCTAGCGGGCGCAGCGCACTCTGTACGTCCGTACTAGAGGTTCTGCGTTCTCGAAAAAATGCGTTCATTTTCCACTTGCTTTGCGCGGCCGGACTTTCGTGCGACCGTACTTCGTATATTGGCCGTCATTTGCTGCTAGTGCGGCCGTGATTAAGTGCGCCAGAACGCACGTAAAAAATGCGCTGGTCTGACCCCAGCCTTAATCATGAGCTACCGGCCAGGTCAAGACATTTGACATATGTAAAAAGGCATATCCGGATCAAGGCTTATCAGTTTGAGTTAAAGCGGATTAAAGTGAACCTGCCTTTCTTAAATCACCCGGCTTCTGATTTAATCTTCGATTTACAGTCAAACCACCGCCAACTACATGCAGAGATTCTCTTAGAAACCCTATGCAGCAGTGTTTCCCATCCCTGTTCCCCAGGGCCCACTAACAGGCCAGGTTTTAAGGATCACCTTGGGGAAATGCAAACTGAATCCTGCAATCACTGAGCAGCAAATCATATCACCTGTGCTGTGCTTCACATATCCTGAAAACCTGACCTATTAGGCTGGGGTCAGACGAACGCAGTGCGAACACGCGTGCAGCCGCACTTTATTACGGCCGTAGTAGCAGCAAATGACGGGCAATGACAGCCTATATACGAAGTGCAGCCGCACAACGCAAGCGGCAAACAAACACATTTTTTTTTTCGAGAACGTGATACTGCTAGTACTGACATACAGAGTGCGCTGCGCCCGCATAGCGGCGTGTGTACGTGATTAGGAGACATCAGACGCTGCTAATGTCCGGCCAACATAACATCCAGACGCAAAAAGGGTTTTATTGACGATCCGTACAAAATCACGGACGAGAATGCGCATCGTATGGCCGCTATCGCGTATTCCGTGAAAAAATACGTCCATTCGTTCGAACGCACTTTTTTCCCGGTCGACGCGAAAAATGCGTTAGTCTGACCCTAGCCTTAGTGGGCCCTGAGGACAGGGTTGGGGATCACTGCTAAACCAGTGTTCCTCAAACCTGGCGAACTGCCTGCACTCTGAATAGTCGAATGGCCCGAAATGTCACCGTACGGGGAAATTCCCTGTTCGGTGACATTTCGGTGAAATTTCGGCTCCCTCTGAATAACCCCTTAATGTGACGCTGCTTTGCTTTATGTAGTATAGGTGCAGGGTAATCTAGAAAAAGATGTTGGACGGGGGATCCTTACCCAAAAATTGAGTGTCAGTCAGAGCTCACTAGCCAGAAGGAGGAAAATGGGGAGGGGGGGGGGGATTATTAACCCTTTCACTGCTGAGGACGTGTGGGGAACGTCCTCATTGACTCCTAAGGAAAGAGAGGGGTGGAGATAAGGGTTCCTTTGAACCCCGATATCTCCCGACTGTTTTCAGCTAGCAGGGTCATGTTTGATATCGTTAGAAAGGCCAGAGCATGGCCTTTCCAATGATACCAAACATGACCATGTTTAAAGTAAAGAAAAAAAATAACAATAATACAAAAAAGAATAATGTGTTTTTTTTTAAGCCCTGAAATGGCTCAGCAGTGAAGGGGTTAATAATAGGGCCCATAACATTTGCATATTGAAAGGAACCTACAGCGCACGACACTGTCCTGCCAAAAGAAATGTTAGCCAAGGGTGGGCTATGTACGTCAAGATAAAGGATCAGAAGGAAGTGGGATCTTTGTGCTCCAGCAGATATTCACTAGCTGACGCTAGTTCCACCCAGGATCAGGACACTGAAGTTACTAATGAGCAGAGGAATTTGCAGAACGCCTCCACCCTATTGTTCCCACCTGATCATTAACCAGAAAAAAAGATAAAGTCCGGAACAAACCCAGAGCGGTCAGAACGGGAAATCCTTGCTGAAGAGCTGCATGGTTTTATTAGCGATGGCTCGCATGCTGAATGTTGGAACGTCGGCGCTGAAGAGAAGGAAGAGCAGGTGCGCTTCGGTTTTCATCCCGTAGCATTTGTGCGTGCTGGACACTGTGTAACACTGGTGCGCGCTATGCGTGAAGCTGTTTGGAAACGGTTCCTCGAACTGAAGACCTGAAAAAGGCGAGAAATAAAATATACATGACAGTACACACGTTATCAGTCATACCTAAATCCGGTACAATGCAGATTTACAACAGCATAAGGAGGTAGAGATAGCAAATAGACAAAGACCTCCCCACGGATTCCTGGAGGACTGAGGATGAGCCAATCAGAGACCAGGCTGTGGTTCTTTAAAATGTTGCAACGTAGGAGTCTAAGTATTTATTCCAGGAGATAACTAAGAAGCAAAGTCCAGAGCTGTCTCCTCACTCGCACTGGGTCACCCCTAAAGATCTCTCTATGGCCGGGGGCTGTAGGATGACAATAACTCCATTTTGGGTCATGGAACCTTACATAGCACCACAGAATCCCACCGATTGGAGGACAGATATAAGCCAGACAAAAGTTCCAAGGGATTGAAAATGCATCCATCCAGAACGTGGGGTCAAACCCAATACCCAACCTTAAAGGGGCACAATACTTACATAAGCTGTAAGTAAATTACTTGTGCATTACAAACAAAACCACATTATAAAACACACGCTGCGGTTTTCTTTCTTTGAAGTAATTGCATGTAAAAATGAAAATAGAATTAGGTTTTTATCTCCTGTTTCCATTTTGTGGATTTTTTCCACAAAAAAGTGGTTTTGCACACGGTTCCCTCCCTGGGCGGCTCATGGAGTCATATTGATAAGCGCAAATGACAACCTTTTTTTCTTGTTATGTTTTATACATGAAGGGGGTTGGATATTTCCGGTTTACACAGCCTCCCTGGTAGGGAAAAGTGTACACAACCGCTTTTTGTGCGTAAATTGTATATTTTGTTGTATTCCCAGCCAGGTCACTTTTTGCTGCTGTCCCTTTCCGTGTTTTTTCTTTTTCAATCCTAAAGTGAAAACGTGGTGAGGGTATAAATAGAAACCCAAAATTTTTTGTCTCTTAGCTGAGGAGCAGGAGGACATGCAGCTGCTGGTAAGCAATTTTTGGTTACAATAGGTTAGGACCCACCTTGAAAGAGGTGCCGTGACGTGGCGGGTGGGCTTAACACGTCAATGGCCATTTAAGTGAACAAAAGTCTGTGTTTTGTTTTATCATGGCGCCACAGGGATAAGCGCAAATGACAACCTTTTTTTTCTTGGTATGTTTTATCAATGTACATATAGACTACACCCATGAAAGAGCAAAAAGGCACCCGCAGCACCTGAGTTTACCTCTTGTGGGCATGATGTGGAAAGCACTGCTTTGATGAGGTCCATTAATGTTGCCAGATCGGCCATATTTCATGCAGAGGGGAGCACAGGGGAAAAGTGCTGCCCTGCAATATGTATAACTCATATGCTGCCCGAAAGCAATTCAAAAAGGAATCCCAGGTGTCCTGCCTTGATTTCTTACCTGCAACGTATGGATTCTACATGCTGCGGGGTGGCATTTTTTCATGCATTGAGCATCAACATGAATTATGTGTCCAGGAAAACATGGAGGACCTGGCAACCCTAAGTACTGCAATAAACTAGTCACATCAGAATGCAATATAACTGGTGCTCCAATGTGCACCGGATTTAAACATCTCACTGTCCAGGAAGCCCCCCACCCCAAAAAAAAAAAAAGGCAGAAGCCCTCCCCCCCCATAACATTTCAGCCAAGCCATGCAAATTCAGAATAATGTGGAGGAGCTGTGCACTACCTGGACGACAGGAATGAACTGGGGATCTTCTGTCAAGGCTTGGTTTAAGTGTCCAAAGGGTTCTCCCACCAAAGGAAGGCTGAGGGGTTGTAACCATTTAGGCCGGCGGTCAGCCGAGCGTCTGTGAGCGCAGAAGGAACGTCCGTTAGAGTGGACGTTCCTTCCCCTCTGACGCCCCTCTGGCCACCTCGCTGAGGGCAGTTAGTGCGCTCAGTGCTGCAAGGCTCGATGCTCCTATGGAGGATCGCACTTTGCAGCCCAGTTGAACACGCGTCGTAGAGCTTCTATGGGGAGGCTTTCAGGACAGCAAGCAGGACGTCCACTGTAGCGTGCGCAATTCATTTGCGTGTGGCCGGCCCCGTCGAAGCGTCACAATGCTGTGACGGATGCCGAGAGGCGCGTCAGTACGGGCGCACGCAGTGCACTCATCTGACCCCGGCCTTCGATGTATAGCCTGCGTTCCAGTCCGCAGGAGGGAGTAAGCCCATTCTGCTGCAGGGTGTTTGGAAAAAGTGATGCAAGCGATTCTTTGTTGGTTTTATTACTTTATTCTAATCTGAGAGTTTAACGGATGTGACATTAGGATTAAAGGCCGCAGAAAAGCAGACAGGTCTTCCATTAGCGGCCATTCAAGGAAAAATAAAATCCGGATGAATTTGGCAAGAATAAAAAGGGATTAAACATTAAGGCTAGGGTCAAACGAAAGCATTTTACACGCGAACGTAAAAAAGTACGTCCGAACGCATTGACGGATTTTTTCACGGAATTCGCGAAAACGGTCATACGATGCGCATTTTCGTGCGTGATTTTTTTACGGATCCAAACCAGGAAACTTTTTGCGTCTGGACTTTATGTTGGCCGAAAACGAGCAGGGTCTGACGTCTCCAAATCACACACACACACACACACCGCTAGCGGGCGCAGCGCACTCTGTACGTCCGTACTAGAGGTTCTGCGTTCTCGAAAAAATGCGTTCATTTTCCACTTGCTTTGCGCGGCCGGACTTTCGTGCGACCGTACTTCGTATATTGGCCGTCATTTGCTGCTAGTGCGGCCGTGATTAAGTGCGCCAGAACGCACGTAAAAAATGCGCTGGTCTGACCCCAGCCTTAATCATGAGCTACCGGCCAGGTCAAGACATTTGACATATGTAAAAAGGCATATCCGGATCAAGGCTTATCAGTTTGAGTTAAAGCGGATTTAAGTGAACCTGCCTTTCTTAAATCACCCGGCTTCTGATTTAATCTTCGATTTACAGTCAAACCACGCCAACTACATGCAGAGATTCTCTTAGAAACCCTATGCAGCAGTGTTTCCCATCCCTGTTCCCCAGGGCCCACTAACAGGCCAGGTTTTAAGGATCACCTTGGGGAAATGCAGACTGAATCCTGCAATCACTGAGCAGCAAATCATATCACCTGTGCTGTGCTTCACATATCCTGAAAACCTGACCTATTAGGCTGGGGTCAGACGAACGCAGTGCGAACACGCGTGCAGCCGCACTTTATTACGGCCGTAGTAGCAGCAAATGACGGGCAATGACAGCCTATATACGAAGTGCAGCCGCACAACGCAAGCGGCAAACAAACACATTTTTTTTTTTCGAGAACGTGATACTGCTAGTACTGACATACAGAGTGCGCTGCGCCCGCATAGCGGCGTGTGTGCGTGATTAGGAGACGTCAGACGCTGCTAATGTCCGGCCAACATAACATCCAGACGCAAAAAGGGTTTTATTGATGATCCGTACAAAATCACGGACGAGAATGCGCATCGTATGGCCGCTATCGCGTATTCCGTGAAAAAATACGTCCATTCGTTCGAACGCACTTTTTTCACGGTCGACGCGAAAAATGCGTTAGTCTGACCCTAGCCTTAGTGGGCCCTGAGGACAGGGTTGGGGATCACTGCTAAACCAGTGTTCCTCAAACCTGGCGAACTGCCTGCACTCTGAATAGTCGAATGGCCCCGAAATGTCACCGTACGGGGAAATTCCCTGTTCGGTGACATTTCGGTGAAATTTCGGCTCCCTCTGAATAACCCCTTAATGTGACGCTGCTTTGCTTTATGTAGTATAGGTGCAGGTAATCTAGAAAAAGATGTTGACGGGGGATCCTTACCCAAAAATTGAGTGTCAGTCAGGGCTCACTAGCCAGAAGGAGGAAAATGGGGAGGGGGGGGGGGATTATTAACCCTTTCACTGCTGAGGACGTGTGGGGAACGTCCTCATTGACTCCTAAGGAAAGAGAGGGGTGGAGATAAGGGTTCCTTTGAACCCCGATATCTCCCGACTGTTTTCAGCTAGCAGGGTCATGTTTGATATCGTTAGAAAGGCCAGAGCATGGCCTTTCCAATGACACCAAACATGACCATGTTTAAAGTAAAGAAAAAAAAATAACAATAATACAAAAAAGAATAATGTGGTTTTTTTTTAAGCCCTGAAATGGCTCAGCAGTGAAGGGGTTAATAATAAACAAAAATAAAGCCAAAGGGCTATGATAAACATTTCCACAAACAAACAAGGGAAAGCACGGGCTTTGTAACCATGTAGATTCAGTGTTTATTTTATCTAATCCTTAAAACGCCGTACGTTTTCCGTCTGAAGTAAAAGTAATGTTTTCTGATCTTTTCAAATCCCAAATATAAATGAAAAAGAGAAAAATGCGACTCACTGTTTTTTCCGTCGACGTGGTCGGATGTGAAGTACCGTGACATGGCCAAAGTGTAAAAGGAGCGCAGAGCCAGTCGTCTTTGGGCCAAGGCGAGTTTCAGGTCTAGAAATAAAGAGGTCAATGTGGCAGAAATAATAATAACCAGGGGGAATAAATAAACGTGAATGGTTCTTGGATAAAAAAAAAAAAATGCGGGGCAGGAGCCCAAATAAGAAAGGCTCAGGACACAGAGCATTCCGATTCTTCCACGTTTCAGAATCCGGGAGACTCTGATGCCTTAGATCAGTGGTTCCCAAACACGGCCCTCAAGTTTCCCCTAACAGGTCAGGTTTGCAGGATATGTGAAGCACAGCACAGGTGATATGATTTGCTGCTCAGGATTACAGGATTCAGTCTGCATTTCCCCAGGTGATCCTTAATATCTGACCTGAGGACTGGGGGAACCACTGCCTTAGATAAAGGAGTTTGCAGCATGAGAGCCACGATCTTCTTCCCGCTGAAGCTCCCACCATTCCACCATGGACATGATGCCTGGAGCCAGCAAGATTCAGGACAGCAAGGTCACAAGTTGGAGGCACCCAGAGGCTCCCATCACGTGCCACGGTCTGCTGCAGCACTCCGGAGCCAGGATCCCAAGCATGCAGTGCGTGGCTGGAGTGACCCTCATCAGGATTTACTAAAATCCAGAAGGGCTCCACAAAATCCGTTTGTTTTTTTTAGTCTTACGGATAAATGGTGCCCAATTTACCAAATTTTTTCAATCTAGCACTACAAAACAAAATTTAAAGGGCAATTCACAAACCAGCGACTCAATGATCAGTGGATGAAACCACTACAGCTGCAACTCTGCAACTATGGTGAACTTCAGCTACCTGGAGAAGGAAAATCTAACACCGGCAAGTCAAGTTGCGTCAAGTCACGGACACTGCGCTAGATTTTACGCTAAATTACATCAGCACAAACAATTTTGGAAACACGGTGGAACCTCCATGGACACCTCCGCTGAGAACTGTACTGAGGAACGGAGTTGGACAGAACGGCGACAACAATGGCGGCAGGTCCTCTAACCGTGAATTCAGCATAGTATCACCCTACGCAATCCACTGTAGTTCTCGTAGGTTGAACCACCGTTGGAAGAGAGGGAGTTAGAGAATTACCTCTTGTGATAAGGTGAAGGGGATCATGTGTGATGGGATGTATATTCCCCCTATATTTGGGTAGGAGGATTGGGTCATTTGAGCCCAGGAGGACAATGTGTGTTTTCAAATTGGTCTTTGCCCCTCTCTCTTCCACCCAGCAAACATTTTAAGAGCTTGATAATTGACAGGTGGGTGAAACCTTGCAGCAGAGAGAGCAATGTGAAGCTCTGAGGTTGGCAGCAAGAATGATAACGGTTGGCAAAGGTTTTTCATTCTCCCAAAGTAGAGAGGGCAGTTTTGAGTTAGAGCTCGGGCGAGCCAGGTTTTATTTTCTGTTATGTTTTGTTTGATTGCCAAACGCTGTCAAAATAAACTGAACTACATAAAGAGACTGCGTCTGACTGATGTGATTGCCCTAGAGCAGTGGTTCTCAACCGCAGCCCTCAACTACCCCTAACAGGCCAGGTTTTAAGGATCACCTTGGGGAAATACAGACTGAATCCTGCAATCACTGAGCAGCAAATAATATCACCTGTGCTGTGCTTCAGATACCCTGCAAACCTGGCTTGTTAGGGGTACTTGAGGACCACGGTTGGGAACCACTGCCCTAGAGGACCGTGCTATGGTGCCCTGCGACGATGCTGGAGCACACCCTTTACTGACTGTGCACAAACGTAGTATTTTATCTACAAGGACATTTTTAGATCTCATGTCTCTGCTGCAAGCTGGTGGAATGTGCTGTGTTTATGTCATGCAAATTGGACGAAAGGAAATTCAGCCTAAAGCATACAAAGGGTTATTTTACGGTGAGAACCAGAAAGCTGTGGAATTCTCTGCCTGTTGAGGTGGTTGGGTCAGAGACTGTACAGGTTTTTAAAACAACTGGATGACTTCTTGCAAAAACATAATATTAAGTGTTATAATATTTAATATGTGGATAAAAGCTTCTTGATCCAGGGAGAAATCTGACGCCATCTGGGGTCAAGAAGGATTTTTTTCCCAGTATGTCGCATATTGGCGAGCGCTTCAGACTGGGTTTTTTGCATTCTTTTGGATCAACAGCAGTAGATGATGTGGGAAAAGCTGAACATGATGGACGCACGTCTTTTTTTCGGCCCATGCAACTATGTAAATAACCAAACCGTGGCAGAGTTGTACTTGACCTGCTCCCATTTGTTCTTTGCCGAACAAATCCAGGTGTTTTCAATCCATATTTCTCTTTTTAGACCAATAATGAGGAACCGATCTTCTACCTTGAATCCCTTACACAGGACCACACTTCCCTCCGCTTTATGCCAGCGCAGGGGTCCTCTGACAAATTATACGGAGGCGGAAATAGATTTTAAGCAGAAATGACAAGTGAGCTCAAAGACCAACTACAGCAGATGATAGATTTGTGAAAGTCCTTCACCCCACCAAAAAAACCAGAAGAGCGGGATTGTGCAGCAAACACACAGTATCGGTCGATCATCTGTGATTTTAGTAAAAGGGTGACTATTTAGGGGAAAAGAATAGCTTTTTACTCCCTACAGAAAAAGGGCAGGGAGGGTGGAGTAGCAGCACCTGCTTATGTACTTATTGTCTACTCATGCTCATACTCAGTCGATTGTGCTGTAAAAGCCTCTTGTTCCTCGTTAAACCAGGGGGATAAAAGTGGCTTTGTAAATCCAGCCGTGTTGACAGAAAGAGCCAAAGCGCTAAATAAAGCGTAGATGTGAAAAACAGGGTCCATGACGGCATAAAACAGAATATAAAAAGAATAGGCCGGATCTAAAAAGATGTCACACACACACACAGTGGTCTCGTGTATGTCACACACACACACACACACACACACACACACACACACACACACGAGACCTGTATAACAATGAGTGCATAACACATGGATAAAGAAAAACAAAAAAAAACACAGACAGGGAGCGATGAAGTTCCACAATAATTCACGGATTAAATATTTCATAAATTTTTAGCCATTTTTAATTCAACATATTATCAAATTAATTAATTAATCCCCCCTCCCCCTCCCTGCTTTCAAAGCGTTATGGCATTTTCCAACAGTTGATATGTTTGTGGTGAGGGTATAAATATAAACCCACCAGCCTGTCTCTTAGCGGAGAAGCAGCATGAGGATATGTGGTTGCTTAGAAAGCAGCTTTCGTTTCCTTCGGTTAGGACCCACCTGACCAGAGGTGCCGTGACATAGCAAGTGGGCTTACACTTTAGGTCGGGGTCAGATGAGCAAACGTGCCTCCCGGCATTCGTCGCAGAGTTGTGGCGATTCAATGGGGTCGGCCACATGCTGTAGCGCGCACACGAATTGCGTGCGCTACAGCAGGCGTGCTGCAGATGTTCTGAAAGCCTCCCTGTCGAAGCGCTACGATGCGCGTTCAACGAGGCAGCAAAGCGCGATACTTCTGACTGACGTAGCTGCCCTTGTAGGGAAATGGCACGAAACAGGTTTTGTTTTCTGCATAGATGTATATCTTGTTGTATCCCCAGCCAGGTTATCATTGCTGCTGCCCTTTTCCGTGTTTTCTTTTTAATCCCAAAGTGGAAATGTTTGTGGTGAGGGTATAAATGTAAACCCACTACTCTCTCTTGGCTGAGACGCAGCATGAGGATATGTGGTTGCTGAGAAAGCAGCTTTTGGTTTCATTAGGTTAGGACCCACTTGACCAGAGGTGCCGTGACGAGTGAGCTTACACTTTAATGGCTAGTCTAGTAAACCAAAACCTCTCAATGTTTTGTTTTGCATGGAGCTATGGGGGTGAGCTCAAATGACAACCTTTTTTTGTTGTTCTGTTTTACGGCATATTATGTTCCCCGCTTATCCGCGTGCGGAACAGACGCAGAGCCCTATAATCGACACGCACATGCCGTAACGCTCCCAGATAAGCTTTCTTGTGTTTCTTTCTCCATTGAGTATTTTTATCCCATGTTGCACTATAGTAATTTTTTTTTTTTTTGCGTGTGTCTTTAGGGGTCCAAGCTTCGGAAATAAAATAGGTAAATAAAACGTGCGCTCACCTGGATTTTGTACGTCTTCCGCCGGGTGAGCCTGAACAGTGTGTAGACTTTTATTGAGGTCCCTGTTAACCAGCAATAGACTGCAGAGATACAAAAAAAAAAAAAAAAAACATTCAATACTGTTGCAACATTTGCAAGCCACATAAAAACCGCAATGTGCCATTAGCCCTCACTGTTTAATTCTGTCGACAACAAATCATAAAAAAATTCAGTTCTTTTTGACAGATTTTTCTCTTCTTCGATATATTGCGGATCAGTGATCTTTCTGTGAGACACCAGCACCTAACCATCGATTTTCGCAGGCGTTGTGGAACCTGCATACAAAATTACACAAGTTCTGAGCACTATGCCATGTGCAATGCGTACGCTATGCAAATTCCCTTACAAGCTGCAGGGACTTCCACATCTAGGAAGCTCTGAGCTCAAGTGGAGGAGCAACACGTGCCGAGGGAGAAAAGGCGAGTATTTCCACCAAAATTCTAAAAATATTTATGAAAAAATGAGGTGTCAGATTTTATCAGGCAGCGTTGCCCAGTCATTTAAAAGGGGGGAGGGGTTAATCTCTTTATTAGCATATCCCTGTAATTTTTAGGGATCTCATAATTAACATATAGGAAAAAATGGCGTCGCGCCCATACTCACCGGAGCGACTCCAACAGCCAGGAGTAACAGCCCAGTTAATGTATAAAACATAACAAGAGAGAAGGCGAAGGCGAACCTATGGCAAGCGTGGCAGGCGAGCCATAAATTTGCTATCGGCAGGGCTTTTTTTCAGCCAGTACGCACCGGTACTAAGTACCGGCAGGGCAGGCACTTCACTATCATGCGGAGGACAGCTGCAGCCCATAGTAGAAGTTTTGCTGATTGACGCCAGCCTGTGCATGACGACGTCAGATGTAGGCCCTTAATACTGATGATCCTACCAGCTGGACGGATGTCGCCCTATGAAGGTCGAGTGCCCGATGCTAATCAGTTGCAGGCAGTAGATCATGCGAGGGGGAGCGAGTTTACGGTTTTTTGAGTCCCATGAGGAAAGGGCACACAGGTAACATCAATGGATTATACAAACACATTTATAGGGATCTCAAACTCCGGCCCCCCAGATCTTGATGCCTACAGTTCCCAGAATTCTTTCAATGTAATAGATGGCCAGGGAATCATGGGAGGTGTAGTTCACGAACATCAGGGCAGCGGGAGTTTGACAGCGTTGCGATAGGACACAATTTATGAATCCAGCTAGAAGGAAAAGCAGGCAAAAAGAGGAACAAGCATTAACCCCTTAGTGACCAGGCGGTTTTACACAAATCCGTCCTTTAGCGACCGCTGCTGTTTTTACGTTACTGCGCTGTTAGTGTTTAGGTCAAATTTTCCTCTTACTCGTTTATGCAACCCACACATATTATACACGTTTTTCCCGCCATTAAATGGACTTTCTAAAATTACCATTATTTCCATCATATCCTATAATTTACTATATAAAAAAATATGATGAAACAAATGGTAAAAACACACTTTTTCGTAATTTAATCCCCAAAATCTACAACCACCAAAAAAGACCCCGGCTAAATAGTTTCCGAATTTTGTCCCGAAAATAGAAATACCCAATTTTTACATGTTTTTGCTTTTTAACCCCTTCACTGCTGAGCCAGTTCACCTATGTGCGCGGAGCTCATTCTGACCGTTTTATGCTCATTATTTTTAGATGACAGCCTAGGTCCTATTTAACTAACCCCCCCCCCCCCGACAAAAAAATTAAAAATAAAAAAAAACTTTTTTTTACAATTTTTATTTATTTATTTTTTGTCCGCTGGAGCCGAGGGAAGTATCGGGCAGGAGGGAGATTAGGAGCCGCTGACGTACTCTGAAGGGAGACCCGTGGGCAGGACGTACATGGTACGTCAGCGGTCATTAAGGGGTTAAAAGGTGATAAAAAGGCGATTTGTATTCACAGAGGGAAGGCCGTGGAATACACTTTTCAAACAGTTTGTGTCTGGGAATGACGTGCAATAAATCTGAACACAACTATTCTTTTCTGGTGTTGACTTCCGCGCAAAAAAATAAATATCGATAACACGACGCGTATATAAATCTAGTCATTCCCTGCATTTCACACCGTTGATTATCAATCTTGCCCTGTACCTGCACGGGCAGAAGATCATTTGAGTGGCGTATACACTGAAATCTAGCCAAATCTGCGCTCCAGGATATAGTGATGGGACCCAGCGACGATGCACTATGCAACCTTACCATGACCAGATATCTGACCGCAAAGCTGATATTTGTAGATTTTGTTGTATTCCCAGCCACGTCATTTTCTTTGCTGCTGTCCCTTTCCGTGTTTTCTTTTTCAATCCCAAAGTGGAAAGGTCTTTGCGAGATTATAAACATTTATTTGTCTCTTGGCTGAGAAGCAGCAGGAGGACACGTAGTTGCATGTAAGCTAATTTTTGGTTACATTAGGTTAGGACCCACCTTGAAAGAGGTGCCTTGATGTGGCGGGTGGGCTTAACGCTTCAATGGCCATTCAAGGATACTAAAACCTGTGTGTTTTGCTTATCATGGAGCCATAGCGGTAAGTGCAAATGACAACCTCTTTCTTGTTATGTTTTATACATGAAGTGGGCTGGATACGTCTGGTTTACGCTGCCGCAGAGGGAGGTAAAAGTGCGCAAAGCCGCTTTTTGTACATATTACGATGCAACCTCTGTCCACATGCAGAGGAACACATGGAACAAATAGTTTACAGTATTCTTTCACAGCCCTTTCACCACACAGAACCATAATGTCATATACTAATTAAATCCATTCGTGTTCCTCCGGCGTATGCACAGATTAAGTTAATTTGGCCACGGGTACCTGAAAGCGCTTTTGAAGATCGAGCGTGGTAGGAAAGAGGTGAAAGGGATACTCTACTGAAAAATTTGCTATGTATTCTTATTAACGTGAAACAGACTTCTATAGGGATGCACCGACACCGGCATTTGCATGAGTACTTAGTACTCGAGCAGATGCCCCCCGATACCAGAAGCCAGCACTGAACTGGCTTACCGGCATCCGAAGGGTTGGGGCAGCTGTCAGAATGCTCTAACGCCATTCGAACAGGCCCCTGCAGCTGGTAAAGTCTTAGGCTGGGTTCACACCTCAACGTTTTACAGCGCGTTCCTGCTGATTTCCTATGGGACCCGTTCACACCTGGGTGGTTTACAGCGAGCAGGAACGCGCTGTAAAACGTCCTACACCCAAAGAAGTATGGGAGCTTCTTTAGGGCGTATTTGCAGCGTGTTCACTCTGCATTCTATGGGCGTGAACGCGCTGCATTGCGCGTTATTTATGTTTGCGCAATACGCGCCAAAAACCCCCCCCAAAAAAAACATGTATTTCGCTCAGGTGTGAACCCAGCCTTAAAGCGCCCGCTCGTTGAGAAGCCCCCAGCCGCGATCTTGTGAGATCTCAAACTGTGCACAAGATTCGAGGCTGGGGGTTTCTCAACGAGCGGCAGCTCTAAAGACTTTTGCCGGCGGCGCTTTTTGGAACGCGGCCAGCTGCAGGGGCCTGTTCGAATGGCGTTAGAGCATTGGACAGCCGCCCCATGTCTGGTCTGAAACGTGCGTGCGTGCGTATACATATACACACACACACACGATCAGGTCTGACAAGTTGGTGTGAGACATATAATAATATAATATAATAATATAATATATATATTAGGGCTGTGCAATATTGACAAAATAATCATATAGCGATTTCTTGAATGAATATTGCGATTGCGATTTTATTTGCGATTTAGCCAATTGTTTTTGCTTTTTCAAACATGCTACATACATTCTAAATGTATTCAGTATTCAGCACATGGATATACTGCCCCAGCACATGGATATACTGCCCCCAGCACATGGATATACTGCCCCCAGCACATGGATATACTGCCCCCAGCACATGGATATACTGCCCCCAGCACATGGATATACTGCCCCCAGCACATGGATATACTGCCCCCAGCACATGGATATACTGCCCCCAGCACATGGATATACTGCCCCCAGCACATGGATATACTGCCCCCAGCACATGGATATACTGCCCCCAGCACATGGATATACTGCCCCCAGCACATGGATATACTGCCCCAGCACATGGATATACTGCCCCAGCACATGGATATACTGCCCCAGCACATGGATACTGCCCCAACTCACCTCTTTGCGCCGCGTGTTCGGCTCCCTGTGAGCTTCCGACGGCATGGAGCTTGGGCGCTCGCCTGGGGGAACCACATGACAAGTCGCGAGAACGTGGCTGTACACGTGGTTCCCCCTGCGAGCGCCCAAAGCTCCATGCCGCCGGAAGCTTACAGGGAGCCAATAAAATGAATAGATAAAATTGCAGCCTTATGCGATTTAGAAATTGCAGGTGCTAAAATCGCAATTGTTTTGCGATTACGATTAATTGCACAGCCCTAATATATATATATCTATCACACACAGTGTGTGCGCGCGCACACAATCTGGTCTGAGGTCTGACAGGTTGGTGTGCGTGTATATATACTGGTGGATATACATGTATCTGATGCCTGTGGTTTGAATTATTTATATGTAATATACCCCACAGGCATTAGGGGTGTGGGTGGGTGTGTACATTGCAATATTAAAATAAACAGGAAAGGCTTTCAGCAAAATCCTAAATTATTTATTTATTGGCAAGCGGTGACATGACTTTAAATAAGCGTATTGGTACTCGGTGTCGGTGAGTACTTGAAAAAAGTATTGGTATTTGTACTCTGGCTTAAATAAAACTCTGGCCATTTAACAGAGACGATTAAAAATAATTGGGCAGAGGATGCCAACAGCCTCTGCCCAATTATTATTATTTTTCTATTTTTCCATGGTTGTCTTCACCTTTTTGTCCCTCACTGCTCGCTGCTCCTCCTCCTCCTGGGCTCAGACATTCCTGAACCTGGAAGTCCGAGCCTTTCTGCTCCTAAACGACTTGCGTAGTGTAGTAGCCACAAATTGCGCACCGCTATGGGACTTGTGCACTTTGCGTACACAGTTTCCAGAGCGCATGCGCAGATCTGATCCTTCAGTTGCCTCTCTGAGACCGCTCGCTACAGTAACTCTCCCCCCATACGCCAGACACAGCTTAGTGCAGGGAAGAATCATCATCTTTAATTTGTCTACACAAAGGGAGATTAAAATCACGTCAAGAGACAGAAATCTGATCAGTACACAGACCGGAATAACACGTTATTAACGTCAAATCAATCTAAAGGACAAACAATCACACAGACAGGGACAGACAGCAATAACAATAGCATTACCGTGTTACAACCAGTTTAAGGAAAGCTATATAATTAACCCTTGTTTGTCCACTTATGCCCATTGTCTCCTAGATTTGGCTTTGCCACATTGGTCTGTGATCCCGTGGCAGGAGTCCAGCACCCACACCTCTCCAGCAGGCACAGACACAGTGTATTGTGTGGGTGAGGGCGCAAAGATGGGAGGGAGCGTCAGTTACAACGCTCCATCTTAAAATTGTCATCTACAGGAGGAAAATCCACAAACACACAGGGCTCTATTACATTCTGCGCGCAAATGTTGACGCGTGCGCAAAAACGCATTAACGCTAGGGGCAAAACCCTTTGCGCAGAACGTCTTATTACAACGTTAGCGCAACAAACGCGCGCATACATCTACCGCGGGTGAACCTGCGCGAGCTTACTGTACTGCGAGCGTCCTATACTTAACATTGTGAGCGCAAATGTGTTTGTGCACTGGTGCGCGCATGGTATTACAATCTATGCGCAGTTTTTAACGCGCAGCGTTTGCGCACATAATTTTAGCGTCTTTGAAAAGCTGGTGGTAACGGCAAATCTGAACGTCCTGAGCGAAACCAAATACACCAGCCCGAAAAAAAAATACAGCAAAGTATAGTTACACATTCTACACATACCCAAACCAATAAAATGGAGAAGTTGAGCGTGTTTTTATTATTGCTGCAGCATATATACGCAGATTGACTTTGACAGGCACAAAAACCAAACGTGGGATAATTGTGGTTCTTAATTGTGATTGGCTGAATCGCGTGAAAAAACAGTCCGCACACTGACTTCTGCGTTAATGCGCACGCATTTTTGAGCATGACATTTTTTGACAGATGAAAAAATGCGTGAGGACAGCGTTAATTTACGCTCGTTAACGTTTAACGCTTCGCGCACAAATTAATGCGCTGCGCGAGCGTTTTTGCGCAAAGAATGTAATAGAGCCCACAATGGGTAAACGCTGATCAAACGCAACATTAACACCTCTGACAGGTGCAGGGAGTCACATTGATCATATGGTTACACTGGCGCGGGGCCGCATACATACGGTCGCGGGGCCGCATACATACGGTCGCGGGGCCGCATATATTAGGAGCAAGTGAACAGTCAGCTCTTGAATTTCATGTTTCGGAAGCAGGAAAAGTGGGCGAAAAGATTTGAGTGCCTGTGACATGGGCCAATTAGCGACAGCCAGATGACTGGGTCACAGCCTCTCTACAACTGTAAGCCTTGTGGGGTGTTCCCGGTATGCTGTGGTTAATACCTACTAAATGAGGTACAAGAAAGGACAACCAGTCAACGGCTGTCAGGGTCATGGACACCCAAGGCTCAATGATGCACATAGAAAATGTCGGCAGATAAGAACCTTTCGGCCCATCTAGTCTGCCCAATTACATGGATACTTTCCCTGGATTTATCTTTTGTTTAGGATAGCCTTATGCCTATCCCATGCCTGCTTAAATTCAATTACTGTTTTGCCCTCTACCACTTCAACTGGAAGACTGTTCCATGTATCCACCATCCTCTCAGTAAAATAATGCTTCCCGATGTTACTTTTAAACCTTTGCCCCTCTAATCTAAGACTATGTCCTCTTGTTTTGCTACTTTGTTTCCTTTTAAATATACTCCCTTCCTCTACCTTGTGGATTCCCTTTACGTATGTAAATGTTTCTATTAGGGATGCACCGATACCACTTTTTTAAGACCGAGTACGAGTACCGATACTTTTTAAAAGTACTCACCAATACCGAGTACCGATACTTTTATTTAATGTCATGTGACGCTTTCCAATAGGAACAGACCTCATAAAAATTTATATGAGATTGACCGCAGCTCACATGGATTTGCCCCCAGCTCTGATGGATTTGCCCCCAGCTCTGATGGATATGCCCCCAGCTCTGATGGATATGCCCCCAGCTCTGATGGATATGTCCCCCAGGTCTCATGGATTTGTCCCCCAGGTCTCATGGATTTACCCCCAGCTCACATGGATTTGCCCCCAGCTCACATGGATTTGCCCCCCAGGTCTCATGGATTTGCCCCCCAGGTCTCATGGATTTGCCCCCCAGGTCTCATGGATTTGCCCCCCAGGTCTCATGGATTTGCCCCCCAGGTCTCATGGATTTGCCCCCCCAGGTCTCATGGATTTGCCCCCCCAGGTCTCATGGATTTGCCCCCCAGGTCTCATGGATTTGCCCCCCAGGTCTCATGGATTTGCCCCCCCAGGTCTCATGGATTTACCCCCAGCTCACATGGATTTGCCCCCAGCTCTGATGGATTTGCCCCCAGCTCTGATGGATATGTCCCCCAGGTCTCATGGATTTACCCCCAGGTCTCATGGATTTACCCCCAGGTCTCATGGATTTACCCCCAGGTCTCATGGATTTACCCCCAGGTCTCATGGATTTGCCCCCCAGGTCTCATGGATTTGCCCCCAGCTCGAACGGTGGGGAAGCTGGCCGTGTGCATGTAAAGCACGCGGCCAGCGTTCCCCTCCGGCGTGCCGCGATACTCACCCATCCTGAAGGTCCGGTCGCTGGGCAGTGATGCGATCACGTGGCCGCCGGGCGCATCTGTGACGCGGCCTCCAGCCGAGAGGCAGCGTCACAAGCGCGCCCAGTGGCCGCGGGAACGCATCAGCGACCGGACCTTCAGGATAGGTGAGTATCGCGGCGCGCCGGAGGGGAACGCTGGCCGCGTGCTTTTCATGCACGCGGCCAGCTTCCCCAGCCCCGCGGATACCGGCAAGCCGGCCCAGCGCCGGCTTCCGGTATCAGCGGGATGTATCGGGCCGTTTGTACGAGTAACAAGTACTCGTGCAAACGGCAATATCGGCCCCGATACCGATACTAGTATCGGTATCGGTGCATCCCTAGTTTCTATCATATCTCCTCTGTCTCGTCTTTTTTCCAAGCTATACATGTTAAGATCATTAAGCCTTTCCTGGTAACTTTTCTCCTTCAAGCCGTACACCATTTTAGTAGCCCTTCTCTGAACGCTCTCTAAGATGTCTATATCCTTCTGGAGATACGGTCTCCAGTACTGCACACAGTACACATGGGGAGCGAAGGCCAGCCTGTCTGGTCCAATGACACAGAAGAGCTACTGTAGCTCAGATTGCTGAAAAATGTAATGTTGTCCATGACAGAAAGGTGTCAGAACATACGTGATCCGTACCACCTACCTAGAGATTTCTGAAGGCCATAAGCATCCTGCAGACCACATTCACCTGATGGTGGTGGATTTGTTCCCTGATGACGGTGGTCTCTTTCAGCATCATAATGCATTCTGCAGAAACGACTCAGGAATGATATGCGGAACACAAATACGTCAAGGTGTTGCTTTGACTTCCATATTCCCCAGATCTCAATCCGATTGCGCCTCTGTGGGATGGGCGGGAAACAACAAATCCCGTCCATGGAGGCCCCACCTTGCAACATGCAGGACTCAAAGGATCTGCTGCTAATGTCTTGGTGCCGGATGCCACAGGACACGTTCAGAGGTCTCGTGGAGTCCATGCCTCAACGCATCATAGCTTTACTAGTATCACACGGAGGACTTACACTATATGAGGCAAGTGGTTTAATGTTTGGTTGAGCTAAGACTGCGATAATGTGATCTGCCTATGGGGCTGCGGTTACCATCTGCACGAGAAGCGGCTCAGGGAAGCCCCGTTTTGGACATGAGCAATAGTCTCGCTTTACAGTGGCAAAAAGTTTCATTCCAACACTGATCAGTCTGCTAGGAACATCTCTGCAATCACAAGCCAGGTATCCAGATCTCAACACGATGGCCACCATCACATTCTGCAATGTTCTATCATCGTAATTGTATTTTGTGTCTGCATGTATTAATTTCTGTCTGATTATCCTCTAAATTGCCGCATTTTTAGATAGAATATGTAGCTAGTATTTCACTAGTGCCCCTCCCTCCCCCCCATTACAAAGGCCTCTGACACCTAAATAATTAACAGAATTAATTTCCTTTTCACACAGCTGCAAAAGTTTCATTCCAACACTAACCAGCCAATCCAGTGGCTCTCGGTGCAGGAAGGCTTTGATACCATTGGATGAGGCTGGTACAGTTAGTGCTCCAAGTCTGGGAAACCTGAGACGAAGGTCTGTGTGGGGCTAAGCCCCTGCATTTGGATGGCTGAATTAGCCTTCTGAGCCCACACTCAGAGAGCTCATAGCAGAGTGACCACTCAAATAAGGTTACTATGTAGCGAGTCCCTTTAAGGGGTGCATAAATATATTGAATTCTAATCCAAAGTGTTGTCATGTAACAGGCAGGTGGGTAAACACAAATTGGAAAGGATTACTGAGGCATGCGAGGGCATAAACCCATAACTGGATTATGCATTTATCTTCATTTTGTGATGGAGCTCCTCAGAAATATCGGCTTCACTTCCTCTTATAATTAGGGAAAAGGCGCCGATATAACATACTAAATGGGTGTAACTAAAGTTCTTAATAGCTTCCCCTCGCTGCCTTGCAGACACTAACGAGTGTATGTATCATGAAGTATCATTACCACTCACAAAGGACAGGGCTGTGTGTGTAACAGAATTTCCGCAAAAACACTGGGCCCTGGGACCACTTGATAGTGAAGAGGTTAATCCACTTTTTAGTGCGCGTTTATGGCATTTTACGGTGATGGCACAAGTCAGAGATATTGCCGCCGACAGCAATAAAAGAACAAATAAAACACTTAATGCCAAGCTGAGGACTTTCAAGGAAACCTGCAACGAGGCAGCATTACCCTCACCGAACATTCGGAAATGCCCATTTACAAGTCTCCTTTCACCTACTAACAAAAAGGACAGAGTTCAGCGAGTTTATGGTTTTATGCCGCACTCCTTTGACTTGTCCTGATATCATGATTATGTCAGCTAGCAGGAAATAGGAGCCGGTGAGGAATTTTCACAAGGTAGGTCGCCAAGTCGGCCATGTTTTCCTCCAGGTGTAGGAGGTCTACATAGGCCGAAAGAAAGACGTGAGTCCATCGAGTTCAGCCTGTTTGCAAGAAAAGTGCTCCCCTGCTTTAGAAGACATTCGCATGCTACACATGGAAAAAAAATTAAAAAAATTGTCGGAATTCGTAGATTGATTTCTGTCCTGCAGCGTATGAATTGCACACCTTGCAGAAGAGCACTTCACGTGTCTCCCATTAGCATGAAGAAGCTATATGTGTCCAGGAAAACACGGCCAATGTGACACACACGCACACAAAGAAGTTGCAGGGACTTCTGCATTTTGGAAGAGACGAGCCGTATAGGAGGCGCAGCATCTGTCCAATTATTTAAGGGGAGGGGGAAAAAGGGGGACCAGTGATTTTTGATTATTTTTGTAGAGTGGCCCTATAAATAAATAAAAAAATGTCAAAAGAAAAGCCAGCATGCAACAAATGTAGACTCTGCTATTATTGTGAACTGTGTAATTGGGATGGGCACAAAATCATGTTTACAAACAATTTTGGAAAGCGCCTTTATAGCCCACAGACTGTATGAGATAATAGGAGTAAATATCTTATGTGTCAAAACACACAAAATGTTACCCTTTTCCGTAGTAATTGATTACACAGCCTCTTCTAGACAGGATGCAGTTTTCCATAACATATATACATGGAAACAGAAAGAAATTTGCATAGCGCAACCAGTACATACAAAAAATGTTTAAAAAGTGGATAACGAGTAACCACTCACGTGGATCGGAGCTTAAAGGATTAAGGCTCAATGTTCTGGCAGTGGGTCCTTTCAAGGATGACCCCCGTCCTCTTTTTAGCAGTTCCTTGCAGACGTACATGCATAAAAAACACAATGGGAGAGAATAATAGTGCAATACTGTATATTCCCACACAAACTGTTTAGCTCTTATGACTGAACTCACACGGCCCAGAGCCTGTGAGAGGACACTGGCTCGGTATGCACGCCTGCGGTGTGATATATAGGTACACCAACCTCCCTTTTCCTCTCGGAAGAATGAGTGCCTCTCTCCGATGTGCAGAAAAAAGGTCTTTATTCCAAAGTTAAACAAGAATGAAACAAAAACAAATACCAAAACGCGTTTCGCTGTATTACAGCTTCATCAGTCGGTATAATTCGAACACAATCAATCTCATATATATAGGGAGGGGGGTGAGTGCCCCCATCGGTGTCCGGTGGTGTCGATTATTCTATTACATGTCTGATTCCCACTCGCCGGTATGTCCAGGCATCTTGCTGCGTCTCTCTCCGTACCCCTTCACTTCTGGCTGCACGGAATTGCGCATAGACTCGATAGCTGGTACCACCCACCGGATATCCGTCTTCCATGATCCTCAGTTCTACATTGGTCAAGTCCATTCATATCACAAAACACCATCTTGGAAAGTCGTTTGCCCATACTCCGATATTTCTGTTATACATATTCTTCTCGCTCATTCAACGTCTCGCTGTATAGTGTATACAACCTGAAACAAAAAAGGGGGAACATGTGCACATCCCAATCGGTGTGCATTTCCCCAAATGTCCACATATAATTAGAATGGAAATCTTGACATGTATCTTCATTGTTATAGGAGACTCAAAATACATTCTAGCAAGTAATACCTTGTAACCTTTATGCCAGCTAAAATAAAATAAGACTATACTGGATGAACCAACATTCTCCATATTAGCCCCTGATAATTTAATGATTGGTAGAGAATTTTAGGGAGAAGGGGTATCATCCAGTATAGTCTTATTTTATTTTAGCTGGCATAAAGGTTACAAGGTATTACTTGCTAGAAGCTGTAATACAGCGAAACGCGTTTCGGTATTTGTTTTTATTGGTTTCATTCTTGTTTAACTTTGGAATAAAAACCTTTTTTATGCACATCGGAGAGAGGCACTCATTCTTCCGAGAGGAAAAGGGAGGTTGGTGTACCTATATATCACACCGCAGGCGTGCATACCGAGCCAGTGTCCTCTCACAGGCTCTGGGCCGTGTGAGTTCAGTCATAAGAGCTAAACAGTTTGTGTGGGAATATACAGTATTGCACTATTATTCTCTCCCATTGTGTTTTTTATGCATGTACGTCTGCAAGGAACTGCAAAGAAGAGGACGGGGTCATCCTTGAAAGGACCCACTGCCAGAACATTGAGCCTTAACTCGAGGCTCCGATCCACGTGAGTGGTTACTCGTTATCCACGTTTTTAAACATTTTTGTATGTACTGGTTGCGCTATGCAAATTTCTGTTTCCATGTATATATGTTATGGAAAACGGTATCCTGTCTATAAGTGGCTGTGTAATCAATTACTACGGAAATGGGTAACATTTTGTGTGTTCATACAGTGCGTGGGGGTGTTTGACACGTAAGATATTTACACCTATTATCTCATACAGTCTGTGGGCTATAAAGGCGCTTTCCAAAATTGTTTTGTATTTGTGTATTTTGAAGGGTTATGGTAGGGAATTCCCTTTAGGAAACAGCTGCCATATAGTACACATCTTGTGAGGGATTATCGCCATCCCAGCGCCTCCTAATTTTTCCTTTTACAAAATCATGTGTAGCATATTTATTTATTTATATATAAAGGGCCAGATTACAATCTTCGCGCAAACATTTGAGCCGGCACAAAAAAAATTAAACGCAAGGGGCAAAACCCTTTGCGCTGAATGTCGTATTACAATGTCAGCGCAACAAACGCGCGTAATTAGAAACATAGAAAAATGTCGGCAGATAAGAACCTTTCGGCCCATCTAGTCTGCCCAATTACATGGATACTTAACCTGGATTTATCTTTTGTTTAGGATAGCCTTATGCCTATCCCATGCTTGCTTAAATTCAATTACTAATTGTAATTGTCTAACGCGGGTAAACCTGCGCAAACCCTTTGCGAGTGTACTGTACTGCGCGCATAATATACTTAAAATTGTGAGCGCAAACGGGAATGGACGCTGGTACGCGGATGGTATTACAAACTGCGCATAGATTGTAACGCACAGACGTTGTGCGCATAATTTTAGCAACTCCTGAAAACTGGTGTTAATGGTAAATCTGAACAACCTGGCCGAACCCAAATACACCAGCCCAAAAAAACAAAAAACGCAGCAAAGTATAGTTACACATTCTACACATACCAAACCAATAAAATGGAAAAGTTGTGTGTGCATTTATTATTGCTGCAGCATATATGCGTAGATTGACTTTGGCAGGCACAAAAACTTAACATGAGATAATTGTGGTTCTTAATTCGGATTGGCTGAATCGCGTGGAATAAAAAAAAAAAAAAACAGTCCACACACCGATTTCTGCACGCAACGTTACTGTGCGAGCATTTGTGCGCATCCGTTTTCCGTGCCTTATTGCTCGACGGATAAAAAAAATGCACGAGGATTGTAATTCCAGCGGTGATTTACACACGTTAACGTTTAACGCACAAATTCACGCGTTCCACGAGCGTTTTTACGCGAAGATTGTAATATGGCTCAAAGTATTTTACCACGAAGGATACATTGAGATTTCTTTCGTTTTCAAATATGTCACGTATCATTTAAATATGTGTTGTGCTTACCTGAGAATGCCGCGATGAATGGGTACAGAAGCAGGGAAGGATCTCATCTGGACTCTTAAACATGCTCTTAGAGGGTCCACAACAGGTTTCCAGAACCTTTCCACCAACTACACAAAGAACAAACTATAGTCAGTTGCAGCAAGATGTGCTTATTATTAGGTTTAGTAAAGGAGCGACTGGTTTTTTCTTATTGTGATGTTAATATCCACGTAGTTACTACATTTTGAGGCACCAGAAAAATGTCTAAAAGCAGTAAGGCAGGGCTGTAAATCTCCAGGACCCCCAGATGTTGATGCCTACAATTCCCAGAATTCTTTGAATGCAATAGATGGCAAGGGAATCATGTGAGTTGTAGTCCAGAAACATCTGGGGGTGCCGGAGTTTGACAGCCCTGCTCTAAAGTATATCAATAATATTCAGCCAACAGAATGAAACGAGTCAGAGAACCTCTGTATATTTCAGAAGTCAGCGACCTCGGCCCTCTAGATCTTTAGGATCTACATCTCCACGAGGCTCAAGAAAACCTAAGTAGTGACGGAACCTCGTGGGAGATGTCGTTCCAAAACATCTAGGAAGCAGAGGTTGCCAACCCCCGGCATACATGCTAAAATGATAGAAAAAAAATGTATGACAATATCGGGCTTTATGGATTGTTGGCGTGCACCTACCTCATTTTCAACCTTCTGAAGAGAAGGGCTTGGTCCACAGAGAACACATACATCTACCCCAGGGACCAACTGGAATGTGAGAAGTCTGTGAGGAACCTGCAAACGCAAAGAATCACAAAACTCAACTGGAAACATTGTGGGCTCTATTACATTCTTCGCGCAAACGTTAATGCGTGCGCAAAAAACGCGTTAAAGTCGAGGAGCAAAACCCTTTGCGCTGAACGTCGTATTACAATGTCCGCGCAAAAAATGCGCGCTAACATCTACCGCGGGTGAACCTGCGCGAGTGTACTGTACTGCGCGCATCCTATACTTAACATTGTGAGCGCAAATGCGTTTGTGCGCTGGTAAATTTAACGCACAGCGTTTACGCGCATAATTTTAACGTCTTTTAAAAGCTGGTGTTAACTGCAAATCGGAGCAGTCTGGCCGAAACGAAAAACACCAGCACGGAAAAATAAAAAAAAATACTGTACAGTATAGTTACACATTCTACACATACCCAAACAATAAAATTGAGAAGTTGTGCGTGTTTTTTTATTGATACAGCATATATGCGCAGATTGATTTTAGCAGGTGCAAAAACTTAACGGGAGACAATTGTGGTTCTTAATTCTGATTGCCCACCAATTTCTGCGCACCACGTTGCTGCGCGCGTGTTTATGCACACGTTATTTTTTGACGGATGAAAAAATGCCCTCGGATCGCAATACCAGCGTTAATTTACACGCGTTAACGTTTAGCGCACAAATTAACGCGCTGCGCAAGCTTTTTTGCGCAAAGAATGTAATAGAGCCCTGTAACAGATAATTTCCCAGTTTTCAAGTAGTTTATACTCCAAGGTCTAACATATGACAAAAAAATATATATATATATATATATATATATATTTCTAGCCATTTCTTACCGTGGGGCTACCTTGAGGAAGATACACCGGGTAGTCACGCGATGAATTAGGAGGCAAGGAAGCCACCAACCAGCACAGGAGCATCACTTCCTGGGAAGACAATCGCCACCATTTCTCTGTAGCTGCCACGACTTTGCCTCCAGCTATGAGACAGCCAAAGTTACTTTCTGCCGCCTGAGTGAAGTCATCTAAACATTCCTGCAATTAAAACGAATGGTGAGACATGTGGCCATCAAGGGTCAAGAAGAAAGATACAAGGTAGAGTTCACAATCTAAAGCGGGTTGACGAAGTGGCAGATTCACCGTTACAAGGAAAAAAAGTGTCATCTACGCTCGTTTCTATGTATTCCATGTACAACAAAACACTGAGGTTTTTGTTTGTTTCAATGGCCATTGCAACGTAAGCTCACTCGCCACTTCAAGGCACCTCTTTATAGAGTGAGTCCTAACCATTGTACCAAAAGCTGCTCTACTGAGCAGCTCCAAGCCCCTCCTGCTGCTTTTCAGCCAAGGAGAGGCAGAGATATGTTGGGTTTTATTTATACACGCACCAAACACTTCCCATTTGGGATTAAAAACAAAAACATGGAAAGAGGAACAGCAGCAGAACGACGGACTGGTGTTCCAAGCATGATATACATAAATACAGAAAAAAATGGCGTCGCGCCCCTACTCACCAGAGCGGCAGCAACTGCCAGGAGTAACAGCCCAGTTAACGTATAAAACATAACAAGGAAAAAAAGTGTCATCTGCGCTCGTTTCTATGTGTTCCATGTACAACAAAACACTATGAGGTTTTTGTTTGTTTCAATGGCCATTGCACCGTTAGACTTTCCAAAAGATAACATCCTGCGAAGAGGCCATGACTGGAAATCACGATCTACTGAAAATTTGGTTCCAAAGCAGAAAACTACCCAACAGTAGGACATGGGTCCAAGATTAGATGGGATGAGAAGGTTCTAGATGCTGGAGCTCCGTTTATGTTGTGATGATTTCGTGTTCAGAACTGGCACTTGTAATTCTGTAGGTACCTCTATTCCAGCCCCATTAGGTTTGTCTCACAGATCCATGGAATAAGAAGGATTTATGCAGATGTGTATTGCACAGAAGCATCACATATACAGCCGCATAATGTGCTTTTCCAGAGTCTGGTGTTAAGTGATTTTTTTTTTATTATTATTCTTTATTTATAAAGCGCCAGCATATTCCAGAGCGCTGTACAATAGGCACAGTATAGACAGGGTTACAATACATTGATCAACATTTGACAAACAGTACAGGAGGAGATGAGGCCCTATTCCCGTAGGAACTCACAATCTAGAAGGGTTGGAAACCGGAGGAGCGGAAGTGATTTTGCTTCAGGACAATCACAATACAAACAAAACTAAACCCAGCCAAAAATCCCATACTTACCTCAGATCCCACATTGGAGAAAGCAGAGCGATCCACCGCTTACATACACAAGGAACAAGGAGTTCCCAGTGTTCCTCCACGTATTCGTCCCCTGCCCGGCTGGATCTCATTCGAGCTATTGCAGAGCACATGGAAGATCTCATCCGTCTCCATGGAGTCCTACGGACTCCTAGAGCAGATAACACCAGCCACGTTAACCACACCAGCGGTGCTTATCTCCCTGCGGCTCGACAGTATTACTACTCAAGCTGCTGGCAAAGGGACTCGGTTGCAATACAGACGTTAAAAGGTGAGCCGCAAATAAAAAACGGCAGACGCAAACGTATGCGTCTTGACTTTAAACGTCCAAGTTGTGACCAGGTGAGAGAAACTTGCAGAAGGACAACATTCCACTGATCTGGCTGTTACGGCAGACTGGCTAGATGCATGAAGACCCGCTTGGAATTTGCAAAAAAAAATAAACAAAAATTAAAAAAAGGCACCAGGACTCAGACTGTGAGAAACGGGATTCTCTGGTCTGGTGAAATCAAGCATGAACACTGTGACCTGAATGCAAACCGTGTGTAGGTAAGCAGATACCGCTCATCACCTGCGTAATAGGATCCCAAGCAACGCGCTTTGCGAGTGTTTTTCGGCGGCACGGATTGAGAGTGGTCAGGGGGTGAGGGAAAGCTGAACACAGCAAAATATAGGAGATATTCTAAATGAATACCTGATCCAGAGAGCGCTGGACTTCAGTGTGAGCTGATGGTTAAAGTGACATTAAAGCCTCAGATTTTTAAAACAGTACTATAATGTAAGCCTTACTGTAATGCAGTGTAGTTTTGTTCTCTTTGCTGCGGTTTCCATTTAAATCTTTATATTTTGTCATGCTGGGGACAACTTCCTGTTTTTAAAAATGCCTGTTCTCTGAAAGTACTATGGAGTCAGTGTGCACAGCTCAGTGAGAACTACAGGAGGAGTCATCCAGACATCCCTGCCCACTTGTGATTGGCACTTGTGATTGGGAAGAGCTGCAGTGGTTTTTTTTTCTCTTCTGCCTTGTCATTCTCCTAATCAGAGTATTTTTTTTTTTTATAAACAAACTTTATTGGTTATGTTTTTTCATAAACAACCTATTCATTGCATTGTGAACTGTGTGATGTTTTTTTTTTTAAACGATTATTTCACTTTAAGGCTGCGGTCAAACGAGCACACTGAGTGCGTCTGTGTCACTGCTCTTCCCTGTGTCCGTCGCAGCTTTGTGACGGCTCGGGCAACAAGGTGTTCCGTGCGCTACCACTGGACGGGCTTTCAACTTCCCCGACAAAAAGCTATGACAAACGTAAGACGGGGCTACAAAGCGCAATCCTCCATGGGGGGGGGGGGGAAAATCAGGCCTTGCGGCGCTGAGCGCACTAGCTGCGCTCAGCGAGGTGGCCAGATGGGCGTCAGAAAGAAGGAACATCCACTCTCACAGACGTTCCTCCCGCTCTCAAAAACGCTTGCGTGATCGCAGCCTAAACTGTCCAACAGGAATAGAGACGAGCCACCACGCAGTGTTCGAGTCGATTTTTTACTTTTCCAGTTATATTGACACTAACCTGTAGAATGGCCGTATCATTAGCAATAACACAATCCACGCATTGCGTTAGGTCTCCCATCTTCTCATTTTCCATTAAGAAGCTGTCAATGAGCTTATAGCAGGCCTGGACGAACACAAGAACAAACAAGTGAATGAGTGCATAAATCCAGACTAGTATTATGTTTAGTCATTGCGTAGATAACCATCTACCCCAAATATTTAAATTTCTATTTTTGTTTGGCGATTTTAGTCACCTTTTATCCCTCGCCGCACGCGGCTCCTCTTCTTCAGCTCAGGAACTCCTGAACCTGGAAATCCCAGAAGCTTTTCTGCACAATTTGCGCCCTACACAACTCGCGTAGCGTAAGAAACGCAAGTTGCGCACGGCTACGGGACTTGCACATTTTACGTGCGCAAGTCCACAGCGGCTGCGCATAACGATGGATTGGAGTTGCGCGCATGCACAGATCTGATCCATCAGCTCTTTGAGAATGATCGCTACAGCGGGTGGTCTCAGAGGGTGACGTCACTAGTTACCGGCAGCCAGGAAATAAGAAAAATCATGGCTGCTGGTGGTGGTGGGTGGGGTGGAGGAAACTCCTCCACTTCACCCAGGGATTCTGTCAGATTGGGGAGGAACTGAGGGGGGCACTTTAAAATAATAAACTGGTCAGGACAGGGTAGAGTGTTCATTTAAATCAGAAGCATCAGACCACATCATGCTCTGTGGTGAAGAACAAAAATCAAGAGAAAAGCAGCTGAGAGGGCTTCCAAGTCAATGCCAGAACGTACGTGACTGTTGCCAGAAGCGCAACCTGGATCCAGAAGTACCACAAACGGAAGCAATCATCTACCACACACTGTGCTGTACATCCTAACAAACGGGTTGACAGCACTTTTTGGAAGTGATGAAACAAGGAGCTATCACCATTAATAGAAGTGACGGCTTCTCAGTCTCAGGGCTTACCTTAGGATACTTTGCAAAGTCCTGTTAATGATCAGGTCGCCATAGAGCGACGTTTGCACTAACCCTGCATTCATATAAACATCAGCATTTTACATGTTCGTACAGAGAATAAATACCGGCGATAATACAGCAGGCGCTGGAAGGTGTGTAAGATATATTGTTACCATAAATACCATTACATGTCGATTGCGAGACCCTAGGGATATGTCTGACACCCAACAGACATAGAAATGGATACAATGTAGATGGAATCTCCTAGGCGCAAAAGAATGTTCATGTGCGTAATATAAACTCGAAATGGATCTACAACTATATCCTTAATCTGTATGAAATGATTTCAGTAGTGCAGGCTTTGTGTTTCAATTAGAATATGTATATCACGGGGTTCTGTGGTTTTATACAGTGGGAGATACAGTCTAAGTAAATCAGTTCATGTTGTAAATATGGAGATTCTGTAGATGGTGGATCTACTGAGAGGATTCCTGGAAAGGGGGATATAAGCCAGAAAAATACAATTGTGCAGTACTCCGCGGTACTTGCCCCTTCTTGTCCCCTATGGGGTACTTACTAGACTCAGAGCCTCTTCACTCTGCTCTGAGGACAGAATGCATATGAGGTCCTTGAGGTGGCCTCCAACCTCTTTTAACCGCATGTAGTTTCCAGGCTCCAGTGCAGGTGGTTCAAGGGGAACCAAAAAAACACCCTGGATCCGAGACTTTAAAATATCTTAATGTATTTAAAGATAAACATATAAAAAGCAGTCTAAATCAATAAAGTAAGAAAGGTCCTGAGACGCGTTTAGCCAGTGTAGTCTGGCTTCATCAGTCCGTGACTGACTTACTGAAGCCAGACTACACTGGCGAAATGCATCTTTAAATAAATTAAGATATCTTAAAGTCTCGGATCCAGGGTGGTTTTTTGCTTCCCCTTGCACCACCTGCACTGGAGCCTGGGAACTACATGCGGTTGAGGCTAGGGTCAGACGAGCGCATTCTGTGCGTCCGTGCACAACGGACGTACTTTCTGACTGACGACAAGGTAGTGGCTGCACGGTCTGTTTTTGTGACCGACGTTATTTTTGACTGATGTAGAAGGGAAAATAAATTAATATGAAAAACATTATGTCTGTCAAAAATGCAGTCTGTTTGACTACGTTCCATTACTCACACACAAAGCTATGCGGACGTTGCGGACGCAGCGCACTCTGTGCGTCCATTCTAGCAGATTTATGTTCTTGCCTAACTTACGTCCGTTTGCCGCGTCCATTGTGCGTCCGCACTTCTGTGCGGACATACTTTGTGTGTGGGTCTCTTCTCTATTGGTCAGAATGCTATGCTACCACGGACGTTAAAATGTGCGGCAACACGGACGTGATCACTGCGCTCGTCTGACCCGAGCCTAAAAGGAGGTTGGAGGCCACATCAAGGACCTCATATGCCGAAGCTCTGAGTCTAGTAAGTACCCCATAGGGGACAAGAAGGGGCAAGTACCGCTGAGTACTGCACAATTGTATTTTTCTGGCTTATATCCCCCTTTCCAGGAATCCTCTCAGTAGATCCACCATCTACAGAATCTCCATATTTACAACCTGAACTGATTTACTTAGACTGTATCTCCCACTGTATAAAACCACAGAACCCCGTGATATACATATTCTAATTGAAACACAAAGCCTGCACTACTGAAATCATTTCATACAGATTAAGGATATAGTTGTAGATCCATTTCGAGTTTTTATTACGCACATGAACATTCTTTTGTGCCTAGGAGATTCCATCTACATTTCACATGTTCATGTTGCGGAGGATGGGACGATGGCGTTACGATTGTTGCCACAACACGTTATAGTTTCAGCATCAGATTTAAAACCCGAAAGGAAACATAAAGCACATTGAGATCCGTGTAAACTACACATGTTACACAGCGAGCTTTATACCGGCAGAGCTGACGTGGTGTATGTGTGCCAACGCTTACCCTGAGGTCCTTCTTCAAACGCTCTACATTCTTAATATTTGTTAATTCATCCAAACCGATTACCAAGACCTGCAACAGGAGAAAAGACATGAGGGGGTTATTCACTAACTACAAAGCTCTCACTAAATCAACTCCCCACTACCGGTCCTCCCTAATTACCAAATACACCCCCAATCCGCTCCCTAAGCTTACCATGGCCCCAAACACATTCTCCAGGAGCTTGTGTAATGAATGGTCACTGGCAGCGCTTTCAGAGGACATCACAATTAGGTTTATACTGGAGGGAGTGAAAATAGGAACGTTACAAGAACGGAAAGCAATGAAAAGGATTAGAGGAGAGGGGGGGGGTCACACATGACAAAGTGCAGCATCAAGATTAAAGGAGCATTAATAGACTTCATGACATTTAATGCGGGATAGACCGATATTCTTATAGGGCTGATACGATTAGCTGGTATCTGGCGCCGATATTCTGGAAAAGTTGTGAAAGAAGATAAAAAAAAAAGAAGACAAATCTGACATTTTGCAAATTAACTGAATGCGTTTAATAAGATTGTAAACATTGCACCATGTCCATTAGATTTATTCTATTTAATACGAAAAATATATATATATAATGATTTAAGCTTTTATTTTTACAAACAATATGGCCTTTGCGATGACAGTTCCTATGACCCTGTACGTAAGGGTTCAGCAACCTCGTCCCTCCAGATGTTGTGGAACTACATGTCCCATGGTTTTCAGCTACTCATTAGGTTCTTAAGAGCCTCATGGGAAATGTAGTTCCAAAACGCCTGGAGGACCAAGATTGCTGACCCCTGCTGTAGGAAATGGGCATCAGAAACAGTGGGGACCAATAGACCCCTGTATCTCATGTATAGGGAATTCCCTGCCAGATGGAAGGGAAGCCCCATTTCTGTTGTCATCACGCACGCGTTCAATACCATCAGTGGGCAGGGGAAGACCTACAATTATTGCTGACAGCCTGCTGTGGGAGAAGCCCTGGATCGGCACCGTTCTGTGGGACCTTTCGTGTCGTGGCTTCAGTGAGCCAACTTGTCCAATTAAAATCGATAAATAAAAGGCCGATACTGATAGAACGAAAAAAAAGAAGAGAAAAAAAGAGAATAGAAAAAAAGAGCAGAGAAAAAAAGAGAAGAGAAAAGAAAGAAAAAGAAAGAAAAAGAAAGAAACAAACCTTCTGTAAAATGCATTTACTATGCTAGGTGAATGAATGAGTGTTGGCAGAAAATCCCCAAAAATCACCCACATCACCTGTCTATACATTTGCGACATTCTAGTCTTAAAAAGGTGTTCACCGGGTAGGTTTTAAATGGCAGGAAAATGAAGAGGATGGTGGACACGTTACTCGTTTCTTCAGTTTAATTATCCTCACCCCTCCTAGTTCACCCTGAACAATGAATGAATGAATGAATGAATGAATGAGAGATCTGCGCATTCCAGGATTGAAGAAAGCAATCACGCCCATCCTTGTAGCGCATCTGTCAGCATGTCACGCCACTGTTGCACCTGCACTTATGTAATGATATTCGTACAAACAAAAGGAGCAAAAAAAAAACAACGTGTTGTGCACATTATGAAGGGTTTGCAGAGGCAGGACCATCAGCAAAAGCTGCCTTGATTGGCAACGATGTGTACCACGCCTTGCCAACTGCGGGCCTGTACAGACGTCCGATCTATTGGTCACTCAGATTGGTGCAGACAATACCTGTGCACCTCTGCAACCCTAAAACTATACTTGGGACACCATCCTCCAGATGTTTTGAAACAAAATCTCCCTTGATGCTCAGGTACCTATTAGATTGACAGAGCTTCATGAGAAACGTTTCTAAAACATCTGGGGCACAACCCAGTCTCTCCTAGAGTCATGGTAGGTATTCCATGCAGGCGCTAGCTGAGCACCGTGCCCCGGAACAATGCGCTAACCACTGGGATACTCCCGGTAGCGCTTCTGCGCCGCCACAAGTATCACCTCCTGGAGTCCGTAGGACTCCATGGACGATTGTGCTTACAGGCAGCGAGCCCTGTGCTGGAGTGATCATGGAGGGAGACTGTCACATTCACAGGCAGAAGAACCGGCGAATCGGGCCACTGTTCTCTCTGCGGGATGAGAGGGGAGTATGGGATTTAATGGCGAAGTTTTGGGGGCGATAAATGAATTTGCAGAATCAGCACCAGCTTTTAGAAAGTGTAAGTATTTTAGCTCGCCGCATCTCGACGATAATTAGCGCTGGCTCTTTGTAATACCTCACTTTGCGCTCCCCATGTTAAGTAAAGGATGCGCAAAGTACAGTAAGGTCGCGCAACTCAAGGGACCTTATCTTGGACATGACAAGATTATATTAAAGCAACGGTCTACTGAAAAATAGTGTCGTTTTTTTCCCCCCCTTAGAAAAATTTTATTTAAGAAAATAGTTTTGATGATTTTCCTCACCTTTTGCGCCTCGCGACGCGCTCCTCCTCCTCCTCTTCTGCTCAGGGACTCCCGAAGCCAGAAGTCCCTGAGTCTTTTCTTCACAATTTGCGTTCTCTGCTGTACTTGTGTAGCGTAGAGAATGCAAATTGCGCATTGCAACGGTACTTGTGAACTTAATGTATGCAAGTCTCGTAGTGCTTGCACAACGCGATGGATCGGGGCTGCGTGCGCACGCGCAGATCCGATCCATTGGCTTTCTTCTTGACAACCGCTGGCTTTGCGGGCAGTCTCCAGCAGGAGACGTCACCACGCTTGAGCGTGTTGATGTCGCTAGTGACCGACAGCCGGGAAGTTCAAACCTCTCGGCTGCCTGGTCCGGGGGGGGGGGGGGTGGAGGAATCTCTCCACTTCACCCCACATTTTACAGGGCACCTGGGATGGGGGGGGGGTACTCCACCCACCTTGGCTACTTTAAACAGGCTAAAGTGGTCAGGTGTAGAATATCCCTTTAAGGCTAGGGACAGATGAGCGCATTTTCTGCAGCCACAGTCAAAATGTACGTCGATGCGTGCGCACGCATTTTTTCACGGAATACGCTTAAGTGGTCAGACGATGCGCAATTCTGGACGTATTTCATGACGATGGGGTGAAAAGAAGTCTAGGGAAATCCGGCTGTTTGAACGTTATGTTGGCCGCACACTAGCAGCGTCTGACATCTCCTAATCACGCACACACGCTGCTATGCGGCCGCAGCGCACTTTGTACGTCAGTAGCAGCGGTTTCACGTTCTGATAAAAATGCGTTCATTTGCCGGTTGCGTGGTGTCGGCGCACTTTCGTACGCACGTACTGCGTATATTGGCCGTCATTGGCCGTTATGTGCTGCTACTGCCGCCGTGATTTAGTGCGTCTGCACGCGCGTTCCGACTGCCCCACTCTGACCCTAGCCTAAGACGGCAGAGGCTTGGATTGTATCCTAAAAGGCCTCTACTGCCTTTTCCAGGAGGCAGAGGAGGCTTCTTTTATCCCTGCAATCAGGTAGCATAGTTCCTTCGTCTCCTTAATTGTAGCACGTTCCCGATCTCATTGTAATTCCAGGAAAAAGACACAGTGCTCCAGCCATCCATCAATATCCACTGGATCTGACCATAGAATGATGCATCAGGCCGTGACGTGCCGGGGTCACCTTCCATTCTCCAATCTAGTGGTGTGATTCAGCAGTGCTCCCCCCCCCTCCATGCGACAATCTTGTACGTTAGCACAGGTTGCATGCTGCAAACATCAGCTCTTCTATGCTATGCATTAATGCAGGGATCAGCAACCACGACCCTCCAGGAGGTTTTTGGGACCACATTTCACACGAGGTTCAGCCAAGCTAGTGAGTGACTGAATCCTGGGAGATGTAGTTCCAAAACATCTGGAGGGCCCACGTTGCTGACCGAAACAGCAGATAATGTCTGGTATCTAGAGACGTTAAACCCAGTTCTCCTGAAGTTCCTCTGCAAGGAAAATGGAACAAAGATGAACGTTAGCTACTTAATGATGTTTATGGAACATTCTACCACATCGGGGTAACTGTCGTCATCTGCTCACCTGTCATGAAAGGCTCTCCACACCACTCTGGTGTTCCCGGTACACGTAGCGGTCAGGAGAACATCCTGATTATTGGCAAACATGTGGACGCCATTCAATGAACCAATCACGGAAAAAGTCAGCTGGAAAATAGATAATGAAGGAGACGTCACCTTGGATCAGTCAACGTTGCGTGTACTGTTTTAACAGGTGAGGAGTCAATGAGGACGGAAACGTTTGAGCAGTAATTTCCACACAAGCCGGGGCACTTCTGTCATCAAAAAAGTTATATATTGCGCCGATACCTCCATCGGTTGGAAAGATGACACTAGGAAACATTCGTCATAGGAAGGTATTGGGCTTACGTCAGGCCGCACGCCAGGGGTCGGCAACCTTGGCCGTCCAGATGTTTGGGAAATACAACTTCCATGATGCTCAATCAATAATTAGCTGGGCTGAGACTCATGGGAAATTTTGGTGCCCTCTGGCAACCATAATTCACCGACCCCGCAGTGAAGGCTGAATTCACTGCGGGGGTCCTTGAAAGTCGCCGAATCGATGCACCGAACGCAACCGCAAACCACCCAAAAAAAACAAAAAAAACACCTAATCTAAAAACGGACGCAAAACCACTGAATCGTTCTGAAAAACTGCTGAATGCAGCCAATGAATTGATCCGGAAAAAGCCGACCGCCCGCCGAACAGGGATTAAAAAAAAAAAAAAAAAAACAGCGCTTAATAGGCGTTTAAAAAAAAAATAGTGCATGAAAACACCTGGAAATAATATACAAGGGGATATGAATAATAATAAAAAGGTCTGTTAAAGTAAAGAAAAAAACGCCATGTAAAATAAAATAAAAAAAATTTGAAATTCAAAATTTAACTGAAAAAAATAAGAGACTTTTTACTGCAAGTGACAAGAATAAACGGTTGAATAAATATTTAAAGAAAACAGGGAATTTTTTTATCATTAAAACTATAAGGTCTATTCACTAAGAGGTAAAACTCAGGAGAATTGGCAGGAGAACAATCATCTAGACCAAATAGTCGATTTGGAAAGTGAGATAAATGGGAGAATTTTTCTGTTTTGGCTATTTTGACCTAGAATTTTCACTTCTCCAGTCATTCTCCCGTTTCACCTTTAGTGAATAGCCCTGTATGGGATTCGCCTGATTAACCTCCCTGGCATTCCGATTCTAACATATTTTATATTACAGGAGGGGTGGGGTCGCGCCTATTCCCCGATGGGGTGGCTGCAACCACCAAATGCATCCAGCCCAACAACATGTGTAAAACATAACAAAGAAAAAAATGTCATCTGCGCTTACTCCAATTATACCGTGTGAAACTAAACACAATTAGGAGGTTTGGTTTCTTATCAATGACCATTATAAGATTAAGCTCGCCCGCCAACATCAAGGCACCTCTAATGAGGGCGAGTCCTATCCAAAATTGAAACCACAGGCTGCTGCATAGCAAACCATACCTGCTCATGCTGCTTGTCAAACATGAGGTAGACTGGTGGGCCTTTATTTATGCAAAATCCACTTTGGGATCGAAAACAAAGACACGGAGCGGAATCTTGCTGCAGGGATGACCTGGCTGGAAGTACATTGAAACATATAGTACAGGAGGGGTGGGGTCGCGCCTATTCCCCTATTGGGCGGCTGCAACCAACATATTTTATATGTCAGAATTGTTAAAACATTTTAATCCCCTTAGCGGTATCCCAAGTGTGGCTCGGGGTTAAATTTCAATGCTGAAAGCGGTAACCCCAGTCACATTCGGACTGGATACATACCTGTCCCTGCGCTCCCTCGATGTCCCCCGTAGTCACACTCCGGACGATCACGACGTCATGCTTCCTGGTTCCCTCCTCGCGAGAAGGGAACCAGGAGGCCGCGATGGGCTGGAGGAGAATGCGATCGCGGAGGTCAGCGAGGGAGTGCAGGTAAAAGGAATGTATCCAGCCTGAGTGTGGCCCGGGGTTACCGCTTCCAGCAGTGAATGTTATCCCCGAGCCGCACTCGGGAATACCGCCAGAGAGGTTAAACCTGTGGAATGAAACCACTGAAAATCAGGGCATTTCACTGACATTTCGGTTTCTCTGAATAGATTAACCATCACTTCTCTGTAGGGGATTTCACTGCCGCCGAAGGGCAACGTATTTCAATCGCCCGCTTTTCGAATAGACAAATGGCTCTGAAATTGTACCTGTACAGCGAAATTCACTATTGTTTGGTGCAATTCGGCGCTCTCTGAATAACCCCTTTTATTTCTGTTAAGACTTGATGGAGAACAGGGGTGGAAACACTTTCTGATCGAAACAAGTTCATCCAAATCACTGAATTATACAAAAGGATAACGACATCAGTGACATGGGCTGACTATTATAAACGTTATTGAGCAATGAAAGGTAAAAATACCTGCCAGCCTAGGGATTAAACAACCGCTACGGGCAAAAACCTCATATCTGCTGTCACGGGTTACAATATTACTTTGCAAGGAATGCGAGTGACGGAAGTGACATTACAGAGCGAGAATGTGACTGAACAGCGACACCAGCTTGTAAATGCAGAGAAGACACTAGATGGGTAATTCACAGAGCTCTGGTGTTTATGTTGTCGTTGCAACATCAACACTTAGCAAATTACAACAACAACAACAAACAAAAAAGAAATAAATGGCTGCCTTACAATAAAGCTGTCATTGACAGCTTTCATTCTCTCTCCCTGGGAATTCCCATTTAGGAAAAATCCATCAGATCAGAAAGATTAAATGGAGGGAGGGAAATATCAAGAGGGGTTAATATTTAACGCCTCTGCCCCATCTCAATTTTACCCTAGTGCAGGGGTCAGCAGCCTTGGTCCTACAGATGTTTTGGAACTACATTTCCCACGAGACTCAGCCAAGCTAATGAGTGTATGAGCATCATGGGAGATGTAGTTCCAAAACATCTGGCGGGCCAAGGTTCCCAACCCCTGCCCTAGAGTGTGTCTTAAGGGGGGGGGGGGGGGTTTGTTATAACCATACTAGTTCCCAGTTTCGCTCCGCAATTCCTCCTTGAACTCGTGCCCAGGACGTTTAGGACTGTATGGAGTCCTATAGACCCCAGAAGCTGATAATCATGGTGGTGTGCAGCGTCGCTGCTAGTATCTGTTTGCGCTGCATTAGTTTCGAGGCCAGGCACAAACGTCTGAATAAGCACACTAAGGCTGGTGTCAGACGAGCGTTTTTACGAGTGGATGGAACGTCCGTGAGAGTAGACATTCCTTCCACTCTGATGCCCGTCTGGCCACCTCGCTGAGGGCAGTTAGTGCGCTTAGCGCTGCAAGGCTCGATCCTCCTATGGAGGATAGCGCTTTGCTGCCCCGTCAAACACGCATCATAGTGCTTCGACGGGGAGACTTTCTATATGGACGCAGCACGCCTGCTGTAGTGCAGCATGTGCCCAGCCCCGTCAACGCTGCGACGGACGCCGTGAGGCACGTCAGTACGGGTGCGCGCTCGTCTGACACCAGCCTTAGTTCACACTGTGCGATTTTATCGCGCGGATTTTGCCACGACGTCGCAGCAAAATCCACGTGACATCACGCTATGTAGCTTCTCCCAATGAATTTCAATGGAGCTGTTCACATCTTGCCGCGCGATGTTGCAGGTCGCTGGTACATGACCCTTGATTTGCGATTTGCATTGGTGGTGCTTTACAAAATCGCTCAAAACCACGACATTATCGCGCGACGCCACGAATATGTAAATCGCACAGTGTGAACGGGGCCTAAAAGGGAGACGTTATGTAAATTCTGAAGGCGCAGATTTCCAGTTTATGTTACCGTCTCCCTTTTTGCGGCAGTCTTTGATTAGGGCACACTCTAATTAGGGTTGCCAGATCGGATGTATTTTCCTGGGCACGTATAACTATTTTGTGCAGTGGTGGGAGGAGGCACAGGGAAATGTGCAGCCCTGCAACATGTATAGTTCACAGGAAGAAAAAAAAAATTAAAAATCAACACAGTTCACTAATTGGGATTCCATTTTTATTATTGCTGGGTATGTATTCTACATGCTGCAGGGTTGCCGTTACCACGTGCTGCCCATCAGCATCGATAAATTATATGTGACTAGGAAAGCATGGCCTATCTGGCAATCCTACCCTTATTAGGAAACTGATTTTTTTATGTTTTTGGTTGCACATAAGCTACACCTGTTGCAGGGCAGCACCTTTAGGCCCCATCCACACCTAGACGTTTTAAAGCGCGTTCCAGCGCGCTTTAAAACGCATGAACGGGGAAATCCCATGCTTTGCTATGGGCCCCGTTCACACCTAAGCGTTTTAAAGCGCGCAGGACCACGCTTTAAAACGGCCGACGCAAAAAGAAGTCTGGGAGCTTCTTTTTGGGCATACAGCAGCGCGTTCGCGGCCATAGACAAAGCCGCGAACGCACTGCAATGCGCAAACGCATTTCGTTTCGTATGCGCGAACGCGCATAAAAAAAACACCCGCAATGCGCGACGCAGCGCTACGCCCAAGTGTGAACCCAGCCTTACTGTGCTCTTCTTCTGCATGAAATAGTAATGCGTGTCCAGGAAACCATGGCTGATCTGGCAACCCTAATAATAATCCGAGGAAGTGAATCCATAGCAGGATAACCAGGTTCACCATGGTGTTTGATTTCCCCTTCTTCTTCCTGTGGACGGCAGGCACATGAAAAGTGATGCCCTACAGAAGTCATATCCAGAAAATGAAAGGAGGGGGGGATTACTAGCCAGGTCATTACCCAACACAACTGCTACTACCAGTAGGGCAGCACTTTTCCTGACTCGTCCACCTGGAGGGGAGAGGTATGAGGCTTATTACCTGTTTGCTGCTTCCTTTGCTCCTGCAGTATAGAGGGACGCCGCTGCTGGCCGCCAGGCACAGCAGATAGACAGCAGACTCCTCCATTCCCCCTCACAGGCACGACAAACCCGTCACTTTACTAAAAACAACTGTGCAGCAGGCGGCCGCCATCTTTTCCTTCCCGAGGCATGACGGGAATGGAAGCCTTCGCTTCCAGACGCCGTTGCTGGGCAACGGGAGTGGGCCGAACTGCCTAGCCGTTCCTTGCATAGCATGGGGCTGGGAGAAGGCTTGTGCTTACAGCAAAGGGGCACCAGAGGGCGCTCTAAGCATGCAGACACTGTAGGGGTGCTCAAAATAAATTAAAAATGTAACCCCCTCCAGGGGAACTGCAGAGAGCTGACAGGGGGATACCGAATTTTAGGTCAAAAGTGGTCAGAAATGGCTTCTCTGTTCTAAATAAAAATTAAAAGCATCACTTCCTGTAACCCTCCTTAGCAATTATTGTGTTCACAGGGCAGATGAGGCGCCTCAGGTGGTTAATACCCCAACTGTGTCTGCTATTCAAGCCCTGGGGTCACAGATTCTATTAAAACAAATCTGTAACGTTGCTGAGGTGGATAAAATGAACATAACTAAATTGGGGGACTCCAAAAACCACTGTGTGGTTACGCATCAAAGAGGGGGTCAAAATGCCATTTTTGGGCACTATTACAATCTTCACGCAAACATTTGCGCGCGGGCAAAAACGCATTAACGCGAGGGGCAAAACACTTTGCGCAGAACGTCGTATTACAATGTCAGCGCAACAAAAGCGCGCAGTCATCTAACGCGGGCGAACCTGCGCGAACCCCTTGCGAGCGTACTGTACTGCGCGCGTCCTATACTTAACACTGCGAGCGCAAATGCGTTTGTGCGCTGGTACGCGGATGGTATTACAATCTATGCTCAGTTTTTAACGCACAGCGTTTGCGCACATAATTTTAACAACTCCTAAGGCTGGGGTCAGACGAACGCAGTGCGAACGCCCGTGCAACTGCACTTTATTACGGCCGTAGTAGCAGCAAATGACGTCCATTGACGACCAATATACGAAGTACGGCCGCACGAAAGTTCGGCCGTGCAATGCAGGCAGCGAACGAATGCATTTTTTTCGAGAATGTAGAACCGCTAGTACTGACGCACAGAGTGCGCTGCGTTGGAACAGCGGCGTGTGTGCGTGATTAGGAGACGTCAGACGCTGCACATGTCTGACCAACATCACGTCCATTTGTTTTTAATAGCTCCGTTAAAAATCCCGCACGAAAATACGCATCGTATGACCGCTTTTGCGTCTTCCGTGAAAAAATACGTCAATGCGTTCGGACGCACTTTTTTACGGACAATGCGAAAATGCGTTCGTCTGACCCTAGCCTAAAAGCTGGTGTTAATGGCAAATCTGAACGTCCTGGCCGAAACCAAATACACCAGCCCGAAAATAAAAATACAGCAAAGTATAGTTACACATTCTACACATACCCAAACAATAAAATGGAGAAGTTGTGCGTGTTTTCTTTATTGATGCAGCATATATACGCAGATTGACTTTGGCAGGCGCAAAAACTTAACGGGAAACAATTGTGGGTCTTAATTGTGATTGGCTGTATCGCGTGAAAAAACAGTCCGCACACTGATTTCTGCACGCAATGTTGTTGCGCGTGCGTTTTTGTACGTCCGTTTTACGAGTGTTATTTTTTGACGGATGAAAAAATGCGCGAGGATTGTAATACCAGTGTGGTTTTACGCGCGTTAACGTTTAACGCTTGGCGCAAAAATTCACGCGTTCTGCGTGCGTTTTCGCCTGAAGAATGTAATAGAGCCCTTTATGTTTAAGTGTATTTTCTGAATATATATAATAAAAGAAATTAAGAAGAATAAAATAAAGTAAATAAATAAATACATGGCAATCACACCACATTACAAAAGTGTACACAAATATAACGACAACAGGAAACGAAAAGAAAAGACCTCAGTCACTTGGGAAAATATAAAGTATTCTTCATATTTTATCATGTTACATATTTGTATTTTTATCTATTATTTATTTTTGTGTTTACTGTATTATATTATATATTTATATGTTCGTTGATGGTTGAGCCTCATTGTGCCTCAAAAGAAGTCCTTAGATCTGACGAAACGCGTGGGGCCGAACATCATTTTATTTCATAAATATATTTTATATTCAATAAATGTGTCTATTTTCTATTCAGCGGATATGGACGGCTGATGCCTCATCGTAAATGACCTCCACTGAAAATCCACCGACCGGCAAGCTTTTTTTTTTAAAGAATCGAGTTGTATTTAGTAGAAACGCCACTGGATTTCGTGGAGCCATTTATGGTGGTCTTCGTTACCATTTTTCTTATGTTTATCCTTTTAGTGCTGAAACTCCAAAAATGTTAAAACCCAGTATATATACATATTGTATACACAGCCTCTGGCCAAAAAAATCACTAAGCCAATAGGTGCTCACCTTCCACGGGATAATTACTGCAGTGATTAATATGTTTCAGCATAAAATACCGTCATGTGACTCCCTGAATATACTGAATGAGCAGGTTTTTCCATCAATGGGTTTTTTCTCCCCTGATGGCACAGCGGGCATATTCCAAGATGGCAATGCCAGGATTCATCGGGCTCAAATTGTGCAAGAGTGGTTCAGGGAGCACGAGACATCATTTTCACACATGGATTGGCCACCGCACAGTCCAGACCTTAACCCCATTGAGGTTAATCTTTGGGATAATGTGCTGGAGAAGACTTTACGCAGCGCCGCGACTCTCCCATCATCAATACAAGATCTTGGCCACAAATTAATGCCACTCTGGACGCGAATGCCACACTGTGACATTGCATGAGCTTATCGACACGATGCCGTGGCGAATGCATGCCGCAATCACAGCAAAAGGCATCCAACGACATATTAAAATGTATGAGTTTTTTGGGGGTCCGGCAGTGCGTATATTATAGAATCACGGCTAATCATAATAATTATCATATCATTTATTGAAACTTAATAATTAAATCCATGATTGAAAACCTAAACACAAGCTTCACGTAGAGTGTGGCAAATGGAAGCTATATTCCCTCTGAAAAAAAAGAGAATGAACGGCGTTCCCAGGCTCGCCTTGACCCCTGGAGAGGAACGGTGTTGTATCAATCAGACATGTGGTAACTAGAGATGAGCCGAACACCTCCCAAGTTCGGTTCGGATCCGAACCCGAACTTTCCAAATGTTCGAATCCGAATCCGAACCCGAACTCGAACTCAATGCAAGTCAATGGGGCTGAAAATTCGGTTTTTAGAGTGCCCTCCAAGAGGGCATATATGCTAGATATTTGCCATAAAAGGTGTATGGGGGTCCGGGTAGTGCCCTGGGGGACAGGAAACAAGGACAAAAAGTAAAAAAAAAAAGTTTTTAAAGGGACAGTGAGTTTTCCATGAAATAAGGGTTAAAAATAAAAACAAAAAATTCCTTCAAATATCGTGCCTAGGAGGTCCCCATAACCTGCCCGTAAAGTGGCGGATTTCTAGGATGTATAGAAACACTTAAAAACAAAAAAATTATGTTTCAAATGACGGTAAATGCTTTTCCTTTAATCTATCCATAAACAACTGCTTGGGGCAGCAGCCTGTATGAAAAGAGGAGACATTTTCGGACACGCAGAAAAAGTTTATTGATTTTTTTGGCTAAATTATTGTGAAACTTATGCAGGCTTTGGATGAAAGTAACAATAGGTGCTTTAAGGCTGGGGTCAGACTAGCACACTTTTAACGTGTGTTTAGGCGCACTTAATCATGGCCGCACTAGCAGCAAATGACACGCAATGGCGGCCAATATAAGAAGTACGGTCGCACGAAAGTCCGGCCGCGCAACGCAAGTGGAAAATGAACGCATTTTTTCGAGAATGCTGAACCCTTCTACTGACGTACAGAGTGCGCTGCGTCCGCATAGCGGCGTGTGTGTGTGATTAGGAGACGGCAGACGCTGCTCATGTCCGGCCAACATAACGCCAGACACCCAAAGTTTCCTGGTTTGGATCCGTAAAAAATCACGCACAAAAATGCGCATCGTATGACCGTTTAAGCGCTTTCCATGAAAAAACACCTCAATGCGTTCGGACGCACTTTTTGATGTTCGCTGCGAAAAATGCGTTCGTTTGACCCTAGCCTAAAATTGGGCCTTTAGCGTCGGCAACAGTGCCGTCACACCGTAACCCCTCTGAGGATATGAATCTGATACAGGCGTCAGTGGCAGTGCAGCCAAATATGTTCCTTTGGTGCCAGGCCAGCAAGTGCCATCATACAGTAACCCCTCTGTGGTATTGTGGAAGAGTGCAGGGGTGGACCATGCGGTCAGGGCCGGTGCTAAACTATTTTGCGCCCTAGGCAAGACCAGCTACTTGCACCCCCCCCAAAAAAAAAACTACACAACATGAAACTGCTAAATTTCTTTTTACTTAAGAATAAAGTTTGAAAAGCACCAATAGTAAAGGTAAAATAAATATAAATAAACTGTATTAAACCATTTTAAATTAACTCTATTAAACAAATTAAAATTAACTGTATTGAACAAATATAAATTAACGAAAAAAAAAATAAGAGTTGTCACGTAAGTTTCAATTTCAGACACATCAAAATTTCACTTTGCGTGCCTTATCCTCTGCAAATTTTCATCATGCGTATATATATATATATTGCCCAGGCCAGTCACATCATGCATATATATATTGCCCAGGCCAATCCCCTGGTGGAGATAGGGGGTTCATTTGAACCCCGATATCTCCAGGCATCTAGTGGGTCATGGAGGGTGTCAATCGAAAGGCCTGCGCATGGCCTTTCGAATGATACCCAACATGACCAGGTATAAAGTAAAAAAAAGAAAATAAAAACATGTATTTTTTTTGTGTGATAATTTTATTAATGCTGCAATATTGTTCACATTGCAATTATAATGTGAACAATGATGCACTAATGATTTTTTTCTATGGGGTGCGTTTGCTATAAATCACGTAATTCCCCCCACAAAACGTAACAAGTCCCCATTTCTAATTTTTGTACAAGCGCACCCCATAGAAAACATAACCGCAAACGCTCATGTGCTAAAATGTGAAAAAAAACAACACTTTACACACTGCAGATGATTAAAAATTCAATTTTTATTGCATTTTTTTCATAATATACAGCCAGGACAGGACGTATACATATAAAAATGTTATATTATGAATCTGCGGAGTCTGCCGGAAAGAACGATATCTAACATGTCGGTCATTTAACAAAATGTGGCTTCAAAATCGCGTTTAAACATGATGAGCGAAAGCGGTAAAAATGAGCTGAGCACACAGCGGTGAAATACAGCATATTAGAAGTTTTAGGAGGGAAATAAACACTTCTCAAGTCTCAATCAGAAGCAGACACCACCCCACCCCCTCAGTATAGTCTACAATGTATCAAATTGATTAGACCAGACTAAAACACCTGTTGTTGTTATGCCGTTTGAAAAACACAGGTCATTTAGAGTTGAGAATCTTTGCACGTACACATTAGTTTTTAGTTCAATATCTAATAAACTGTTGCTTATAATATTCTGCAGTAAAGAGTCTCTTTATTTCTAGATTTTTTAGTATTTTTTTAAGCATTTTCTATACTTTTTTCAAAATTTCTTTTTTTTTGCGAACTCGAACCGAACACACCCAAAAAGTTCGAAGTTCGTGAACTTTCGAACAACCAAGGTTCGGTTCGAACTTCGAACCGTCCGAACCGAACAGATAATCCCTAGTGGTAACGTCACGTGTGTTCTCTTCATCCATGCTAGTAGGGTCATGAGAACCCTGTCCTGGAGCTTCTGTGTTCAAAAGGACAATTCTGGACCACACGAGGAGCTCAAATGAGCCAAGAATTGACTCGTGTACAAGGCCGCACTTGTGTTACTCATATAGATGTGACAATCTCTCCATCATAATTCCAGGGGCCAAGGATTAAGTTATGTATGTTTAATTATTCATACAATTTGTTCACTTAGACTCCTGGGGCTTAATTATCCATGCCCATCAAATGAACCTCACAGCCAGGCCCCGGGATGTCTGTCTATGTCTATCAATGCGTTTTGTTAACTGCGTACAAACCAAAAGATGTTATTCAAAAAGCACCAAAATTTCACTGGAATTTGGGTGTTTTTTCGTTTGGTGCACTTCGGTGTGATTTGGCGATTCAAGTTCGCCGACCCTGCGGTGAATTCAGTATTCACCGCAGGGTCCCTGAAGTGCCCTGAAAGGATCCGCCGAACGTCTCAGATAAACCCACCGAACGAAGCTGACGAACCCCCGAATGCCGCCTATAACCCTGCCGAATGCAGCCAACGAACCGCTGAACAGACCGCAGAACGCAGCCACAAACCGTCAAGTGCAGACGCTGTTCCCCCTCCGAACGCCGGTGAAACAAGCCGATCAGCCGTCGAACAGGGGTAAAAAAAAAAAGCAATTTTCAAAATGTGTTTAAAACCAAAAAAATTCATCAAAATGCATGGAAATAATAAATAAGGTCCTATGAATAGTAATAATAATAATAATAATAAAGTCTGTTACAGAATTTTTAAAAAATGGCATAAAATAAAATCGCTGGTAATTTGCCGCCGCATACCGCTGAAACAGCCGTCGAGCTGACGAACACCGCCAAACTGACCACCGATGATGCCGGTGACAATAAAAATGCAGGAAAATGTCTTGAAATAATAAAAAAGATCCTATAAAAAGTAATAAAACAGTCTGTTACAGAATTAAACAAAAAAAAACATTAAAAAAGGCAATCAAAAAATTCTAAAAATTAAGGGCTCTATTGCACTCCTCGCGCATCAGTTTTGCGCTCACGCAAATGCGCATTTGCGTGAGGACAAAACCGTTTGCGCAGAACGTCGTATTTCGACGATCGTGCAAACGATGCGCGTAATCGTCTAACGCGATTGACCCTGCTCGAACCCAGCACGAGCGCAAGTCCGTGCGCGCATCCTATACTTAACATTGTGAGCGCAAATGCGCTCGTGCACTGGTACGCGGATGGTATTACAATCTTTGCGCAATGAAAGTTTGCACGCATTTTCGTAACGTCTTTGAAAGGCAGGTGGTAACTGTAAATCTGAACGTTCTGGCCGAAACGAAATGCACCAGCACAAAAAAAAAACACACACAGTACAGTTACACATTCTACACATACCCAAACAATAAAATTTATAAATTGTGTCATTGTTAATTTTTTCTTTTTTTGGCTGGTGGTTGTTAATTTTTATTTTTCTTCTTTTTTTTAGTTTGTAAATATTTAATTGGAAATGGGTGATTGATATTGGCTGAATCACGTGACAAATCCCGTGACAAAACAGTCTGCCCACCGATTCCTGCACGCAATGTGCATTTGCGAACGGCTTTGCGCGTTGGATTTGCGCACGAAAAATCTTGAAGGAAGAAAAAATGCGCTGGGATCGGAATTACCACGTCAATTTTCGCGCGATAACGTTTTTTTCGTGCGCAAGAGAAGGTAATAGGGCCCTAAGTAAATAAAAAAAGCTTTTTGCTGCAAATGAAAAGAATAAGGCTAGGGTCAGACGAACGAATGCTTCACGTCGTTCGTGAAAAAGTACGTTCGAACGAATGGACGCATTTTTTCACGGAATACGCGATAGCGGTCATACGATGCGCATTTTCGTCCGTGATTTTGTATGGATCATCAATAAAACCCTTTTTGCGTCTGGACGTTATGTTGGCCGGACATTAGCAGCGTCTGACGTCTCCTAATCACGCACACACGCCTCTATGCGGACGCAGCGCACTCTGTACGTCAGTACTAGCGGTATCACGTTCTCGAAAAAATGCGTTTGTTTGCCGCTTGCGTTGCGCGGCCGCACTTTCGTGTGGCCGTACTTCGTATATTGCCCGTCATTGGCCGTTATTTGCTGCTACTACGGCCGTGTTAAAGTGCGGCTGCACGCGCGTTCGCACTGCGTTCGTCTGACCCTAGCCTAAATGGTTGAATAAAAAAATATTAGAAGTGCTAATATTTTTTTTTACATTGAATCTTATGGGATTTGCCTGTTTAAGCCTCTCGAACTGAACCGCCAAAAATCAGTAGGGATTTTCACGAAATTTCCCGATTCGTGCATTCGGATTTGGCTGATTTTCCGAAAATTTTCAGATCCGAAAACAGCAGATCCGAACAAATTTCCGAACCGAAACGAAAACTTTTCGGAATTTTCGAATGGACTAGAAATGTGTAAAATCGAAAATCATTTTCGTTCTATTAGTGATTTCGGCTCCATTCCTGATTTCGGTTCCATTTCAGTAATTTCGGACATCGTATTTATATCGCTGATTCTGTAATTTTGTATCATTCCCATCTCAATGTATCCTTCCTGGAAAACCAGAGAAAGCTCAATGTATCCTTCCTGGAAAACCAGAGAAATCTCAATGTATCCTTCCTGGAAAACCAGAGAAATCTCAATGTATCCTTCCTGGAAAACCAGAGAAATCTCAATGTATCCTTCCCGGGAAACCAGAGAAATCTCAATGTATCCTTCCCGGGAAACCAGAGAAATCTCAATGTATCCTTCCTGGAAAACCAGAGAAAGCTCAATGTATCCTTCCTGGAAAACCAGAGAAATCTCAATGTATCCTTCCTGGAAAACCAGAGAAAGCTCAATGTATCCTTCCTGGAAAACCAGAGAAATCTCAATGTATCCTTCTTGTAAAACCAGAGAAATCTCAATGTATCCTTCTTGTATAACCAGAGAAATCTCAATGTACCCTTCTTGTATAACCAGAGAAATCTCAATGTATCCTTCTTGTATAACCAGAGAAATCTCAATGTATCCTTCTTGTAAAACATGAGAAATCTCAATGTATCCTTCTTGTAAAACCAGAGAAATCTCAATGTATCCTTCTTGTAAAACATGAGAAATCTCAATGTATCCTTCTTGTATAACCAGAGAAATCTCAATGTATCCTTCTTGTATAACCAGAGAAATCTCAATGTATCCTTCTTGTAAAACCAGAGAAATCCCAATGTATCATTCTTGTAAAACATGAGAAATCTCAATGTATCATTCTTGTAAAACATGAGAAATCTCAATGTATCCTTCTTGTAAAACATGAGAAATCTCAATGTATACTTCTTGTAAAACATGAGAAATCTCAATGTATCATTCTTGTAAAACATGAGAAATCTCAATGTATCCTTCTTGTAAAACATGAGAAATCTCAATGTATCCTTCCCGGGAAACCAGAGAAATCTCAATGTAACCTTCCTGGGAAATCAGAGAAATCTCAATGTATCCTTCCCGGGAAACATGAGAAATCTCAATGTATCCTTCTTGTAAAACATGAGAAATCTCAATGGCAGAAGGAATTATCGTATCGACAAAATTATCGTATCGACAGAAATATCGGATCCGAAAAACCATTAGTTTACGTCAAAACGAATAGACACTTTGAAACGAGGAGAACAGACGTTCCGAAAAACACGAAAATTTCCAAAATCACGAAAAAAAAGTCGATATGAAAAACGAACCGAAAACGAACTGAACTGAAACGGAAATCGGCCGAAACGAGCCGAACCGAAAATTTACAAAATCCGAACGAACCGAACCGAACCGAACCGAAAAAAAAATCGGTGCACAAGTCTAAAAATCAGGGCATTTCGTCAACATTTCGTGCAGTTCTGTGTTCTCTGAATAGATTAACCCTTACTTCTATATGGGACAATTTCACTGTCGCTGAATCGCAGTGATCTGAGGCGTACTGCACCGTATTTCTCTGACAATTTACCGATATATATATGTTCGCCAATATGCAATGAAATTGCACCGTACAGTGACATTCACCATTCGGTTCAATTTGGTGGCAAGCTCGGCTCTTTTAATAATATACGTTTTTTTAATCGAGAGGGGGGGAACTAAAGGGACTTTGCTGGTTAGTTTTGGGAACTCCTCCTGCGGCGGCAGCACTTTTCACGCACTTCCCACCAGCATGAGGAACAATTTGCTACTGGGAAAGCGCGGCGGACGCGGCGGCCCTAAGTTAATGCAAGGACGCAGTGCTAATTAACGTCCGTATATTCTGCGGCGCGATTATAACAAACTTATTTAATTTAACATTCCTTGAAGCTGTTTCTCAGCCGGCTCGCGGCACGGCTTCTGAAATATTAACCTTTATTATAATATTTCCAGCTCTCGATCTGTAAGAGAAAAGTAATTAGCGGGTATTACACGCACTTTCCGCCCGTGTGTTGTGACTTGCAGGTCAATGCTTTTTCATTTTTTTCTTTTTTTTTTTTCTTTATAGCCTTCCTTTTTTTTTCCCCCCCTTCCAATCCGTTTGTTTCGACGAGCTGTTTCGTTCGGCCTTTGTTCGTTCCCCTCGCTTTGATTAGACACCCAAGTAATAATTACACGCTCATATCATTTTGAACAAAAAAGGTCTGAGCCAATGATCTCTCCTTACATGTGATTTTGGAAGCGACTTATCTGTCGTTTCGTTTTTATTTTTTTTCTATTAATGTGAAATAAAGAGATGGTCCCAGTGATGCTTGGACGGTCTGATTAAGCTGCCGGGAGTGAAGCTACTGAGAGCGAGGTCAGCGGGTAAAACATTACAGCAGCTTTACCACCCTCTCCAAACTTCAGGCACTATCCCCTAGTTGGCGCTAGCTTTGGCGTTCGGATATGTACCGTAAGCGCTATCGCTGGGATAAGTGACTTTAACGCATGCCACATTACCTTCCTAACGCTAAACCCCTAAGAAATCACTTAGCGCATCAATGATTGAGCGAGCTTACTGTACTTTACTTTGCGCATCCTGTACATAACATGGGGAGCGAATCAGTAAGTGTTTCAATAAGTAAGGTATTACGTAGCAGGGGAAGCGCAAGTCATTAAGAAATACGCAACGGCTTCTTCAGTTTCATATTTCTCGAGCTTTTATAACTTCAATGTCAAAATTCATATGCGTCGTACGGTGTTCACAAGTACGTCCGCGCTAAAGAATGTCAGTTACAGCAGACCTACAGTATGTAATGTGGTCATGTGGTCCCAACCTAATGCAAACAGCACAATAACAACAAGATGTTGTAACAAGTGATTATGTGAAATGCAGAAGTTACTAATATAGAAGTTACTGCTTGTGCAAGATATCACACTTATTGTTATCTGTATCTTCGGAGACTTTGTATTCTCACACGTCTCAGGGAGTTTATCAGATATATTGACTTTTAGACAAAGATAGCACAAAAAAAAGCTAATTTAACCCCTTCACATTGTCACGGATCCCCCTTAGAACTGCGATGCTGGTCCCTGTATACAGAACCTTATCGACCCCTCTGATCCTTGAATGGTTGGTAAAGCTATCTACCTGCAGGGAACAACAACCAGCAAGGGTTAACAGGCCCCAGAAATAGAACACCACAGAAGGCCCTACCAATGTAGGCCTTGTCGCCAGGAATTGTTCTCAGAACAGGATGGTCAAGAATAGCCGGGTCAGTACACAAAGGGTGGTTCTCATAAATAGCCGGATCAGTACAGAAAGGGTGGTTCTCAGAAATAGCCAAGTCAGTACACAAAGGGTGGTTCTCATAAATAGCCAAGTCAGTACACAATGGGTGGTTCTCATAAATAGCCGAGTCAGTACACAAAGGGTGGTTCTCATAAATAGCCGAGTCAGTACACAAAGGGTGGTTCTCATAAATACCCAAGTCAGTACACAAAGGGTGGTTCTCATAAATAGCCGAGTCAGTACACAAAGGGTGGTTCTCATAAATAGCCGAGTCAGTACACAAAGGGTGGCGCTTATAAATAGCCGAGTAAGTACACAAAGGGTGATTCTTATAAATAGCCGAGTAAGTACACAAAGGGTGGTTCTTATAAATAGCCAAGTCAGTACACAAAGGGTGGCTCTTATAAATAGCCGAGTAAGTACACAAAGGGTGGTTCTCATAAATAGCCGGATCAGTACAGAAAGGGTGGTTCTCATAAATAGCCGAGTCAGTACACAAAGGGTGGTTCTCATAAATAGCCGAGTCAGTACACAAAGGGTGGTTCTCATAAATAGCCGAGTCAGTACACAAAGGGTGGTTCTCATAAATAGCCGAGTCAGTACACAAAGGGTGGTTCTCATAAATAGCCGAGTCAGTACACAAAGGGTGGTTCTCATAAATAGCCAAGTCAGTACACAAAGGGTGGCTCTTATAAATAGCCGAGTAAGTACACAAAGGGTGGTTCTCATAAATAGCCGGATCAGTACAGAAAGGGTGGTTCTCATAAATAGCCGAGTCAGTACACAAAGGGTGGTTCTCATAAATAGCCGAGTCAGTACACAAAGGGTGGTTCTTATAAATAGCCGAGTAAGTACACAAAGGGTGGTTCTCATAAATAGCCAAGTCAGTACACAAAGGGTGGTTCTCATAAATAGCCGGATCAGTACAGAAAGGGTGGTTCTCATAAATAGCCGAGTCAGTACACAAAGGGTGGTTCTCATAAATAGCCGAGTCAGTACACAAAGGGTGGTTCTTATAAATAGCCGAGTAAGTACACAAAGGGTGGTTCTCATAAATAGCCAAGTCAGTACACAAAGGGTGGTTCTCATAAATAGCCGAGTCAGTACACAAAGGGTGGTTCTCATAAATAGCCGAGTCAGTACACAAAGGGTGGTTCTCATAAATAGCCGAGTCAGTACACATGGAATGTTCTCAGAAATAGTCAAAGTCGAAATATCAATCAACAATATCACCGAAGCACTGGGGAAGTAGCTCCACGTCAGGGCAATGAGTCTGCCTAAGCAGACTGACTTCAAACTCGGCGGCTAAGTGTCATCATGCTGCACCACGCCTAAAATAATGTTTCGGAACTACACTTCCCCTGTTGCTCAGTCAACCTAAAGATTGGCTGAGGATCATGGGAGGTGTAGTCCCAAAACATCTGGAGGGCCAAGCTTGCGCTCTGAGAAAGAATGAAGGAGCGGCAATTGTAAAGAGTTCGACCAGTATAAAAAAAATATTTTTTGCAAATAAAACTTATTATTATTTAGGGGCTCTATTAGATTGTTTGCGCAAAAACGCTCGTGCAGCGCTATTTTTTTTGCGCACAGCATTAAACATTAATGCGTGCAAATTAATGCTGGTATTACGATCTGAGCACATTTTATCATCTGTCAAAAAATACCACGCGTAAAAAAGACGGGCAAAAACGCGCACGCATTAACGCTGCGCACAGAAATCGGTGTGCGGACTGTTTTTCACGCGATTCAGCCAATCAGAATTAAGAACCACAATTGTCTCCCGTTAAGTTTTTGCGCCTGTCAAAATCAATATATACTGCAGCATTAATAAAAACACGCACAACCTCTCAATTTTATTGTTTGGGTATGTGTAGAATGTGTAACTATACTGCGCTGTATTGTTTTTTCCGTGCTGGTGTATTTGGGTTCGGCCAGAACGTTCAGATTTGCCATTAACGCCAGCTTTTCAAAGACGTTAAAATTATGCGCGCAAACATCGTCCGTTAAATTTTGCGCTAAGATTGTAATACCATCCACGTACCAGCGCACAAACGCATTTGCGCTCACAATGTTAAGTATAGGACGCGCGCAACGTACATTACGCACGCAAAGGGTTCGCGCAGGTTCACCCGCGGTAGACGTTAACGCGCATTTTTTGCGTGGACATTGTAATACGTCGTTCTGCGCAAAGGGTTTTGCCCCTCGCGTTAATGCGTTTTTGCGCAAGCGTTAAGGTTTGCGCGAAGAATGTAATAGAGCCCTGTGTTTATACAACTTTATATTAAAAATATCAAATAAAAATATCAAATAAAACACTTCCTAATGTTCTGCATCCTCTATGGAACTCCTTTTACATTCATCCTGAAACAAAGCTCACACGGAACTTAAAATGTGTTCTAAGAAGTGGTTAATTAGTTGCGGCAGGAAACAAGTGCTGCAAAACAACGTCCTGCTTTTTTTTTGTCCCACGAAATGGCTCGATACAGCAGTGTGTCAGCAGACATCACCCAGCTCTTATGACTAGTCAGGTGACATTTAGCCGCCCACCATGGCCACAATCTAAAGGCCCTTGTTGACTGACAGCTGAGAAAGCCAATGATTTAGACCCGTTCTCAGAATCGCAATACGCATCCTGCCTTCTGGGTTACGAAAAAAAAAAAGACAGCAAACACTTGTTTAAAATGTTGGAGTCAATAGGGGACGCCGCAGTAGAGGAATCCGACTGAGAGCACGACCCGTACTTTTCCACTTCGCTCTCTGTTTAAGAAGCTGAATCGAGAGCTCCCGCTCCCCGATCAAACACGCAATGAAGTCTGCGGGGCTTATTCTCCTGGTATGCCTCTCGCTGGGCACAGACGCCATGATCCGGTAAGTCTGCTTAGCAGCCGAATTGAGAACGCAGTGCTCTACATGGTGTGGGTTTACACCTTTAGGTTCTAGAAGGGTATACACTGCTCAACCGCTTTTCGGGCAAAGACGGATAAACTTTAATGTGTTCGTTTCGAGAAACGTTTTAAAAAATCATACATAGCAGATGTAAAATGCAGATCGTCGGTGAACAAAAGGAAGTGCCCGACATAGGCGCGCGTGCACAGCCCTTATTGTAGACTGTGCACAGGGCAGCCATCAGGGGTGACAGCCCGTGATATGTTCAGGGGCCCAGTGGCTCCAGGGGGTCCTGACCCTTCCCAAACTCTGTGCGGCTTGACTTAGAGCCAGAAATGGAAGGGTCCATCCATGCCACCCAGGACAGGCCCAACAACACACCAACAAATTTCCTGGTGGGCTGCCGCATCTGGAGCCGTTATGAGCACTCTGACTCCTCACCGAGGGAGTGTTAGGTAGTGGTGCAGTGCGAACGCTCTCCCACCAGCGAACACTTTTTATCTCTTGGACCACCAGGTGTTTAGCCCACTCCCCGTAAAATCAGGTAAGCAGGAGAGGAGCCAATTTTTTTAAAAATTTAGTTTACTTTTGTGGACAGCCGAGGGAAAGGGGCCCCCGACGAGTGGGTCAGTAAGGAGCCCCAAGATTTCTGAAGGTCCTAACAGTGCAAACATGTTACATTTATTACTTAATTTTCACGTTCTTTATCATGAACCAAATAAGAAGCGGCCCCCCCAAAAATACACAACCCTATTCCTTGGTTGTTGTTAAAAGTCAGACGGTAGTCAGAAAAGCGCACGCCAGCCATTAACCATTAGCGTCTCACCTTTAACGTCCATATTCCAGCCACCACGGACGTCAAGACGCTAAAGTTGGCTGGAGACGTAAAATTTCTACCTTGTAAACGGTCGCTATTAGAGATGTGCATTCGTTTTGGAAAAATTTGGAATTTGGAACGAAATTTGATAATTCATATTCGGAAGTACTTCCGAATAACGAATCGATACGATATGAATTTGAAGCGAAACGAGACGGTATATAACAAATTTATTTCGTGTCACACTGTCATCATCATAAAAGAAAAAATTGAATAACTGATATCAACTATCGAATTTGAAATGAACTATCAAATTGATATCAACTATCAAATTGATCTTAACTTACAATACAAGTAATAGTCAGCAAAGGACTTTACGAAACAAATTAATTTTGTTTCACTGTTTAATTTGACTCAAATACTAAATCTGTAAAATTTAACCCTAGCTTTTCTTTTAACAGCAAAATTTGATTAATTGGGGTTTAATCTAGTGATTCAAAATTCGAATTGATATCAACTATCAAATTGATAAATGAAATTCGAATCGATTCAAAATTTCAAATCGATACGAAACTAAACGAAATACAACCCAAAATTTGTTACGAAATTCCAAAAACGAAATGATTTAAAAACTAAACAAAACAAATTTTTCAGCCATGCACTCCCTAGTCGTTATTGCATTTCTTAATGACTTGCGCTTCCCCTGCTACGTATAGGAAATGCCAAGTACAGTAAGGCACGCAAGCCGCGAGACGCTAAGGTCACAACGTCTCCTGTAATGGCAAAGTTGAAATAGGACATGAAAAAAATTAAGCTCATAATCTCTGCCATTATGTTGCGCCTCTCGAATGCTAAGCGTAACGGCGACTTTGGAATAGGGCCCATAGAGGAGGACCAAAAATGTCAAAAGCAGGAGCAGTTCATTGAGGGTGCGCATGCTATGGGTGGCCAATATTACCAGGAACACCACATTTATGGCTCTTCCGTTGCCCCATTTTGGATTCTGCCTAGATTTTTGTTGCCTGCGTATCTGGTTGAAGGCGAAACTTAAAACTTGAATGTAAGTGGTTACTTTAAAAAAATGAATTGTCACGTAGCTGCCAATGTTTGCTATTACTTCACAGGAACAGAAACGTCTACGTCTGCTTTCGAGTTGAATAATCGTGAAAGGTTAATGGCATAGCTTGAAAATAAACAAATTCCTGCAACCTTCTGTAATTTCTCTGAAGGCAAACAATGTACCATTTGTAACTAGTTTAAAAGTTCAAGGTGAGAGGGATGAGGTGGTGGCTCAGTGGGAGTCGGAGAGGTGTGGCAGATACACAATGGGGGGATTGAGACAGAAGATTCAGAGACGCAATGAGGGTGAGAGAGTGAGGCAAAAATACAATGGGGAGAAATGAGAAATGGGACAGAGACACAATGTGAGTGAGAGAGACAGGTCATAGATGCCGTGGAGTGAAAGAGATGAGGTAGCGACACAATGTGGGTGAGAGAGACAGGACATAGATACAGTGGAGAGATAGAGATGAAGTAGCTACACAATGTGGGCGAGAGAGATGGGATAGAGACACAGTGAGAGATGAGAGATAGACAGGGTAGAGACACAATGGGGAATGATATATATGGCACAGACACGGTGAGGATGCGATAGATGGGGCAGAAACACAATGGAATATGAGGGATGGGTATGGCAGAGACACAATGGGGAATGAAATATGGCACAGACACAGTGAGGATGCGAGAGATGGGGCAGAAACACAATGGGATATGAGGGATGGGCATGGCAGAGACACAATGGGGAATGAAATATGGCACAGACACAGTGAGGATGCGAGAGATGGGCAGAAACACAATGGGATATGAGGGATGGGCATGGCAGAGACAGAATGGGGAATGAAATATTGCACAGACACAGTGAGGATGCGAGAGATGGGGCAGAAACACAATGGGATATGAGGGATGGGCATGGCAGAGACACAGTGGGGAATGAAATATGGCACAGACACAGTGAGGATGCGAGAGATGGGGCAGAAACACAATGGGATATGAGGGATGGGCATGGCAGAGACACAATGGGGAATGAAATATGGCACAGACACAGTGAAGATGAGTCGAAGTGGAGTTGAGACACAATGGAAAAAAAAATAGTCGTGGCTCAGACACTGTTGGTGAAAAAAAAGAAATGGGACAACGTCACAATGAGGATGAGAGAGATGAGGCAAGGAGAAAGAGGTGAAAGAAATGAGGCAGAGACACAATGTGAGTGGAAGAGATGATGCAGAGACAAAAAATGGGTGAGACATGGGGCAGAGAAATAGTGAAGTGAGAAAGATGGGACAGAGACACAATGGGGTTGAAAGAGTCATTGCAGAGATACAGTGCAGTGAAAGCGATGGCGCAGAGACACAAAGAGAATGAGAGAGATGAAGCAGAAACACAGTGAGGAAAAGATGAGAAAGATGGGGCAGTGACACAATGTGAGTGAGAGTGAGAGAGACAGTGCAGAGATACAGTGAGGTGAAAGAGATGAGGTAGAGACATAATGTGGATGATTAAAGGAAGAAACAGTGAAGCGCCTTCAGATAAAGTGATTAAACGTACATGCTACACATTGAATGTGGGGGTTCTCCTAAAAACCTGAAAACATGTATTGTAAATGGTCAACGGAGCGCCAGCAAACTGGATGTACGGTTAGTCACTATACATGTCCAAATAGACTGTCTTCTAGATCATGCCAAGAGAACCATTCTTCCAAATAAAGAATTTCTGCAGAAGAAAAGGAATATAATAGTGCAATATGTCGGTCCACCATACGGAGAAAGTAAATCGGTCGTGGTCCTACTCACATGCTGTTGAGCCTAACCCCGGCTCTAGGGTGGATAGTAGTTATGGGTCTTCAACAGATGTTCAGGTGCCCATATACCCGCAATGGAGTTCTTCAAACACTTTCCCCTGCAGTGGAACAGAAAAATACCAACGCTCTTTTTGGTGCAATACCGTTTAGAAAATAATAGAATGGGTGCTCATAAATGGTTACACTCACATATTAGTGAGCCGCATTGGCTCCAAGATGTCGCATAGGAATATTGAGGTAATTCCAAAACCTTCTTTCAAATCACGTTCCAGGAAGCAGCAGAAGTTTTAAAATAAATTTATTTAATACATAAATTATATTTACCAGTACGCGTTTCGCTCCTTAGAGCTTCTTCAGCTGGTATCAACATGTCTTATGTCTGCTGCTTCCTTATAAACTGTTCAAATGACCCATTACATCTTAAGCTTTAATTGAAACACTTGAGTCCAATTAGGACTAATTAGAAACAAATTAAAATGAATAAAAACAATTGGTTATAATTAAAAATACCTGTAGTTTATAATATGCTGAATATAAGCGTCTTGGCGTCGCCCTCCAGCGTGAACCGCATGTCCACACCTCTATATAATCCCCAATCACATAAAAAACGCCACCGGCGTCTTTAATCCAAATGGGAACGATCGCGCATGGGCACATTGAGACGCATGCGCATAGCCGAGCAGGGCCGTCTCACATCTAGCGTCCAATCATTTACAAGCGTGTAAACCTTATGCGCTGGCCCACCAAAAACATGGCGGACAGCGTAACATTGCACCTCATAGTCAAGGGCCATTTAATAAAACAATTATGGGTAGACATGCGTGGGACTCAGCGCATAGTACAGCATATAAATTATATGGTGAACATAACTTTTCAGTATAACTTTACTGCAATTGCATATCATATGTGTTATCCCACCAAAAACATGGCGGACAGTATAGCATTACACCTCGTAATCGTGAACCACTATGAGAAAAAAATAAAATAAACCTGCGTGGAACTAAATGCATAGTACAACATATATACTGTATGGTAGGCATAACTTTTTGCAATTACATAAATTAAAACAACTTCAAGACATCACGTTAAAAGGGTCAATCGCATTGTGCCTTTTCCTACACAAATACAGAAATTCTGTCCCCTTATAGTATGACATTATTTTACAATTTCCCAATGAATATATAACCTCATAATAATCATATGATAACTTATAATATTAACAATAGTTATAGAAATTACATTATTTAACCTCAAAGTGATATTATCTCATATGAATTAACATCTATTAAAGCGCTAGTGCTATATCATTAACTGAATTAATTATTACGTGTTTTATGTTAATTAATTATAATAGTATTTACTATTATGTGCAAAATTACAAATTTTATATGTGCAAATATTATTATTAATTATAAAGTGACTAGCGATTATCATATTACATACATAGCACATACATAGCACATACAAAGTTACAAAAGTAATATGATAATCGCTAGTCACTTTATAATTAATAATAATATTTGCACATATAAAATTTGTAATTTTGCACATAATAGTAAATACTATTATAATTAATTAACATAAAACACGTAATAATTAATTCAGTTAATGATATAGCACTAGCGCTTTAATAGATGTTAATTCATATGAGATAATATCACTTTGAGGTTAAATAATGTAATTTCTATAACTATTGTTAATATTATAAGTTATCATATGATTATTATGAGGTTATATATTCATCGGGAAATTGTAAAATAATGTCATACTATAGGGGGACAGAATTTCTGTATTTGTGTAGGAAAAGGCACAATGCGATTGACCCTTTTAACGTGATGTCTTGAAGTTGTTTTAATTTATGTAATTGCAAAAAGTTATGCCTACCATACAGGATATATGTTGTACTATGCATTTAGTTCCACGCAGGTTTATTTTATTTTTTTCTCATAGTGGTTCACGATTACGAGGTGTAATGCTATACTGTCCGCCATGTTTTTGGTGGGATAACACATATGATATGCAATTGCAGTAAAGTTATACTGAAAAGTTATGTTCACCATATAATTTATATGCTGTACTATGCGCTGAGTCCCACGCATGTCTACCCATAATTGTTTTTATTAATGGCCCTTGACTACGAGGTGCAATGTTACGCTGTCCGCTATGTTTTTGGTGGGCCAGCGCATAAGGTTTACACACTTGTAAATGATTGGACGCTAGATGTGAGACGGCCCTGCTCGGCTATGCGCATGCATCTCAATGTGCGCATGCGCGATCGTTCCCATTTGGATTAAAGACGCCGGTGGCGTTTTTTATGTGATTGGGGATTATATAGAGGTGTGGACATGCGGTTCACGCTGGAGGGCGACGCCAACATGCTTATATTCAGCATATTATAAACTACAGGTGTTTTTAATTATAACCAATTGTTTGTATTCATTTTAATTTGTTTCTAATTAGTCCTAATTGGACTCAAGTGTTTCAATTAAAGCTTAAGATGTAATGGGTCATTTGAACAGTTTTTAAGGAAGCAGCAGACATAAGACATGTTGATACCAGCTGAAGAAGCTCTAAGGAGCGAAACGCGTACTGGTAAATATAATTTATGTATTAAATAAATTTATTTTAAAACTTCTGCTGCTTCCTGGAACGTGATTTGAAAGAAGGTTTTGGAATTACCTCAATATTCCTATGCGACATCTTGGAGCCAATGCGGCTCACTAATATGTGAGTGTAACCATTTATGAGCACCCATTCTATTATTTTCTAAACGGTATTGCACCACAAAGTGCGTTGGTATTTTTCTGATCCATTGCAGGGGAAAGTGTTTGAAGAATTCCATTGCGGGTATATGGGCACCTGAACATCTGTTGAAGACCCATAACTACCATCCACCCTAGAGCCGAGGTTAGGCTCAACAGCATGTGAGTAGGACCACGACCGATTTACTTTCTCCGTATGGTGGACCGACATATTGCACTATTATATTCCTTTTCTTCTGCAGAAATTCTTTATTTGGAAGAATGGTTCTCTTGGCATGATCTAGAAGACAGTCTATTTGGACATGTATAGTGACTAACCGTACATCCAGTTTGCTGGCGCTCCGTTGACCATTTACAATAATGTGGATGAGTGATGGGACAGAGAAATAATGACGTGACAGAAATGGGGCAGAGACTTAATTGGGGATAAGTTATTGTACAGACAGTGAGGATCAGAGTGATGGGGCAAAGACACAATGGGGTATGAGAGAGTTGGGGTATGAGGATGGACAAGGAAGAGACACAATGAGGGATGAGATATGGCTTAGACATAGTAAGGATTGGAGAGAGATGGGGCGGAGACACAATGCTAATGTCAGTGATAAGAGGGAAAGGGATTTTTTACTTTTTGCCTGATTTTTGCATTTCCTTTGGCTGGTCAATACTTTTATACATTTATTCCACCATTTTCCTGTATGGATCCCTTAACATAGACAGCCTTTGTCTGGTACGTTCTATGTCCTTTCGAAAAACCCATGTGCGACAATGCCCATAAGTATAGTATGAGTAGATTGTCAAGGCTTGACAAAGACTCCTTTAGAATGGAAACGTTGCCTGGTCCACTTGGGTGGAATAAAGTTCTCCTTTCTTAAACCTGGTCTTGCTTGATCATAATTTACCTACCCGTCCTACAGAAACCGAGGGTACCCAGGAATAAGTATATAATAAGCACGAAATAAAATCAATTAATAAAATAATAGGTGAAACAGTCAATCAAATCCACGTATCACCAGTAGAACATCTAAAGAAGGAAACAATCTTCATAGAGATCACACAGAGAGTCCCATATATACGCAATGCTCTTACGCTGGATCCTATGGAAATCGACACAGTCTCATCCTGGCGGCTTGTAGAAATCCTTGGCAGAAGATGTACAATAATTAACCGATATCATAATGTCCATTAATAAATGCTTTAATAGTTGCAAAAGGATATTTTTTTATTTAGGGCATGTTAGTAGATTAGATTAAATGAAAGGCTACACTGCATATATTTGACATAATTTAATGTAAGGGATGAGCAGTTTCGGGATTTCGGCAGCATGGTTTCCACAATCGACGCTAGGTTTAACTTTTCATAATTTGTCTCGATTCACTCCACACTTTCCAACTGTATTCTTTTAATAATGTGATTGTCCTGTCACACTTTAACTCAATTTTTATACATGCAGGGTCATTCATAGAGAATCGAAAAAGTCACCGCACGTTCGGTGACTTTTCGTTCTCTTCAATTCGGTGCGATTCGGCGATCCCATTTCGGCGACCCTGCAGTGTATTCAACAAGCACCACAGGGCCGCCGTAGTGCAGGGAAAAGCTGCCGCAAATCCGACGAACAATCACCGCAAAACCCGGCGAACACTCACCGAAACCCACAAAAAAAAGTGGATTAACCCCGCTGAAAACGCCGGAGAAACCTGTGCAGCCGCGGATCACAGCACAGAGCAGCCACTGGAAAAGCCGACACCGCAGACGAATGGAGTGAAAAAAAAACAGTATGCTTGAATGTTTGAAAAGTGAAACGCTGTTTGCAAAGAAACTACTTAGCGAAAATGTCTGAAATTTACACATAAGATCCAATGAATGATAATAAAAAGGTCTGTTACAGAAAAAAAGAAAAAACTATTTAAAAAAATTTCACAAAAAATCCCAAAAAATCCCTAAAAGATCCTAAAAAATCTTTAAATAAAGAGACTTTTTACTGCAGAATAAAATAATAAACGGTTTATTAGATATTGAATTAAAACAGGAATATTTTAACATTGAAGCCTATGGGATTCACCTGAATAAACCTGTCGAATGAAACCACCGAATGGCAGGGCATTTTGGCAACTTTTCGAAGCTGGTTTTTGTTCTCTGAATAGATTAACCATTGCTTCTCTATGGGGATTTCACTGCCGTCGAACAGGCACCGAATGTGCAGACAATTCGCCAACATATAGCAAACTGCCTGCTCTCTGAATAGCCGAATGGCCAGGAAGGGTAACCGAACGCTGAATTTCACTGTTCGGTTACCTTTCGGCCACAATTCGGATGTCTTTGAATAACCTTGTAAGATGATGATCGGACGTGAAGCCAAAATGCCCATGGTATAATGAGCTTGGCGGTGGCTAGGTTGAGATCTCTTATTGAATATGTTTTGCTGCTGAACCACTTAGAATGTTGTAAGTGGACCTGTCACGACAAATATGACTATGTGTCAATATCGAGGAAATAACGTTTCATTTATGCACCGCTCTCACCAACCTGCCGGCACACGCATAGATTAACCTACAGTATTCCCATATTTATTTACTTTACCTTCTCCTCCTTCAACGCAATGCTGTTTGGTTCTGTCCAAAGGATAAAAAGCTTTGTCCTCGATTGTCTGGTGGCCTGACAAGGAGACAATCGTATTCAGATATAAGTGAGACGCTCAGTATTTCACCTTCAAAGATGGAGCTGTGAAAGTACTTGACTAGCACAATGACATTCAGTGTCAATCCGATGAGCACATGTCTGCGAGAAGAAGTGGATGGTTCCTGGTAACTTCATCAAAGGAACTGGTTAGAGTCTTGAATCTTGCTCTGAGACATGGTGGAGAGGTATATACAAGAGCTGGAACATCTACATAACCTTCCAGAATAAAAATAATGAGAACAAAAACAAAGGACAATAACTTGAGAGAACATATGCAGCCTGCCCATTGGTGGGTCCAAGTTGATGTCTTGAAGAAGCATTATCTAACTTCTACCATCCGTCACACTGTATATACCAGTCACATCCCAGCCAGGACAGCCTAGATCTGAAATGCCAGGCAACGCTCCTCTGCACAAGAGATACATTAATCCAAGAAGATCGCTTTGGTCCTACGCCAGGTGGTGTAGTTTATAGCAACATTGGAAATGCTGGCAGAATGCTTGGTTGTGTAGGGAGAGGTATTAGCAGTAGGAAAAGGGAAGTGCTCATGCAACTGTACAGAGCACTGGTGAGACCTCACTTGGAGTACTGTGTGCAGTACTGGAGACCGTATCTCCAGAAGGATATAGACATCTTAGAGAGAGTTCAGAGAAGGGCTACTAAAATGGTGTACGGCTTGAAGGAGAAAAGTTACCAGGAAAGGCTTAATGATCTTAACATGTACAGCTTGGAAAAAAGACGAGACAGAGGAGATATGATAGAAACATTTAAATACGTAAAGGGAATCCACAAGGTAGAGGAAGGGAGTATATTTAAAAGGAAACAAAGTAGCAAAACAAGAGGACATAGTCTTAGATTAGAGGGGCAAAGGTTTAAAAGTAACATCAGGAAGCATTATTTTACGGAGAGGGTGGTGGATACATGGAACAGTCTTCCAGTTGAAGTGGTTGAGGCCAAAACAGTGATTGAATTTAAGCAGGCATGGGATAGGCATAAGGCTATCCTAAACAAAAGATAAATCCAGGTAAAGTATCCATGTAATTGGGCAGACTAGATGGGCCGAAAGGTTCTTATCTGCCGACATTTTTCTATGTTTCTATGTTTCTATGTTTCTATGCCTAATCCATTCAACAATATTGGAATCCAAGCTCAAAGATTGCAATTTATTGATAAACCTTCTATGCGGAACAGTATCAAAAGCCTTACTGAAATCTAAATAAGCAATGTCTACTGCACCACCCAGCGTCTATTATTTTTGTTACCCAATCAAAAAAATCCATAAGATTAGTTTGGCATGATCTCCCTGAGGTAAACCCATGTTTATACCCTTGAAGCCAGCAAGTGAGCTAGGGATCTGGATTATCTTTTAGGTTTACGGTGGCCCCAAGCACATGAAAACAATCCACATACAGAATATAAAAGTAAAATGTGTCTGCAAAAGTGATAGCTCACCCATCAATGTCTACGCAAATATACTCTGACGATAATAGGTAGCCATGAATACTAAAATTGGGTGCAAGTTGTTAAGCATTACCAACTCTCCATTTTCCGGCTCTATTGGAGGCAGTGATAGGGACGAACTGATGGATACTGGTTACTGCACCATGTATCACACTGGTTTCATCTCCTGAAGTCGAAAGGACTGCATGGAGATATAGGTGGTCACGCAGAGACACTGTGAGGCCACTGGAGAACTATTTGCTCTCAGTTTCCTTCTGTTTGTGTCAAGTGATGTTAATTCTATTTTTCAGCAGCCTTCAGGGACTGGCTATCTCCTGATCTTCTTGTCTCATGGCCTAGATTGGTAACATCTGCTGCTTTTAGGCCAGGGTCAGACGAGCGTTTTTCAGAGCGTAAAGGAACGTCCGTGAAAGTGGTCATTCCTTCCACTCTGAAGCCCGTGTGGCCACCTCGCTGAGCGCAGTTAGTGCGCTCAGCACTGCAAGGCTCGATCCTCATATGGAGGATCGCGCTTTGCAGCCCCGTCGAGCCCCATCTTTCATTCCCTGCACTTCGAGGAATCAAATTTCCTGATCCTGCGGTGAACTCTGCCTCCCGGAATGCAGGGAATGGACCCGAAAATACGCCGCAAACCTGCCGAAAAACTGCCCAAAAAACGCATCTGATACGATCCGATGTATCAGACCACTGGAACCGCCGCAAAAAACATGCTCGACATGTCTGGAAAAAGCCGACAAGCCACGGAAAAGAGCGCCGACCAGCCGCCGAAAAAAGCCGACAAGCCGAAGAACAGGTTAAACAAAAAAGGCGTTTGAACGTGTCAAAATTCAAACGCTGTTTGCGAAAAAGCTACGTAATGAAAATGCCAGGAATTAACATATAAGGTCCTATGAATAATAATAAAAAGGTCTGTTACTTTATTTTTGCTTTTAACATGCAATTACTTCAAACAAAGAAAATAAACTGCAGCATGTGTTTCATAATGAGTTTTATAAAGTGGTTTATAATGTGTTTAATAAGGTAGTTTATAATGGGCCCTATTACAATCTTCACGCAATCGTCAGCGCGTGCGCAAAAACGCATTAACGCGAGGGGCAAAACCCTTTGTGCTGAACGTCATATTACAATGTCCGCGGAACAAACGCGCGTATACGTCTACCACGGGTGAACCTGTGCGAATGCTGCACGAGCTTACTGCACTGCACGCGTCCTATACTTAACATTGTGAGCGCAAATGCGTTTGTGCGCTGGTACGCGGATGGTATTACAATCTATGCGAAGTGTGTAACGCACAGACGTTGTGCGCATAATTTTAGCAACTACTGAAAGCTGGTGGTAACGGCAAATCTGAACGTCCTGGCCGAACCCAAATACACCAGCCCGAAAAAAAATACAGCAAAGTATAGTTACACATTCTACACATACCCAAACCAATAAAATAGAGAAGTTGTGGGTGTTTTTTTTATTGCTGCAGCATATATGCGCAGATTGACTTTGACAGGCGCAAAAACGTAACGTGAGACAATTGTGGTTCTTAATTCTGATTGGCTGAATCGCGTGAAAAAAACAGTCCGCACACTGGTTTCAGCGCGCAACGCGTTTGTGCGCGTCCGTTTTACACACGTTATTTTTTGACGGATGAAAAAAATGCACGAGGATTGTAATACCAGCGTTGATTTACGCGCGCGTTAACGTTTAACGCTTCACGCAAAAATTGACGTGCTGCGCGTGCGTTTTTGCGTGGACAATGTAATAGGGCCCTATGTGTTTTATAATGTGGTTTTGTTTGTAATGCACGACTAATTTATAGTTACAGCTTATGTAAGCGGAAGTGTCCCTTTAACAAGTCGGTTATTCTCTTTCAGGATCCCATTAAAGAAGTTCAAGACGATCCGACACACAATGAGCGAAAGCATGTCCATTGAGGAGCTCAGAAACCGAGCGTCTGATGCCGGTATCCTGAACCGAGGGCCGGTGCCCCCTGCGACGGAATTCCCCGAGAAACTTACTAATTATCTAGATGTAAGTGAAAATTTTATCGTTACAATAGGCGTCTGAGATAATGATGCACCCGGCGGCGAGTAAGCAGAGCCAGCCGCCCCCCCCCCCGAGTATGCACAGAGCCACAGTATGTGCTTTCCTTTTTACTACAGGGATAAATGATCAGTTATTGTACCGGCTGAGTAAAAATAAGCGAGACACTCCTGTGTGGGTGGCTTTTATAAACCGTGTTCACTCATCCTTTTGTGCAAACCCTTTGCTGCGGCGCTGAATAAGACTACGGATTCGAAGTTAAAATAACAAAGCTTTAAACAATACGCCACGGATGATACTGTAGCTAAAGTATGCCACGATTCATGGAAATATTATCAGGGTTATTCAGAGAGAATCGAAAAGTCACCACACGTTCGGTGACCTTTCGTTCCCCGCGCTTCGGGGCGATTCAGCCATTCTAGTTCGCCGTAGGGATGTGCGTTTCGGGTTTCGGAATTTCGGAATTTTCACGAAATTTCCCGATTCGTGTTTTCAGATGCGGCCGATTTTCCGAAAATTTTTAGATCCGAAAATGGCAGATCCGAAAAGTTTTCCGAGCCGAAACGAAATATTTTCGGAATTTTCGAATGGACTTGAAATGTGTCAAATCGAAATTTATTGCTTTGAAACGAGGAGAACAGACGTTCCGAAAAAACGAAAATTTCCGAAATCACGAAAAGTCGATACAAAAAACGAGCAAAGTGACACGAAAATACGAAAAATGGTCGATATTCCGAAAACATGTACAATTCCGAAAAACGAAAATTTCCGAAATCACGAAAAGTCAATACAAAAAACGAGCTAAGTGACACGAAAATGCGAAAAATGGTCGATATTCTGAAAAAAAAATGTACACGAAAAACGAGTCGAGCTGAACCGAATCGAAACAGAAATCGGTCGAAACGAGCCGAATCGAAAAGTTTAAACATCCGAAAAATCGAACCGAATCGAACCGAAAAAAAAATCGGTGCACAAGCCTAGTTCGCCGACCCTGAGGTGTATTCAGCAAGCACCGCAGGACCCCCCGTAGTGCAGGGAATACTCGCCGCAAACCCGCAGAACACTCGCCGAACACTCACCGAAAGCCCGCAGAAACCGCTGCAAAAAACCCACCGAACACGCCGGAAAAACCCGACGAGCTGATCACAGCGCAGAGCAGCCGCCGGAAAAAACCGACACGCTAACGAACGTGGTGAAAAAAAACAAAAACAGTACGCTTGAAAGTTTCAAAATTGAAACGCTGTTTGCAAAAAAAACTACTGAACGAAAATGTCTGGAATTTACACATAAGATCCTATGAATGATAATAAAAAGGTCTGTTACAGAAAAAAGAAAATACAATATAAAAATAATAAAAAACAGAAAAAATGTTGCCCATAAAATCCCTGAAAATTGCCTAAGAGAACCTAAAAAATCTAGAAATAAAGAGACTTTTTACTGCAGAATAAAATAATAATCGGTTTATTAGATATTGAATTAAAACAGGAATATTTTTAGCATTGCGGCCTATGGGATTCGCCTGAATAAACCTGTCGAACGAAACCACCGAACAGCAGGGCTTTTCGGCAACTTTTCACTGCTGTTCAGTGGGGGATATCACTGCTGTCGAACAGGCACCGTACGAGCAGGCAATTCCGGCTGGGTGGAGTAGAGGTAACATCACCGCTCTGCGTGGAGAGAACCTGTGGAGACATGGGTTCGATCCCGACGAGCACCTCTCCAGTAAGTGTCCTTGGCAAGACACCCAACGGTACATACTCGCCACCCAGGACATACCTGAAAACGAGAGAAATCTCAATGTATCCTTCCTGGTAAAATCCTTTCTCAAAAATTCTCCAGAATCCTCTCATGGATATACTGCCCCAGCTCCCCTCATGGATATACTGCCCCAGCTCCTCTCATGGATATACTGCACCAGCTCCTCTCATGGATATACTGCCCCAGCTCCTCTCATGGATATACTGCCCCAGCTCCTCTCATGGATATACTGCCCCAGCTCCTCTCATGGAAATACTGCACCAGCTCCTCTCATGGATATACTGCCCCAGCTCCTCTCATGGATATACTGCCCCAGCTTCTCTCGTGGATATACTGCCCCAGCTCCTCTCATGGATATACTGCCCCAGCTCCTCTCATGGATATACTGCCCCAGCTCCTCTCATGGATATACTGCCCCAGCTCCTCTCATGGCTATACTGCCCCAGCTCCTCTCATGGATATACTGCCCCAGCTCCTCTCATGGATATACTGCCCCAGCTCCCCTCATGGATATACTGCCCCAGCTCCTCTCATGGCTATACTGCCCCAGCTCCTCTCATGGATATACTGCCCCAGCTTCTCTCATGGATATACTGCCCCAGCTCCTCTCATGGATATACTGCCCCAGCTCCTCTCATGGATATACTGCCCCAGCTTCTCTCATGGATATACTGCCCCAGCTCCAATCATGGATAATGCCCCAGCTCCTCTCATGGATATACTGCCCCAGCTCCTCTCATGGATATACTGCCCCAGCTCCTCTCATGGATATACTGCCCCAGCTACCCTCATGGATATACTGCCCCAGCTCCTCTCATGGATATACTGCCCCAGCTCCTCTCATGGATATACTGCCCCAGCTTCTCTCATGGATATACTGCCCCAGCTCCCCTCATGGATATACTGCCCCAGCTCCTCTCATGGATATACTGCCCCAGCTCCTCTCATGGATATACTGCCCCAGCTCCAATCATGGATAATGCCCCAGCTCCTCTCATGGATATACTGCCCCAGCTTCTCTCATGGATATACTGCCCCAGCTCCTCTCATGGATATACTGCCCCAGCTCCTCTCATGGATATACTGCCCCAGCTCCTCTCATGGATATACTGCCCCAGCTCCAATCATGGATATACTGCCCCAGCTCCTCTCGTGGATATACTGCCCCAGCTCCTCTCATGGATAGTGCCCCCAGCTCCAATCATGGATATACTGCCCCAGCTCCAATCATGGATAGTGCCCCCAGCTCCAATCATGGATATACTGCCCCAGCTCCAATCATGGATAGTGCCCCCAGCTCCAATCATGGATATACTGCCCCAGCTCCTCTCATGGATAGTGCCCCCAGCTCCAATCATGGATATACTGCCCCAGCTCCAATCATGGATAGTGCCCCCAGCTCCAATCATGGATATACTGCCCCAGCTCCAATCATGGATAGTGCCCCCAGCTCCAATCATGGATATACTGCCCCAGCTCCTCTCATGGATATACTGCCCCAGCTCCTCTCATGGATATACTGCCCCTAGGCCCCAGCTCACCTCCTGCTGCCGCCGCAGCCGCGTGTTCGGCTCCCTCTGAGCGTCCGGCGGCATGGAGCTTGGGCGCTCGCCTGGGGGAGCCACGTGACCAGCTGCGATCCTGCAGTGACGTGTTTCCCCCAGGTGAGCGCCGAAGCTCCATAGCTTCGGAGGCTCGCAGGGAGCCGAACACTGCAACGTGCAGTATTCGCTCCATAAGACGCACACACTTTTCCCCCCACTTTTTTGGGGGGGAAAAGTGTGTCTTATGGAGCGTAAAATACGGTACTTATTTTTTTAGGTCTAGATAATGAGTAATTGAGTAGTAAGAATATTTAACTTAACCTAATGTTGGAAATGTAACTTCCCTATAATTGAGTTAATTGACCCGCATGGAAACCTTTCTCCTGCAGTGCTGTGTGCATAGACAGCACTTCATGCTCTTTAAACACCAGTAGAGAGGTCAGAAGGTTGTGGCCCACAAACCCGGTATGCTAGTGGTCCAAAGGTGCAATTGTCCCTGTTCCTCTTAACTGCTCTTCCCTGTTGGGTATTTAAATACTGTATAAGAGAGTGAAGCAAGACCGTGTAACGCAGGGGTGTTCAACCTTGGTCCTCCAGATGTCTTGGAACTACTTTACCCACAAGGCTCTGTCGACTTAATGAGTGGCAGAGTATCATGGGAGATGTAATTCTGAAACATCTGGAGGGCCAAGGTTGGACACCCCTGGTGTAAAACTTGTGTCATCGTGAGGTCTAGAGTAAAAGTTCGATGATGCAAAGATGTCAATTTGAAGTAGAGTCTTGTCCACTCTTGAGTTATTGAATGGAGGTAATGTATTGTTAGGTGTCACACGTTGATACCGGGTAGGTACCGGCTTTGCAGATTATGAGCCCAGTATGCAGTGAGACACACAACCGTAAGGAAGGGTTGTGGTGGAATACAGGGTGGAGACAACCAGCAAGCTGAGGACAAAGGGCAGGACACGAAGAGGGCTGACCAGACACCGGTAAGAATACAATGTGGATTTCAGAAATGGTAGTTGCTTGGAACTTGAAATATAATAGGAACCTGGAGAGAATTGGAGACACGAGGAATTTGGAGAGTCACGAGGAACTTGGAGAGCATGAGGAACCTGGAGCAGGGCCGGATTAAGATCACTATGGGCCTGGAGCAGAAGATTTTGGTGAGCTTTTTTTGAAATTTAGTGAAATGAAAACAAATTTTAGGTTATTTAATAGTGCAGATACAGGTATATCTAACCAGGCAGATACTGTGCGACGAAATTTCCATTCAGATTTCAATGTGTAAAATAATTTTTTTCAAATTTTATCATCCAAACCTTTGTGGTTATATTTTTGTAAGAATATCAATTCATACATATTCTATAGGGAATTCTTGTTAAAAAATTGAAATGAGACCCTGTTACTGCATTTTTCTGAGAAAATATACAATTTTAACCAAATAATTTAAAAAAATATCTATTTCCCTTGTGTTTTGGAGGATGGCGTTTTATGAATAATATGACTATGTATAAAATACTGAACTTGCTCCCAGCGCGAGAAATGAGAAGATGAGTAATGGCAGTGGTATTGCTCATCTTATACGTGACAAATGGACAATGCCATCGCTTTGGAACTACAAATATATAAATAAAAAAAGTTTTTTCTTTTAGATTTTACATGGTCGCGTTTAGACTCTGAGCTGTCCAATGACACCTCACTTGACCTTGTGAGGTGTAAAGATTAGTGACACAGGGGTCCAAAGTCTACCCCCCCCCCAGAGTTCTTTGCTGCAGTGCGGCATTTAGGTTTTTGATGTAGCAATTTGTAATAACGGATTGTGCCATCACCTCCACACTTGTTTGTGACATGAGAAATGAGATGGTGAGTTAGTGCAGCATCATTGTTCACTTTATAACTGTAAAGTGAAAAATATTGATGTGTTAGAAAGAAAAAATAAAGAAATAGTTATTATTTTATTTTTATTGTTACATAAAACCTGGACATGTTTGATATCATTGGAAAGACCGTGCTCTGGCCTTTCCAATGATACCTCACATGACCCTGTAGCGGCTATGGAGTTGGAGATACAGGGGTCCGAAATCCAATCAATGCAGAAATAGTTATCCTTTCTCTGGGCCTATTCTGGGGCATGGGCCTGGAACTGCTGCTCCATTGGCCCCTATGTTAATCCGGCCCTGACCTGGAGTGCACGAGGAACCTGGAGTGCACGAGGATCTTGGAGGGCACGAGGATCTTGGAGGGCACGAGGATCTTGGAAGGAACGAGGAACTTAGAGAGCACAAGGATACTGTGAAAGAACTTTGGAAGCTTGGAACCACATACAAGGGAGCAGGCTGAGGGAGATGGCTGGGGATGAAGAGGAATATGCACGTCTCAGGAGCAACAACACAGCGTACTAGAGTGTGTGAGCTAATGGGCATCAGCATTGCTGCAAGTTGGTCTGTGTTTTCATATAACCACTAAAAAATACTGTCCTGTTCATACTCTGTCAGCAGGAAATGAGGTGGGATTTTTTTGCAAATTCATTAAAGTTGAGTATCAAACTCGTTTCGACACAGTATGTGCTGATTCCCTTCATATCCGTTGTATGTTGTTGGATGGATATAACTATGGAATACACAGCAGGTGAAGATTAGAATCATCAGCATTTCTCTTACGTGTCTTTCAGGCCCAGTATTATGGTGAGATCTCCATCGGAACGCCTCCACAAACCTTCGCTGTCCTTTTTGACACCGGTTCATCTAATCTCTGGGTTCCTTCAGTCCAATGCTCATTTTTTGACATCGCTTGCTGTGAGTATAAATCTGAAACAAGTGTGTTGTAGATAGACGATACCTCGGCATTATATTTAATAAGTGCCATCGCATCCTACAGAAAGCTCTTCAGATGTTCTAGATGTTCGGTTTATTAATGATTTATTTACAGAGCGCCATCAATTGTGTTTAGAAACGCCGGATGTCTCCGGGCCCCAATTAAACATTCATATGGTCATGTAATCCTCGAGAGTAATTCCCCACCACACTAGCTACGGCACCGAGTCTTGCCGGGCAGAGTGTTATTTGTCCTTCCAGACCTTTGGATGGGGAATTGATCATCAATCAGAAACAACAGAGATCAAGTCATCACCATGAACCAACTGTAGACGGGGACCAGGGCTTTGCATCCTTACTTTTGTGATCTATGATGATTTAGATACATGGCTCAGATGCTTTTCTGAACATCATTTGAATTCCACTTTAATGGTGAAGAAGGGGAAAAGAAAGGTTATTAAAGGAAACACTGAAATCAAAGGACTAACAGTCACTCGATGTTCTATTTTCATTTCTCTTTAGAAAACCATACATACAAAAATTCAACCAACAGACACAACAACACCACGTCCTGTACCATAAAAGTCAGGCAAAGACATAAGTCATGTCTCTAAACCCCTGTGCGTTTTATTGCTGTGAAGCTCTGTGATGCGCTCATACACATCGCACGTTACTGTGAGTTTTATTGCTGTGAAGCTCTGTGATACGCTCATACACTCTGCACATTACTGTGAGTTTTATTGCTGTTAAGCTCTGATACACTCATGAACACCGCACGTTACTGTGAGTTTTATTGCTGTGAAGTTCTGTGATACGCTCATACACTCTGCACATTACAGTGAGTTTTACTGCTGTGGAGCTCTGTGATACGCTCATACTCAGCACATTACTATGCATTTTATTGCTGTGGAGCTCTGGGATACACTCATACACTCTGCACATTACTGTGAGTTTTATTGCTGTGGAGCTCTGTGGTACCCTCATACACACTGCACATTACTCTGAGTTTTATTGCTGTGGAGCTCTGTGGTACCCTCATACACACTGCACATTACTGTGAGTTTTATTGCTGTGGAGCTCAGTAATACGCTCATACTCAGAACATTACTGTGCGTTCTATTGCTGTTGAGCTCTGTGATATGCTCATACACACAGCACATTACTATGAGTTTTATTGCTGTGGAGCTCTGTTATACACTCATACTCAGCACATTACTGTGCTTTTTATTGCTGTGCAACTCTGTGATGCACTCACATACACTGCATATTACTAGGCCTTTTATTGCTCCCCCTCTATGTCATATTTCCTTTATGGCTCCCCCGCCTCCGCATTGATCCCTAAATCATTTTATCTATTTATTTAAATTCCACCTTTCCATGTCTCTGAAGTACCTTATACTTAGCTTTTTTTTGAGGAGGAGCTTTCAGTGCATCACGTAAGGTCAACTCTTCCTCCACTTGCTGTCTGATATCACCTTACTGACCCCAGCACTAGAAACAGACAGCAGGAGGAAAGAGAAGGTTCATATCTGTCTGCCTTCATTGCCACCATTGGAGGTAAAGGTCAATGTATTCGTTTGTGGATAGGCTTCATGCAGTTCCAGTCTAGACACCTTAGGCTAGGGTCAAACGAACGCATTATTCGCAGTGACAGTCAAAAAGTGCGTCCGAACGCATTGACGTATATTTTCACAGAGTGCACGAAAACGGTCATACGATGCGCATTTTCGTGCGTGATTTGTTACGGATCCAAACCAGGAAACTTTGGGTGTCTGGACGTTATGTTGGCCGGACATTAGCAGCGTCTGACGTCTCCTAATCACGCACAAACGCCGCTATGCAGGCGCAGCGCGCTCTGTACGACAGTACTAGCGGTTCTGCGTTCTCGAAAAAATGCGTTCGTTTGCCGCTTGCGTTGCGCTGCCGGACATTCGTGCGGCCGTACTACGTATATTGGCCGTCATTGCCCGTCATTTGCTGCTACTACGGCTGTGATTAAGTGCGCCTAAACGCACGTTAAAAATGCGTTAGTTTGACCCCAGCCTTAAATGTGTTTTTTTGTATCTCTTTTTTATGATGGTGTTGTACTTTCATGATGCTTTTTAATTCTCCTGTAACCCAGGGTTTCACAGAAAATATAAGTCCAAGTCTTCCAGCACCTACCGTGAAAACCACACCGATTTCGCTATCCACTACGGGACAGGCAGCCTCACGGGATTCCTGAGCGAAGACATAGTCACGGTGGGCTTTTTCACATTGATTGATTGAAAATGTATATTTCTTTGTGACGAGTAGGCTTGTGCACCGATTTTTTTTTCGGTTCGATTCGATTCGATTTTTCGGATGTTTAAACTTTTCGATTCGGCTCGTTTCGACCGATTTCTGTTTCGATTCGGTTCGGCTCGACTCGTTTTTCGTGTACATTTTTTTTTAGGAATATCGACCATTTTTCGTATTTTCGTGTCACTTAGCTCGTTTTTTGTATCGACTTTTCGTGATTTCGGAAATTTTCGTTTTTCGGAATTGTACATGTTTTCGGAATATCGACCATTTTTCGTATTTTCGTGTCACTTTGCTCGTTTTTTGTATCGACTTTTCGTGATTTCGGAAATTTTCGTTTTTTCGGAACGTCTGTTTCCACTCGTTTCAAAGCAATAAATTTCGATTTGACACATTTCAAGTCCATTCGAAAATTCCGAAAATATTTTGTTTCGGCTCGGAAAACTTTTCGGATCTGCCATTTTCGGATCTAAAAATTTTCGGAAAATTGGCCGCATCCGAAAACACGAATCGGGATATTTCGTGAAAATTCCGAAATTCCGAAATCCGAAACGCACACCCTTAGTGACGAGTATAAAGGTAAACCAAAAAAAAAGTACATATTGACATGCGTGTTACTTGGGTTGTAATTTTACAACGAAAAATAAAACTCCAGATTTGGACACAGCAAAAACTTTTATTTATCAGCATTAAATCAAGGTTAGATTGATCTTATTCAATCCCACCACCTCATATATTCTGCTCCATTCCCTGTAGATTTTGTTCCAGTGTTGGAGCTTCTGATGCCAGTTTTTTGGGAACCGTCCTATAGGGATAACAAGCAGACACTGAGGTCACCAGTCGGTTTACTATTACTTTAACACCACCATTTGGTCTTGGCTGAAAACTGCACAAAAACTTGCTTAATGAAGTACAAAAACAGTCATACTTTATGCGTATATGGCACACTTGCATAATTTTTCAGAGCAATTGAGCAGCATATTTGGTTTTTGTACCTCGAGCCCAAAAAAATTTAGTATTTTTTTTTCTCTACTGTTTGGTGCAAGCTGTAGACTGAGCCATAGATTGCATCAAAAAAGGAGCAGAATCTGTATTTGCGTCACCAAAATTTAGCAAAACCCGTTGCTTGTGTCCAAAACGGAGAACACTCTGCACAATAGGAAATTTTAAAAAAGAGCAGTCTGCTCCTTTTTTGAGGATTTCAATGGATTCTGCTCCATTATTTAACAGTAACAACAGAGTTTGTATTATTTTTTTGATGCAACAGATTCTGCTCCATTTCTTGGACACAGACAACAGGAAACTGACGCAAGTTGCTCTGTCAAATGACACAAATTTACTTTTTTCGCGCGAACTGTGATTTTTGATGAGTTGCTTGCATTCGCACCACACGGTGGCCGTAGAATATCCACCAGTCTTAGCCTGAAATGGATTAGCTGTGGTGCCATTACTAAAATTACAGTTGTCTTTTCCTTACTGTCAGACTGTACTGGTGATGTTCAAAGATGGTATGGAGCACATGTCATTATCATTTTGTTTCCATGAGCCAATGAGAGACTGAGAGCCCCCTGTTTCTTTTCATGGACGTCTGTGCTAAATCGCCCATAAGAGAGTAAATGGGTGACATCAGAAAGCTCTTTAGTGGGCAGACTGAGCACGTGCAAAGTGCTCTCACAAAGGGCAGATTTATAAAACGCCCATAAATCTCGACAATAGCCATGAGCATGTTTTTTTTGTCCAAATAGATTTTTGGACAAGTGAGTAGCATGTCGCCCCCATGCCGAAATGCCCAATAATGATAAAATGTTTTCAAATAGATCAAAAAATGTTCAGATCATTTTGGAATCATATAGCTTACTGAAAAAAATACATTCTTTGTGCAATTCTAGCCCTAACCCTAGCAAACATTTATGGGCATAGAGGGGGAATAGGCGGTATTGTAGAGTGGGGGGTTGGAGATAAAGAGGGGTATAGAGAGGGGTGTAAAGAGGAAAGTATAGGGGAGGTACAGAAGCTAAAAACACATGCATGTCCAAAATTTCAGGCATCTCTGAAACTTTTCTGATTTGCCTAAAAATTCTGAGCAATCCAAATTTTTATCCTTTTAATGTGGTCAGGATGTAAAAAGTGCTGCCCCTCCCCCTTCTCTCCCCTCAGCCCTGACCTGGAGAAAATGCTAGGTAAAGTGGAGTAGTATCTTCCACACCACCTATTGTCACCCGCAGCTGGGATTTTGTATTTCTCAGCTACTGGCCACCAAATCGATTACATGCAGACAGCGTGCCGACGTCACCTTTTTGAGACTGCCCATGTTAGCGAGTGGTCTCAGAGCGGCAGCTGATGGATCGAATCTGCGCATGTGTGTGCAGCTCTGATCCATTTGCTCTGCGCAGGCACCACGGAACTTGCATATGTAAAGTGCAGAAGTCCACAGTGCTGCGTAATCTGCTGTTTCTACTCCAGGTAAGAAAGTTGCATAGGAGCGCAAATTGCATTAAGATAGCCGCAGGGCTAAGCGAGTTCAAGAGTCCTTGAGCCAAGGAGGAGGAGCAGTAACTATTGGTTCCCAGTCTCAGTCTGCTCGCGGCCAGAAGAACCTTTCTCTCTGTGGGATGAGAGGCGAGTAGCTGATTTATTTGGTGGTGCAAATGATTTTGGAAATGCGGAATCATTTAGCACCAGCTTTTAGGTGTAGCTAAATTTTTGCCTTGTGCATTCCTGCAGTAATTAGCGCTAGGACTTTGTAATACCTTACTTATCGATACACTAGTTACCGTATTACTGTAGGATGCGCAAAGTACAGTAGGCTCATGGAAGCTCACGCAATCGCTGATGTGCTAACGGATTTCTTACGGGTTTAACGTCAGGAAGGTATTATGGGGGCCGTGTGTTAAAGTCAATTATCCTAGCGGTAACCCTTTCTTATCCAAACGCTAACATCAGGGTTCACTTATAGCGCCCCATGGTTTTATGGTTTGCGTCCACATCATTCTACGATGGATAATATTTCACTTTTTGGGGAAATCGATGTTGTATTTAATGAATAGCATTGATTCATTCTGCCGTCCTCTGTCTTCATTCTAACGTGTGGTCTCTTTACAGATCGGCAACATAAAAGTCCAAAACCAAACTTTTGCTGAGGCCATCACGCAACCCGGTGTCGTGTTTGTCGCTGCTCGATTTGACGGCATTCTGGGGATGGGATACCCCAATATCTCTATTGACAGGGTGGAGCCAGTGTTTGACAATATGATGCGCCAGAAGCTGGTGGAAAAGAATGTATTCTCTTTCTACTTGAACAGGTCAGAGGACATCACTACAACCACGGCTCAAGACAAGGGGCAACGACTGGGAACGGAGTATAACTGCCTTTCCCCGTTTTTGCCCTTGATTTCTGTATATGTTATTTGGGATGAAAGGTTGACCTAAACATGGGTTCCCAAGTTGCCTCAGAACTATATTTCCCATAATACCGGCCCAAGGAGAGGCCAATCAGAATTGGAAACGTACTTCCGAAACCTCTTGAGTTCCGTGGTTGCAAAAAACTGTCATGTGAATGTAACTTCTTATTGAGTGAGCATAAACAAAGATTATGAGAGCAACAGCACTAGTGACCAGCCCCACGTTAGGGCCCACTCAGGTTTCATATGGTTTTAGTTCAATGGCGTCATTACAGAGAGGACTATTTCATATCCAAATTAGGGAGCTAACGCCCAGAAAAGGCAGCCAGTACTGAAATGCCAAGGAAGTCATCCACGAGAGATGCAGCAACCCCCGGACAATTATTTTGGCCTTGATAGGCCTCATCACCTGATCCCCTCTAGATACCACAAGCAAAAGCTCCATGTCTGGATTACCCAGTACACTTATAGTGAACATAAACATAGAGAGTTCTGAGAACAGGCAACAGCATTAGTGTCCTTCCCTATGATGGGTCCCCACTCAGGTCACATTAGGATTTAGCTTGATGAAGGGTTGATCTAAACCTGAGTTCCCATGACGTCTCAGAACTACATTTTTCATCATGCCAGGGAGGCTAAGCATCATGGGGAATGTGCTTCAGAAACCTCTGGAGTTCCATGGTTACAAAATTTTTTTTAATGATTGTAATTTATTGTTAAATTGAATCCACAGGCAACTAACTTTGACCAATTGTATATATTTTTTTGACAAAGGGATCCATCGGCGGAAATTGGAGGGGAACTGCTGTTGGGAGGCACCAATCCGGAATATTACACAGGAGACTTCCACTACCTGAACGTCACTCGCATGGCCTACTGGCAAATCGCAGCAGATGAGTGAGTAGCAATGAAATATTGTATCTACCGGCTCTAACATACAGGTTTGTTGCTTGGTTTGCTGCTCAAGCCACCATCTGCCTTGACATAATCTATGTTAGCTAAAGCCATCGGCATGCATGTCCACTGACCACCAGTCAATCACTATCAGTCTATTCAACGTTTCTATGAATCTTGTCTCATGAATGCTTCCAGGGCCTGAACCTCATATGTCATAAAAACCAATTGGACAGAGTTTGCCCAACTTCTATAAAATAGGAGGACCTGAGTTGCTTCCTCGCCTGGAGAAAAAAAATCACTGTCAGGGGGCTTGCGTTTAATGCATGAAAAGCTCATCAGTTGATGTACCTCCCCAGGAAATCATGACTGGAAATAGCCCAAACTAAATATATATTTAGGCATCACTGTCCTGACCACCATCAATGCTATTTCAGATTTTCTTCACAGCTATCTTTGCTGTTCTTTTTACTCCACAGGGTCAAAGTCGGCAGCCAACTTACTCTATGCAAGGGAGGCTGCCAGGCAATTGTAGACACTGGGACATCTTTAATTACCGGACCTGCTGAGGAGATACGCGCCCTGCACAAAGCCATTCGAGCTGTTCCACTCTTCAATGGAGAGGTTAGTGTAATAAAACATCTCCAAAACTCGCATTGACTTGAAACTACTGGCTTGACCATTGAATAATGAAATATTGGTCATTTGGACCTTCCCGATCCAACTTCTACTTCATTTATCAAAATATTGGTGATGAGTGGCCAGGCTAAAGAGTATTTTGGTAAAGTTCCAACCCTAGCCTTAGTGATAGTGGGTCCCCTGATATTCTAGGTGGTTGATAGCAGCCAGAGATGGAGGCGCTGTCACGTTTCCACTGGTTACAGCCGTGCCCCCTGATGGTGGGAGCGATCCAAGCCGGCTCTTCCCTGTCTGGGTTTGGCCATTCCACCCTGTGCCACTCCTGGATTCCCCTGTGGCTATTAGGCCTGGAGGTCACATGTCCTAATTGCTCAGTCCTGATCACTATTTAAATGCAAGCAGCAGAGAGGCCCATTGCTCTTGCAAGGATTGCTGTTCCTGAGAGCTCTGGTTCCTGAGTATCTTGTTCCTGAGGGTTCCTTGTTCCTGAGTTGTTGCATTCCTTTATCGTAACTTGGATTTTCTGGTTTATGATTCTTAGCTTGTATCTTGACTAATCTCTTGTCTTCTCCCTGTACTCTGTATATTTGATATCTTGTGTACCAACCTCTGCCTGTCTGGCATACTATCCTGGTTCGTGTTCCTTTGGTTCTGGTTTATACTATTCCACTGTATGCTCCTTGTGCCATATATTCTTTCTCAGTGTATTCCCAGTAGCTATTAGATATGTAAGTATGGAAAAAAGATACCTCCAGCGCTGCAAGGAATGGTGCACTGGTGCTACCACATTTATTTTAAATAAACACAAAACAAACGTTTCGGGGACACAGCCCCTTCCTCAGTGTATAGTGCACTATACACTGAGGAAGGGTCTGTGTCCCCGAAACGTTTGTTTTGTGTTTTCTTTTTGTTTATTTAAAATAAATGTGGTAGCACCAGTGCACCATTCCTTGCAGCGCTGGAGGTATCTTTTTTCCATACTTGCTTAAGATTCCTTACCCTCTTGGTTGGATGTACAAGAGTGAATTGCCTCTCCAGCAGCAGCTGAGTATATTTTCATAAATTTTCTTAAAAGAACTTTCTTTTGGGTATTGTGGATACCCAACCCCATACATAATTTTTGTGTTGCCATTAGATATGTATCTGTGAGGCCAGTGTAAGGACCTCATTATCGTTCAGGGTTCCCTTGCTGTTTCTTGTTCAACCCTTGCCCTTCCTGTTCTCCTGTCTTTTTTATTTCTTGTTAGGTTTTCTTTAGGCATAAGACCATTCAAGGATATTATCCCAGTGTTAAGGATCCCTTTAGTTCTCCTGCCTGTTACAGTCTTGTTATATATCTTGTCCTGTATTCCTGTTATATACATATCTTGTCTTGTTGTTTCCTGTCTAGTATCATTGTGCTGTGGCCTGTCCAAGTAGTCAGCAGCTACCCTACCTCAAGGGCTAAACATCCTGAACAAACCTTGTTTCACACCAGGGGCCCTCGCGACAGGTGCATGTCCAGGGTAACCAACCCTTGGGAGGAGTATGTCCATGGCAAAGCGCATCCCACCTTTATATATGCAGACACAAACACCCTAATCCAGTTTTACAATTTTACAACTGATACGTCTGACCCATTTAATTGGTCCTGATGCCACTTCTCAGATATTAATGGAATTATTTTTTTTTCCCTACCAATATAAATAGCAAAAGCCCAAGAGGGACATGTACGACTTTGATCTGTAACTCTGCTTAATTGCTCTCTGCATGTATTATTAAACATGTTATTAAACTTTCATATCGACACTATATATCCTTATATTGTAATTAAGCCGTAAGTAAACAACCGAAGATATATCAATACATCTATATTTAATCTTCAAGTACGGCCAATCTTTAAATATTTTCCATTTTCCAGTCAAGGACGGGTCATGAGAATATCAGCACTTTGCAATTAGTATCCTTGTGTGTCCTGCTCCTCCAGGATCCTCTGTTTTACCAACTGGTCGCATGTGTCTAATTGGCTTTTTCTTAGAATTGGAAAAAATCACATGTATTATGGCCTCTCGTTGGAATACTGTGTGATGCAGCCCTGTCGGTGAAGCCCTCTTCTCAGTCATCTCTGGGCTTACCCTTTGCAGAGCAGGAGCCGCCATCTTTAAATCTTTGATGGAAGGAAGCTTCACTTACCCAATAGAGACCTTGTGCAATTTGTCCATCATGAGAAACCACCTCGGAGGATGTTTTTGAGAAGTCAGCTCTTCCTGGATACTGTGACAGTTATCCTTATGGTTTTGGGTTGTAGAGCTCCTGGCCAAAGAGGACTTAAAGCGGGGCCTTCCAGATGGGGCCTTCCACAGAGCAAGGGTAGACCTGAAGGGAAAGGAACTGAAGATGGGGACGTAATGGCTATTCACAATGTTTAGCAAAGAGGACCTCTATCTCGTTTGTGCCTATATTTAATATATATTATGGAGGGTCTCTTCAGCAATCTCACGCTTACTCTGACATATGCCCCAACCAAAACGTCCAGTGGAATCTATCCCTTATGAAACCTCTCATATATTATTTTTATTTTCAGTATTTGGTGCTGTGCAATACGATTGATTCCCTTCCTACCATATCATTTGTTCTGGGGGGAGTGCAATACAACCTAACTGGATCACAGTATGTACTGAAGGTAAGACCCAAAACCTACTACAAGCAGAGAGTCACTAACAGGTCCTAGATCAAGAACAAACTTGGTGGGTGCCAAATCCTGACAGCGAATCACCAAAGCCATGGTTATTGTAGTTTGTGCTTTGAGAAGCAATGGGAATTTGAGGAGGAGCCCCTAAATGGACACCCACACACCCTAAATATATGGAGGAACCCTAAAAAGACAACCGCACACCCTGAATATATGGAGGAGCCCCTAAATGGACACCCACACACCCCAAATATATGGAGGAGCCCTAAAAAGACAACCGCACACCCTGAATATATGAGGAGCCCCTAAAAAGACACCCGCACACCCTGAATATATGGAGGAGCCCCTAAAGAGACACCCACACACAATGAATATATGGAGGAGCCCTAAAAAAACACCCACACACCCTGAATATATGGAGGAGCCCCTAAAAAGACACCCGCACACCCTGAATATATGGAGGAGCCCCTAAAATGACACACACCCTGAATATATGGAGGATCTCCTAAAAGACACCCGCACACCCTGAATATATGGAGGATCTCCTAAAAGACTCCCACACACCCTGAATATATGGACAAACCCCTAAAAAAGAGACCTATAGACCCAGAATATGTGGAAGACACCCTAAACCACACACAGAATATATGGGGGAGCCCCTAAAAAGAGATCCACACACCTCAAATATCTGGAGTAGCCCCTAAAAAGACACCCGCACTCCCTGAATACAGTATATCGAGGAGCCCCTAAAAATAAACGTATTGTTAGAGAAAAGGGAGACAGGGATTCGGGCCCTGGGGGTATTTGGCTGACATGGTGTATAGAGGTTTGTCTCCAGTTCCTGGCCTGGATATTTTTACTAATGGTTTTATAAATTCTCCACGCAGATTACATCAATGGGAAAAACCATTTGCCTCAGTGGTTTCATGGGTCTGGACATCCCACCTCCTGCCGGCCCACTTTGGATCCTTGGAGATGTCTTCATTGGCCAATACTACACCGTCTTTGACCGCGACAACGATCGCGTGGGTTTTGCTAAATCAAAATAATACGCTTAAACAACAGGGGGGAAAAAAAGCAATCTGGCCCACTTGGAATACAAACTAACGAACAGCACCCCCTCCTTCAAGCACTAGTTTAGTGACCAGCCCAGCGACGGATTATAATATATTTATATATATCAAAATCTAGCGGAAGGTTTCGGTTCTAATCGCTCAAAGATAAATCAATATTTTTTTCCTATAATGTTTAAAAATAGTTTTTTTAAAAATAAAGAAACACAAATCATGGTGAATATCTTTAAATCTGACATTAAATGTACAAATTCATCTTGATTAAAGGGACGCGCTACACGCTGACCACGCCAGCTTTTTAAAGTTGGTCAGGCTGGGAGGAGTGCACCCCCGCCCCCCCTGCCCTGTTTGGCACAAATTGACGCAGAGGAGTTACTTCCACCCACGAATGCGTTCCAAGGCAAATGGGAACAGAATATCCAGCCTGCCAGTCACCAGGTTGGTCACCGATGATGTCAGCGAGCACTTCATGCTGACATCAACCTCACCAGAATGCTCTCTCAGAATGAATGTCCTGAGAGAAGCAGCTGATGGTTTGACTCTGAGCGTGCGTGTGCAGTTCCAATGCATAATTCAGCGCAGGCGCCACGTAACTTCCGTACAAAAGTACGCATGTTCTGAGTGGCATGAAACTTGCGTATCCTACGCAATGCATAGAAATGCCGCAGGGACTTCTGCACTTCGGAAGCATTGAGCTGTCAGCGGCAAATAACGTGGGCAGAGAGAGAAAACATATAAAATAAAAATTTTTAGTATTAACCCCTTAACGACAGGCAGGTGTCCTCATGGGTGGGTTTCTCATTTCACGCAAAGTCCATTTCTGCCTGTATGTTGATAACGCAGACTCTGTGTGACACTGTGCAAATTAAAGGGCGCTATCTTGAGATCAGAATATTTTGTTCCGACGATATTTCTGTAAAGGATCAACGAATACATGAAAAGTTAAAAATTAGCAAATTTACTTTATGTTAACCCCTTCACTACCAAGGGATTTTCCAAAAAAACATTGTCAGAAACCTGTGGCTTTTTGTAAAATCATTTTAAATTAATTTTACAGTAATAAATAGCTATTACCGTAAATAACCTATTTTGGCCAGTAGGTGGCACCATCTACTGCCAAACTGAGTTACAGAGGTTTGAGCAGCAGGTCTATTTTCTTCTTTTTCTCCCTGCATCGGCTGCTGAAAGCCCGATATTTCACAGCTTTCAGCAGCTGATTTTACAGCTTTAGCTCTTTGGGCATTATGCCCACAGGGCTAAATCTTTGGGGCACCTTCTGCAGCCCAAAAAACAAACAAAATTCGCTTGCAGCAAACAAATTTTCATTTGCTATTGGGCTGCAGATCAGCAGATCGAGATATCCCGATCGGGGCACCGGATGGTGCCTTTGATGCCTGAGATATCTCGATCTCGGTAGTGAAGGGGTTAATTAATCTTACAACAACAATCTCTGTGCAAAATTTCTATTTTACCCTCTATTTACTTGTTAACTTACTTTGTATCCCGTTTTTCAAATAAATGTTATGTTAAAAAAAAATGTCAACAAAATTCACTCGGAAGTTAAGGGGTTAAAGTACTATTTCAGATTCCCGTGCCTTTAGTCAATATGTTTTATGGATATAAATGTAAAGAGAGCTGGTTTGCCAGTAAGAGGATGTGATTGGGCAGACTCGTAGTGATCTCAAGACAATTCCCGAGCCCTGAAAGACAACAGGACGTAGATGGTTACATTAGCTGGTATTTCCTACCTGTCACTGATCACATTTGCCTTTCAAAACATAAACAAGCACCCACTTCCACTTTCATTTGCTCGGCGCGTCTGGCGCACACTCTTTTAAACAAACAGGTTTTGAGGAATGAAATCCATTGAATTATCACAGCAGTTCATTAAAAATCCATCATTAGTATAAAAAAAAGGGAGCATAAACAGTTACTTAAAAAAATTGTGTAATCTGATGCCGAACAAATGAATCTGATGCTGAAAAATGGAGCAGAATATGTTGCAAGGGTCAAAAAATTAAGCAGATGCTGCTCCTTTTTTAAGCATTCGATTATGCTTCATTTTCGACCTCTTCACAACTAAGATCGACCAGTCTCGATCTGCAAGGCATGTGCCGGTGCCCCGATATTGAGTACAGTCCATATGGTGTTCCACAGGAGCAATGCAAAGGAATTTTGTTTACTACAAACTAAATTTGTTTGCATTTGTGCTCCAGAACATGCCTTTAAATTTTTAGCACTGTGGGTATGATGTCCGGGGTGTTAACACTTTTAAAAGCCAGCCGGGGAATGTGTCTGACAGACATCTCCCCAGCTGATCCTGTGCGGAGACCGCAACTGCAGTAACTCATTTTGGCCAGCGGATGGTGACAACTATCTGCCAAATAGGTTATTACATTGAGGAATACATTGGGAGTATTCCCAAATATTTCTTACTATATGATTAATTAAAAATGAATTTCCAAAAGGACACTGGTACCTGACAGTAGTTTCCTGGAAATCCCTTGGTAGTGAAGGGGTTAAACAACAGATTGTCACATTTCCGGTCCTGAGCCCTATAGGTGAGCTGATCGCTTCCGGCTCTTGCCCCTGTCTACTTCATCCCTCAGCCCCTTCCGCGCCAAGATTTTCCTACCGCTTGTCAGGTCTGACCACTGAGCACTTGCCTATTTAAGAGCGTCTCTCCCATGCTGCAGTGCTCTATTATAAGGGTCTATCCTGCTGCCTGTTATTTTGTCTTTCCTGCTCCCTGTATTTGCCTCTGTTGTTTTCCTTGTATATTTTGTTCAGTTTACTTTTGGTTCCCTGTTTCCCTTGTCTGTTTGTCCCTCCAGTTGCCTTGTCCTTGTCATTTGTTTATTTTGGCTTTCTTTCTGCTTTTTCCCTTCCTTGATCCTCTGTGCTTTCTTTTCTGTTTTACCCTTGCTGCGCTGATCTTCTGTGTACCGACCTTGGCTTGTCTGACTTCTCTCTCTGGTACTGACTCCTGGCTTCTCTGACTTCCCTCTCTGGTTCTAGCTTCGGCTTGTTTTGACTATTTTCTGCCTTCTATGATGCTTTGCAATAAAATAGAGTCCTCGCACATAAGGTCCATATGTGGTAAATTTGGATCCAAAACGCGTCCTATGCTGATATTTCTTACAACAGAAACACACATTATGGGGAGCACCACTATCGGGAGCACCAGATCTCCCTTCAGCATTTGATCTCCTCCTCTGCTCCACAGTAACCAGGACCACAATAGGTTAAAATCAAAGCTTGTTTATTAAATTAAAAGGATAAACTATAACAAAGTTATATTGTTATTTGTTATATTTTATCCTTTTAATTTAATAAACGAGCTTTGATTTTAATCAATTCTGATCCTGGTTACTGTGGAGCAGAGGAGGAGGTCAAATGCTGAAGGGAGATCTGGTGCTCCCGATAATGTCGCTGGCTGCAAGAACATCTGGTGACTGATTGAGACACCAAAAAATGTGAGTGTACCCCTACTTTTTCAATATTATGATTCTACCTTGATAACAAGAATAAAGGTTGTCATTTGCGCTCACCACTATATCTCCATGCGAAACAAAACACAATCAGAGGTTTTGGTTTACTTGAATGGCCATTAAAGTGTAAGCCCACCCGCCACGTCACAGCATCTCTGGGTCAGGTGAGTCCTACCTAATGAAACAAAGAGCTGCTCTCTAAGCAGACACATATGCTCATGCTGTTTCTCAGACATGAGAGAGACTGGTGGCTTTATATTTACAGCCGATAATATATGGACCTTATGCGCGAGGACTCTATTTTATTGCATTTGTGACTTTTGTGTATCTATAAGTGATCATCCACGAGACTTTGCAGCAGGATCCTACATCTACATTCATAGATATTTATATCTCTGCCTATTTTTTTTCCGCATTATTTCACTCTCCATTGTTTGTCTTGATATTCTTCTATGGAGCAGTACTAGTCCCTTAGCATTAGATTCGGCTACTTCAAGGACCGGTCCTGAGATTACGGCTTCCTTTCTGTGCTGCTGGGTGTCCATGTTTTGGCATTCACCTTAACCCTTGCTTTGCCTTTCCGATCCGATAAGCCGCCGCAGAAAACCTAGCAAACGCGTCAGTAAAAAGCCGACAATCTGTCAAACACAGCACCGACCAGCCGCCGGAAAAAGCCGACAAGTCGACGAACGGGGTAAAAAATAATTAATAAATAATAAAACGATTGAAAGTGTCAAATTTTAAAAGCTGTTTGCAAAAAAACTACTGGATAAAAATGTCTGGAATTAACATATAAGGTCCTATGAATAACAATAAAAAGGTCTGTTGCAGAAAAAAGAAAAACTGATACTTAAAAAAAAAAACGAAAAAAATATTTGATGAAAAAATCCTGAAAGTGCCTAAAAAAAATCTTAAATATAAATAAATAAAGGGACTTTTTGCTGCAGATTAAAAGAATAAATGGTTTAATAGATATTGAATGAAAACGGGAATAATTTTAACATTGAAGCCTACAGAATTCGCCTGATTAAACCTGTCGAATGAAACCACCGAACAGCAGGACATTTCACTGACTTTTCGGTGCTGTTCGGTGTCTCTGAATAGATTAACCATTGCTTCTCTATGGGGAGTTCACTGCCGTCGAACAGACACCGTATTTTGCTGGCAATTCGCCAGAATTTGGCGAACTGCCTGCTTTTTGAATAGCCGAATGGCCACGAAATTGCACCATAAGGGGAAATTCACGATTTCGGTGCCAGATCGGCTCTCTCTGAATAACCCTGCTAGCCTGATCGCCTTGGTTTGTGCCGGGTGCGCCATGATACAGATTCGGCACATCTTTTTTGAGACATCAGATTCCATTTTTTAGCAGAATCTTTACTGCGAATAAGGTTAGGGTCAGACGAACGCATTTTTCGCTTCGTCCGTAAAAAAGTGCGTCCGTACGCATTGACGTATTTTTTCACGGAATGTGAAAAAATGGCTCAGCAGTAAAGGGGTTAATTAGGAATATCCCTAAAGGTTAGATACATATAATGGAAGTGAATTAAGATAATGTTTGTTTTGACAAAGCAAAGAAAAAACAAACAAAAAATGTCACATTTACAGCTTTGATTTGTTTCTGGGCACTTTCTTGCATACACGGCTCCTGATCTGTAATAATTTAGGGGGAAGCACATTATCTGCTTTTAAAATATTGTGTTTTAGAAAACGACAACGTTCGTTCAAAAAGGCGTTTTGTTTGATCACGATGAAACCTGCTGCTGCTGCCGTCGCCGTCTTGGAATAAGTCTTGTTGTCTGTGTAATCAGCTGTACCACAAGTGTTCCAAACATCAAAGAGGGAAGAAGTGAGTGGCAAGACCAAAGCATTCTCTAAAAAACGCCAGATATCACAAAAAAAAAATGTTTATTGCAAATCGCTGGCATTTATTTACTCCGTGATCAGAGTTTATGGCACGGAAAATGAATGAGGAAGAATTTCATTTCTTTTCATTGAAATGCGGTTTTAAGTAAAAGTAAAACTAAAAGTGGTATAATATACATTTACAGGTTACTCAAAGAGAATCGAAAAGTCACCGCACGTTCGATGACTTTTCGTTCTCTTCAATTCACTGCGATTCGGCGATCCCATTTCGGCGACCCTGCGCTGTATTCAGCAAGCACTACAGGGCCGTCGTAGTGCAGGAAAAAGCCGTCGTAAACACATCGAATGCTCACCGCTAAACCCGGCGAACGCACACCGAAACCCGCAAAAACATCTGGATTAACCCCGCCGAGCACGCCGGAGAAACCCGAGCAGCCGCCGATCACAGCGCAGAGCAGCCGCCGGAAAAACCAGACACCGCAGACGAATGGAGTGAAAAAAAAACCCCAGTACGCTTGTATGTTTGAAAAGTGAAACGCTGTTTGCAAAGAAACTACTGAGCGAAAATGTCTGAAATTTACATATAAGATCCAATGAATGATAATAAAAAGGGCTGTCACAGAAAAAAGAAAAAACGAGTAATAAAAATAAACGGAAATTTCTTTTTAAAAAAAAATCCCCAAAAATGCTTAAAAGATTCTAAAAAAAAATCTATAAATAAAGAGACTCTTTACTGCAGAATAAAATAATAAACGGTTTATTAGATATTGAATTAAAACAGAAATATTTTTAACATTGAAGCCTATGGGATTCGCCTGAATAAACCTGTCGAATGAAACCATCGAATGGCAGGGCAATTCGGCAACTTTTCACTGCTGGTGTTTGTTCTCTGAATAGACGAAGCATTGCTTCTCTATGGGGATTTCACTGCCCTCAAACAGGCACCGAACAGGCACCGTATGTGCAGGCAATTCGCCAGGATTTGGCGAACTGCCTGCTCTCTGAATAGCCGAATGGCCAGGAAATGTAACCGAATGCTGAATTTCACCGTTTGGTTACCTTTCGGCCCCAATTCAGATCTCTTTGAATAACCCTGTTACTATTTTTCCGTTTGCTTTTCAAAAACTGCTCATATCGAAGACTATTCAACAATTTCCTAAAGCCCTTCGCTACTGGGGTGTTTTCCATAAACCGACTGCAAAGACCCAGTGGATTTATGGAAAATAACTTTTCATTGTACACAGTAGGGGTTATTCAGAGAGAGCCGATCTGGCCCCGAGTAGTCACTGAACAGGGAATTTCCCCGTGCGGTGCCATTTCTGGGTCATTTGGCTATTCAGAAAGCAGGCAGTTTGCCAAATTTTGGCGAACTGACAGCAACTACGGTGCCCGTTCAACGGCAGTGAAATCCCCCATAGAGAATCAATGGATAATCTGTTCACAGACACCGAACAGCAGAGAAAAGTTGCCGAAGTGCCCTGCTGTCCGGTGGTTTCATTCGGCAGGTTTATTCAGGCGAATCCCATAGGCTTCAATGTTAAAAATATTCCCGTTTTAATGCAATATCTAATAAACCGTTTATTATTTTAATCTGCAGCAAAAAGTCTCTTTATTTATAGATTTTTAAGGATCTTTTAGGCATTTTTCAGGATTTTCTCTATCAGAAAAAAATGTTTCCGTTATTTTTTAAAAGCGCTTTTTTCTTTTTTCTGTAACAGCACTTTTTATTATCACTCATAAGATCTTATATGTAAATTCCAGACATTTTCATCCAGTAGTTTTTTGCAAACAGAGTTTCAAATTTGACACTTTCAATCGTTTTGTGGGGGGGGGGGGTTTACCCCGTTCGTCGGCTTGTTGGCTTTCTCTGGCGGCTGGTCGGCGCTGTGTTCGGGTTTTTTCAGCTGTTTTGCGGCAGATCGTCGGCTTTTTTCAGATGCATTCGGCTCTCTTTTGGCGATTTTGTGGTGGTTTTTGTGTTCAAATCGGCGGTTTTGCAGCGTTTTTTTGGATGCGGTCGGTGGCTTTTCCACAGGGTCGGCGAATTAGAATCGCCCCGTAGTGCGGGGAAGATTTTGATGCTCTGTGAATAACCTGTATCTTTTATAACGATCTGTTAAGTGACCCACAAACTGTGCCACGCTGGGTGTACGGCGCATGATAAGAACACTTAAATGCACTTATTTATTTACAAAAGAAATAAAACGAAATATTGTGTTTCAAAGATTCGGAATCCGCAGAATGAAAAGCTGGTGGAAATAGGAGTTGCTAAGCGGCAACAATTCGATTACGGTGAGTAAGAAAGTGATAAAAACGCTCTGTGACAGAATGAGGCAGCAGGGCTCGCCAAAGGATGAAGTCTTTCCAGCCTGCTGACCCTCCGTATCAACATCAGTCCTCGTTCCCATTGCTAGATTCGTTGTCGACTTCGCAATCCACCAGAATTGGAAACTCTGCTAAAAAATTATATATGTGTACCTTTCAGTTGATATACTAGCGGTAACAACACAGTGGGCAATTATAGCATTAAAATGAATAGAATAAAAAAAATATATATTTCATTTATTTTTATTATATTTACTAATAATAGTAATAATATTTTAATATTATTTAATAATAATAATAAATTACAGCTTTTGTGTTAAATTTATTTTATTTATTATTATTAATAATAATAATAATAATAAAAAATGACAATTTTTGCATTAAAGTTATTATAATATTTATTATTATTATTAATAATAATAATAAGAAGAAGTAGAAATTATAGCTTTTGCATTAAAGTTATTATTATATTTATTATTAATAATAATAATAATAAATGACATATTTTGCATTAAAGTTATTATAATATTTATTATTATTATTAATAATAAGAAGAAGAAGAAATGATAGCTTTTGCATTAAAGTTATTATTATATTTATTATTATTAATAATAATAATAAATGACATATTTTGCATTAAAGTTATTATAATATTTATTATTATTAATAATAATAAGAAGAAGAAATTATAGCTTTTGCATTAAAGTTATTATAATATTTATTACAAGGTGGAAAGCCTGCCCAGAGGGCAGTCTATTGTGGATATACTGCCCTCAGCTCGTGGATACTGACCTCAGCTCGTGGATACTGCCCCCAGCTCGTGGATACTGCCCTCAGCTTGTGGATACTGCCCCCCAGCTCGTGGATACTGCCCTCAGCTCGTGGATACTGCCCCCAGCTTGTGGATACTGCCCCCAGCTCGTGGATACTGCCCTCAGCACGTGGATACTGCCCTCAGCTCGTGGATACTGCCCTCAGCTCGTGGATACTGCCCCAGGTCATGGATACTGCCCTCAGCTCGTGGATACTGCCCTCAGCTCGTGGATACTGCCCTCAGCACGTGGATACTGCCCTCAGCTCGTGGATACTGCCCCAGGTCATGGATACTGCCCTCAGCTCGTGGATACTGCCCTCAGCTCGTGGATACTGCCCCAGGTCATGGATACTGCCCTCAGCTCGTGGATACTGCCCTCAGCTCGTGGATACTGCCCCAGGTCGTGGATACTGCCCCCAGCTCGTGGATACTGCCCTCAGCTCGTGGATACTGCCCCAGGTCGTGGATACTGCCCCCAGCTCGTGGATACTGCCCTCAGCTCGTGGATACTGCCCTCAGCTCGTGGATACTGCCCCCAGCTCGTGGATACTGCCCCCAGCACGTGGATACTGCCCCCTGCTCGTGGATACTGCCCTCAGCTTGTGGATACTGCCCCCAGCTCGTGGATACTGCCCTCAGCTCGTGGATACTGCCCCCAGCACGTGGATACTGCCCCCAGCTTGTGGATACTGCCCCCAGCTCGTGGATACTGCCCTCAGCACGTGGATACTGCCCTCAGCTCGTGGATACTGCCCTCAGCTCGTGGATACTGCCCCAGGTCATGGATACTGCCCTCAGCTCGTGGATACTGCCCTCAGCACGTGGATACTGCCCTCAGCACGTGGATACTGCCCTCAGCTCGTGGATACTGCCCCAGGTCATGGATACTGCCCTCAGCTCGTGGATACTGCCCCAGGTCATGGATACTGCCCTCAGCTCGTGGATACTGCCCTCAGCTCGTGGATACTGCCCTCAGCTCGTGGATACTGCCCCAGGTCGTGGATACTGCCCCCAGCTCGTGGATACTGCCCTCAGCTCGTGGATACTGCCCCAGGTCGTGGATACTGCCCCCAGCTCGTGGATACTGCCCTCAGCTCGTGGATACTGCCCCCAGCTCGTGGATACTGCCCCCAGCACGTGGATACTGCCCCCTGCTCGTGGATACTGCCCTCAGCTTGTGGATACTGCCCCCAGCTCGTGGATACTGCCCTCAGCTCGTGGATACTGCCCCCAGCACGTGGATACTGCCCCCAGCTCGTGGATACTGCCCCCAGCACGTGGACACTGCCCTCAGCTCGTGGATACTGCCCCCAGCTCATGGATACTGCCCCCAGCTCGTGGATACTGCCCCAGCTCGTGGATACTGCCCTCAGCTCGTGGATACTGCCCCCAGCTCGTGGATACTGCCCTCAGCTCGTGGATACTGCCCCCAGCTCCTGGATACTGCCCCCAGCTCGTGGATACTGCCCTCAGCTCGTGGATACTGCCCTCAGCTCGTGGATACTGCCCCCAGCTCATGGATACTGCCCTCAGCTCGTGGATACTGCCCTCAGCACGTGGATACTGCCCCCCAGCTCAGACCCCAGACCAGACATGGGGCGGCTGTTCGAATGCTCTATCGGCATTCGGACAGCCGCCCCATGAGCTCCTCATACTTACCTTCCCGAGCGGCGAAGTGAAAGTTTCCCCGCTTCCGGTCGTTGAAGGACCCAAGCCGCGGTCACGTGGGACTCACACGTGACCGCGGCTTGGGTCCTTCAAAGAACGGAAGCGAGGGAACTTTCCCTTCGCCGCTCGGGGGTTGGATGCGCGAAGGGAAATAATAATAATAAATGACAGCTTTTGCGTTAAAATGATTTTAAGAAAATTACTTAAAGAGAAAATCAAGCAATTAGGGTGAAAAAAATCTAATCAGACTCTGAAAAATTCATCGAATCCTTTATTTTCATTTTTTTTTTAAATTAAAGCGCAAAAAAATAGTGAGAGCGCTTGCCCACGTGGCTTCTAAATGTGCATAAGCGTGTCATGTAACGCTATCACAACGGAAGCAAAACTGAAAAATATTCACAGCGTTTCAACCTGTTAAGGGATAGACATTCCACTAAATCCAAACGAATGGTTTGCAAATCCTCCGGGCGTTCAGAGAAAACACATGTTTTGATCTTTTTTGCTTTTTTGTTTTTTTTTACACAGTACCTGGAAGACAGTCAAAAAAAATAATTATGTCCGCCGCCGTGTCTGTTTAATATTTCAATGCGTCTGATTGCATGCGAATGGATGGTGTAGTGCTATGGAAAGGGGTAGCGAAGGCACGGAAATGACTTGCTCCTACGCAAAGCTGCACTCAGACATTCCAGTAAAAAGTCAATATAAACACATGGGTAGTCATAAAATGCTAAGTGTAATACTCACCAAATTTTCAGTCTCTCCCTGATCATAAAGATTACCGGACGATGTGGCAGCTGCAGCGCTTCTTCATTCATATGAAAGAGAATTTTCACAAATGTATTTCTTACTGTAATTTCCTTACTTGACAGACAGTTGTTGCCATCTACTGGCTAAAAAGCGCTACTGCAGCTGCGGCCGCATGCTGCTCTGGGATTCCCAGCTGTTCAAACAGGTTTAGCAGCTCGGCTGTCATGCCTGAAGTGCTAAAACTTCTCGGGCACGTTGTGGAGGAGACCATTTGCAAATGGATTTCGTTTGCGGTAAAAGAAATTCCTTTGCATGATGCAGAATTAGGATACATCAAGTATACTGCGTGTCGAGGGAAGCATCAGGTGCCTTTACTTGGTAGTGAAGGGGATAAGACTTGTAGGTCTATTCACAAAAGGGTGAAGCCTGGAGAATTGTCAGGAGAAGAAAATAATCTAGACCAAATAGCCGATTTGGAAAGTGAGATAAATGGGAGAATTTTTCTGGTTTGGCTATTTTGACCTTGAATTTTCACTTCTCCAGTCATTCTCCTGACTTTACCCTTTAGCGAATAGACCTGATAGAGAATTAACCCCTTCACTACCAAGTGATTTTCCGGGAAAAAAAAAACATTGTCAGAAACCAGTGTTTTTTTATTTGTAAAATCATTTTAAATTAATTTTACTGTATTAAATCGCTATTACTGTAAATAACCCATTTGGCCACTAGATGGCACCATCTACTACCAAATTGAGTTACAGAGGTTTAAGCAGTAAGTCTATGTGTTATTTTTTTCTCCCTGCATCGGCTGCTGACAGCCCGATATTTCAGAGCTTTCAGCAGCTGATTTTACAGTTTTAGCACCTCGGGCATTATGCCCACAGGGCTAAAACTTTGGTGGTGCCTTCTACAGCCCAAAAGCAAACGAAATTCATTTGCAGCAAACGATATCTCGATATCGGGGCACCAGATGGTGCCTTTGAAGCCCAAGATATCGCACTATCGGTAGTGAAGGGGTTAAAAGCAGACATTATGTCTGGGTATCATTGATTGATGCTCAGTAAAATTATGTATTGTCTTTAATGATGCTCTGAGCTGTAGCTTTACAGTATAGTAACTGAGAGTCAGCAACATCTCATCGGTGAGCATAAAGCACCTGGCTCTACAAATTATGGTGCGCCATAGCCTGATTGTGTATATATATATATATTAAGGTTGTGAAAATTAACAATCAATTAATCGATAATCGTTAAAATTTTTGATCGATATAAATTTATTTTGATCGGGGGGGGGCCCATCCGCTCCGGTATCGGACTCTAGGAGTATGAATCCGGAGCTGTACTGGCTTCCTGGGGCCCTGGAGTCGCCCTGGAGACATGTGTGCGACACAGGTGACGCACGTGTCACACACAGCGACTGGCGCAGGAAGAAGAAGGAAGACGAGAAGGCAGCGGAGGAGCGGTGAGTATGGTGCTGTCTGTCTCAGTCCAGCCTCGGACCCGGCCCAGACCCCAGGCACACACCAGGCCCCAGACAAGACCCAAGGGCCCAGACCCAGAGCCCAGACCCAGGGCCCAAGACCCAAGCAGATCAGCTAAAAGTAGCTGGATCTGTATGTGCGTTATAAATAATTGAAATTAATCAATTAATCGATTAAAAAAAAATTTGATTACTCGAACACGAAAATTTTAATCAGTGCTAGCCCTAATATAAAAGTATATGTATGTGTAAATTCCAGACCTGACGAAGAGAGGTTATACTCTCGAGGCTTGTCTTGAAATGTAACATTAGTCCAATAAAAAAGGTATCACTACGTACTGTTATACTTGTGATTTTGGCACCTGGACTAATGCGGCCGATCTAATATATATACAGTAATGGCCGAAGTTGAGTTGTTTGGAAAAAACACACAACACTATGTGTGGAGAAAAAAAGGCAAAGCACACCAACATCAAAACCTCATCCCCACTGTAAAACATGGCGGAGGGAGCATCATGGTTTGGGGCTGCTTTGCTGCCTCAGGGTCTGGACGGATTGTTGTCATTGATGGAAAAATGAATTCCAGAGTTTATTAAGACATTTTGCAGGAAAACGTAAGACCATCTGTCCGCCAACTGAAGCTCCGCAGAGGATGGGTGATGCAACAGGACAATGACCCAAAGCATACAAGTTATTCAACAAAAGAATGGCTTCAACAAAACAAAATACGCCTTCTGGAGTGGCCCAGTCAGAGTCCTGACCTCAACCCGATTGAAATGCTGTGGCATGACCTTAAGAGAGCGATTCACACCAGACATCCCAAGAATATTGCTACACTGAACCAGTTTTGTGAAGAGGAGTGGTCCAAAATTACTCCAGATCGTTGTGCAGGTCTGATCTGCAACTACAGGAAACGTTTGGTTGAGGTTATTGCTGCCAAAGGAGGGTCAACCAGTTATTAAGTCCAAAGGTTCACATACTTTTTCCACCCTGCACTGTGAATGTTTACATGTTCTGTTCAGTAAACACATGAAAACATATAATGTTTGTGTTGTATTATTTTAAGCAGACTGTGATTTTCAAATTGTTGTGACTTAGATGAAGATCAGAGCATATTTTATGACCAATTCATGCAAAACTCCACGTAATCCCAAAAGGTTCACATACTTTTTCCACCCTGCACTGTGAATGTTTACATGTTCTGTTCAATAAAAACATGAAAACATATACAGGGTTATTCAGAGAGTGGTGAAAAGCAGGAGAATGACTGGAGAAGTGAAAATTCTAGGTCAAAATAGCCAAAACAGAAAAATTCTCCCATTCATCTCACTTTCCAAATCAGCTATTTTGACCTAGAATTTTCACTTCTCCAGTCATTCTCCTGCTTTTCACCGCTCGCTGAATAACCCTGATAATGTTTGTGTTGTATTATTTTAAGCAGACTGTGTTTTTCATATTGTTGTGACTTAGAAGAAGATCAGAGCACATTTTATGACCAATTTGTGCAAAACTCCACATAATCCCAAAGGGTTCACATACTTTTTCTTGCCACTGTATATATTCAGAGTGTAGTAGTTGCTAGGCTTGTGCACCGATTTTTTTTTCAGTTCGATTCGGTTCGATTTTTCGGATTTTTAAACTTTTCGATTCGGCTCGTTTCGACCGATTTCTGTTTCGATTCGGTTCGGCTCGATTCGTTTTTCGTGTACTTTTTTTTTTCGGAATATCGACCATTTTTCGGATTTTCGTGTCACTTAGCTCGTTTTTTGTATCGACTTTTCGTGATTTCGGAAATTTTCGTTTTTCGGAATTGTACATGTTTTCGGAATTTCGACCATTTTTCGTATTTTCGTGTCAGCTCGTTTTTTGTATCGACTTTTCGTAAGTTCGGAAATTTTCGTTTTTTCGGGACGTCTGTTCTCCTCGTTTCAAAGCAATAAATTTCGAATTGACACATTTCAAGTCCATTCGAAAATTCCGAAAATTTTTCGTTTTGGCTCGGAAAACTTTTCGGATCTGCCATTTTCGGATCTAAAAATTTTCGGAAATTCGGCCGCATCCGAAAACACGAATCGGGAAATTTCGTGAAAATTCCGAAATTCCGAAACCCGAAACGCACATCCCTAGTAGTTGCATGAGGATGGTTATGGGATGGTAAGGGGTCAGGATTCCCCTCTGTCCAGGGAATGATAGGTAGGCAATTCATGAAAACGGTCCCTAAAGCCATGTCTAGTGTGAGATTACACGTCGTGGAAATGTCTTCTTTTAGTTTGTTGTGTTTATAATAAACCTGCAGTAGCTGTATATAGATTATATCACCTCCCACGTGGAAAGCTGATGTGCCGGGAAAAGACAAGCGCACTGGCTGATCATGATCTGCTGTAATTAACAAAGTCATGCTTATTCAATAAAATATCCCCCCCCCCCAAAAATAATAAAATTCCTCGGGGCCGCTGTGTTTTCTTCTATTGATTTTAATACATTGAAAAAGGGGTCGGCAAACTTGGCCCTCCAGATGTTTCGGGACTACACGTGCCATGATGCTCAGCTCCTCGTTTTTGTTTTTTTTGGCAGAGCCTGATGGGAAATGTAGTTCTAATCTAAAACATCTGGAGGACCAAGGTCGCTGATGCCTGCCCTAAAATATAAGGTTTTTCAATCAGTAATCTTTCTCTCTTGCATTCCTCGGAAGTGTAATGCCATGGGCTTCACCCAGGCGTAAGGAGCATTGTGTTAACCCTTTCACTACTGCGATTATGTATACATACATCAGCGGCAGCAGACACACACTCGCACAGCAGCCCAAGATTGTGTCAACGTGATCCGGAGCTGTGCTGTATTACTGCCGCTTGCATTTGAGCTCTAGAAAGTTTTAGCACCCTGGGAATGATGCCGAACTCGGTAACACTTTCTTAAAACCAGCTGGGGAATGTCTCTAACTGACTTTTCCCCAGCAGACCTCAGAACCGCAGTAACTCCTTTTGGCCAGTAGATGGCAACATCTGCCTGTCTAATAGGGAATAAAGCGAACTTTACTCGAGAGTCAAATGTCTTCTGGACCCAAACGAGGTTATTCACTAACCTCTGAGTTGGCCTCCGAATTGCGCCGGACGGGGAATTTCACAGATCGGAACAATTTTGGGCCGATTTGTCTATTTGCGGCGCTGTCAATTCGCCAAATACATGCAAATTCAAAGCCAACTATGGAGCAGTTTGTCAAGGTTCCCCCCAATTCCACGGCGTTCGGCGTCCCGGAAATTGTCCCATCGAAGAATATCATGTCTTCTGTTCACAGAACAACGAACTGCACCGAAATGACCAAATGTTTGGTGTTTCTGTTCGACAGGTTTAAACAAGCGAATCCCATAGGTTTCAACGTAAAATAAAGTAATATCTTTTAAAATAATTTTTTCTAAAGACTGTTTATTCTTTTCATTTTCAGTAAAAAGCCTTTTTATTTTTAGATTTTTTTAGACCACCTTTTTGAATGGTTTTGTATTTTTTTTAGACGACATTTCTGTGTTTCTTATTTTTCTAAAAGACTTTTTTTTATTTTGTAACAGACCTTTTTATTATTTTTTAAAGGACTTTTTTATTATTTGGACACATTTTAACTGCATTTTTACTGATTTATACTCCTAGTGAGAGAATAGGAGACTCTTTTTTTTTTTCTTTGCAGTTCGGCGGAAATCACTGATGCCAATTTGGCAGCTATATGTGCAATTCGGCAGGTTTCAGCAACGTCCAATAACTGCTTTGGCGACTCCAATTTCGCCAAATTATGGTGACTATCCGCTAAATAATGAATTCACCATATTTTCAGCGAAAAAACGGAATCCCTGAAATGCGGCAACATAGGCCGAAATGCAAAGCACTGAAATTTGTGAATAGACCCTAAGGTGCAAAGTGGAAACAGTGTCGAAGAAACATGCAAAAATGTGAGAAACCAAAGAGGGTAAACCTGAAATGAGAAGAAAAAAAATGCTTGGTAAGTATATTACACAAATATATAAAAAAAAAAACATTATTATTGTCAATGAAGAGTGGAATCCAGTTATTATTGCCAGCGATGATATTTGAAGTTCCTTTTCAAGCGGGGAAATTGTGCACAAAATCAGAAAGCTTGACAATTATAGATGTTAAATCAGGCCCAAAACAACTAGCTGGTTTAAAAGTTCTCTGTCTATACATTACACTTGCCAAACTGCTGACAGATCAAAACATTTTTTTTTCTAAAAAGCATTGTAAAGAAATCTCCCTGCGCTTCTTGCTTGCTTTCAGTGCCGCGGCATGCCGCATGACCTATTTCAGTGGGGAGTGATTTATGCCTCTCACTGCAGGAGACACTCCCCCAGAGCTGCCATCTGTCTGATCTCAAAATCTTTGGCACATAGATGCTCTGACAAGGTTTTGGCAAGAACCGGGCACTCTCGAGCCACTGGGTCCTTGAACATATCATGGGCTGTCACCTCCCTGATGGCGGCCGTGCCTTTCCTTGGTAGAACTGGAGTTGGAGGTATCTCTTTGGGATTACCAGACTTTAAAGCACATCTGTCATCAGGGCAGCCATTAGAAATGATGGGGCCCCTTACTAAACCTCACGATGGGGCCCCCCAGGGCCCCCCCCCTCAACCTCTAACAGCTTTTCTCCCCCTTCAAAAAAAAAGGACATAACATAGCACCACAGCAATAAAACTCCCAGTAATGTGCAGTGTGTATTAGCTTATCACAGTATCCACAGCAATAAAACTCACAGTAATGAGCGGTGTGTCTGAACATATCACAGAATCCACAGCAATAAATCTCACAGAAACGGGCTGTGTATGATGGCCTTTGGGTCTGGGGTCTGGGCCCTGGGTCTGGTCCCTGGGACTGGGCCTTGGGGTCTGGTCCCTGAGGTCTGGGCCCTGAGGTCTGGTCCCTGGGTCTAGCCTGGGCCCTGGTCTCTGGGTCTGGTCCCTGGGCCTTGGGGTCTGGGTCCTAGGGTCTGGGCCCTAGGGTCTGGGGTCTGGGCCCTGGGTCTGGGCTTTGGGGTCTGGGCCCTGGGTATGGGGTCTGGACCCTAGGGTCTGGGCCCTGGGTCTGTATTTGGGCTTTGGGGTCTGGGCCTTGGGGTCTGGGCCCTGGGTCTGGGCCCTGGGTTTGGGCCTAGGGGTCTGGGCCCTGGGTCTTAGGGTCTGGGCCTTAGGGTCTGGGCCCTGGGTTTGGGCCTAGGGGGTCTGGGCCCTGGGTCTGGGCCTTAGGGTCTGGGCCCTGGGTCTGGCCTTAGGGTCTGGGCCCTGGCTTTGGGCCTAGGGGGTCTGGGCCTTAGGGTCTGGGCCTAGGGGGTCTGGGCCCTGGGTATGGGGTCTGGCCCTAGGGTCTGGGCCCTGGGTCTGTATTTGGGCTTTGGGGTCTGGGCCTTGGGGTCTGGGCCCTGGGTTTGGCCTAGGGGTCTGGGCCCAGGGTTTGGGCCTAGGGGTCTGGGCCCTGGGTCTTAGGGTCTGGGCCCTAGGGTCTGGGCCCTGGGTTTGGGCCTTAGGGTCTGGGCCCTGGGTCTGGGCCTTAGGGTCTGGGCCTTAGGGTCTGGGCCTTAGGGTCTGGGCCCTGGGTTTGGGCCTAGGGGGTCTGGGCCCTGGGTTTGGGCCTAGGGGGTCTGGGCCTTAGGGTCTGGGCCTAGGGGGTCTGGGCCAAGGGTCTGGGCCCAGGGTCTGGCCTTAGGGTCTGGGCCCTGGGTTTGGGCCTTGGGTCTGGGCCTTAGGGTCTGGGCCCTGGGTTTGGGCCTAGGGGGTCTGGGCCCAGGGTCTGGGCCTTGGGTCTTGGGTCTGGGCCCTGGGTCTGGGCCTTGGGTCCTGGGTTTGGGCCTAGGGGTCTGGGCCCTGGGTCTGGGCCCTGGGTTTGGGCCTAGGGGGTCTGGGCCCAGGGCCCTAGTGTCTGGGCCCTGGGTCTGGGCCTTGGGTCTGGGTCCTGGGCCTTGGGGTCTGGGCCTTGGGTCTGGGTCCTGGGCCTTGGGGTCTGGGCCCTGGGTTTGGGCTTAGGGGTCTGGGCCCTGAGTCTGGGCCCTGGGTATGGGCCCTAGGGTCTGGGTCCTGGGCCTTGGGGTCTGGGCCATGGGTTTGGGCCTAGGGGCCTGGGCCTTTGCCCTGGGTCTGGGCCATAGGGTCTGGGCCCTGGGTCTGGGCCCTGGGTTTGGGTCTTGGGGTCTGGGCCCTGGGCATTTGCCTTGGGTCTGGGCCCTGGGTCTGGGCCTTGGCCCTGGGCCTAGGGGTCTGGACCCTGGGCACTAGGGTCTGGGCCCTGGGTCTGGGCCTTGGGGTCTGGGCCTTGGGGTCTGGGCCCTGGGTCTGGGCCTTGGGGTCTGGGCCTAGAGGTCTGGGTTCTGGTTCTGGGCCCTGGGTCTGAGCCTAGAGGTCTGGGCCTAGGGGTCTGGGCCTTGGGGTCTGGGTCCTGGGTTTGGGCCTTGGGGTCTGGGCCTTGGGTCCTGGGTTTGGGCCTAGGGGTCTGGGCCCTGGGTCTTAGGGTCTGGGCCTTAGGGTCTGGGCCCTGGATTTGGGCCTAGGGGGTCTGGGCCCAGGGTCTGGGCCCTGGGTCTGGGCCTTGGGTCCTGGGTTTGGGCCTAGGGGTCTGGGCCCTGGGTTTGGGCCTAGGGGGTCTGGGCCCAGGGTCTGGGCCCTAGTGTCTGGGTCTGGGCCTTGGGTCTGGGTCCTGGGCCTTGGGGTCTGGGCCCTGGGTTTGGGCTTAGGGGTCTGGGCCCTGGGTCTGGGCCTTGGGGTCTGGGCCCTGGGTGTGGGTCTAGGGGGTCTGGGCCCTGGGTTTGGGCCTAGGGGTCTGGGCCCTGGGTCTGGGCCTAAGGGTCTGGGCCCTGGGCCCTAGGGTCTGGGTCCTGGGTTTGGGCCTAGGGGTTTGGGCCCTGGGTCTGGGCCCTGGGTCTTTGCCCTGGGTCTGGGCCATAGGGTCTGGGCCCTGGGTCTGGGCCTTGGGGTCTGGGCCCTGGGTCTGGGCCCTGGGTCTGAGCCTAGAGGTCTGAGCCTAGGGGTCTGGGCCTTGGGGTCTGGGTCCTGGGCCCTGGGTTTGGGCCTAGGGGTCTGGGCCCTCGGTCTGGGCCCTGGGTCTTAGGGTCTGGGCCCTGGCTCACCACTCGCTGTCTTCTATCTTCTTTTCTTCTGTCTTCAGCTCTTCTTTTCTTCACCTTTTCTTTAATCTTCTTCTCTTCTTTTCTTCCTTCTTCCTGGTCCCTCCAGCTCCGGCGCGCAGCTTCACTGAGTGGAGGGGCGGAGCCAAAGCAATGTGCTTGGGAGGCCCCTCACACGCTGCTTGGCCCCGCCCAGCCAGGAAGTGAAGCTGCCAGGAGCCGGAGGAGACACAGTGTCTCAGTCTCCTCCGGCTCCTGCAGCAGCAGCAGGGACACAGCTCCGGATTCGGACTCATCGAGTCCGATACCGGAGCTGTTAAAGGGCGACGCCGCTGCCGTCGGGGGCCCGGGATCCTCCCCCCAGGCCCCAGCGGCCCGGGCCCCCACCGGGCCCGGGCCCCTTACGGCAGTATTGGGCATAATGCCCTGATGGCGGCCCTGTCTGTCATGCCCAGCACTGGTTGGGCTCATTTGATATGGAATCCCTATACACTGTGGGCCCTATTACGTTCTTCACGGAAACGTTAACGCATGCGCAAAAACGCATTAACGCGAGGGGAAAAACCCTTTGCGCTAAACGTCATATTACAATCTCAGCACAACAAACGCACGTATACGTCTACCGCAGGTGAACCTGCGCGAACGCTGCGCGAGCTTACTGTACTTTGCGCGTCCTATACTTAACATTGTGAGTGCAAATGCATTTGTGCGCTGGTACGCGGATGGTATTATAATCTATGCGCAGTTTGTAACGCACAGCCTTTGCGCGCATAATTTTAGCAACTCCTAAAAGCTGGTGTTAACGGCAAATTCTATCAACCTGCCGAACCCAAATACACCAGCCCAAAAAAAAATACGCAGCAAAGTATAGTTACACATTCTACACATACCCAAACCAATAAAATGGAGAAGTTGTGCGTGTTTTTTTTTTTGATACAGCATATATGTGCAGATTGACTTTGACAGGCGCAAAAATTTAACGTGAGACAATTCTTAATTCTTAAAAGGTTCTTAATTCTGATTGGCTGAATCGCGTGAAAAAAAGCCTGCACACTGATTTCTAGGCGCAATGTTGCTAAGCGTGCGTTTTTGCGCGTCTGTTTCACGCGCGTTGTTTTTTGATGGATGAAAAAATGCGCGAGGATTGTAATACCAGCGTTGATTTACGCGCGTTAATGTTTGACGCTTCGGGCAAAAATTCACGAGTTTACCGTGCATGTTTGCGTGAAGAATGTAATAGGGCCCTGTATGTGCTAAAACAATATAAAGTAGCATTTTGAGTATTTCCCTATCTGAGATTCACTGTCACTCCCATTGGCATGCCGCCTGGGTGAGTGACAGCTGTGTGCAGAAAAGCCGCCCAACCGGACAACACCCGGACCATCCTGGTTACTAGACCGAGTAGCTCATCTGTCAGTGTGTCAGGGTGGCACCTGGCGTGGGCCATGGTGGGACCCAAGGTTCAGGGGGTTTGAGCCCGGTGTGCGTGCTGTTGGTACATGGAGTAGGCAGATGCAGGGTATACCAGAGCGCAGTACAAGTGGATAAAGCAGTCGGGTGCTCAGTAGGCAAGCTGAAGTCAGAGGGTTGGCATAAGGCGGAGGTTGGTGGGCAAGCAGAGGGTCTGTTACATAGAAACATAGAAAATGTCGGCAGATAAGAACCTTTCGGCCCATCTAGTCGGCCCAATTACATGGATACTTTACCTGGATTTATCTTTTGTTTAGGATAGCCTTATGCCTATCCCATGCCTGCTTAAATTCAATCACTGTTTTGGCCTCTACCACTTCAACTGGAAGACTGTTCCATGTATCCACCACCCTCTCAGTAAAATAATGCTTTCTGATGTTACTTTTAAACCTTTGCCCCTCTAATCTAAGACTATGTCCTCTTGTTTTGCTATTTTGTTTCCTTTTAAATATACTCCCTTCCTCTACATTGTGGATTCCCTTTACGTATTTAAATGTTTCTATCATATCTCCTCTGTCTCGTCTTTTTTCCAAGCTGTACATGTTAAGATCATTAACCCTTTCCTGGTAACTTTTCTCCTTCAAGCCGTACACCATTTTAGTAGCCCTTCTCTGAACTCTCTCTAAGATGTCTATATCCTTCTGGAGATACGGTCTCCAGTACTGCACACAGTACACCAAGTGAGGTCTCACCAGTGCTCTGTACAGTGGCATGTGGCAGTGGCACACAATAAGCAAGAGGGAAGCAGGAACACAACTTATCAGGCTGGGAGCAACTCAATACTGAGGCAAGGTACTGAGTAAGGAGTGGTCCTTTATGGACAGACAGGGGGTTGTGGTTGTGTGTGTGATTGGGTGTTTTAACTGTAACATTGCTGGATGTTGGTTGCTGAAGGCAGGTTACAGGGCAGCACTCTTCATGGAGCTGGTTCAGGGTTCAGGATGCATTCTAGGCTTGTGCACCGATTTTTTTTTCGGTTCGATTCGGTTCGGCTCGTTCGGATGTTTAAACTTTTCGATTCGGCTCGTTTCGACCGATTTCTGTTTCGATTCAGTTCGGTTCGTTTTTCGTGTACATTTTTTTTTCGGAATATTGACCATTTTTCGTATTTTCGGGTCACTTAGCTCGTTTTTTGTATCGACTTTTTGAGATTTCGGAAATTTTCGTATTTTTTGGAACCTCTGTTCTCCTCGTTTCAAAGTTTGGTAGTCCCTGAACCAAAGAGGAGGAGCTGCTCGCGTGTAAATTCACATATATATAGCAGAGGCTGTCAGCAGGATCTGCCCAATTATTTAGAGGAGAAAAATGTGAACTGTTTTTCAATAAAGTATCCCTTTAACAACGTGGACCATCTCCACTTTTATGATATCATTTTAGCAGAAGCCTAGATTTCTAAGGGTCAAAACAATTCAGAATAAAACAGCTCGAACCGAAATCACGAATGGAACCGAAATCATGAATAGAGTGAAAATAAATTTCGATTTGACACATTTCAAGTCCATTCGAAAATTCCGAAAATATTTCGTTTCGGCTTGGAAAACTTTTCGTATCTGCCATTTTCGGATCTAAAAATTTTCGGAAAATCGTCCGCATCCGAAAACACGAATCGGGAAATTTCGTGAAAATTCCGAAATTCAGAAACCCGAAACGCACATCCCTAATGCATTCATGATCCCTGACACAGTGCATCGACTTTGGCCAATCGTGCAACACTGTATCATGACATGCACCATGAAGGAGGAAGAATTATTTAATACCAGGTTTTAGATATTAAAATGTTACATTTTGCATCAGACGTTAAGTTGCGCCAGCGTTTCGTAATACCTCACTTGTCAACACGCTATAGATTGCGCTCCCCATCTTAAGTATAGGAGACGCTAAGCAAAGTAAAGGAGGGGTGGGGTCGCGCCTATTCCCCGATGGGGCAGTTGCAACCACCACATGTATCCAGCCCAGGAACATGTATAAAACACAAGAAAAATTTTATGTCATCTGCGCTTATTCCCATTATACCGTGTGAAACAAAAACACAATTAGAGGCTTTGGTTTCTATTAATGGCCATTACGAGTGAAAGCTCACTGCCAACGTCAAGGCACCTCTAATGAGGGTGAGTCTTATCCAAAAATGAAGCCACAGGCTGCTGTATAGTGAACCATCACTGCTCACGCTGCTTTTCAGTCATGAGGTAGACTGGTGGGCTCATATTTATGCCCCCCCAGAAACAAATCCACCATGGGATCAAAAAACAAAGCAAAGTAAACTTGCGCGAGCTGCGAGGCGCAAAACCTTTTCATCTGACTGTAGCGTCACGATCGGAATATCGATGTCAGACGGTAAACTCACTAATGCTGACGCTATCGATTGCATATCGAGACGTTGGAATAGAGCCCTGGGGTTGTTTAGGACTTGACCTCTGCCCAGATGAGATATCGCTGGATAGTGAACCCGTCCACTGTTAAGGCTAGGGTCAGACGAAAGCATTTTTCCCCGCGAACGTGTAAAAGTGCGTCCGAACGCATTGACGTATTTTTTCATGGAATGCGCAAAAACGGTCAGACGACGTGCATTTTCGGTCGTGATTTTGTACGGATCGTCAATAAAACTCTTTTTGCGTCTGGACGTTATGTAGGCTGGACATTAGCAGCGTCTGACATCTCCTAATCACGCAAACACGCCGCTATGCCGCAGCTGCGCACTCAGTACGTCAGTACTAGCGGTTCAGCGTTCTCAGAAAAATGCGTTCATATTCCACTTGCGTTGCACGGCCGGACTTTTGTGCGGCCGTACATCGTATATTGGCCGTCATTGCCCGTCATCTGCTGCTAGTGCGACCGTAATTATGTGCGCCAGAACGCACGTTAAAAGTGCGCTGGTCTGACCCCAGCCTAAATCGCTGGAGAGGATGGCAACGAGTTCCTCCTCGAGAAGCTTGTTGCTTCCTGGTGACTATGTACATTGAAACTGAAACCGTTCCAGAAGACAGGTTGAACATTTGCTTGTGTTTATTTGCATTGTAAATCAAGACCAGACATTCTGAACTGCTGGCTGTCAGATCACGTTATATCACCGTCCAAACAAATCTGCATTCTGCTACAAGGACACATTTCTCAAGAATAACAGGGTTATTCAGAGAGAGGTGAAACTCAGGAGAATGACTGGAGAAGTGAAAATTCTAGGTCAAAACAGCCAAACCAGAAAAATTCTCCCATTTATCTCATTGGCTATTTGCTCTAGATTGTTCTCGTCCCCTACCAGTTCTCCTGGTTTTCACCTCTCTCTGAATAACCCTGTAAGCATATTCCTGTCTGTAAATACATATCTTGAGATATATATATATACGCATATGATGCAAAAAATCAGTACTCTCCCTCCAAATGTCACATAAAGGGTTAATCACTCAGTGCCCGTCTGAAAGTTACATACAAAAACAAGATTATATATATATAAATGTGTGCGTGTGTGTAGATACAAATGTATATAACCTTTGTGATTTTATATATATACTAGTTGTTAAGCCTGCCCGGAGGGCCGTCTAGTGTTGTCGTCAGCTCAGAATTCATTTCCACATATTTGTTTTTCCAATGTCCTATCCAAGAGTATCTCCATATATAAATGCGTGTGTAACGCGTCCGGCGCCCTCCCATCCGCAACAGGAGGGCCAAGTGAGCAGCTGTGATGGGTGCGCGCGCAGCTGACAGCGCATTACAAAGGCATTTATATATTAGAGCAGGTTCCTCTTCCCTCTTAGATTGCAAGCTCACGGGAACAGGACCCCGCTTAGATTGTAAACTCACGGGAACAGGACCCCTTAGATTGTTACATAGTTACATAGTTACATAGTTATATAGGCTGAAAAAAGACATGCGTCCATCGGGTTCAGCCTCTCCCACATAACCTACTGCTGTTGATCCAAAAGAAGGCAAAAAACCCAGTCTGAAATGCTTGCCAATATGCAACATACTGGGAAAAAATTCCTTCTTGACCCCAGAATGGCGTCAGATTTCTCCTTGGATCAAGAAGCTTTTACCCACATATTAAATATTATAACCCTTAATATTCTGTGTCTGCAGGAAGTCATCCAGTCGTTTTTTAAAAGTCTGTACAGACTCTGACCCAACCACCTCAACAGGCAGAGAATTCCACAGCTTTATTGTTCTCACCGTAAAATAACCCTTCCTATGCTTTAAGCTAAATTTTCTTTCTTCCAGTCTAAATGGATGACCCCTTGTCCTATGTATAGTCCTGTTAATGAATAGGTTATCAGACAATGGTTGATAATGGCCCCGTATATATTTATATAAGGTTATCAGATCCCCTCTAAGGCGCCGTTTCTCTAAACTAAACAGGTTTAAGCTTGTTAGTCTTTCCTCATAACTTAACCCTTCCATCCCCCTTATTAATTTAGTTGCCCGTCTCTACACTTTTTCTAGCGATATAATATCTTTTTTTAAGACAGGTGCCCAAAATTGCACGGCATATTCAAGGTGCGGCCTGACCATTGATTTATACAGAGGCAAAATTATGTTTTCATCCGTGAGTGAACTCCCCTTTTAATGCATGCCAGTACTTTGCTGGCCTTGGCGGCTGCTGTTTGACATTGCACATTGTTACTTAGTTTGAAGTCTATGATTATTCCCAAATCCTTCTCCTGCTTGGATTTCCCTAACTCCGTACCATTTAGGGTATAAATTGCTTGTGTGTTCTTCACTCCAAAGTGCATAACTTTACATTTATCTACATTAAATCTCATCTGCCATTTAAGTGCCCAGTCCCCCAATCTATCTAAATCCCTCTGCAGCGAAGTAACATCCTGCTCACATTGTATTACTTTTCCTAGCTTTGTGTCATCTGCAAACACTGATACATGACTTTCAATGCCTATCTCAAGGTCATTTATAAATAAATTGAATAGTATTGGTCCTATAACAGACCCCTGAGGGACACCACTTACCACTGGTGTCCATCTTGAAAATGTACCATTTATGACCACTCTCTGTACACCCCTTAGATTGTAAGCTCATGGGACCCCTTAGATTGTAAACTCATGGGACCCCTTAGATTGTAAGCTCATGGGACCCCTTAGATTGTAAACTCATGGGACCCCTTAGATTGTAAACTCATGGGACCCCTTAGATTGTTAGCTCATGGGACCCCTTAGATTGTAAACTCATGGGACCCCTTACATTGCAAACTCATGAGACCCCTTGGATTGTAAACTCATGGACCCCTTAGATTGTAAACTCATGAGACCCCTTAGATTGTTAGCTCATGGGACCCCTTAGATTGTAAACTCATGGGACCCCTTACATTGCAAACTCATGAGACCCCTTGGATTGTAAACTCATGGGACCCCTTACATTGCAAACTCATGAGACCCCTTGGATTGTAAACTCATGGGACCCCTTAGATTGTAAACTCATGGGATAGATTGTAAACTCATGGGACCCCTTAGATTGTAAACTCATGGGACCCCTTAGAAAGTAAGCTCATGGGACCCCTTAGATTGTAAACTCATGGGACCCCTTAGATTGTAAGCTCATGGGACCCCTTAGATTGTAAACTCATGGGACCCCTTAGATTGTAAGCTCATGGGACCCTTTAGATTGTAAACTCATGGGACCCCTTAGATTGTAATCTCATGGGACAGGCTCAAGGTGGTGGGGTGTCCAGTTGCAGGGAGGTCAATACTTACCTTGTTCCAGCGCCATGATCAAGTCCCCAGGTCTTCGCCGCGCTGGTTCCGGCATGCGGTGCCCAGAGCCTCCCCTGCACCAGCCGCCAGGGGAGACTCAGGGCAGGGGTGATCCGCGAGGGGAAAAAAAAACGATCCGTTGGAGAGGCGCTTTGAACACGCCTCTCCAACGGATTTTTGTGGTCCCTCGTGCACGCTGGCTGGAAATCATAGCGGCTGTGCGTGTGCCGCGGTGGTTGGATGCGCGCGCACACAGCAGTACGTTGGTTGTGCACGAGTTTGAAGACGGCAGTGTGGCGGTAGACACGCCGCCGTCTTACTGTTTTATTGTATAGATATATATATGGAATAACCTCCCAGACACCATCAAATATTCCCGCAGTCTAAAGTCCCTTAAGAGTTCCCTATTAACATACCTCAATACGGAACGCACCTGTAAACATGTAAGTGACTATATACAGAATGCACCTGTAAACATGTAACACAGTGACTATATACAGAATGCACCTGTAAACATGTAACATAGTGACTATATACAGAATGCATCTGTAAACATGTAACACGGTGACTATATACAGAATGTATCTGTAAACATGTAACATAGTGACTATATACAGAATGCACCTGTAAACATGTAACACAGTGACTATATACAGAATGCACCTGTAAACATGTAACACAGTGACTATATACAGAATGCACCTGTAAACATGTAACACGGTGACTATATACAGAATGCACCTGTAAACATGTAACACAGTGACTATATACAGAATGCACCTGTAAACATGTAACACAGTGACTATATACAGAATGCACCTGTAAACATGTAACACAGTGACTATATACAGAATGCGACTGTAAACATGTAACACAGTGACTATATACAGAATGCCCCTGTAAACATGTAACACAGTGACTATATACAGAATGCACCTGTAAACATGTAACACAGTGACTATATACAGAATGCACCTGTAAACATGTAACACAGTGACTATATACAGAATGCACCTGTAAACATGTAACACAGTAACTATATACAGAATATACCTGTAAACATGTAACACAGTGACTATATACAGAATATACCTGTAAACATGCAACATAATGACTTTATTTCCTACATATTTATTTTTCTGTTAATCTGTATATTTGTTTTTGTGTTAATATCTTGCATTTTACTATTTTGTATTTCTGTAACCACTCAATGTTCTCGAACCCAGGACATACTTGAAAACGAGAGAAATCTCAATGTATCCTTCCTGGTAAAATCCTTTATAAATAAATAAATATATATATATATTGGATTGGTGACTACACTCAAGAAAAAAATATATATATACCTGCAAAGGTCATATACATTTGTAACTACACACACAAACATGTTTTTACATATATATATATATAAAAAGAGTGATAGATGGATGCACTTGGACTATCGAAAATGGTAAAAAATTATATTTTATTTCATACGCATTTTAAAAATGTCCTGTAATCATATCCCGACGTTTCGACTCTCAGAGCCTTTCTCAAGGAACCTTGATAGATTATAGTCTATGGAGCTGCTATGTTTACAACATTTATTTGCTTTTTCTTTTATTGCCTCTGAGGAAGCGCCCGAGTGGGGCGAAACGCGTTTAGCCGGTATGCTTTTATTTTGTTTTATTTTTAACTTTTGTAAGATTCATTCAATAAATCTTGGTGCTTTTTCACTTGCTGCCTACGGAGTATTCATCCAGGGAACCCTCCAGGTTTTCTGACAATTCGTACCTGGGCATACAACTTGGGAGCGTCAGATCCTCGAGCCAGGCAGGATGGTAAGCGTGCATTTGTCACATTGATTATATTCTCACGGAGCATATGTGGTCTTCTTGCACCATGAATTTATTTTGCAATTTTATTTTGGAGATCCCGAAGTGTTGACCAGGAGCATTGTGACAGGAGAGTTGACCTGAAATAGCCCCAATACTAGGCTTGTGCACCGATTTTTTTTCCGTTCGATTCGGTGCGATTTGTTCGGATGTTTAAACTTTTCGATTCGGCTCGTTTCGACCGATTGCTGTTTCGATTCGGTTTGGTTCGGTTCGTTTTTCGTGTACATTTTTTTTTCGGAATATCGACCATTTTTAGTATTTTCGGGTCACTTTGCTCGTTTTTTGTATCGACTTTTCGGAAATTTCGGAAATTTACATTTTTTCGGAACGTATGTTCTCCTCGTTTCAAAGTGTCTACAATAATTCTGGCGATTCTATCGTGTTTTTTTTATTAAATAAAGATCCTTTTTTTCTTATGAATAATTGAATATACATTTCACAACTTTATTTAATCATATTAAAATGGTATGAAAGCCAAGGAACAAAAAAAATGAACAAAACTATTTAAAAAACGCTAAACTGACCCGAATGCCACAAGAAACAAGTGATACGCATTTACAAATACAAAATTTACAGAATCAGCGATATAACCGATAATAGTTAAATATACGATTTCCAGAATTACCGAAATGGAACCGAAATCACGAATGGAACCGAAATCATGAATAGAGCAAAAATAAATTTCGATTTGACACATTTCAAGTCCATTCGAAAAATCCGAAAATTTTTCGTTTCGGCTCGGAAAACTTTTCGGATCTATCGGTTTTCGGGTCCGACCCGATTCGGGAAATTTCGTGAAAATTCCGAAATTCCGAAACCCGAAACACACATCCCTACCCAATACATGTCAGGGTAAGCACCGTATGGGTACTGGCCTTGCAGGTAATGAGTCCAATATGCACACAGACGGGAGGGTGAAGAGGGATTGCAGGAGAAACAGATAGGAGGGCTGTGGGACAGGACGCGTAGAGCTTACTGGGATACTGAGGATAGTGGGAAATAGTCCTTGTGTACTGACCACACAGGAGATCCAGAGAAGGTAGGAGATGGTCTTGAGGAACACAGTGGGTCTTGAGAGAGGACAGTGGGTCTTGGGAGAGCCCGGTGGGTCTTGGGAGGAACGCGGCAAGTCTTGGGAGAGATGGAACCAAGGGGACTTGAGGCAGAGCAACAGGCTGAGGGAACTGGTAGTTAGGCAGGTCTTTCAGGAGCTTCCATAAGCAGGTCTTGTTCTGATGAACAGTGAGCAACAATCATGAAACCCTGACTGGAGGGAGGCGTAGCCTTTTAATTCAGGTGTGTGTACGTGTTATTGTGTTTCACTGAGGGGGTAAAACCAGGGATGGTGTGCAGAGGATTGGCTGAGACACAAGGCTACGCCAAAAACCTGGACAGGAACAGAGATGATACAGGAAAGGTGCTGCCTTCAGGTGATGGTACAGGTCAGGCTGTGGATAGGATCCTGATTCCTGACAATACATCATTAGACAAGGCTCATTACCAGTGTGTTCGTGTACAATCCAGCTAAGCGCCATTTTCTGTTGCGTGATATCGGCACATAACCTCTGGCAGTAAAGGACTGGCTCTTATATTTTTCATGGTAAAGGAAGCACTATCTCCTCTTTTCTTGGTTGTTCATATTCTTGGGTGAAGGGAAAGATCACCAATGGGGACGGGAGCAAATCCAATTACACATTGTGTGCGCCATAGAAATTGTGTGGGCACTATTGCGATCTACACGCTAAAATGGGGACGTTATGGAGAAAAACCTGCACCTGCAGGTCCCTGTTTTAGCGTGATATTACGATGCAGGCGCTAGAAAAGCTGCCTGCATCGTAATGCAGTGCTAAACCCCGGAATGCGCGCGGCAGCATTAAGCGCCGCCTCGAGCATCCCCTCCATGGAATCCATAGGACTCCATTGAGGCAGATGCTGCCGGGCACATGACCTGCCGAATCTCGCCTCACGAGATCCGGCAGGTCGGAGTAGTGATCCGCAGAGGAGACTGGGGAACTTTTGGGGGACACGTTTGGATTGTAATATGGTGCGCCCTCGCTAGGGCCACCAGGGCTAACATTAACGCTCACTCAGGTTGTAATAGTGCCCCAGGGCTTTAACCCCTTCAGGATGTACACTAAGGAGGATATATATATATATATATATATATATTTAGTGCATTGGTTAGGACTCTCTCTGCAAAGAGGTGCCTTGATGGGGCGAGGGAGCTTACGCTTCAATGGCCATTCAAGCAAACTAAAACCTCTGATAGTGTTTTGTTGCACATGAAATTGTATAGAAACGAGCGCATTTTTTTTCTTGTTATGTTTTATACATGAACTGGGCTGTTACTCCTGGCTGTTGCAGCCGCTCTGGTGAGTACGGCTGCGACGCTATGTTTTCTGTATATATATATATTTACATATATATATATACAGTGGCAAGAAAAAGTATGTGAACCCTTTGGGATTACGTGGAGTTTTGCATGAATTGATCATAAAATGTGCTCTGATCTTCATCTAAGTCACAACAATTTGAAAAACACAGTCTGCTTAAAATAATACAACACAAACATTATATGTTTTCATGTGTTTATTGAACATAACATGTAAACATTCACAGTGCAGGGTGGAAAAGTATGTGAACCCCTAGCCTAATGACATCTCCAAGAGCTAATTGGAACCAGGAGTGAGCCAACCTTGAGTCCAATCAGTGTGATATTATTGGATGTGTTGCTGAAAGCTGTCCTGCCCTTTAACCCTTTCGCTGCTGAGGCTTTTCACACCTCTGTGCTGAGGTCATTTTTACTGGTTTCGCTCATCATGTTTAAACGTGTTTTGAAGGCTTATTTTAGTATATGACCCAGACATATTATATATCGTTCTTTCCGTCAGACTCGGCAGATTCATAATATGTCATTATTATATGTATACGTCATGTCCTGTCTGTATATTATAACAAAAAATGCAATAAAATATGAATTTTCAATAGTTTACAACGTGTAAAGTGTTTTTTTTTCACATTTTAACATGCGAGCAATTGCGGTTATATTTTGTTTGGGGTGCGCTTGTTAAAAAAATTAGAGATGGGGTCTCGTTACATTTTTTTTTGGGGAAAATTACGCGCATTTTAACAAACGCACCGCATACAAAAATCGTTAGTGCAGCATCATTGTTCACATTATAATTGAAATGGGAACAATATTGCTGCATTAACAAACCAAAAAAAAGAAAAAAAAAACTGTTTATTTTTTTTTATAATTTTTTTTTAAATATTTTTTTATTTTTATTTTTATTTATTTTTTTAAAACTTTTTTTATACTCATGTTTGGTATTGTTGGAACGGCCATGCTCTGGCTGATCCAACAATACCAAACATTAACCCCTAACTGCCACGGATCGGGAGATAGGGGGTTCATTGGAACCCCCTATCTCCACCATTGGTGGCAGTTAGGGGTTAACTCCAGGACTGGCGTCATCGTGCTATGCACGATGACGCCAGTCCTCAGGGGGCATTCCTGGAAGCTTGGCTGACATCCAAGATGTCGGACAGCTCCGGGAAAGGATCACGAACGGGCGCTTTTCGGCGCCGATTCGTGATCCGGCCCCAATGGGGTTAATGCCAGGTACCATTTGGAAGGGCAGGCTGTGCCCTTCCAAACGGTGCCTGGGTTAACCCCCTGCACGCCGCCGATCGGGAGGGAGAGAGGTCCGAAGGACCTCCCCCCCCTCCCTTTCAGGCGCCTCCTCCGCACATGCGGGGGGGCGCCTGAATTAGGTGTCATCGCGCCCCCGCGATGACACCTAATTACTCCGGCGGCGGTTCCAGGTGCTGGGCTGACATCGAGGATGTCAGCCCGCACCAGGGAGGCCAGCGATCGGCCGGAACCCGGCCGAACGCTGGCCCCAAAGAGAGGCCACGCTCAGCGCGTCCACCGCATGGAACGCTACCTGCGGTTGGAAGGCGCTGAGCGCGTCCACTGCAGCGAAGTGGGTAAAAACACACACCAGTTTTGGGTTTACTGGTTTCAAGAAGCACTGCCTGATGTGAACCATGCCTCGCAGAAAAGAGCTCTCAGAAGACCTACGATCAAGAATTGTTGACTTGCATGAAGCTGGAAAGGGTTTTCAAAAGTATCTCCAAAAGCCTTGATGTTCATGTGTCCACAGTAAGACAGACTGTCTACAAATGGAGAAAGTTCAGCACTGTTTCTACTCTCCCTAGGCGTGGTCGTCCTGTAAAGATGACTGCAAGAGCACAGAGCAGAATGCTTAATGAGGTAAAGAAGAATCCTAGAGTGTCAGCTAAAGACTTACAGAAATCTCTGGCACATGCTAACATTTTTGTTGACACATCTACAATAAGGAAAACATTAAACAAGAATGGAGTACATGGGAGGACACCACGGAGGAAGCCATTGCTGTCCAAAAAGAATATTGCAGCACGTTTGAAATTTGCAAAAGAGCACCTGGATGTTCCACAGCACTTCTGGAAAAATATTCTGTGGACAGATGAAACCAAAATTGAGATGTTTGGAAAAAACACACAACACTATGTGTGGAGAAAAAAAAGGCACAGCACACCAACATCAAAACCTTATCCCCACTGTAAAACATGGCGGAGGGAGCATCATGGTTTGGGGCTGCTTTGCTGCCTCAGGGCCTGGACGGATTGTTGTCATTGATGGAAAAATGAATTCCAGAGTTTATCAAGACATTTTGTAGGAAAACGTAAGACCATCTGTCCGCCAACTGAAGCTCCGCAAAGGATGGGTGATGCAACAGGACAATGACCCAAAGCATACAAGTAATTCAACAAAAGAATGGCTTCAACAAAACAAAATATGCCTTCTGGAGTGGCCCAGTCAGAGTCCTAACCTCAACCCGATTGAAATGCTATGGCAGGACCTTAAGAGAGCGATTCACACCAGACATCCCAAGAATATTGCTACACTGAAACAGTTTTGTGAAGAGGAGTGGTCCAAAATTACTCCAGATCGTTGTGCAGGTCTGATCTGCAACTACAGGAAACGTTTGGTTGAGGTTATTGCTGCCAAAGGAGGGTCAACCAGTTATTAAGTCCAAAGGTTCACATACTTTTTCCACCCTGCACTGTGAATGTTTACATGTTCTGTTCAATAAAAACATGAAAACATATAATGTTTGTGTTGTATTATTTTAAGCAGACTGTGTTTTTCAAATTGTTGTGACTTAGATGAAGATCAGAGCACATTTTACGACCAATTCATGCAAAACTCCACGTAATCCCAAAGGGTTCACATACTTTTTCTTGCCACTGTATATACACACACATATATAGTCATGGCCGAAATTGTTGGCACCCCAGAAATTTTTCCAGAAAATCAAGTATTTCTCGCAGAAAAGTATTGCAGTAACACATGTTTTGCTATACACATGTTTATTCCCTTTGTGTGTATTGGAACAAAACAAAAAAAGGGAGGAAAAAAAGCAAATTGGACATAATGTCACACAACTCCAAAAATGGGCTGGACAAAATTCTTGGCACCCTTTCGAAATTGTGGATAAATAAGATTGTTTCAAGCATGTGATGCTCCTGTAAACTCACCTGGGGCAAGTAACAGGTGTGGGCAATATAAAAATCACACCTGAAAGCAGATAAAAAGGAGAGAAGTTTACTTAGTCTTTGCATTGTGTGTCTGTGTGTGCCACACTAAGCATGGACAACAGAAAGAGGAGAAGAGAACTGTCTGAGGACTTGAGAACCAAAATTGTGGAAAAATATCAACAATCTCAAGGTTACAAGTCCATCTCCAGAGATCTAGATTTGCCTTTGTCCACAGTGCGCAACATTATCAAGAAGTTTCCAACCCATGGCACTGTAGCTAATCTCTCTGTAGGTGGACGGAAGAGAAAAATTGATGAAAGGTTGCAACGCAGGATAGTCCGAATGGTGGATAAGCAGCCCCAAACAAGTTCCAAAGAAATTCAAGCTGTCCTGCAGGCTCAGGGAGCATCAGTGTCAGCGCAAACTATCCGTTGACATTTAAATTAAATGACACGCTATGGCAGGAGACCCAGGAGGACCCCACTGCTGACACAGAGACATAAAAAAGCAAGACTATAGTTTGCCAAAATGTACTTGAGTAAGCCAAAATCCTTCTGGGAAAACGTCTTGTGGACAGATGAGACCAAGATAGAGCTTTTTGGTAAAACATATCATTCTACTGTTTACCGATAATGGAATGAGGCCTACAAAGAAAAGAACACAGTACCTACAGTGAAATATGGTGGAGGTTCAATGATGTTTTGGGGTTGTTTTGCTGCCTCTGGCACTGGGTGCCTTGAATGTGTGCAAGGCATCATGAAATCTGAGGATTACCAAAGGATTTTGGGTCGCACTGTAGAGCCCAGTGTCAGAAAGCTGGGTTTGCATCCGAGATCTTGGGTCTTCCAGCAGGACAATGACCCCAAACATACGTCAAAAAGCACCCACAAATGGAAGGCAACAAAGCACTGGAGAGTTCTGAAGTGGCCAGCAATGAGTCCAGATCTAAATCCCATTGAACACCTGTGGAGAGATCTTAAAATTGCTGTTGGGAAAAGGCGCCCTTCCAATAAGAGAGACCTGGAGCAGTTTGCAAAGGAAGAGTGGTCCAAAATTCCGGGTGAGAGGTGTAAGAAGCTTATTGATGGTTATAGGAAGCGACTGATTTCAGTTATTTTTTCCAAAGGGTGTGCAACCAAATATTAAGTTAAGGGTGCCAAGAATTTTGTCCAGCCCATTTTTGGAGTTTTGTGTGACACATTATGTCCAATTTGCTTTTTTTCCTCCCTTTTTTTGTTTTGTTCCAATACACACAAAGGGAATAAACATGTGTATAGCAAAACATGTGTTACTGCAATACTTTTCTGTGAGAAATACTTGATTTTCTGGAAAAATTTCTGGGGTGCCAACAATTTCGGCCATGACTGTATATATATATATAATGCTTTGAATCTGAAGAATTGACATGCTGTAAGTTTGTGGAAATTGCCTAACTATAACAGTCAAGGTCAATTAGATGCGTTACTTGCAGGAAAAAATAATAATAAAAAAAAACATTGCAGCCATCTAATATTGACAAATGGCATCTGTCCTTCCCTATAAGGCAGCACCAATAAAAAAAATTAAAATATATATATATATATATAGTTGTGTCTTTTGTCCCGGAGCCAATCAAATCACTTGCTATTCTTGCAGTGCACTCCTCTCGAGCAATCTCTCTAACTGCATTTTAATGAAACAGACTTTAATGCTTTTAAATGTCAAAATACCCTTCTTTTCACCTTGTGGCTAAAGTCTGTAACTGTCTATTCCTGGGCCTGGTCTCTTCACGAATGACAAGGAAATGGGCAGCGTCTTTAAAGACGAGAAGACTTCAGGGTGAAGATGCTCGACGGTGCCTCCCCTCCCCGTACCACATTTGTCATATTTATCAGATTGTAAGCTGTGCGTCCAAGACTGGACCCCTTTACCTGGATTAAAGGGACACACTACTTATCATGACCACGTTATTGTTTTAAAGTGGTCAAGATGTGTATAGTCTCCCCCCTACTCTCCCCCAGCTCCCCTAATCTGGGGAAATTGCGGGATGAAGTGGAGGACTGTCCTTCACCCCACTGCCCAGCCAGCATCACCAGCAGACGGGATTTTTGAATTTCGTAATGTGCGCAAGCCCGTAGTGCTGCACAATTTGTGATTTTTAACCTACACAAGTTGCATAGGAACGAAAACCGTATAAGATTGCATCAGGGACATCCGGGTTCGGGACTCCCTGAGCGGCAGAGGAGGAACTGCGCGTGTGAGGGAGAAAAGACGAGTTTAATCACCCATAATAAAAAAATACTAAAAGGGTTATTCAACGAGCACCGAAATTCCACTGGAATTTTGGTGGTCTTTCGTTTCCCTGCACTTCGGGGGAATCAAATGCGATGACCCTGCAGTGAATTCAGCATTCACCTCAGGGTCCCGAAGTGCAGGGAACAACCAGCCGAACGCATCTGAAAAAATGGCACAAATCCGCTGAATGGAACGGAAAAACCGCCGCAAAAATGCCAAATGCATCCAAAAAAAAAACGGCGAAAAAACAACGGATCGATCCGATAAGCTCCCTGAAGTGCAGGGAACAACCCGCCGAATGCATCCGAAAATACGACGCAAATCTGCCGAAAGCATTTGAAAGAACAATGAATCAATCCAATAAGCTGCCGAAAAAACACTGTACGCATCCGACGATCTGCCGCAAAGCCGCCAAAAGTACCTGAGTGGGGTAGAAAAAAAAACTCAATTTTTAAAACGCATTTTCTAAAAAAACAATGGACGAAAATGCCTGGAAATAATATATAATATCCTTTGAATAATAGTAAAAAGGTCTGTTACAGGAAGAAGAAAGAAAAAAAACGCAATTGAAAAAACATTTAGCTGAAAAAATCCCCCAAAAAAATCAGAAAAGATAAATAGACTTTTTGCTGCAAGTTAAAAAAAAAGAAACGGCTGAATTAATATTTAATAAAAACGGATGTCTCTGAACTACATATCCCAGGATGCTTGGCCACAGTTACGTGTGACTAAGCATCATGGGACATGTATGTTCAGAAACATCTGGGGTGCCAATGTTCTCCGTCACTGGGTTTGGGGGAAAACTCTGTCCAGGGGTCTGAAACAGTGATTATTAATTTCACACTGATACTACAGGAGAAGAAAGAAATGGAGGGGTTAAACACTACACCCTCCGCACTATCCCCTTCTGTTTTAACCCTTCAGTTTCCTTTAAAAACTCACCTTTATCCACTGATGATCTCCCTTTGATCTCAGCAGGAGGTGACATGCCGCCATCCACAAGATGTCATGTGACCAAAGGGGACATTCTTTATATATTTTTTGAAAACATTTTTCACTTTATGGTACCCAGTGATTCATTAAATAACAGCCGCCGACCCCTATGCCACCTCCGAGAGGACGTGACAGGGGTAGGGAATGAATACTTACACATCTAGGAACGGACCCTGGAACGGTGACCTATAAACTGTTTGTGCTCTATTACATTCTCCGCGCAAATGCGTACGCGCAGCACTATTTTTTTTGCACACAGCGTTAAACGTTAACGCGCGTAAATTAACGCAGGTATTACTATCTGAGCGCATTTTTTCATCCGTCAAAAAATAACGCCCGTAAAAAAGACCCGCAAAAACGCACGCGCATTAACGTTGCGCGCAGAAAACGGTGGGCAGACAGTTTTTTCACGCGATTCAGCCAATCAGAATTAAGAACCACAATTGTCTCCCGTTCAGTTTTTCCGCCTGTCAAAATCAATCTGAGTATATATGCTGCATCAATAATAAAAACACGCACAACTTCTCCATTTTATTGTTTGGGTATGTGTAGAATGTGTAACCATACTGTGCTGTATTTGTTTTTCATGCTGGTGTATTTGGTTTCAGCCAGAACGTTCAGATTTGCAGTTACCACCAGCTTTTCAAAGACGTTAAAATTATGCGCGCGAACGCCGTTCGTAAAAAGTTGCTCATCGATTGTAATACCGTCCGCGTACCAGCGCACGAACGCATTTGCGCTCACAATGTTAAGTATGGGATGCGCGCACGAACTTGCGTTAGCGCAGGGTTCGCGCAGGGTCACTCGCGTTAGACGTTAACGTGCATCGTATGTGCGATCGTCGTTATACGACGTTCAGCGCGAAGGGTTTTGCCCCTCGCGTTAATGCGTTTTTGCACACATTTTTGCGTGAACTGTGTAATAGAGCCCTTTATTTCTACACTGCGCGCTTCATCCCATTTCAGAATTCCCATCGAGCTGTGGATGTCAAATTTCGACCTCCTAAGGCTAGGGTCAGACGAACGCATTTTTCACGTTGTCCGTGAAAAAGTGCGTTCGAACGAACGTACGTATTTTTTCCCGGAATACGTGATAGCGGTCATACGATGCCCCTTTTCGTCCGTGATTTTGTACGGATCATCAATAAAACACTTTTTGCGTCTGGACGTTATGTTAGCCGGACATTAGCAGCGTCTGACGTCTCCCAATCACGCCGCTATGCGGACGCAGCGCACTCTGTACGTCAGTAGTAGCGGTTTGACGTTCTAGAAAAAATGCGTTCGTTTGCCACTTGCGTTGCGCGGATGAACATTCGTGCGGCCGTACTTCGTGTGTTCCCCGGCATTGGACGTCACTTGCTGCTAGCACGGCCGTGATTTCGTGCGGCTAAACGCACGTTAAAACTGCTTTCGTCTGACCTTAGCCTTAATGTTGCTGAACTACAACTCCCATGACTCTCTATCCATCTATTGCAGTCAAAGAATTCTGGAAATCGTAGGCCATCAACACCGGCGCGTCAGAGTTTGACGTCGTTGCTTTACATTATTGAAATGCATATTTGTCATTTTTTTTTGCTCTCTTATAACATTACAAACAGGATAGAGAGGCTGATGCAGGGGCGCTCGTACAATGTCATCTGCGTTGCTCCAGGACACTGGCGAGTAGAGTTGCATGATGATCCACTCTACATCATGTATAGTGTCTGAAAGGGTCTGGAGGAAATCGGGTCTACATTAGACACATAAAGAAATGTGAGAGTCTATAACAGACAGCACTTTAGCATCAACAACAAGCCAGCAAGCCCATTGCTTAATTAGCGGCAGAGGTAGAGCCTCGCTGCTCTCCAGGTTTGAGAAGCAGCCGTAAAACGAGCCACTGTTACCAGCAGCAATAAAAAGGGCAGCACTTAGCAGTGGCAGAAAAAAGCCCTTCACTTAGCAAAACCTAAATGACCTCCTCGCAGCAACATTTCCACGCAACAAAAGTAGCAGGAAGATCACCGGAACTCAGCGGCAGCAAAGTGACCGGCATGAGGCAGCAGCAAACTGAGTATGAACAATCTGCAACACCGGCCTTAAAGGGACATGCATGCTTTGCTAGTGTGCTTTTAAAAATGTGCAATACCGAGGGGCGTGTCTGGACGCTGAGGAGAGCGGACGCCATTCCCTTGTGCTCCGATTGGCGCCGCCTGAAACACGGTGTCTGGGTCCACCCTGCAATTTCAAATTGGCGCCTGCTCTTCTGACCGCTTGCTGACTGTCCCGGGACCCCGCGGGTGTGGTTCTGCAGTACTGACGGCGGCTTGTGAGTGCTTTTGTGGCCTTCTCTTCCCGCACCCTCTCACTGATGGCAGCCATCTTGAGGACTGTATACCCACTGTCTTCACCTGTGCTAACATCCACGCACACATGGGGAAAAAAACTAAGAAAGATGCGGAGGAAGAGGGCTCTCTCCTACCTGACATCAGGCAGTCGCTGGGGCTCACCCGATCTGAAGGAGAGCGATGTCTCCGGGGTGAGGTGCTTACTGGCCTGGAGCCCTTGAGAGAGACCCCACACCCTGCTCCCGTGGCCGCGAGTCAGGGTGACGTGCCGCCAACTGATGCTGCACCACCGCTAACAGAGGCGACATGGAGGAATTTCGTGGACACTGGCGACAGGATTTGCGGGAGGTCCGCTCGGATGTGGTAACCCTCCAGAACCGGATAGACCTGGTTGATACCAGGGCTTCGGAAGTGGAGAAGGCACAGGCTGTGACCGACACGCATGTACAGAGCACCAAGTATCGGGCGGATGGGTGAGAGGCCTTCCAGGCCATTGTGAAAATAGAAAGCACGCTGCTGTTTGTTTCAAAACCCACAGGGCCCCAACTTGACTAGTCGAAGATACCTCGAAGATACCTCATAAATAGCTCACTGGCCAGTTGAATATTGTACCCGGGTACCATCACACACACACACCTACATCCTTGGGACATAACCTGTACGGGACTCACTCCCCAACCACAAAGGGAGGTTACAGATATATTTTTCCTTCTTTTCCGCTGCGCGTTTCTCGAATTACGAAGCCTTGTATTTTCTTTTCCGCTGCGCATTTCCCGCATTACGAAGTACTGTAAATATATCTACGTATACCGTGTTATTCATTATATGCCATTTATTCTAGTAAACTATATAATTTATAAAATCCACGACGGTGCTGGAGTATATTTATTCCCTAGTGCGGGGAGACTGACCCGAGGTTCAATTTCAGCGGCTCCTCCGGGAGTGAGCGCTACATATGTAAACCATGAAAGAGAGAAAGTGAGCGTGTCAGTGGGTGAGTGAGGGAGTCTGTGTTTGAACGAGTGAGTGTGTGAGCGAGTCAACAGGTGAGTGTGTGAGTGAGTCTAGCTCTCACAGTTGCGGAGATGCTAATATTCAGTTCCACAGTTTCCCCAGTCTGAGGTCCTGATCTGCACAGGGTTTCTCGTGCACAGCTTGTGCTACTTTATGGGAAGCTTCGATGGGTGAAGTTGTGGGCGGGGAGGAGGCGGGGAATATTCAGGAAGTGGGAGCTAAAGAGACAGCCCTAGCTGAGGGGCGTGGCCAGAGAAGATGAAATGACAGAGTTTAAAGCAAGAAAATAAAGATTTTTTTTTACAGATTTTTAAAACTTTTATTGATTTATTTTAGTTTGTCTACAAGTATAAAAATGCTTAAATGTCAAATTTTAAAAAAAAATTCTAGACATGCATATCCTTTTAAGCTGGCCGTCCACTGGGTACGTAGTCGGACGACCGACTTGGCCAACTTTTTTGAACGATCTAGGTCGTCCACTGGAAGTGAATATAGACGTCCCAGATCGGCGAACGCAGCAGAACAGAAAACAGCCGTAGGCTGCTGAAGACGTGAAGGGAACTCTGGTGCTGTCTCTGGTGCTGAAAGGACTTATTGACTCCCTTTCAGCACCAGGGACAGCACCGGAGTTCCCTTCATGTCTTCGGCAGCATTCGCGGTGGGTTGTTTTTTTTTTCAGTTAGGTGGCGAAGGAAAAAAACAGCATTTTAAAAAAAATCGAGAATCAAAAATTTTGCCTAAAAAATACAAAAAAAGACTAAAAAAAATCAAATCAATAAATAAAAATGCTTTTTCTGCTGCAAATGAAAAGAATTAACGGTTGAATAAAAAAAAAATGGTTAATATTATTTTACATTATTTTACAGTTCTTATGTGTTCGCCTGTCGAACTGAATCTCTGCTCTGGTGCCGATCAGTGGCTTAACTATACAATTGATCTTTTTTTCATGTAAATTGTACCAGATCGTCTCGACTTCATCTGACAAATCCCATTCAAATAGGAAAGATCGCTAGTCTGCTTTAGTCACACAAAGTCGTCTGAAGCCGTCCGATGGAAGTCGGAGGCAGTGGACGAGGGCTGAATCTCCTCTATGTTGTGGGATTGGTCGGACGACGATGTACAATCGCAACATTGCACAAATACAGTCCCAGTGGATGGCCACTCAATCTAGGATAAAAGGGACTCCTGTTTCTTTTAAGCAATTGCATCAATGTATTCAAAACAATAATTAAAATAGTTGTTAAAAATACAACAATGCTCATGTTTAAAGCTTCAAAGACCAGGAAGTGTCTCAGCCTATCAGATGGCTTGTATTCCCATTTATGGCGACTGAGCACATCCTTTAAATCCCACCCGGATCAGATTTTATGGGATATGCTCTTTTTACACTTTTTCCTATGGGATTATTTTGTACGGCTGGTATTTGTTTTTGGTACCGGCTGGTATTTTATTACTGGCTGCTATTTTCATTGTAGTGCCTGCTGTATTTTATTTTGGTACTGGCTGGTATTTTTATTGTAGTACCGGCTGTATTTTATTTTGGTACCGGCTGGTATTTTTATTGTAGTACCGGCTGTATTTTATTACTGGCTGCTATTTTCATTGTAGTGCCGACTGTATTTTATTTTTTACGACTGGTATTTTTACATCCCGAAAAATGCCTAAAAATTCCTAAAGTAAATAAATAAATAAATAGACTTTTTGCTGCAAATGAAAAGAATATACGAAAACGTTTCAATAAATATTTAATAAAAACCAGGAATATTTTTTTTTCATTGAAACCTATGGGATTCGCCTGTTTAAAGCTGTCGAACGAACCACCGAAAATCAGAGCATTTCACTGACATTTCTGTGCTGTTCGGTGTTCTCTGAATTACAATGATATCTGTCGGTGGTAATAGGTTAGAACTAGTGGTTTACCGCTCACAGGTTACCACTGGACTTCCTATAGAATTTTCAGTGGGGGCAAGAAAGGCTACAGCCAGCAATCATGTTACCCTTAATGGTATTATCCCTTTGGACCTCGGGTTTGACTTGGAATACAACTGGTAACATGCAAATCATAATGGCTTCAAGTTAGAGAAGGGATGGAAGAGACAGAGCTCGAAAATTCACTGGTCCACTGTGGTGAGGGATAATTGATCCCTGGCGAGTTGTAACCTGGGCTCAGTGTGATCTGTTTGTATGTGAGAGTCTCCTAACATGCAATACACAGTTTGGCCACTTGGCCACAGTGGCGCTGTTCTTCAGCTTTCTGTGTAAAACAGAGACGACAGCAACAGTGGAACAAGGACCAGCTGATGGGAAAACTACAGGTTTAGGGGAGCAGGGACAGGCTGAAGGGGAAAACACAGGTTTGGGGGAGCAGGGACAGGCTGAAGGGGAAAACACAGGTTTGGGGGAGCAAGGACAGACAGGGAAAATAGACAGGCTTGGGGAGCAGAGACAGGCTTAGGGGAAATAGACTGGCTTAGGGGAGCAGGGACAGGCTCAGGGAAATCAGACAGGTTTAGGGGAGCAGGGACAGGCTGAGGGAAATCAGACAGGTTTAGGGGAGCAGTGACAGGCTGAGGGAAATCAGACAGGTTTAGGGGAGCAGTGACAGGCTGAGGGAAAACAGACAGGTTTAGGGGAGCAGGGACAGGCTGAGGGAAATCAGACAGGTTTAGGGGAGCAGTGACAGGCTGAGGGAAATCAGACAGGTTTAGGGGAGCAGGGACAGGCTGAGGGAAAACAGACAGGTTTAGGGGAGCAGTGACAGGCTGAGGGAAATCAGACAGGTTTAGGGGAGCAGGGACAGGCTGAGGGAAAACAGACAGGTTTAGGGGAGCAGGGACAGGCTGAGGGAAAACAGACAGGTTTAGGGGAGCAGTGACAGGCTGAGGGAAAACAGACAGGTTTAGGGGAGCAGGGACAGGCTGAGGGGAAATAGACAGGTTTAGGTGTAAAAGGAGAGTGTTGCGTCGCAATCGGCTCTGCACGTCACTACTGACTTGACAAGTGACGTGCAGAGCTGATTATGACGCGTCACTCCCGGTTACCGGGTTGACAAGTTTGAAAGCAGCGTGCTACATGGTTGGTGAGTTTTGTGATTTTTTGTGAAGTACACTATCAGGGTTATTCAGAGAGCGTGAAAAGCAGGAGAATGATTGGAGAATGAAAAATTCTAGGTCAAAATAGCCGATTTGGAAAGTGAGATGAAAGGGAGAATTTTTCTGGTTTGGCTATTTTGAACTAGAATTTTTCATTCTCCAGTCATTCTCCTGCTTTTCACCACTCTCTGAATAACCATGTATATTGCCAAAAGTATTTGCTCACCCATCCATATGCGAGTCAAGGCAGGTGAGCAAATTCTTTTGGCAATATAGTGCATAAATAAATGATAATTCATTGTTGCTTTTGTCCTTGATTAAGGCTCTTGTATGAGCCGAAACATTGGAATTTTTTAATGCATCGCTAATAAAGTATTGAATTTTATTTAATAAGACCGTGAATGCTCCCATAACTGGCACCATAAAGTTTTTCTCTGGGATAGACTGCACCACGGCAGAACTGAAAGAGATACAAAGCATTGTGCTAAAGAGCTGGCAGTTTGTATATATATATATATATATATATATATTTATTATATATAAATCATGTACAACCAAGCACAGATCCAAAAAATATATATACCAAGGCACAGACGTCCAGAATTATATATACCCAGGCACAGACCCCCAGAATTATGTATACCCAGGCACAGACCCCCAGAATTATGTATACCCAGACACAGACCCCCAGAATTATGTATACCCAGACACAGACCCCCAGAATTATGTATACCCAGGCACAGACCCCCAGAATTATGTATGCCCAGGAACAGACCTCCAGAATTATGTATACCCAGACACAGACCCCCAGAATTATGTATCCACAGGCACAGACCCCCAGAACTAAATATACCCAGGCACAGACCTCAGGATCAGGTATAACCCACATGTTTCTCCGAGCGGCAGCATGCTCCTCCGCGAGGCTGCCAGCTTGTGAAGGCTGGGACGCCCTCTCGCGAGATCTCACGACCCCGAGAGATCTCAGCTGTAGGCTGCATCACAGCCTTCACAGGAAGGTTACCGCACGAGAGAGCACGCCGGCGCATGGAGGAACACGCGGCCAGCCGGAGAGGGATGCTAGTGGAACTAGCTGTTATGTTAATGCATTCCGCTAGCAGCCCCAGCGATACTGCAAAGTCGCGATACACTTCTTTTTCGGCCCACAGCGGGAATGCAAGTTCCCGCTATGTTCCCGCTGTGGGAGAAGTGCAGGAACACCATTCCCGTGCGTTCCCGCAGGACTCAAGCCCTGGTTCTTTAGCTCTGTTGTTTTGCTCATTCTATGAGTATTATGATATGGCCTTGAGAATAAGGATCAATAAATATTTTGTATATTAACGCGCAAATAATAAACGTTAAGGATTACGAAATGTACTACCACATTACTTTAACAAACAATGGATTTGGGCAGTTACTTTCTGGCTATATATATGAGAGGGAAGGGGTTAATGGTCATAAACCATGATAGAGAAGGGGTTAAAGAGAAAATAACAAGTGAGGGATTAAATGAGGAAATTATATGATAATACAGGGATAAGAAGAAAATAACACGACCGTGAAGAAGGTTGAGTAAATAAATGATATTGAAGGGGTTAATGTGTAAATAACATGACAGCGACAGGTATAACAAGCAAATAAATTATAGTGAATGGGGTAAAAGAGGAAATGATATGACAGCAAAGGAGTTAACACGCAAAAACGTGACAGTGAGGCAGATAAAATGTATTTAACTGATAGGGAAGGGGTTAACAACCAAATAAATGATACTGAAGGGGTAATAGAAGAAATGTTTTGGTAGTAAAGGGGTTAACAAGTAAATAAGATGACAGTGAAGGATTATCGAGTAAATTACATGATAGTAAATAGTGAATAAATTCAATGATTTGGATTTATATGAGATCACAGCCATGGGGGGGGGGGAATTAGGGGTGACTCCTGGAGGTGTAGAGCACCACTTGCTGCAGTACCTTTTCATACATATGCAGTAGCTGTGTCAGTCACAATCCTACTTCCTGAATTACACCCTGTTACAGGAGGATAACTCCATGAAACAAACTGCTGCTGGGTCCAACCTGGTGCCAAGAGGCTCTGCAGCAGCCATAGCTTTACCGAATTATGTCCCTATCATCACAGCAGCCATGCACACACACTCTCCCATTATTGCGCCCAGGAGTGGTCCATGGCCTTAATGGTCACAAGATTTTGCTACAGTATCCTTTAACTCTTCTGCTTACAGGAAATAGAAGCTTGTTGTAACAAAGAGCAATATAAACTATATATATAACGAGTATAGCGGTACGTAGTGATACCTTTTTTATTGGACTAACGTAGCATTTAAAAGACAAGCTTTCGAGAGTATTACTCTCTTCCTCAGGTCTGGAAGCTATACTGATCAGTTCCTAGAATTAAACATTAGGACATAAAGGGTCACATATATATATATATAGATCTTCTATTATTATTCCTATATACATATTTTTTTATTATTACTATTAGTGTATGTATATATGTATATATTCTATTATTATGTTATTAGTGTATATATATACTCTATTATTAGTGTGTATATATATTCTATTATTATATTATTAGTGTATATATATATACTCTATTATTAGTGTGTATATATATATTCTATTATTATATTATTAGTGTATATATATATATTCTATTATTAGTGTGTATATATATATTCTATTATTATATTATTAGTGTATATATATATATTCTATTATTAGTGTGTATATATATATTCTATTATTATATTATTAGTGTATATATATATTCTATTATTAGTGTGTATATATATATTCTATTATTATATTATTAGTGTATATATATATATTCTATTATTAGTGTGTATATATATATTCTATTATTATTATTACTATTATTATTCTTGATGTGTATCTATGTATATATATACAAAACAAAGGCAATGCATGTTTTTTTATTTTTTGTTTTTATATATATATATATATATATATAATATATATATATACACACAAGGCAAATATTTATACATATAAAATATTTTTTTGTTCTTGTGATATATATATATATATATATGTATATATATATATATATAAAGATCCTGATCAGCCTGTATACAGCATCATTCTTTGAGGACCTGCTTGCTTCCTGTCTGCTATTGTCTCTTCCCTCCCTGGCATTGCATGGGATTGGGTATTATTCCACTGGCATAGAGATCTCATTGCAGCCATTAACTCCCCACACACTGCACACATTGAGTCTCTTCCTAGTATTACCCTCACAAGTCTGATACATTCCTGTGGACACCCCCCCCCCTTCCTTAAGGTGACTGGACTCATCCATCACGCACCTCTAGGCTGAAACACAAGCAGCGTCTGATACACGGCATTCTACTCAGAACGTACCACGCGTTGCCATGGGGGAGACACCGGCTGCACCTCTGAGCTCTTCCCACCTTGCAGTGCTACAATAAATGTCCACATGATAATAACACCCTATTACAAGATCACTGGGTACCACCAGCAAGTATTGCCAGAGGGAGAGGGATGCAGCTCTGGAGAATGCTTTTCCTTTTTTTCCCTTCTTTTTTTGTCTTCTGCTTCCTCAACAGACAAGCATCAGCATGATACATCACACACAAGGTAAAGTCTATCTACAAAACCCTACCTTACTGATCATCATCATCATCATCATCAGGTTGGTATATGGAATAAAAAAAAAGATCAGATCTGAAATTCCACCTTAATGAGTCAATGATGTCATAGCATGGTCTGCAGCAGACTGGCTCAACCCCATTCTGCATCTTGCAAGCTGGGGAGAGATACACAGGCTCAAACCATTCTGGATTTTTTTTTTCTTTTTTTTTTTTTTTTTGAATCCTCCCATTGCTTTTTTTTTTTTTTTTTTTTTTTTTTTGACACGGCTGTACCAGCAGGCCAGGCAAAGGCAACAAATATTAATCCTTTCTGCGACTAAGCTGATTATTTCTTTCTTTTCTTTTTTTTCTTTCTCTTTTTTTTTTTCTATTTTATATATATATATATTTTCCATTTTCTTCTTCCATTCACAAATCCCACATGAGCCTGTACTGGATTCAAACGTTGGAAATGACTGAATTTCAATCTTCCTGTGGGTAATCATCACAGACAGAAAATAATTTCTCTCTCCATATATATATATATTTATACACTTTGCATGGAAGAATATATTTATTTTCTTTTAAAAAAAAAAAGAGCATTAAACCTTAAGAAGAAAACGTTTTTTTTTTTAGAGAACTCATAAGTACAATCTTGCAACAAGTAAGTATACGGTTTATTGGAAGTGGGGGGTATCAGATTGTCAAGGTATGGTTAGGTATATGGGACATATATATATACATATAATCCTATATATTTCTTATTTTTTATATAGTATATTTTTATTTTTTTCTGAATATATTATCTATATTTAAATTTTCTGAATATATATATATATATATATATATATATTACTTTTACCATTAGCAATATAATACTTCTTTATTTTACATTAATGACATTAGGACATATATATATATATATATATATATATATATATATATTAGACACACCTGTCATTGATGTAAGTGGTGTATAGGCAGACTGCAGCACAGGACACTTACAAAGCACCCCCTGTATCTTAGCCAGAAGAGAATTACAGCAATCCTTTATCCAGTCAGGACCATCAGCAAACCCTCTCATTCCAGTGGAGTTCTCTCTCTTTCTCTGCACATTACTGCCACACACGACCTTTGAGATGCACCTGCTGATTTACCTATACTGCCTTGATATTTACATCCCTGTAGCCTGGGGAGTGCTTGTATGCTCTTAAGTGGCAAAATGTCATTTTGCTCTTTATAATTTTACTGCATCAAGCTCAGCAGGAATGCTGAAGGGGGGGGGGGCAGATTGTGGCCATTGTGGCTTATATTCAGCATTAAAGCTTTATTAGATCAGAATTCATTGTAGACTTGGAACTGGATACTGTTTAATCTGCTTGTATAAACAAATATCGTTGTAGTGTGTGTATGTCTTAAAGGTTGTATACTTTTATGTATGTGTGTGATATATATATATATATATATATATATATATATATATATATGTGGTATGGATAGATATATATATAGAAACATATCTGTGGGGTGTGTAGATTTATAAATACACACACATATATATGTATATATGTCTGTGTATACGTGTGTGTGTGTGTACTGTATAAATATGTGGGTGTGTACATATATGTGTGTGTGTGTATATAATGTGTGTTTGTGTGTATATATGTATACACCCATATATGAATTCATGTATGTGTGCAGTGGTATCCCTGTTTAGCATTCTAGTGGTGTCCAGAACCAAGCTACAGTATTGATTAGATGAGCAGCCATTCCATTTAGTTTTATGGTATGTGAAATTGTACCTTTTCAGCTGATGATTAACTATTTGGTTGCCAGGCCCCCTCCTACTACCATGACTGCAGGAATATGTGTCAGTAAAAAGGACATATTGATGGATATGACGGATAGACAGACAGACGCAAATACAAAAAGGTAGATAGACAGACAGACAGACAGACAGAGATAGATAGATAGATAGATAGAGATAGATAGATAGATAGATAGATAGATAGATAGATAGATAGATAGATAGATAGATAGATAGATAGATACAGATATAGATAGATAGAGAGATAGAGAGAGATACAGATAGATAGAGATAGATGATAGATAGATAGATAGAGAGAGAGAGAGAGATGATAGATAGATATAGAGAGAGATACAGATAGATAGATAGATAGAGAGAGAGATACAGATAGATAGACAGAGAGAGATGATAGAAAGATAGATGATAGATATAAAGAGAGATAGATATAGAGAGAGATAGATACAGATAGATAGATAGATAGATAGATAGATAGATAGATAGATAGATAGATATGGGATAGATAGATAGATAGATATGGATAGATAGATAGATATGGGATAGATAGATAGATAGATAGATAGATAGATAGATAAATAGAGATAGATACAGATAGATATATAGATAGATAGATAGATATAGAGAGCGAGAGAGATAGATAGATAAATAGATAGATATGGATAGATAGATATGGATAGATAGATAGATATAGAGAGATAGATAGATACAGATAGATAGATAGATAGATATAGAGAGATAGATACAGATAGATAGATAGATAGATATAGAGAGAGAGATACAGATACAGATAGATAGAGAGATAGATAGATAGATAGATAGATAGATAGAGAGAGATACAGATAGATAGATAGATAGATAGATAGATAGATAGATAGATAGATAGATAGATAGATAGATAGATAGATAGATAGATAGATAGATAGATATGGATAGATAGATAGATATGGGATAGATAGATAGATACAGATAGATAGATATAGAGAGCGAGAGAGATAGATAGATAAATAGATAGATATGGATAGATAGATATGGATAGATAGATAGATATAGAGAGATAGATAGATACAGATACAGATAGATAGATAGATAGAGAGATAGATACAGATAGATAGATAGATATAGAGAGAGAGAGATACAGATACAGATAGATAGAGATAGATAGATAGATAGATAGATAGATAGATAGATAGATAGAGATACAGATAAATAGATAGATAGATAGAGAGAGAGATACAGATAGATAGATAGATAGATAGATAGATATAGATAGACATAGAGAGAGAGAGATATAGATAGATAGATAGATAGATAGATAGATAGATAGAGATACAGCAGATAGATAGATAGATAGACAGATAGATAGACATATAGATAGATAGATAGATAGATAGATAGATAGATAGATAGATAGATAGATAGATAGATAAATATGGGATAGATAGATAGATAGATAGATAGATAGATAGATAGATAGATATGGGATAGATAGATATGGGATAGATAGATATGGGATAGATAGATAGATTTGTTATTATTAGTAGAAGTGAATTGGAATTTATGGGGTATTATTGGGAATGAGATAGAATGGAAGGGCAGAAGGAATCAGGTGAAGTCCCTGCAGTCAGGTACCAGTAGAATGCTGCATATGTAACAGTTTGTGGAATACAAATGGCTGAGGAGTCATTCATAGAAGGGTCAGGAAAGAAGGAGCTACATTATAAGGTAATGCTGAAAGGGAAGGAATTCTATTCCGAGCTAGCAATTTGTGTTTTACGATAAGGGGGTGGGGGATAATCCATTAGTGACTTGCTTGATACAGCTTGGGGGCGTCTGATCATACTACTGCAGTCACATACTAAATAAATACAATCTGGCAGCATATGGAAAGGTAACTGATATATAACTGGCTACAATCACTGTCATTTTATTAAGTGGATCCCTACTAGGATAGATGGATGGATGGATGGATGGATGGATGGATGGATGGATAGATGGATGGACGGACGGACGGACAGACAGGTAGACAGACAGACGGATAAGTAGATAGATGGATAGATATGAATCAGATTTAATGACCAATCGATTGCTTTATTGACAACCCCCTGCACTTCTCATTCATTAATTTGCCTTGTCTTCTTCAGTCCCCAGGTCTGCAGACATTCAGTTCTAATTGCACTTACAGATGATATTCAAGTCTACCCTGAGCATCCCTGCCTGCATGCTACCCAACAGCCACTGCAGCCATACACCCCCACCAGGGGTTTTATTAACCCACACTGCTCCCATGCTCCATTCCCTCCATTGCAGTCCATACACTGCCTCTGCAGAGCACTATATGGCCACCCTGAGCTCTGTGTCAGAGGAATTAACACATTCACTGGCAACTACACAAGGCCTGGAACCTGTTAAGTGGAATGTGATGTGCCTTCCTTGATTTGGGACTAGAAACATAGGAATTCTGGGATTGCACCAGATCTGATGTGTGATTGTTGCTGTAAAACAAAATGCCACACTGTGTTTAAAAATAGGTTCCCAACATGCACCAAAGCTCTGTGACAGAGGGATGATACAGTGTGATAACCTACATAACAGCAGCTATAGTGCAATAACCAGCAAAGATTAACATCTAGACATCTAAACTGGCACAGTGAGGTGCATAGTATGTACCATGTACAGTGTATTTATAAATATCGTTTAGAGAGAAAGGATAGTAATTATGTTTATAAATATATTCAACTTGCTGTAATATCTACTCAGCAGCATTAATAACCACATGGATATAGAGTAATAATGGCCTAAATTCATACCCATTATCAGGTTTATTATTTCTACTTATAGAAGAATCGTGGAAAGTGGTGAAAGATATATAATTTGATTGATTAATAAATAAATGCGTAAATAAACAGATAAATAGGATAGATAGATAGATAGATAGATAGATATGCCGATAGATAGATAGATAGATAGATAGATATGCCGATAGACAGACAGACAGATAGACAGACAGATATGCCGATAGATATGCCGATAGATAGATAGATAGATAGATAGATAGACAGACAGACAGACAGATATGCCGATAGATAGATAGACAGACAGACAGATAGATCTCATTAGCTATATTGTTAGAAATATGTAAATATTGCAGCGAATTGACTTAGGAAATGCAAAATTTGGGCAAAATAAGAGGGATGATTCAATGTTCTAAACTAGATACTATCAGTCTTATTCAGAGAGCGTGAAAAGCTGGAGAATGGCTGGAGAATGACTGGAGAATGGCTGGAGAATGACTGGAGAATGGCTGGAGAATGACTGGAGAATGACTGGAGAATGACTGGAGAATGGCTGGAGAATGACTGGAGACTGGCTGGAGAATGGCTGGAGAATGACTGGAGAATGGCTGGAGAATGGCTGGAGAATGACTGGAGAATGGCTGGAGAATGACTGGAGAATGGCTGGAGAATGACTGGAGAATGACTGGAGAATGACTGGAGAATGAAAAATTCTAAGTCAAAATAGCCGATTTGGAAAGTGAGATGAAAGGGAGAATTTTTCTGGTTTGGCTATTTTGACCTAGAATTTTTCATTCTCCAGTCATTCTCCAGTCATTCTCCAGTCATTCTCCTGTCATTCTCCAGTCATTCTCCTGTCATTCTCCTGCTTTTCACACTCTCTGAATAACCCTGTATGTAGTTAAATATCTAGAAAGAAACATTGTGTGACAATAGAGCAGAGTAGATACTTTGTAGTTGTCCAGATCATTCATGGCTAAATTTGGTGCCCATGTGTTCCACGTCTACATTTCCCATGACGCACAGCTACAGTCACAAACCACAGTACTGAGTGTGCATCATGGGAGATGTAGTTCTGAAGCTGTCTGGCCTGTCAAGGTTAACCATCTCGCTGGTCTGGACAGTCACTGCAACAATCCATACAAAGAGGAATCCAGAGAGACAGGGCAGTAACCCCAGCATACAGTAAATGTGCGATCATGTAACCCGATCATGCAGTGTGATCATTCATTGACATAAAGTGTGGTCAAGCAGAATGACCCTGCAGCGTGACGTAGGGTGATCATGCAGTGTGACGTAGTGTGGATATACGAAGCGTGGTCATGCAGTGTGATGTAGTGTGATTATTCATTGTGATGCAGTGTGATCATGCTGGGCGATTAGTCATCCAGTGTGTTTACCCAGTGTAGTCATGCAGTCATGGTGTGTGATGTATTGTGATTATGCAGGGGGTTCTAGTGTAATCATGTAGTGTGATCATGCAGTGATGCAGTGTGATCATGAAGTGTGATGCACCATGTCCATGCAGTGTGATGCAGTGGTGACATGCAGTGTGATAAGGCAGTGTGGTGCAGTGTGATATTGCAGTGTGGTGCAGTGGTAACATGCAGTGTGATAAGGCAGTGTGGTGCAGTGGGATAAGCAGTGTGGTGCGGTGTGATATTGCAGTGTGGTATCGCAGTGTGATATTGCAGTGTGATGCAGTGGTGACATGCAGTGTGATAGGCAGTGTGATAACGCAGTGTGATAAGGCAGTGTGGTGCAGTGTGATGATGCAGTGTGGTGCAGTGTGATAAGGACAGTGTGATAAGGGCAGTGTGGTGCAGTGTGATAAGGCAGTGAGATGCAGTGGTGGTGTCATGTCGTGTGATGGTACAGTCATGCAGTGTGGTGATGCAGTGTGATGCAGTGTGCTGATGCAGTGTGCTGATGCAGTGTGATAGGCAGTGTGGTGCAGTGTGATAATGCAGTGTGGTAAGGCGGTGTGATGCAGTGTGATGATGCAGTGTGTTGCAGTGTGATAAGGGCGGTGTGATAAGGGCGGTGTGGTGCAGTGTGATAAGGCAGTGAGATGCAGTGGTGGTGTCATGCCGTGTGATGGTACAGTCATGCAGTGTGATGCAGTGTGGTAATGCAGTGTGGTAATGCAGTGTGCTGATGCAGTGTGGTGCAGTGTGGTAATGCAGTGTTGTGATGCAGTGTGCTGATGCAGTGTTGTAATGCAGTGTGGTGATGCTGTGTTGTGATGCTGTGTTGTGATGCAGTGTGATGCAGTGTGCTGATGCAGTGTGGTGCAGTGTATGGTCACATTGGAAGCTGTGGTATGATAATAATCTAGTAAGTGGCATTTTAGTAATGGAGATATAGATGCACTGTGTGTGTGTGTGTGTGTGCAGGATCTGTAAAGGGCGAATCAGGAGCAGAGCTGCTGCTGCTGCTGGTGAGGAAGGACCGGGGGAGCTTTGTTTCTGCTGCTTCTGGTGTCACCTAGAGCTCCCCTTGAGGTTCTGCAGCAGAAGCTGGGAGCTGTACCCAATGACAACCCATGGGGGTGATATCAGGAGATGGGGGGGGCGGATAGACTGAGAGGAGGAATTGGGTAAGTGCTCAGTATGTGTGATGAGAGAGATTACCCTCTTCATCTTCCTCCTCTTCCTCACACAGGCAGCAATGCGGACATTCTCCAGCAGCTACTGGGATGGGGGGGGGAGGGGGGAGACACAAACACAAGCATCCCATTACCTGTGCTACTGGCACACAGGGGGGATATGTGGGATTGGGGGGCTGGGATGTAACTATGTGTATATATATATACCCCAAGAATTGAATATAAGACAGCTCTGCAAGAGGCGTGTGTGTGTGTGTGTGTGTGTCTGTGTGTGTGTGTGTAAGAGACATGCAGTGACACTGTATGGAAAAATCTGTGTGTTTACAAATAAATGCCTGTGATGTTATGTAAATACATAGGAAGAGAAGAGGAGCAGGTACACAAAGAGGAGTGTGAGTGTGTGTGTGTGTGTGTGTGTGTTTTAATGCAAAACTAAAGTGCAAAAGGGAAGAGAGAAACAGAGGAGAAGAAAGGAAAAGGAAGACGAGGAGCAAAGAAGAGGGATAAGCAGGGAACATACAGAGGTAGAAGGGGGAGAGGACAAAAGGAAAGAGAGAGAAGGGGGGCTTAAGGGGGAGAGGGGCAAACAGGGAAAAATGGTAAGAAATGACAGAGAGAAATGGGAGAAAGTGAAATACAATATGTCAGAGAGACAGAACTAAGACTGGGGTCAGACCAGCGCACTTTTAACGTGCGTTCTGCCGCACATAATTACGGCCGCACTAGCAGCAGATGACGGGCAATGACGGCCAATATACGATGTACGGCCGCACAAAAGTCCGGCTGTGCAACGCAAGTGGAATTTGAACGCATTTTTCTGAGAACGCTGAACCGCTAGTACTGACGTACTGAGTGCGCAGCTGCGGCATAGCGGCGTGTGTGCGTGATTAGGAGATGTCAGACACTGCTAATGTCCGGCCTACATAACGTCCAGACGCAAAAAGAGTTTTATTGACGATCCGTACAAAATCACGCCACGAAAATGCGCGTCGTCTGACCGTTTTTGCGCATTTGGTGAAAAAATACGTCAATGCGTTCGGACGCACTTTTTTTCATTTCGCGGGGAAAATGCTTTCGTCTGACCCTAGCCTTAGCAGAGACTGTACTATAAGTGTAGTGTGTGTGTAAGTGAAGCTGTGTAACAGTAAGTGGTGTGCGTAGTGTGTGTGTAAGTGAAGCTGTGTAACAGTAAGTGGTGCGTGTAGTGTGTATATGTGAGGCTGTGTAACAGTAAGTGGTGCGTGCAGTGTGTATATGTGAGGCTGTGTAACAGTAAGTGGTGCGTGCAGTGTGTATATGTGAGGCTGTGTAACAGTAAGGCTAGGGTCAGACTAACGCATTTTTCGCGTTGTCCGTGAAAAAGTGCGTTCGAACGAATGGACGTATTTTTTCACAGAATACGCAATAGCGGTCATACGATGCGCATTTTCGTCTGTGATTTTGTACGGATCGTCAATAAAACTCTTTTTGCGTCTGGACGTTATGTAGGCCGGACATTAGCAGCGTCTGACATCTCCTAATCACGCACACACGCCTCTAGCGGACGCAGCGCACTCTGTACGTCCGTACTAGCGGTTTGACGTTCTCGAAAAAATTCGTTAGTTTGCCACTTGCGTTGCGCAGCCGTTCTTCGTATGTTCCCTGGCATTGGACGTCATTTGCTGCTAGCGCGGCCGTGATTTAGTGCTGCTAAACGCACGATGATACTGCGTTAGTCTGACCCTAGCCTTAGTGGTGTGTGTAGTGTGTGTGTAAGTGAAGCTGTGTAACAGTAAGTGGTGAGTGCAGTGTGTATATGTGAGGCTGTGTAACAGTAAGTGGTGTGTGTAGTGTGTGTGTAAGTGAAGCTGTGTAACAGTAAGTGGTGTGTGCAGTGTGTATATGTGAGGCTGTGTAACAGTAAGTGGTGTGTGCAGTGTGTATATCTGAGGCTGTGTAAGAGTAAGTGGTGTGTGTAGTGTGTGTGTAAGTGAAGCTGTGTAACAGTAAGTGGTGTGTGCAGTGTGTGTGTATATGTGAGGCTGTGTAACAGTAAGTGGTGCGTGCAGTGTGTATATCTGAGGCTGTGTAAGAGTAAGTGGTGTGTGCAGTGTGTGTGAGGCTGTGTAACAGTAAGTGGTGTGTGCAGTGTGTATGTGAGGATGTGTAACAGTAAGTGGTGTATGCAGTTTCTTTATGTGAGGATGTCTAACAGTAAGTGGTGTGTGTAGTGTGTATATGTGAGGCTGGTTAATAGTAAGTGGTGTGTGCAGTGTGTGTAAGTGAGACTGTGTAACAGTGGTGTGTGCTGTGTGTGTAAGTGGTGAGTGCAGTGTGTATAAGTGATGCTGTGTAAGGCTAGGGTCAGACGAACGCATTTTTTGCGTTGTCCGTGAAAAAGTGCGTTCGAACGAATGGATGTATTTTTTCACGGAATACGCGATAGCGGTCATACGATGCGCATTTTCGTCCGTGATTTTGTACGGATCATCAATAAAACACTTTTTGCGTCTGGAC